>CM068963.1:31482860-31524212 GCA_035128595.1 Eptatretus atami | reverse complement strand
GGAGAAACATTATTTCCAGTGGCAAGTGACTTGGATTTCACACCAGAAGAACTGCGAAAAGTAGTTAGATGCCGCTGCAAATCTGGCTGCCAAACCAAGCACTGGCCCCGGGTGTCGCACCAAGGACTGCCCCTGTAATCCAGCATGTGGGAATGCAGAGGTGTATGTGAGAACATGAGTGACCAAGGTAACAAAATGACTGATGATCTTTTTAATGTTTGCAACAATGCCGAGTAAGGAAAAGGTATCCTTTTCTAAATTAGCTCTACCTATGTGGGTGTGTGGGTGGGGGGGGGGAGGGGGCAGACTGGTCCTCCATTCTGACCAGGGCATGGTTTAAAGGACATTTAAATATCAAATGTGACCTAAACAATAAATATTAATAGTAAAATTCAACATAGATGATTGAAGTTTGACCTATCCTAGTGTTTGTAACCTATGACCTAATTTCACCAGGTCCCCATATATGCCAGATTTTGGACACCCCCAGAAATCTATGTTCCACACCAGGAACTTCTTGGAATTTTTAATTTATTACAATACTTAAGAAGACAAAATAAAAGTGGTTTCATTTTTCTTGCAATTAGTGTGACCTCCAACCTTATTTTGACTGGACTATGTCCCCATGCAAACTAAACTAGAAGGGCATTCAGTAGAGCACATACCTCCGCCAAGATCAGGATTCGGATCTTCACCAAAATCGAAACATTTCTTCCTTGGTACACACCCAACGTGTGCACCAAGTTTCATCCCAATCCGTCCGCAACTTTTTGAGATATCGTGCTATATATCGGTTTTAGCCTTTCTCTCAATGGTGAAGAATCACTTAACAAAATTCTACTAGTAGTCGGATCCGGATCCGGATCCGGATCCTCACCTAAGTCGAATCAGTTCGTCCTTGTCACACACTGAGCCTGTCCACAAAATTTCATCCAGATCCGTCCACAATTCCTTGAGATATCGTGCTATGTATCATTTTTATCCCGATTTCTTAATGGTGAAGAATCACTTAAAAAAAATTCCAGTAGTCTGATCCCAACCCGGATCTTCACCAAAATCGTACCAATTCTTCCTTGTCACACACCCAACATGTGCACCAAGTTTCATCCAAATCCGTCCATAACTTTTTGAGATATCGTGCTATATATCATTGTTGGCCCTATCTCTTAATGGTGAAGAATCACTTACATTTAGTCGGATCCGAATCCTCACCAAAATCTACTCAATTCGTCCTTGTCAAAAACACAACCTGTACTCAAAATTTCATCCGGATCTGTCCACAACTTTTTGAGATATCCTGTACACAAACAAACAGACAAATAGACAGAAAGGGGTGAAAACATAACCTCCTTCAACTTCGGTGGCGTTGGTAAAAATAGGATCACTGGACCGTAGCTTATCTGGGCCC
This sequence comes from Eptatretus atami, assembly GCA_035128595.1. NCBI lineage: Eukaryota > Metazoa > Chordata > Myxini > Myxiniformes > Myxinidae > Eptatretus > Eptatretus atami. The sequence goes on along the minus strand of CM068963.1, from coordinate 31,522,804 downwards.
TGACCTAATGTTGTAACCCAAATTTGGTAGCATTCTGACTGGTGGGTCTGGAGAAGAAGATTTTAAAAGGATTTATGCCCAATTTTTACGAATGATTGACGAAGTTGGCCATTTTGACACACTTCTTCTGAGGTCACGTGATCAGCATGGCTTCTGCAATTTAACATCCCTACACTGGCTTAATGTTGTAACCCAAATTTGGGAGCAATCTGACTGGTGGTTCTGCAGAAGATTTTTGAGCAAATTTACTAAGTCGGCCATTTTGACATACTTAAAGTCATGTGACCAGAACAAGCTTTGCAATTTCTGTTACCAGTCAGGAGAGGAACGTTGCTGCAAAATTTCAGCCGGATCGGCCCAGCGGTTTGGCCGGAGAAATCGAAAAAGGAGACGGACAGACGGACGGCGCGCATGACAATACCTTATCTGGAATGTAAATTTCTGAAAAGCTAAAAAACACACTAAACAACAAAAAACTAAACACACAAGAAAAACTAAACAACCCCCCAAAATAGGGGCAATACCCCTGGGCGCTCTCCTCTTAGCAGCTGGATAAGATATGAAGGGAACCACTGGTAAGCGTGGATGACGCACAAAATATGTAATGGAGAAGAAAGTAAATACCTATTTGGAGGGGAAACGCATGATTTTTTTTTTCATGCCATGAACAAACTTTGGTACATCACAGGTGATGAAGGTTTTGGTCAAGTTTCATCAAAATTGTGTGTGTAGTTTCTGAGTTTCCGAGAAGAGAGTAAATACCTTTTTGGGGGGCAACCCCCCCCTCGTAGACTGCCTTCATATAATAATATACAACACCATTCCTTTCGCGCCTTAAATGTGCAGAGGGCTGCCAAAGCAGTTTCATTGGCAAGGAGTACAGTCCTGGATAGGTCGCCACTCCGACACGGGTTATCCCGAATGGTTCTTACCCCAGTACACTGGTCCTCATTTCGCTGACCTGGGAAGGATGACAGGCTGAGTCAACCCCACCTGGTGTTAATTCAATGACCGACAGAGGCTCGAACCCAAGCCAGCTACCTTAATCGTTAAGTCAACACCAGTAGACCGCCTCAGACCCCTATTTTTCTCATGCCGTGAACAAATTTTGGTACATCATGGGTGATGCAGGTTGTGGTCAAGTTTCATCAGAATTGTGTGTGGTTTTTGAGAAGAATGCAAATATTTATTTTGGGGGTCAATCCCCCCCACCTACCCCCCTGAAAAACCCCTCATATCCCAAATGTTTTTTTTAATGGCATGAACAAATTTTGGTATATCCCGGGTGATGAAGGTTGCAGTCAACTTTCATCAAAATCATGTGTGTAGTTTCAGAGAAGAAGTTGCAAGTGTTTATGGACGGATAGATGGACAGACGGACGGTGACGCGCCATCCCATAAGCTCCCCGGAACCACATTCCAGGTGAGCTAAAAACTAAACAACATCACAAGAAAAACGAAACACAAGCAAAACTAAACAACAACAATAACCTAAAAAACGAAACACAAGAAAAACTAAAGGGCAGTCAGTAGAACGCACACCTCCGCCATGTAATGCTTCATCCACAAGAACATTTCAGGGTCAATGCATTTTTGAAATATCATGCTGTCTATCGTTTTTGGCCCTTTGTCTCAATGGTGAAGAATCACTTTAAAATTATCGGATCTGGATCCGGATTCGGATCTTCACCAACATTGAATCAGTTTTCCTCGTCATACACCCAACCTGTCCACCAAGTTTCGTCTGAATCTGTCCACAACCTTTTGAGATATCCTGCTATATATCGGTTTAGCCTCATCTCTCAATGGTGAAAAATCACTTTAAAAATTCCAGTAGTTGGATCCGGACACGGATCTTCACCAAAATTTAATCAGTTCGTCCTTGTCACACACCCAACCTGTCCACAAAATTTCATCCGGATCCATCCACAACTGTTTGAGATATCCTGCACACAGTCAGACAGAGAGGGGTGAAAAAACCTCCTTCACCTTCGGTGGCGGAGTTAAGCAACAACAGAAAAAAACCCATTTTGCTCCCTTTTTGGGGGCGCATCAGGATGGGAGCACAAACCCATGAGACCTTGCTGTCCTGATGCATCGTACCAAATTTGGTCCATATCAGTCAGGTAGTTTGTGAGAAGATGTTTTCGTCAAATGTTAACGGACGGCCACCCGGAGAAATAGTCAAATCTCGTTTTATATATAGAAATAGTTTTAGTCAAATCGGAGAAATAACCTCATCATTCCAAACAGGAACCTGAATGTTTAAGGATGTCGTAAGGGGCACAAACAACAGGTTTATGCGTTTGTGTCCTTTATATCGAAAATATATATTTACTAGCGGGGTGTGCTTACACATTGTGTAAGCATATGAACCATGCTTCCCCATTGTCTTGGGTCACTCACCTGCATTTTTTTCATTTATTTGTTTCATTTTTTTTTTCCAATTATTTATATTTTCACTTAGAGATGTTGTCCGACGATTCTGTGCATTTTCCCGGTATACCGGCTTTGATGTCCATCGGCACACAAAATTTCAGCTTTCTACGTCACCCAGAAGGTACCGATCATTAATATTAGTCAGGGAGTGAGTGAGTGAGTCAGTCAGTCAGTGGTTAGAAACAGTTTTATATTTTAGATATGTGTCTCCCTTTGATGTTGAAAAAACAAATCAGCATTGTTTTGACTTTGGACTTTGACATGCGAGCTGCTTTTGGTCTTGGGGATGAGGGTTTCCATTGCAGACTCTGTCGTTTCCTTTCTGGGTTGGACTGATAGATCCAGGTTTCATCTGCTGTGATGATTTTGTTCAACAGACTGGAGCCTCCCTTCTTTTTGTCTGTTGTTCAGGTTCTTTGGGACCATCTTGGCACACACCTTTCACATGTTGAATTGTTTGGGTAAAATCAACCTAACTGTCTCTATGTTCAAGTTCAACTGATCCGCTATCAATCTGACTGTCAAACATCAGTCAGATCTGACCAACATTCTCACCCTTTCGACATTTTCGTCTATTTTGGCAATCGATGGGCGTCCCAACCGCGCTACATCATTCACGTCCATTCTCCCTTCCACAACCCTCTTGGCACACTCAAACATACAAGATCTTGAAAATGTGTCTTCTCCCTACATCAGCTTCAACTTGTTGAAAATGTCCGTGCTACTTTCATTTAGTTTTACCAAAAACTTGATGATGATTCACTGTTCCATAAATTTGTCGTTCCCATTCAGAACACGATTGCAAAAATTATAATTTTAACAAAACTCCAATACAGCTACAAAACACACCCGATCGATACAACAGCTAACACAGTACTGACAGGAAGATTATGATGCACGTCCAATTATGAAACTCAAGCCAGTGCTACCACCTATTGAGAAAAAAAGATCAGTCCTGGAACTTTATTGTCAGACCTCATCTGTCTTTCAACCCCGACAAATCAAACACTCACTGTGTCTCTCCGAAAGGGCTGTCTGCTAAACCCTCCCATTTATTTCCCAAACAAACCACTTTAAGAGGTGAAGTCACTCAAAATTTTGGGTCTCACCATCAGCTATGATCTTTCTTGGGCACACAATACTTTACTTCGCAAACTTTGTTGCGGAGGTATGTTTTGATCGCTGTGTATTTATTTATTTTGTGAATAGTGTGTGTTTGTTTGTTTGTTTGTTATTCGCATAACTCCAAAAGTATTGAACTGAATTGCAGCAAATTTGGTGGGATGATTGGTTATTATCCGAGACCATTTGATTAGATTTTGGGAGCGATCGGTCAAAGGTCAAGGTCAAGGTCATGAAAAGGTCAAAATCGTCTTTTTACCATAGCGCGGTCAATTTGTATCCAATTTGCATGCAACTAATGCCAAAATGTTCAGAATTCAATGCCCCATCTTGTGATATGTGACATGACACAATGACGTAATAACCCTTATTAGCGGTTGGGAGTCAAAGGTCGGGGGGTCAGACATTGCAAAATGTGCGGTTTTAGTCATAACACGGTCAATTCTTATCCGATTTGCATGAAACCAACACCAAAATGTTGACTGTTCTGTCCCCACACTCTAATACCAATTACAATTAAGAGTAAAGGTCAAGGTCGAGGTCATGAAAAGGTCAAAATCGTCATTTTGCCATAGTGCGGTCGATTTTTATCCAATTTGCATGCAACCAATGCCAAAATGTTGTGAATTCAATGCCAATCTTGTGATATACGATATGACACAGGAATTTAATGTTTTTAAGCCATCATAACACATATGAGATGGCAGATGTGGTATGGGATTAAATACCTTCACAATCAACGGTTTCTGGGGGGGGGGGGCAAAATGTAGCGTTGCAAAGGATGCGCTCTACTGAGTGCCCGTTCTAGTTCAAGATGTCCTCCAAAGGCAGGTGCTGAATGGGCATCCTTCATAGTGAAAGGTCTTTCTTTGGCCAATTTAAACTTTTGACAACCTACAAGGTGCTTATTCACAGCTTGATGGAGTACTGCTCTCCTCTTTAGGCTAGCACCCCTGCCTCACACATTGTCCTTCTTGATGCCATGGAAAAGTAAGGCCCTCAAAAATCATTGGGATCTCCGGTGACGAAGCTGAGTGTCTCGGCCTGTTGCTTTCACATCACAGATGGGTTGGTGGTCTCTGTATTCTACCGCCTCCTTTTTGGTCTTCCACCCTCTGCCCTCTCTTGGCTCTGTCCCTCCCAGGTTTCTACAGGGTGCAAACAGTCTGCCAGCATCCTCTTCTTGTTAAACTCTCAAAATCTAAGCTCACTGCTTATGTCCACTCATCTGTTCTCTTTTTCACCTGTGGAACCAACTTCCCCAGTCTGTTCAGTCCCATTCTTCCCTCCAGGGCTTCAAACAGTTGTTCACTACTGCCTCAGGTCACCCCCCCCATACATACTAATCATCTCTTCTACCCTAAATGACCCATTCCCAAGTACTCCCTTTTTCCAGGTTATTGTGATTTTTCCCCCACCTCTTTTCATTTGTTATTTCTCAGTTGGTTTGTTCATTTTCTGTTTCATCCCTGCTTTCCCCTTCCTCTTCTTACTGTGTTTCATTCAGCTTGTGTACAGCATGTGTCCTTCTCCCCCTTCCCTTGATCTCACTCTCACTTATAATCTGCTGCTGGTGTTTCCCCCTTTCCATTTTGTTCCTTTCCGATCTGCTCGAGATCTTCCACGAGCCTCGATCATGTATACAAAAAAACCCGACAAACATCATGAGCCAAAGGGCTTTCCACCGCCCCCTGAAGGTCCGATGTACCAAGTGTCGTTGTGAACTGGTTGGAAGGAATTGCCGAATCATAATTTTTCCTTAACAATCTCGAATAGCAGAATAAGCTGACGCTGCTTTGAATGGCTAAGTTGATCAACCTTTATATGTGGGACATGAAGTTAAAAGGTTGATATTAAAAAGGTTTAAATGGCTAAGTTGATCAATGCTTACATTTGGGACATGGAGTTAAAAGGATGAGGGTTGAGCCAGTTGTACGAAAGACAGGAATCAGAGGATTATTGTAATACAAAATCTATAAACTCTGGCATTGAATATTTAAACAACAACTGAGTCTGACATTGATTCTTGGCAAGCTGGGAAGAATTGAGTGCACATCAATGAGGCATTATAAAGCCAATAGCACAAAAAACATGAGAGGAAACGGATTAGGATCTGGGTGCAGAGAAAACTCGAACTGCATCAAAAGTTCAGCTCAGAGGCAAAATGTCAAGGTGTGGCACTACGGTCGTTTCACAATATCATCTCCACAAGGCGGCCACGATCATTACCTATTCAGGAATCTACAATTTAAAATTGAATGTTATATTTTGAACATGAATGGGAACATGAATAAGAAGACAAGTTTGCCATTTCACAGTACTTGGGCTCTGAATTCAGCTCAATCACGCATGCGCAGAGAGGAGTGAGATAATATTTTCACTCGGTCTGCCTACCTGACAATCAAACAGAATTGAAAATTATTCCAAACAGGAAACTTACTGATTTTAAGGACATTATAAAGGACACAAACAACAGGCACGAAGAATGTTCTATGAACTCTCTAGTTCTGTCTGTTTATCCTTCTGTCTTACTGTATGTCAATCGCTTACAGGTCGCAATTCCACACACATCTTCACGAAACTTAACCACTTGGTAGAGCTAGTCAAAATCTAGTAGCCTATTGTTTTTGAGGTCAAAGAGTCAAAGGTCAAGGTCACATAAAATCATCAATTTTCATCCAATCAAGTTGAAATTTGAACAGAATTTGCATATTGGTCACTGAATTGGTTCACCAATCAAAAGTTGAAAGACTATTATTTTTGAGGTCAAAAGTTAGGGTCATATAAAATCGTCAATTTTCTTCTGATGAAGGATTGATTGCATTTCTCTTTATGGAAATATGTGTGGCATATTGCCACTCCCAGGAGTGGGTATTACAAGTCATACTAAAATACACCAATGCTGGGGGAATCTACCCATCTATAAGGACAGAATGTTTGCTTGGACAGTATTTCTAAATTCTACAAGTAATTACTATTCATACATAGTCACATAAATACACATGAACCATTGTGCAGGCTTGATTGGCCTAATGTCCTGTTGTGTTGAAGTTTCTTGTAAGGGAACTCGTATAATTAACCACGGAGGGGAAAAAATAAGTTACCATTTTGCTGAGTGAGTATTTTCCAAGGACCATGAAGGACTTAAAGAGCTGCTGATGTAAAAAGCTTCAGAATGTGAAGGAAATGGACTGAGGATTGGATATTCTGTTCAACCCAATTCACCCATAGTCCAGATGATCACATTCTGGGAACTAGAATGACACTCAGGAGAGTGCATACCTCCACCTGGCTGAACAGTTTCTGTTTTGTAGCCCACCGATAGGCCTGATCTGCATCTGGACATGAAGCAAAATCGAATCGGCTTGTTCTTGTCACCTATTCAACTCATCCACCAAGCTTTGTCATAACCCATCCACAACTTTTTGAGATATGATATATATTGGTTTTGGCCCTATCTTTCAACAGTGAAGAATCACTTAAACATTCGAGTATCTGGATCCAGATCTGGGTCTTCACTAAAAACGAATCAATTCCACATAGTAACACACGAAACCTGTCCACCATGTTTCGGCGAAATCCGTCCAAAACTTTTTGAGATATTATGCAAGAAATAGTTTTTGGCCCTATCTCCCAACAGTGAAGAATCACTTAAAAAACTAGAAGGGCACTCGGTAAAGCGCATACCTCCACCACGCAATGCCTGATCCATGAGAACATATCGGGTCCAATACATTTTTTAAATATCATGCTATACAGTACTATATCATTTTTGGCCCAATCTCTCAACGGTGAAGAAGCACTTTAGAAATTAAATAACTCTCATATCCAGATCCAGATTCGGATCTTCACCAAAATCGAATAAATTCGTCCTTTCGAGACACCCAACCCAATACAACCAAATCACGTGAGACAAATATCACACTCCTTGGTGCAGGATAATGACCCTTATCACCATTACATTACAAACTAGAATGGCACTCGGTAGAGCACATACCTCCACCAGGCCGATCAGTTTACATTTTGTATCCCACTGATGGGCCAGATCTGCATCCGGACCTTAACAAAAATCGAATCAGCTTGTTCTTGTCACCTACCCAACTCATTCAGTGATAATTAAAGTGTCGGCTGAATCCATCCATAACATTTTGAAATATCGTGCCATATATCATTTTTGGCCTTATCTCTCAATTGTGAAGAATCACTTAAAAGATTCCAGCATCTGTATCCTCACCAAAATCAAATCAATTCATCCTTCTCACACATCCAACCTGTCCACCAAGTTTCGTCCAAATCAGTCTATAACGTTTTGAGTTATCCTGCTCACAGACTGACGGACAGACAAACAGGGTGCAAACGTAACCTCTGTCCACCTTCAGTAGCAGAAGTAATTAATAAAGAGGGTGGGCATCCAAGAACCTCAGTGTACTAGCCCCGATGTGCAGCATGTAGCTATAGGATCACAGAAGACAAACACCCACCATAGGCGCAACATCCAGCAGGTGGTCAGGCAGGGAATGCACACACAGGGGCAAAGCACATTACGTGGGCATCAAGTCATCTTAAACCAAAAGGCACAGGTCCACTGCAGACAGCTGAACTGAAGTTTGTGGATCAGAAATTGCTCTCTCACAGCAACTCAGCACAAATCATGACGAGTGAATCATTCCATTAGCTCTCCATCCATTCCAACCATTCTCCCAACAATGCACCTTTCATTGTTATACTTTTTAGCACTCTCACTCGTTTCCCTCTCCTCCATGTTGTTCGTGATTTTGAAGCATTAATTATCAACCCCTAGTTCACATCTTGGGCCACCCTGATGTGCTTCCATTTGGTGACTGGATTATTAGTTGCAGGCCTACATTTTCTTCATCCTGCCCAGGCAATTGAGTCTGCATTTAATTAATTCAGAAGTGCTCAGATGTTAGTTCACATCCTACTTCAAATGTTCATTGCACAATTTGGTTCGCAAGGAGTTGAACACACAGGAAGCAAAAGAAAAGGTAAATTACAAAAATAAATATCAGCAGATATACTCTGACAAATGGGAGAAAGACAAAAGAGCAGGAATTTTTTTTAAAAAAAGAGCTTGACAGAATAGGGATCGGCAAGAAAGGCTCCTTGGAATGGCTAAGAAGATGTCAAATTAATTGGGATGGAGAACGAGTCATCATCAATGCTCAGGACCAAGGACACTGCACTAATGCCTTTAAGAAAATGGTGGGATTGAGCCAATCGGACAAATGCAGGTTTTGGCGGGAAGAAACAGAAAGTACCAGCCACCTCCTTTCGGGGTGTAAAAACTCATGTCGGGAAAGCTGGACACAGAAAGACATGACAGCATCTGCAGAGTAATCCACTGAGGCCATCTATAAACATTTCACCATCCCGGTCCCAAAACAATCATGGAAGCACAAACCAAATCCGATCCTTGAAAATGAACATATAATGCTCACGCATGACAAGATGATCCCATCAAGAGTGGACATTGCAAACAAAGCATTGCGTCCGGACATAGTGCTCAAACACAAAAAGGAAAAGTCAGCATTGTTGAACGAGGTTTCAGTTCCCAATGACTTTGGACTAAATGTCACAGAAATCATGAAAAATTTGAAAAATGAGGTCAAGAGGACTTGGAAATTGAAGAAAGCTGAAATTGTACCAGTGATAGTCGAAGCAACACGAATGATAAAGAAACCATTATTAAATACTTAAAAATCATTCCGGGGAACATCACTACAAACGAGCTACAAGTGGAGGCTGTCAGAGGTTCAGGGAAGATTTTGAAAAGAGCCCTTGGAACGAGGCTATGACAACAAAAATTCACAGTTTTGTTCATGAATCATGATCCTTGACCAAAATATCGGAGGTGGAGAGTTTGAGCTCTTGGAGAACTTCCTCTCACCTCCTGAAACCCAAATGGAGATAACCAACGGAAGAAACGAAGATGGGCATTCACACATGACATGTTAACACCAGGGTGTGTGAATTGGTCTACAGTCTGGAAGCTGCAGTCAGCAGACACCTTGGTGGACAGGCCAAAAACAGTGTGGCAACAGCCAAAAACAGTGTGGAAGCTGCAGTCAGCACAACAACCACACAAAGAGATAGCAAGAAGTCAAACCTGCTGTCAAGGAATTTCCACAAAGACTGGACTACTTGCTACCTGCAGTTCAGACAAGAATATGAATTTTGTTCAGAGTGAAGGCCATAACTTGTCTACTTTCGCAAAATATACCGTGGGATATTTAATGTCCATGAGCAAATGCTAGCAGACAGACGAAACACCTAGTTTAAAGTCTCCAGAGGGATGGCACACTTTATGATTCAACGCCCTGCCTGTGAAGCACCAATCCAGCAGTTTATAGGCAGCTCAGAAATGGAACCAAGACCCGAGAGGTCAAATGTAAGTACATTACCTCTGCACACTCCTGTCACATAATGTATATAAAGCAATATTAAATACAAACTTAAAATGTACACTCGATAATGCTGTACCCCCATGTCATAATATACATACGAGCTGACAAGAGGCCGATACGCAATTGCACAGCCACAGTTAAGCAAGGTAGAACAGTTGACTCAAGGGTATTGCAAACTCGGCTCTGAGCTGTCAAGCCTCATGGCTTCCAATTACAGCCCAGCTATAAACTGTGATCCTCGTGTTTCACCAATATATCAATGTGTACAACGTCCCTTAGATGGATGTTAAACTGGGTGTCTCATTTGCAAGCATTAATTGGTACATGTTAAAGATCCTACAGTTTCCTTTGCAAAGGGTAGGGGAGGTATCACCAGCACCCTGGCTAAATTCCAAATTCCTGCCCTGAATGATTGCTGGGAAGGCAACGTCAAACCTCCCCAGCCAGCATTACCCTTGCCAAAAGACAGCTTTGGCAGCACCGACTTTGGCAGTAAAGTGTATGGGATGATGATGATGATGATGATGATGATGATGATGATGATGATGATGATGATGATGATGATGATGATGATGATGATGATGATGATGATGATGATGATGATGATGATTGCAAACCAAGCCAATGGCCAAAAATAAAGCTAAGAATGACGAACATTTATTATAGTCCAAGGAGTATACCGTCAGAAAAGTAGAAATAGATCTAATTCAGAGAAAAGTAGAATGGATTGAAATATTGAGAAAAATAGAAATAAAAAAGAACACAGAATTAGAACAATGGAAAGTCAACCCAAGAACAAAGGAAAAAAAAAAAAGGTGAAAGCAGCATCAGTAAATTATTTATCAGACATCTTACATCATTAATACCTCAGACAGGATTAATCACTCATGTGTGAGGATGAATAACTAAACCACTAATTAATGTATCTAATGCACTTTGGACAGGCATAAGCAACGGGCAAAAACCAGAGTAGAGTTTTCCACAATGAACCAAATAAAAAATGCAAATTAAAGGCAGACTCACAGAGGCAGTGTGAGAGCCAAAGGGGTTGCTCGTGGTGGATGAGTGCGACACAAAATAAATTGAGACCAACAGCGGCCAAGACAGCCCAGTAAAAGGTCGATGACTTGACTGCTCGGCGAAGGCAAAAGCGCAGACGTTTGGCACGAAAGTGCAGGAAGGACCATGTTGGGGCAGTGTGTGCTTGGTGAGCATGCTGTGAGCCCATGGAGTGTGATGAGAAGGCCATTGATGATGCTGAAATACATTGATAAGTTAGACTCTATGCATTAATCGTAAAATCTACTTAAAAATCATTTCCGAAAACTTCCCAAAAGTAAGATTAAGGGAGGGCAAAATGCCAGTTGAGAAAAGTAGAGCAAGATCTCCCCCTCCTCAACTTGCTCCACCTTTTCTGCCAGGGTAATCTTGCCTCAACTTACCCTTGTTATTGAAATCAAAATGACAACCAGAAGAAACCATCTACATTTGTAACCACAGATGTTGAATGTAATGTGGACAGGGCAAGAACATAAATAGGCCTCTTGGCAAGTTAAACTCCAACAAAGTATTGCCAATTCAGGAAGTGGGAATGATATTAATCAGGTTGTTCTCTCTGCAATCACATACATTTAAATTATCCAACAGCATGTTTTCAAAAATTTGAATTGATCCGTAACAGACCCCATGACCGTTTACATCCTATTTCGTTTGATCCGCCATATCAATGGATGCTCAGCATTTTTATATCGTCACTGTGCTGTTGCAACAGCTAGACACCAGGAAGGGTTTCCCATGAAGTAAAGTCACTGAACTAAACTCAACATGCACATGGAATTTGGCATTTGGACAACATACTAGCCAAAAGGCCAAAGGCAAATGCAAGCATTAAGTACAACCAGCTTAATGACTCCTTGAGAAGGATGGAAGTAAGATCTACACTGAAGTAAACAAGCTTGACATATATATAACTTGCATGTCTATGAGCTGTCTCCAAAGTTGAGTCCCTGACAGGGTCGAAGACATTTTTATTTGACTAGAACTAGAGTTAGCCACATTTTGGAATGGGTTATAAATTTGGCTATTCAATAAACCAAAGTATTTTAAAAGACGAGATCATTGTGTTCTGGTAGTACCCTAGCCAAATTCCCCGGTCAGGGTTGTCTGTATAATTAGCTCTACTTGCAATATGGGATCATGCACAAATGTAGATATGACACAGGCATCATGGGCAAAAACGTCTTTTATGGGTCATCTGTCTCATTAGCCTGTCCCACGCACAGCGGAAGACGGGGTTTTGCAATCATTCCTGTGTGTCTGCCTGGCCGAGGCCGTAATGTTTTTACCATTTGAGCTTTTGTCATCAAATTTTGAACAAAGCTTTATTATGAGAATATGGAGAAGCCAAATTAAGTATTTGGTCAAAAGGTAAAAAGGTCAAAGGTACCATTTAACATAATATGTAAGAAGAAGAAGTCCAAATAAAAAACGGACGGGTTTTGCTTTTTCAGATGCTTTCTCGTTTAACTTTTGAATATATTGTGAAAGGAAATGTCAGTAAATAGCATGCAGATGGTACGTATAACGTATATTAAATACAACTGCAACTTAAGTAAATATGAAAATGATTGAAAAGGATATGGACACAATGCAGGCATGATGGACGAAGCGGTCTCTGTTATTGTACTGTATATCTGAGAACAATGTTCATTCACAGATAAAACACAAGCACAACCTTGACAGAGGAAAGGGCAAATGCAGGTCTTGATCCCAACATGGGTGAGTAAACTACAGTTTACTCGATGTTGACAGTAATGGACATAATATAATTGGCTATAATTTGATAGCAAGCTGTATTTTTTATTTTTTTTTAAGATAAAACTTTTTCAATAATGTGACATTGTTGAAAGTCATTTTAATTGTTGCTGTGTTAATCAAACTGAATAATCGTTTTGTTTTTCTTAAATATGTTGGGGGAGGTTCGTGAATAATTCAGAAAGGCATGTGATAATGGAAGAGTATCGATTATGGGGAATTTTAACTTGCAAGGGACATATTGGGTCCAGGAATTAGGGAAGGGTAGAGCATATGAGGATTTCCTAGACCTAGTCAATGATTGCTTTTCAACCCAGTTTGTAGATAAGGCCACGAGAGGGCAGGGGGGGGGGGGGTGCATGTTAAGAATGATCCCAATATTGTGGAGGAGGCAGAGGTGGAGGTGGGGGAGATAAATATTTTTTGGCTGGATGTTGGGACCACAAGACATGACACTTCAGCAAAGGATTTTTGTGACCCCATGGGCCTGACTCAATCTGTGAACATTCTGACCAGGATTTCTGCCAATGACAAATCCTTCCTCCTGGATGGTATGTTTTCAATTTCAGCCCAGCTTCTTTGCAGACCAGTGGGGAAGTTGGTGGACAAACTTCCCCGCTAGGGTCTCCTGCTCTTCCTCTGCTCCAATTGGTTCACCTGATCATGTGCTTATGAGAGTCAATAATTCTCTGGCTATTCTCAGAGAGCCGCCTCAATGCCAGCGAGTATGGCATTTCACTTGGGCAAACTGGCAGAGACTGCAAGCTGCTATCTCACTCACTTCATGACTTGTCTCCAAAATTTGTCACTCCTGATATTAACTCAGCCTGGGAATTCTTCCACAAAAACCTGCTGAGGCAGTTGCCTTGAAACAACTTGCATTCTCTTCCTGGAAGGCAAATCTGACAGAAGGCAACCTCAGGTCATTCCACAAAGCCCATAACAAGTGTGTGTCTAATCTCAGGAGAGCCATAAGACAACATCTAACCAACCTCAAGATTGAAATGTCAAACTTGTCTGATTCTGCAATTAGACCTGAAGGCATCAGCGCATGTGTCCTAAAATCCTGCTCTGCTACTCTTGCACATCCTCTTCCTGCTCTGCTCACCCTATCATTTGCCCTCTTTCATCTCCTATCTGCTTGTGACTCATCCAACATCACTTCATTACATAAACAAGGTGCAAACACTGATCATCTTAAATGCAAATCCATCAGCTTACTCCCAATCATAGGCAAAGTCATGGAACCATAATCGCAGTTGACATCAAATCCCTCCTCTTCTCCAATTGTCTCACCTGAAATCATCAATTCGGATTCAGACCAGGTCACTCTACCTTGGCCATGCTGCTTCTACTCTCACACCAATGGATTGAAGCACTTACTGTCAGACATGAGATAAGAACTGTCTTTCTGGACATATCTCGAGCATTCGATACAGTCTGGCATCCCACCTTGCTCTCAAGATATAAGAGTAAAGAGGATTCCATGACCTTACTGATTGGAAGCTGATAGATCTCTATTTAAGGGGATCAGTTTTTGCACCTTTCATGTACTGCAGTGATGTTGGCTGATTTCTCAGAAGATGAAAGATGACCTCGGGCAAATGATAGAGTAAAAAGGGCAGAATGAGGATGTGCAAGAGCAGCAGAGCAGGATTTTAATATAATGTGAGCTGATTCTCTCTGGTCTATTATCAGAGTCAGAGTGAGTCAAGGGTTGACAGAAACTTCACCACCTCCTTAAGGCGCTGTCACACCTTGACGATTTAGCCAGCAATGGCAACGTATAAAAATGTATGTAAAAGCTTTGGCGTACGCTGAAATTTTGATGTTTTTTAAAAAGTTTTGGTCGTATGCATAACATATTAGTAAGGGCACAGAACGTTTCGTTGTCTTTTAGATAACTTATACCAACGAATGCTTAGCCTGTTGTCGGCGTTCACAACCTATGCCCAACGATAGTTTAACTTAGGCATAGCGCGCTGCACGTATCGCCGACGAACTCGTGGCGTAGCCTGTTAAAAACCTTCCGCACGCCGATTCAAATCATAACCGCCTGAGAATTGGAAGTGTCAACCACGCAGTCACACCTTGCCGATTTAGCCAGCGTATGCCGACCTATGAAAAATGTGTCTAAAACGCTGGCACAAGTCGAATACGGTATGGGTAAGTTGTGTATACGTTAAGAGCACGCTGAAAAACGATGAAGTATGCTGTCATATTTCGTGGTACGTCTCGTACGTCTGAAATTTCAAGCATGCTGAAAATTTTACGACGTACTCGCCGTATGGCTCACACGTTCCGCTACGCTGGGAATAAGTGTAGCACGATATGCGATCGTTGACACACGTCGACACAAGTTCCTTGTAAGTTACTCATAAGTCATTGTGTTCTGGAGACCTTGACAGAATCACGAGCTGGTCGAACACTTGGAACATGTCTTTCAATCTTGCCAAATCACACACTCTGCCTCTGAAATAACAGTCTCGCAAACCCTTCCATTTACTTTCTTCACAATCCTCTTGAAGAGGTTCAGTCACTCAAACTTTTGGGCATCACGATCAGCCATGATGTTTCTCGGGAAAACCACAATTCTAACTTGTCCTGCAAAGCCAGTTGCCAACTGGGGATTCTGTGTCATGCAAAGTCCTTCATTGGCACACCTGAACTGTTATCAACCTACAAGGAATTCATCCACAACTTGATGGAATACTGCACTCCCTTTTATGGCTTGTGCACCTACCTCAACACCTTGCTCAGGTTGATGCTGTGGAAACCAAAGCCTTTGAGATCATTGGAATCTCCCACAATGAAGCCGAGTCTCTGGGCCTATGACTTTTACATCGCAGACAGGTCGGTGATCTCTCTATCTTCTACCTCCTCCTTTCTGGTTTTGCAGCCTCTGCTCTTTCCATGCTCTGCCCCCCTCCCCCTCCACACAAGTTTATGCAGGGTACACACAGTCTGCCAGCAACCCCATTCTGGTGAAACTCCCAAAATCCAGAATCACGGATCATCTACGCTCATTTGTTCCTCTTTTTTTCCACATCTGTGGAACCAACTTCTGCAGTCTCTTCAATCTCTCTCTTCCCTCCAGGTCTTCAAGACAGCTGTTCACTACCATCTCAGATCATCCCCCATTAAAAACCATTATCTTTTCTATCAACATGAACCCCAAGCCTATCTCTTTCGAAGTTTCCAGTTTTTTTCTTCCTGCAACCATCTTGTTCACCCTCTGTGTCCTCCCTTAAGGCCCTGTCACACCTTGACGATTAGCCAGCGTATGCCTGACGTATGAAAAATTTGGCTAAAACGCTGGCACACCTCGAATACGTTATGGGTAAGTTTGTATACGTTAAGAGCACGCTGGATACGTCGTAGTACGCTGGCATACGTCGTAGTACACTGGCATTCGTCGTAAGTACGCCGAGCTGTTAGACAAATTTTCCATGTTTGAAATTTTTCGACGTATGCCAGCGTGCTCTTAACGTATACAAACTTACCCATAACATATTCGACGTATGCCAGCGTATGACTCACACGTTCCGCATAACGCTGGCCATAAGTTGTAGGCACGTTATGCGATCGTTGACACACGTCGACACACGTTACTTGTAAGTACTCATAAGTCGAAACACGTCGAGGTAATGTTTAGCGTACCCGAAACTTATTTCTAACCTATGAGTAATGTGTTGTAGGCACGTTACGCGATCGTTGACCACGTCCACACACGTTACTTGTAAGTTACTCATAAGTCGAAACACGTCAAGGTAATGGTTAGAGTCAGTGTTCCAGACTCCCTGGTATTTTTTTTTTCTTTTTTTCGGTATGACGGTGATGTTGACACTTCGATTTCTAGTGGGGTTATAATATATATAATTAATAGGCTGCCGCTCAACGATTTAAATCATAACCGCACTAGAAATCGAAGTGTCAACATCACTGTCATACCGAAGGGGGAAAAAAAAAAAAACCAGGGAGTCTGGAACACTGACGCTAACCATTACCTTGACGTGTTTTCGACTTATGAGTAACTTACAAGTAACGTGTGTGGAGTGTGTCAACGATCGCGTAACGTGCCTACAACCCATGGCCAGCGATTGCGGAACGTGTGTCATACGCCGAGTACGTCATAAATTTTCAACATGCTGAAAATTTCTCGACGTACTCGGCGTATGACGACGTATGCCAGGTACTACGATGTCTGCCAGCGTACTACGACGTATGCCAGCGTGCTCTTAACGTATACAAAATTACCCATAACGTATTCGATGTATGCCAGCTTGGTTGGGCAAATTTTTCAACTCATACGCTGGCTAAAACGTCAAGGTGTGACAGCGGCTTCAACTTCGATGTCTATGCGGCTTATGATTTGAATCGTCGAGCCGCAGCCTATGAATAGCCCTCACGTGATGGGGATACGCTGCCGCGCTATGCATAAGTTGACTATCGTTGGGCATAGGTTGTGAACGCCGACAACACGCTCAGCATTCGTTGGTATAAGTTATCTATATGTGATTGAAACGTTCTGTGTACGTTACTAATACGTTATGCATACGTCAACACATTATTATACGCCCAAAACTTTAAAAAAAACATCAATAGTTCAGCGTACGCCAGCGTTTTACATACATTTTGAGACCTTCCATACGCTGGCTAAAACGTCAAGGTGTGGACAGCCCCTTTAGCCCTCATTCCTCTACACACCCCTTATTTTTCCAATTCTCCCTCTATTTTGTACCTCATCCCTGCTATTGGTGTGTTTCCCTCCCCCTCTTTCTTTCTACAGTTCCTTTTGGCCTTTTATATCCTGATTCATTCTATGTTGCCTTGCCAATGTATACAAAAACATGAGCCTCGACATTGCATACAAAAACAAACAAACAAAAAAAATGTTCATAACTACTCGATCTTTTGGTCCCATGATTATGCCAACAAATTGATGAGCAGAATTATATTTAATACACCATATAAAAGTTGGCCCTTTACAGAAAATAACTTATATTTGAAGTCTTATTGTGTACAATATGAAACTGCATAGAAAAAATTAGCTGTAATTGGCATGGCATGGCTTATAATACAGCTAAGTATGGCGTGATAAGTGGTTGGTGTATTACCAGCACAATCCCCTTCCTCCATGGTGAGAAGTTCATGCTGGCTTGATCTCAAGGTGGCCTTTCTGAGCACTGAGGATTTATAGGTGAAAACAGGAACAATGTGTGTCAGAGCAAGTGAGTACAGGAGGCATGAGGAGAAAAATGGGAAAGGGTGAGGGGTGGTGGGAGGTAGGGGGATAGGGGAGTACGGCTTAGGGAGAGGCAAAGGAACCAATGCCAATTATTTTTAAACAAGTGTTCAAGTGAAGAAAAGCTGGATACAGGAAACCTGCATTATATTTATATTAACAATTGTTGGCCATCATGCTCTTGAAAATTACCTGATCTATAATTAGAGGCTCATCTCATGGAGATAAGAATGATTATAGATCAGAAAGGGTCCAAATGAGGCAACAATTGTGTCTTTCCTTTTCACCACTGGATCCCACGTCTTTTCCATTCATCCCGAGATCACACGTTTTTATCTTTCACCCCAGGATCTGGCCCCAAGCACTGATGCACCTGTGTTGTCACCTTTGCCCATACAATTGCTGTCACTATGCCGCCTGTGTACATGGACATGGCCCTCTCTATGCTCAACTCATACAGGGTAATTAATAATCTGTCTGGAAATAGGAAAGGATCTTAAATTGATTGCACAATATACAGCCAGGTTAACATCTGCAAATTTTTCCTTTTTTTTTTCAACACAACTCAAAGTTCATGGAAGAGCTGAATAACAGACAAGCATTGGCATAAGTCGAGATTTTGTCACTATTCAGTTCTGATTTCATGTGATGTGCAATCAAGATCACTGGGCAACATTACATTACAAACAGAGTTCATATCCATTCACCTTATTCCGCACAGTCTTGATAGAAAGGATATGGGAAGGGTCTCCGTAACCCTTGCTTTGCATTTCTGAGCACAATCTACATTTCCTATGAGCGGCTATTCTGTCTGAATCTCAATATTCCCCAACGCTGAGGGCATGAGCAGCAAGCACATTTGATTGGTCGAGATGATGTAAAATGGTGTAACATTTTGTCCAAGTACTGCTGAACTGGAGGTTTTTGGAAGTGACAAGAAGGCTATTTGTGTTCCACAGTGTTCAATTATATAATTAAATTGAAATAAAATAAAGGTTTCAAAGGTTGCAAAAAACAACAACTTTTTTTGGTAGTTTACAGCCATAGATGCAGCATCTTTAACGCCACCTTATATAACACATTAAATTAGTTCTTCCTGCCTGTTGTTTGCGGCCTTTAGGGTTCAGTTGTCTGGCATGTGTCCCGTGATAAAGACGGGCCTTGTCCATTTAGATGTGGAGAGGTTATGGACATCCTGTGAACGTGTTCTCTTATGTCAAATGTGGTGAGGGCGAGTGAGTGAATGGGTTGAGACGGTGCTTCTCATTTGCACCCACGAAGAGAGAAGACAACTGCCCCAGCTGTCCATCCCTGAGCTGTGACTGGTTTGGACATCATTCAGTGATTGGTCTGTTTGCCCAGGGTGGGGAGAATCCCCAATCCATGAATGGTGGACAACACAGAGCAGACACACCCCTCCCTCCTCTCGAGAGATAGTCACAGCTACTACATTATTCGCCTTATGTTGTCATTTATCACCCCTTTCAACTTTTATGTAAAGTCTTTCATGTAAATTTAATTCTGCATTCAATACTATTGGGCCCTCAAGTAAAACCATGTGATTGTCTTTTGGACAAATTACATGTATTGAAAAAGAACTAAATGCTTTTTTAAAACTAGAAGGGCACTCGGTGGAGCGCATACCTCACACGTAATGCCTGATCCATGAGAACATATCAGGCCCAATACATTTTTGAAATATCATGCTATACAGTACAATATCGTTTTTGGCCTATCTCTCAATGGTGAAGAATCACTTAAAAAATTAAATAATTCTCGTATCCACCCAGATCTGGATTCGGATCTTCACCAAAATCGAATCAATTCTTCCTTGTCACACACCCAACCTATCCACCAAGTTTAATCCGAATCCGTCCACAACTTTTTGAGATATCGTGCTCTACACACATATATATATATCGGTTTCGCCGACTCTTAATAGTGAAGAATCACTTAAAAAATTATCAGATCCGGACCCGGATCTTTACCAAAATTGAATCAATTCTTCCTTGTCACATACCCAATGTGTTCACCAAGTTTCGTCTGAATCCGTTCTCAACTTTTTGAGATATCATGCTATATATCGTTTTTGGCCCTATCTCTCAATGGTGAAGAATCACTTAAAAAATTATAGTAGTCGGATCTGGATCCGATCTTCACCAAAATCTAATCAGTTCGTCCTTGTCACACACTGAACCTGTCCACAAAATTTCATCCGGATCCCTCCACAACTTTTTGAGATATCCTGTACACAAACAGACAGAGAAACAGAGATAAACAGACAGACAAACAGACAGAAAGGGGTGAAAACATAACCTCCTTCACCTTCAGTGGTGGAGGTAATTAAAATGTCACTTATATTACCAGGCAGAAGTATCACCAGCATTAACTCCTCTGATATCAACTATTGAAGAAGGAGACATTATTATCATGCAGTGTATGTTTTACTGGTTATTTTCTATTGGCATTGTACAAAGCTATCCAAAGCCTACATTAATTGTATGCTATCTCACATGTTATAATAGCTCAAAAGATAAAAACGTTTCATCCAGTATGTGCACTCACCTCTGAGTTGTCTAGCCTGGGTTCGAAACTCGGTTCAGCTATAAACTGTCATCCTGGTGTTTTGCAGGCATGATGTGGTGTCAGTGTGTGTGCTGTCCCTCAGATGGAAGTTAAACTGGACGTCACATCAGCGAGCATTAGTTGGTGGATGCTAAAGATCCCACGGTGTCCTTTACAAAGAGTAGGTGAGCTATCACCGGCACCCTGAACAAATTCCAAATTCCTGCTCTAACCTACAGAGGCACTGCATCAGTGGCATTGAGCTGTGCCTCCAGTCAATGATGCTACCCACAGCCATGTGTTACATCCAAAAGAAGAAGAATAAGAATACAGTGCAGGATATTTCTTATTTTGCTCATACCATATCCTAAGATAAATAAATATTTGCAGCTTACATCAGCCAAAGTTTCCAATATCCAAAGGAATAATGAATGTCATTTGGTATCAGTGATTAAAGAATGATACATTGCTATAAATGTCAATCCACAATTATATTATGCCTAAATTTTAATTCATATACCAACAGTGTAATTTCTAGGACAAAGAGAGAGAAGGTGAAATTACCATCTCGTGCTGATCTTCCATCTGTTGTTTCTTGCTCTGTCAACATGACTTCCTCTGAAACACACAAAGCAGTTCAGTTTTGTCTTTGAAAAGTATGATAAATTACTATGATAATAGCACCTAATTATTCGTTAGTTTGTCACCTCTGCCACCGAAGGTGGATGGAGGTTATGTTTTCATCCCTGTCTGTCTGTCTGTTCGTCTGTTTGTGAAGAAAATATCTCAAAACGTTGTGGATGGATTTGGACGAAACTTGGTGGGCAGGTTATGTATGTAACAAGGAAGAATTGATTAGATTTTTGTGAAGATCCGAATCCGGATCTGGATCCGAGAATATTTAAGTGATTCTTCACCATTGAGTGATAGGGCTAAAACTATATATACCACAATATCTCAAAAAGTTGTGGACATTTTTGGACGAAACTTGATGGTGGATGAGGTGGGTAAGTGACAAGAACAAGCCGATTAAATTTTAGTTCAGGTCTGAATCCAGATCCAGCCTATCAGTGGGATACAAAACGTAAACTAATCAGCCTGGCGGATGTATGCGCTCTACCAAGTGCCCTTCTAGTTTTACTTATGCACATGTTATCTTTTACCTGACAATCATAACAGTGCAATTTTTTGTAGAACCTGTCAATACTCCTTCACTAAATAAGCTTTGGAGCAAGAAAGATTACCCAAAATTTCAGATTTGAAAAATGTTTGTCATTATTATTTTCAAAAACTAAAGCTTTATGCAATTATTCCATCTATCTACAGCCTGTTAAATTGGCTACTTAATGATTTTGAAAATGCAAATATAACTTTAAAATCCACATTTGAAAACATATTTGAATTTAACATAATATTTTGTTTTCATTTTAAAAACAGAATGAAGCATTTATGGCTGCATGAATGTTTGTCTTCCATACCTGCCGTCTCTCCATTTCACTCCCCTCTAATTATCTTGTCACCTCACCTGCTTTTGTTTTATTTATTGTTATATTTTACTAATCATTTTGTCACAGGTGAGGTATTTAGCTCATTATGACTAAAGATTATTTTCAACTGTTGTTGATTCAGCTGGTTCCTCATTTTGTCGTGTCCCTCCTCATAGAAGCAATTCATTGGCCTTTTAGGAAACATGTACAAGCATCTGTGGAAAAAAAAAGTCTCTATCTGTAAAAAATAAATAAATGGAACAAGCTCATGGAATATAGCCAAGAGATTTTGAAAAAAACAAATGTTTCACAATCAGAAGGAAACCCTCTAGTTAATGCTGCAATCATTTGTAATACATGAATGGTTTAAATTTGGCCTGGAGAATTGTTTATAACCAAGCACATATCTAACCTGAGCAGGCAATCATCACCCTACCATGCAGCCTTCCATAAAAAAAATTTAATTGGCTTCATCCCTTCATTGACCAGCAATTGCATAACGATTCACTGTACCACTCACCCAGATTTTTGTCTTATGAGATTTGCCGCCATCTTAATTTTTAACACAGGGGTTAAAGCAGAAAAAAAAAAAGAAGTGATCATGGGAAATAGTTACCAACACTGTGAAGACAAATTCCTTTAAAATATATGACTTTACATACATCACTCTGACTTTAATAGACAAAAATCCCTGGTTCAATTTGAACCACCCACCTATTATCATGTTAAAATATGCAATTTGGTGTCTGTGTATTTGCACGTTTGTGGCCGATGCATTCGGTGGTTACTTATCCACTCTTAACCAAACTTGCCAAGGAGCTAAGAGTCATAGAGTCATAAGACAAAGGTTGTAGGTACTTGGTTTTGCCTGTCCACCCCCCTCTGACCACACCCCCTTTTGCCCGGAGGTTCCAAAGGTAGGGCCGATGCAAATTCTCCACGTAAATGTGTACTGTGTAGCACCACTCCTGGTGGTGGAGGGAGAGGGTATTACGAGTGATGCTTCAGAGGCCTTAATTGTATCATGAGTAGGAGGCCTTCACCTTGTTTTCACACTCAATTAGTCTATGTTGCTTTCGACTCAACTGCCAAAAAAATCCAGAGGAATTCCCATGTTTTATTGCCTTTTTCCACCTTGGAAAAATGCCACGTTAAGGTGTATAGATAGCATTTTTAGCGTCGTTCCTTGTTATCGTGGCATTTTTCCAAGGCCGCTTCCAATAACACAAATAGTAACAACACCAATCATGATAATAGCATAATATTAACAATAATAATGGCAATAATAATTGAAAATAATGATAAAAACATGACCCCACCCACTTCCCCTCGCAGAGGGAAAGAAATGGACAAGAAACTGTCTGAAATAGTGATATACTGTACATATAATGGAAAAATAAGCACATGGTGTATTGTTTTACAAAGCTATGGTGACAACAATGTGATGAAGGAAGTAGTGAGATGGCAACAAAAAAAAACAATTATTATCGATTTCATATAGCTTCATCTTGAGTAGTGAGTTAAACAAAGCAGGTGCCGTATTACAGAGCTATTCATGCACTGAAAATATCCCTTTTTGAGATGTATACATAAACAATGTTTAGCAGATATGGATCAATGATGCTCAGAGGGGTGGCAGTGAGAGAGGGTGGCAAAATCTTTGAGTTGGGGGAATTGCACATTATTTTAAACTGTACGCAGTGTGCATGTGTACCTGCCCGGCAAAGCCACTCCAGGTAGGCGCTGACCTCTCTCTCCACCTGCTGCTGTCTTCGTAACTTTAAAAACTCTGTGCGCTTCTCCACTCGCTCTCTCTCCTTGGCAAACTCACTGCATCAATAAAAAAAAAATAAAGACCTTTTCTCAATGACTCAATCTCCAATTATATCAGTCATAATCAGACACTCATTTTTATTAAATTGTTGTTAGAAGTCAAAATACTCATTGTCAACTGGAATTAATGCATAGTCACCTTAATAATCATTAAAATCAGAAACAGCCAAAAGTCATAAATTGACTCATAATGGTGAAAGCATCTGCTCCGAGTCTAGGAGATTGGTTGTTCAAACCCTGGCCAAGTTATACCAAACACTATAAAAATGATACGTGCTGCTTCCTTGCTTGATGCTCAGCTATTATAGGATAGAGCATATGAAAAAAACCCCATCGGCTGTCATCCATATGAAGGAGGAAATTCCTCCTTGATTGTCCCACTGAATGGGGAGAGAAAAGCAATGTCATAAAGATGACGTCGCTGGTACCCAGAGTGCACTCTGGAAAGTGACATCACTTTACCCCAATATCAGCCGCTGTGTTTGTGTGAAAGTCAAACCCGTTGTCTCATGTATGTGTGATTTGTGTTGCAGCTCCTCCATAAGCCTGAGAGCATGTAAAAAAACATGAAAAGAATGTGACTGATGTCTGACTGCTCAAGCCTGCACAGTATTGCTGCTCATGTTTGTGTATCTCCTCAGTGTATTCCTGATGGTTTGAGCATGTGTCGATTTAATAAGCATAACAAGCCTACATCCAGCTCGTATCCAGCATCACTGCATTTGGCAAATGTGCATTCCATTGTCATGCTAAATATTTATTTATTTTGATGGATGTAAGCAGAAAATATAAAGAAAACTAGAACGGCATTCTTCAACATCGTGACATCATGAGATATGCCTCCGCCAACATCATTAATTACATCATTATACATACTTGTACCAAGTTTGATTTAAATCCCTGAACCCAGATTAAAAATATTAAATAATTCTTGCTTCCAGACCATGCATCCGATCAGGTTGAAATTTAAAACATATATTCCACATCTTTACGAGATCATAACTGTGACATTTCACATCGATTGATGAAGCGGTTCAAGACAAAGATTTTTTTTAAAGATTTTCGTTCAAACCAATATGGTTGCCAGACCATGTGACCTCTTAATTACTTGTGACACCCTGGTATCCTCAGGGTTTGGGGAACACGTAAGTGAAGTTTCCCCTCAATCTGTCAAGCTGTTCTGGAGAAGAAGATTTTATGACATCATAGGTGGAGAACTTTTTGTTTCTTATGGATAGGCGATCATGCCTGTGAAGTTTCGCCTCGATCTGTTCGGTCGTTTCGGAGAAGAATATTTTTGAAGGATTTTATGTTAAAAACAAACAAACATATGGCTTCCGAACCACGTGACCGATGAAATCATCAATTTTTTGCTGCTTTCAACTCATCAAATGTTGCTTTCAATGATTTTGCTTGGATGCAAGCTATGCTCCCAGTGAAGCAGGGAGGTCTGAGTTTCAGGAGGGCTATTGATATCGCTCTCCTTGGCTTCATCTCCTCATTGCTGGCAGTCCGCCCCTTAGTTGACGCCACTCTGTCCCGCATAAGCAGTTTAGAACAAATGGGGGAGTTGACAGCGGCGGTGCTATCATGGAGTTCAGCCCATATCGATGTTTGCGAACCCGAAGGCCTGTCCCGGCTTCGCCAAAAAGCATGGGAGGTTGAGGCGGAAAGAGTTTCTTTTGTCAGCCTGTTGAACAGCGCGGATCAGGTCACCAGAGCCCGTCTTTTGGCCACAGCCACAAAGAAAAGTTGGATGTGGCTTCATGCAGTCCCTGTTCCCTCTTTGGGAACACAACTTGACCCCAAGTCTTTACAGGTTGCGGTTGCACTACGAGTTGGAGCATCAGTCTGTGAGCAACATAAATGTTGATGCGGCAGTATGATGGATACATTTGGACACCATGGTCTGTCGTGTCGTTTCAGTGCCGGTCGATCTTTTAGACATTCGGCCTTAAACGATGTGGTCAAACGTGCCTTTTATGGGGCAGGGAGACCATCTGTCCTGGAATTCCTTGGTGTAGACCTTGATGAAAACACCCACCGGATGGCTTGACTATTGTCCCATACAATAATGGGAAAGGCCGAACCTGGGATTGCACTTGTGTCTACACTTTCACCAAATCACATGTTTACAATACAGCCTTAATGGCTGAAGCGGCTGCCACTGAAGCAAAAGTTCTGAAACGCAATAAATACGCCGGCCTCAGCCAAACTTATTTATTCGAACCAATCAACATCAAAACAACCGGAGTGTATGGCCGATCTACGTCCAAAATTATAGGTGATATTGGAAGAAGGCTCATTGCATCCACTGGTGATATAAGGAAAATGGTCTGGTTCAAGCAGTGACTGAGCTTGGCCGTCCAGCGGGGAAATGCCATTAGTATTCTGGCTTCAGTGCGGGAAGAACAAAATCCCAAATTAACCCCATTTTAAAGTCTGTTTTCAACGGGTTGTGGGGATTTTACTCATTTGTTTTGTTTAATTTTTTTTTAAGAGTTAAAAAAAAAAAACATTTTATACACTGCGGGAGGAGGAGTGCGAGAGAGAGAAGAGAGAGAGAGAGAGAGAGAGAGAGAGAGAGAGAGAGAGAGAGAGAGAGAGAGAAGAGAGAGAAAAACGAGAGAGAGAGAGAGAAAACGAGAGAGAGAGAGAGAGAGAAAAACGAGAGAGATTGAGAGAGAAAAAAACGAGAGAGAGAGAGAGAGAGAGAGGAGAGAGGGAGAGAGAGAGAGAGAGAGAGAGAGAGAGAGAGAGAGAGAAAGAGGAGAGAGAGAGAGAGAGAGAGAGAGAGGAGAGAGAGAGAGAGAGAGAGAGAGAGGAGAAATTAAAAAATATTAATATCTTTTTGCCAATTATAATGTAGCCCTAAATGACGCTCAAAAATTTTCATACTGATCAGATAAAGCATTTGACATATGCAATTATGATCATAAAATTTATTTAAAATCACACTTGTTTCCTATGGGGTGTACTTCACATGTACCAAGTTTCAATTTTTAGCATGGAGCAGTTTCGGAGATACATAGGTTCAAAGTTTTTCCTTTTTTCCAACATGGCTGCAACCCCACGTGACCTATGATGCCATAATTATCACAAAAGCATTCTACATGAGCAGTCACTTCTACGATGAAAATTTCGTGAAATTTCTATGGTGAAGAAAAAAAAAACCATGCTGCCCCGCTTCGATACAACCCCGCTTCGATCGGACACCTGACCCATGACGTATTCTTTATCCAAACAAATTCAGAATGGGTGGCTGATTGCATCTTTGGAGTTTCACATTGATTGGATAAGGTTTTTTTTGTCCAACATGGCTGTGAGACCATGTGACTGATGATGTTGAAATTTTCAACCAATATTCCCCATGCCGAGTCGATCATATTTTTTTTTTTTTATTTCTCTGAAACCGCTTAGCCTTTCGATGCGAGACATTGCAGTGATTATACACTACTGATGTGGCAGCCACATTGGTTTCAAGGAAAAAATAAAATATATATATTTTGGAAACTGCTGTCACGATCGATGCAAAACTTTGCAGCTGTGATCCACTATCCTTGCTCCATGTAATGCAACATGTTTTACATTGATCTGTGAAGCGATTTTGGAGAAAAAGGTTTTTTAATTTTCGGTATTGAAACTAACCTGGCTGTCAAACCATGTGACTGAGGGCATTGAAAAATTGGACTCTGCCCATGATTTGGTAGAGGATCACATGTGTGAAGTTTGGTTTTGATAGGATAAGGTTTGTTTTTCTATCCAATATGGCTGCCACGCCACGTGACCTATGACATCATTATTTCCAAAATGTATGCAGCAATGGCGTTAGATGATAATTGGTAAATTTCGCTTCGATCGGATAAGTGGTTCCAGAGACATTATTTAATATTTTCTTCAATTTAATATGGCTGCTGTACCACGTGACATCAATTATATTTCATCACCCTATTATCCACAAGGCATGGGGAATAGGTCTGTGGAGTTTCCCCTCAATCCGTCCACCCGTTCTGGAGAAAAATATTTTGAAGGTTTTAGGGTAAATCCAATATGGCTGCCAGACCATATGACCTATGATGTCATAGTTATCAAACTTTATTCACCATGGCTGGTCGATCATTTGTGTACATTTTCATTTTGATCTCTGAAGCAGTTCCGGAGAAGAGGATTTTAATTCCTTTTTTTTTTAAAACAAAAAAACAATATGGCTGCTAAACCACATGACAGATGACATCATAAAAAAAAATTCTGTCGACCAATCTAACCCTAGATGAAGCTCACAAATTCTCATACTGATCGAATGCAGCATTCTATGTGTCGAATTTTGACCGGGATACCAGTTCACTGATGACGTCATCATCAAATCACCCTTATTTCCCATGCAGAGTAGTTGCCAGGTGCCAAGTTTCAATTTTTTTCCATGGTGCGGTTTCGGAGATAAAGAGGTCCAATTTTTTTCCGTTTTCCCAACATGGCTGCCACCCCACGTGACCTATGTCGTAATTATCACTAAAAATTCTGCACGAGTAATCGCATCTATGGTGAAAATTTTGTGTCAATCGGATAAGCGGTTGCAGAGAAAACAGAGAAAATTTGCATGGACATACGACTTCATCACCGGAGGCATAAAAAACAGTAGTACATTTATGTAATGCACTGCAAACAAAAGACTTAATGAAAATGGCCACAGAATGAAACCTAAATAATTGTTGATGTAGCAATAATATTAAGATACACAAGCATGCTGGAAGTGATGGTGTATAAAAAATGGATATAAGGGTTTGGAGCTAGGGTATTCCCAAAGGGCATTGAGAAGGTGGTTAGTACTGGATTTGATACATTATGTTATATTCCAAGGGTACAGAAAATGTGTCAAAATATAGTCACAGTCATATAGTCTTGCAACATTTTTTCCATGAGGCTTATTTTTTAACAAATTCTCTTGGGGTTGTAATATTTTATCCAAAATCTAGTCTCATGGAAGAGTAAGGAGCCAATTGGATAAAGCACTATATTACTGGGTTTGTTTGACAATGCTCCTGGAGAAGCAGGGTGAAAGAGTGAGATTTTCCAGAATTGAGGCCAAAATCTAACCAACTCCATATCAGCAGAGCAACAAAGCTGCCTTCTACATGTCAATGGAATGAGGTACGATAAGACATAATGTGGAGTCATTTGTATAAAGAAAGATAGTTTTTCAGAGAATCAGAGAAGTCGTTTAAAATAATATAATATGAAGAGTTCCCTGAACAGAAACTTCAATGCTGGAGGAGGCCATTACACCCATCAAGCCTCCACAATGGTTACCAATCTATGGTTGTTTGTCCATGCTCTATCCTTTGTAAATGCTGAATGTCAAGCAAGGAAGCAGCACATATAATTTTTAAAGTCTTTGGTATGACTTGGCTGGGGTTAGGTTCAAACCGCCAATCTCACAGACTCAGCTGGGCAGACACTCTAACCATGATGCCACCAAGTCTGGTTTATGTATATTAGGAACAAGAATGGGCCCAATAAGCTGCTTTGAAGCACTCCAGCCTCGACTGGGACAGGAAAGAATTCCAGTGATGGCAAAACATTTACTGAGCCAATGGAGAAAGCCAGATATGAAGATGGCCTTGTATGCCACAGGCAGCAACCTTGTGAACATGGTAGGATAACAGACTGTGTCAAATGCTGGAGGTATAGCAAGGGAGATAGTCCTGACTTCTTGTTTAACATTTAGGGTCTCCAACTATTGCTGAAAGAGTTGCAGCAACATGTACATATTTGAGTGGCCAGAATAAAATCCAAACTAATGGTCAGCAATCAGGCTGTATGAAAAGTGGATGAACTTGATATCAGACGTGATGATGGGTTCCATTACTCTTATAATTGGATGTGAGTTTTCTGGCATGTAGTTGAGAGGATCTCGTTTTGCACCCCATATTGTGAATGGGAATTATGTTTGCTGACCTACAAGCAGACATGCGGCAGCAAAAAGAGGACAGGCTGAAGAAAATTACGAGCAGAAGATCATGATCTGATAGCATGGACAATTATGCCACCTATGTCTGTCCCCGATGAAGGGTTGAGGATGGACAGAAATTTCTCTACCTTCTCGGTATGAAAGGTACAGTCAATAATGTAATTTGTATGAGGTAGTAAGGTTTTTTTAACGCAAACACCGAGTTGGCTCATTCTGCATCATCTCGAGCAGAGTCTGAGGTATGGCCATTTGGGATGAGCGAGGGGATGGTGGTGAAGTATTAATCAAAGAGGACCTTAAAAACGCCACCAGAACTTTGATTATATTTGGAGAAATGTTTGCTAGTATTTCTGGTTATATGTTGATAGATGGTTGAGTGCTGATAGTTGTACAGCAAGCCTGCCCCGAATGCAGGTTTCCGCATCACGGTTTTGCTTAATCGTGATTGAATTATCGTGGTAAAATGTACCGATCTGCGGCATGGGCCCCTAACTCTATTGGGGTCTGGCGTGGAGGAATACACAACCCCGCATCTCCGTCTCACCTCACAGCCACACGCTCTCCTCCATCGCAGACTCAGTTGCTCTTTTGATATTGTGCCGCACAGACTGTTATCACGTATCATCATGTGATATTGCGTGATTTAGTTTTCGCGAGTCCTTTAATTACATAGTGGGGTGTTTGTGACAGTAAATAGTTATGAAGAATAAGTTGTGGAGGAAAAAGAAGAAGAAGAACAACAAGAAGAAGAAGAACAAGAACAAGAAGAAGAACAAGAAGAAGAACAAGAACAAGAACAAGAAGAAGAACAAGAAGAAGAACAAGCAGAAGAAGAACAAGAACAAGCAGAAGAAGAACAAGAACAAGCAGAAGAAGAACAAGAACAAGAACAAGCAGAAGAAGAACAAGAACAAGAACAAGCAGAAGAAGAACAAGAACAAGCAGAAGAAGAACAACAAGAACAAGAACAAGAAGAAGAAGAACAAAAGAAGTAGAACAAGAAGAAGAAGAAGAAGAAGAAGAAGAAGAAGAAGAAGAAGAAGAAGTGGGGTTTTAGTGAAATAAGGGAAATGAAACATTATAAAATGTTATTAAAAGCTTTAAAAGTGAAAGGCAAATTAATTCAATCACGAGAAATGTTGGTTCAATTGGTTGGTCATGAAAAAGGAAGAAATAAAGAATGAACCAAAGAAAGAAATAAGGCAGACTGAGTTGGTGATTTTTTTGAGCGAAAACATTTGTTTGTTTGTTTGTTTTGAAGTGAGGAGGAGGAAATAAGATAAAGTTGAGGAGTGCGAAAAAGAACACTTGGAACGAAGCAGAAGGAAGCACATCACATATCTTGAGGTTTTCGCTAGTCTTCATGGAGAAGTGCTTGAAATTCAAGCACAAGATGGTTGCTGTCATGGCACCTTATACAGAGGTCTATAAGAACATGCAGAACAAGGCAAAGCAGACAAAGATCACCTTCTTTACAAAGTCTGATGAGCCTGATGACCCAAAGCCAGGGACGTCGATGTCATCTCAATAACCTCAAATGCCCTCCATCATCATCATTATGAAAAGTAAATATAATTTTAAGTGTTTTTCATTTTTCAAGTTTAGGCAAAAAAGTCGATAAATTCTAGAGTTGGTTTCCCTAACCGTACTTTCCCCATAAGGACTTAACTTTGCGCATCGCGGTTTTGCCCAACGCAGAGTTTTTCAAAAACGTAACCTATGCGAACGAGGAGTGTCTGCTATACATATAGTGAGTGGAGAAAGTGGATATTTTAAAATGAATTACACTATTATCTGGCTTCCACTTGTTCACTGGCAACACATGTCTCTGGTTTTTAGCAAGGTGAGAATGAAACAGTGCAATAGCCTGAAAGATCTAGCAGCAACAAGCATTTTAGAAACACCAAATAATACAATTGACAATAGCTAAAGCAGCTACAACTCTTTATGGGATTTGCTCTGTGCTAGAACAAACATGTTGAAGTGGGATATATTGCAAATATGAATGGTCAAATTCCACTTTCTTGATTCCAATTATTGTTGAATAAATGCAATTATACAAAAATAATTACAAAAAGGAGAAAAAAAACAAAGGTGAGAGATAAGAATGAGGAATGCATTGGAGCAATAGATGAGTGCCAATTACCCAGACAGGACTCCCAGGACGAGATTTAGCATGAAGAAGGATCCGAAGATGATGAGTGGAACAAAGAAAAACCAGTTCCACATACTTCCCAAAGCATCATCTGCCTAGTGAGGGGAAAAGTTAACTCAAGATAAAATTAAGACATCAAAAGAACACTTGCATTAAAACACAACAATTAGTTATGCAAAAACCTGTTGGCTCTTCAGTCTTTTTGAGAGATTTATCAGAGATTCAAAATTTTAAAAAGAAAGCTCATGGTCGAAAGGTTATGATATATAATGGCAAACATGATACAAAAAACAAAGCATCCTTGAATCTAATATATTTTTAAAAGCAACAAGGAGATAATGCTCTATTATAAATTTTCATAATGATAGTACTGTATCAGTAAACTCAAGCATTGTTGTAATTACAGTGCATAATTAATGATTGAGTAATCTTCCTTGTAACTAATTTCAGATAAACACAGAAATTAGCTCATCAATGCACCCAGCATGAAGCTAGATTGTTTGCTGTTCATACCTGAATATTCTCGATGACTGAGCCAGCTGTGCTGTTAAAGATGTTGTCTATTTCACGATACATTAAACCAGATGCCCCATCTGCATCGTGTGTGTTTGAGAAAATAGCGATCCTTCAATGATTTTTGCAAGGCTAGGCCATTAAATTCTGCTCACTTTGCCAAACTCCTGTCAATGCCACTTAAAGTGAGGAGGATGTTTTTACAGGATAAGTGAAATTGATTGTGATCAATAATAACACGATATATATATATATATGTGTGTATATACGTCTTGATTCAAACATTCTGATATTTAATTGAACTTCAGCCGATCTGTTTCTGATTTTGTCTCATTTTTATTTTCAATCTCTTTTTCACTTGCATACAATAGTACTTGCACAATAATCTTCAATTAATAATAAACTATAAACATTATGTCGGTTCGGTTAAGACCTTTACTTGGGTTATACAAGTCTTGTGAATCAATTATTATTCTTTATGTCGATGTCAGATTATGCTTGCGAGAAGCAGTTTGCGACCAAAAATCTTGAAAATCTATATTATATTTTATTTTTTCTCAGCAGATTTACATGTTAATTGCAATAAATAAATTTACATGTTAAATACATGCTTCATGGCTGAGGTTTTGAGCAATTAATAGATGTATGTTTTCATAGAAGACAGTACTATGCCAACATGTTTCATATTTGATAAGAAAACTAGTTTGGAGAAATTTATGATTCATTCCAATTCAATTCCGCAAGTGTGGTGGGACAAAGCGAGGTGAATTCTGTGAAATTTATACTTTATTTAAGAAGAAAGGAGAAATATTTGGGATGAATTGCGGCTCCAGTATATTGTAACAAAAATGTACCGGGGTAGGACAACTATTTAGTTTAGTCAGTTATATATTTAATATGTGTTGAGAATAACTGCCGTGTCTATTCCCATTGGTGTTCCAGAGAGCGGGTATCTCGTTAGCTCCTCGTCTCTCATCCCTTTGTAATTCCCCTATTATATGTCCATCATTTCTCCAATTATTAATTTCTGTTTATATTCTTCTTCTGCTTTGAAGTCGTTCACGAGTGCATCACGTTTGATGCAAACCCTGTGACGTCACCAAACTTCAAGTCGCATCATGATTAGATTTTTTTGAACGCTGTGGTGTGGCCTATAAAGGGGGATGACGTGGTCTGTTCATGAGTCAGAGGTCACAAATTCAAACCCATGTCTGAAATTTGCCAATGGCTTTAATATCTCTCACCTGATTCCCCCTCATTCAATCAGGGCAGATAAGGTTTTGCCAGGAGCCAATTGTGAGGGCTGACGTCATGACCCATGGGGTTTTCTACGCCAATTTTTGTGGAGTTTTCAGAGAGCTCTCTGAATGAGATGGAGGTGGTTGGAATCCGAATGCATTCTCATCTTTGAGACACAATGAAACAGTTGGTGATTGGCCTTGAATGAGGCAGGGAGAGTTTGGATGAGCCGTTTGAATTAGTCCTTGAAAAGACAATGGACAATTGGAGCTGGCATAACTTGATATTTCACACAGTACAGTTGCTATGAGTGACATTAACTGCTGTTTTCACCAAGCTCTCCATTTCTGCTGCCCTGTGAAATCACCAACTGGCTTGGTTCATTCTTATCATTCTTCCTCTGCAGTATCAATATATTCCAGGAGGTATTTCTCATATGGGCCAAAATAAATAAATTTGTTCAACACCGCTTTACAGCTTTCGTCTGCTATTATATTTTTACAGAAGGGATTTTCTGAAACAATTCCAGATAATATGTGGTTTCAAATTGTGGTATAGCTTTGATGCGACTGGCTACAATGTACACAATGGTTGCGACTTCGACGGCCTTCAAAAAAATAATAGGTAGGTGACATAAATGTCAATATCTTTGTACAAACTCAACCAATTTTCAATAATGAGGCATCAACTGAATCATATTAGAATTCTCTATCAGAAAATATGTACAGTGTTGATTCACTTGCTGCATTCTGCCAAGAATGGAGGTCAAGAGGTCACCAAATGTCCTGTGTTCTGACTATTTCACTTAGCCTGCTCTTAAGTGTATACATGGTACTATAACAATTTTTAATGTTGTTTATATTTCTTGGGATGGTAGACAATATTTCTGTTTCAAATTATTATCCTTCAGTAATAATGCATATCTGTTTCTTATTACAATATGTACATGTATAGTCAAATTGTGTGGCAAGATGTGCCAATTCAATGAATTTTGTCAAAAGGAAAATATAGAGCTAAGTTATTGACATTTTTAGCTTAATTGGGAAAAAGTGTATCCAGAATGCTTCCCACCTTCTAAATGTGTCCTGGTTTTGAATTGCTTGCCATACCCCTTTGAAATACAAGATGGATCACTGGTATACAATTATTATACATGCTATGCAACTTAGGTTTGCTTTATGATTGGTGAATTTGATGTTATTCCAGATCTGATACAATGGTCACCCAAGACAGTTAAGAGATGTTTATGAATCTGCTACCCATCAAGAGAAAGGTCACAAACTTTGAGAAATGCATAATCTGCAGGGTGGACTCAAATGAAACTCTGAGACATGTAAGGGAGACCTCCATACAAAAGCTTGTTGCTGCCCTGGAACTCTGAAGTATATGAACGTCTCATAACAGATCTGGGCAGCCCGTCAAGTATTGACATACATTGAATTCCAAGTGTTACGAACGTTGGACAAGCAAAGAAAGCCTGCTTTATGTGCACAGCCAGAAAGCAGCATCGTCATGAACACCATCAAATATTAGCACTAATAAAATCTGCCAGAGCCATCCAGGGTGCCAAAATCTCAATCAAAACCCACTGACTGGACCAAGTGCTTATTTTGTGAGAATCAAACATGCAAGAAGGCTAATGAGATGGTTATGGCTAGTTATTTCCAGGAAAGTAACACAATTAAACAGGCAGCAAAAGCAAAAGGTGATAACATTCTGATGAAAATTGCGACTGTCAACAATGACTTGATAGCAGCTGAAACCAGGTATCCCAGAGTCTGCTATGTCTTGTATATCAGCAAGGCCAATCTGAAGTCCACTGGATTTCATGAAGGTGAAAAAGAAACCTTGTATGATACAGCCTTCAGAGAATTAGCTGAATAGATAACAACTGACCTGAATGATGGAAAAGCATTTGACATGTCAATGTTACTGAGCAGATACAAAATGGTATTGCAAGCAACGGGAGTGGCAGCAGAAAGCTGCATGAGCCAAAGGCTAAAACTGCGACTGGAAAAGCACTTTGGAGATGACATAGTTTACCATCAGCCGTGTGACCATACAATATCAGACCTCTTGTTCTCAAGCTCAATATCTCTTCATAACTAACTCTGCCGACCAATATAAAAGTTCTGTTGCCAGAGAAGTTCCTGGAACTAGCAAACAACTCCCAATTGCTGCAGATGACTGACAGTAAGGCTGCTGTACCGCACAGCCAATCTGATCAAGATTGTCAAGGCATATCAGTTCAGTCATCTAATATCAATGATTTAACTCTGACAAAATCAAAAGCTCTGATACCACATGGTCTTTTCTGGTTGTTACATTGTATTATCACCAAACCAGAGAAGGAAGCTGAAGATGAGCTGTCATCACCAGAATGTAGCAACTCCTCAGATGAAAGATGCCTTGCAAAAGAGATACTTTTAAAATCTGACCTGCTTGGGGTAGTTGCACCATTCAACATCTCACCAGTTATCCTAATCCAAGTAGTAGCAGATATTAATGACAAAAAATAAGAGACTCTTGAAAGAAAGAGGACAACCCATGCTATTACCATGGTTCTCTACCATCGAGGTCAGTTTGGCAGAGCACTTCATGGAACTGGTATAGCTACACTGGGAATCTGCATTCTGATTCCTGACAGATGGACCTCATCTGCCTTGGCATTGATCAGGATGAGATCAGTAAAGCTATTTGAGGTGAACTCTTCCCTACAGACAAGTATAAAGTACCAGGCTGGAGTGGCTTCAATGCCATAGTTCATTCGGCAGATCCCAGCCACACCAATATGAGCTACTGACTAATGATAGATGGCTCGCCAACAGGTCCACACGAGGACCACAGCTGTGCTAGGCCTTGCCAGGATGCCATACACTGACATGTTGTGACTTCAACAGCTCGTTATCAATAATTGACAAAAAGAAAGCCATCAATGTATTGTTTGGCAATCAAGAATACCAGGCCAATCTGGAACAATAACTGAGTCGTAGTACTGCAGAAGCAAGTGAGAATATCATATGCACACTCCACACAATGGCTAGGAGGCTGGAAGTAAAATGGACAATGTGAACTGTGAACTATTGGCTGTTCTGTCAAAAGGGACAAAAAAATGGTTTCCCAACTTCAGACAGCCTACAGAAACACATGAAATGAGCAAACTATCAGGCCTATGTATGGAAAACACTGGAGCCTATGCAGAATCTTCCACCAGGTGCTGGGCGTGGCTGGTAAATCGTATATAGTATCTTATAACTCATGACCAAAGAGCCAACACCACAGGGGCTTGTAGAACTGGGTGGCGGCCACTGTCAGCAGTTCTTGAGTAGCCGAGCAGGCTGTACCTGTAGAAGAAAGAGTATGCCATGCACTGAGGCTTGTGCTTCCATGGCTGCCAAAAATTGTCAGAACTCAGGAACATTGATTGACGATTCTACTGATGATTAAAACAGCAATTAAAAACTGCCACTGATATTGTCATTTCACATTAACTAAACCATTCCTTTTGTGCAGTTAGGCGCATCGGACTGTCGAGGAATTTTCATTTGCGAGAAGGCACAATCCTAGACGGGTCGCCACTCCGACACAAGATACTCAAATGGCTCATTTTTCCCAGAGCTGGTACTAATTTTGCCGACCTCAGAAGGATGACAGGCTGAGGCAACCCACATGGTCATATTTATGGCACAACAAGGGCTTGGACTCAAGACCTTAAGATCTTAAGCCAGCCACTTTGACCGTTAAGCCACCACCAGGCATTCATTTCACATTACTGCATTAAGTATATATGTATATATATATATAAGATACTTATAATTCATTTTAAGTTACATCCATTCCTAAAGGATCGTCAATTGATATAAACATGGATTGTGGATATTGTCTTATGCTTACGCAATCACATACTAAAATACGCAATTTGGTGTCTGCCTGTCTGACCATATTACATTCGGTCATTACTTATCCAATCTCAACCAAACTTGACAGGAGGACTAAGGGTCACATGATGGAAGTTTTAACAACTTCATTTCCCCCCCCCCCTCCCTGAGGGGGTTTCCGCCTTAGGCAAAATCCATGTTAAGGTGCATCAATAGCTAATTGTGGCGTTTTTCCAAGGCCGCTTCTCATAACAAAGGTAACAACACTAATGAAAATCGCAAAAAATCAATGTTATTACAAAGCATTATTAATACGGTACTAATAATATCCTGCTCCCAAAGGGGTTTTTCCTCCTTGGACGAACACCATGTGAACGTGGATAAATAGCTTATCGTGGCATTTCGTGGGGCACCCCTACCAGAAGTAAAAAATATTATAAATCACAAACACATATGATTACTTTTAAACAATCACGACTGCTATTTAACACTAAAGAGAAAAGGAGGAAACCCAACGTTATTGAGGCATTATATGCTTATCGCATCCCCCACAGACTAATGGACCCGAGCCTAGATTTACTGTAATCTATAGACCCCAGAGAGAATAATATGACCCTTCCTGTCGCTCCTGTAGGGAACGGGTGTACTCGTACTATAAACAATGTATGACAGTTAATATAGTCCGAGATCATACATATTCACCCTGGAATATTCATTTTGGAGGCAGGCTAGCTGAATACTTGAAATACTAAGCAGTGTGTGACATTTTGACCTCCAGTGACATCATATTACAATAAGTAACCTAACACTACAAGTTTTGAGAGAGCTTTGTAATGTGAATACGTTGATGTACGTCACAATATTGAAAAATGGTTGAGTCTGTACAAAGATATCCACACTTATGTTACCCCTATCCACACACGTTTTTTGGTGGCCTTCGATTAAAATAGGAACTCCAGGATCCCTTCTATCAAAATATCAAAGCAGACTCAAGCTGTAGGGGGTGTTGAATGATGATCATTTGGCATGGTCTTTGCTCGTCGACCAATAAGGAATATGATTCAACATCGATCCGTAATTGTCCAGATTAAGTGCGGTTTGTTTTTCTTTCCCACCTGTAGCTTAATAAATCTTTCTTTGTGAATGAAACTGTCATCTGGAAACAAATCGTACGTTCATGTCCGAATACCAAAAAGGGAGTGAATCAGGGGATTCTCGACATCCATTTCACCGCAGCACGTCTGCTGCTGTATAGTGCTTGTGTGAGCTTAAATTACAATCTTGTGTTCAAGTCATTCAATAAATGCAGTGGTTTCCAAATTCACATGACTTTTCACCACTTGGTTTGTCTTCAGAGGCAAAGCTTCCGGCAGGCCTCTGGGTCTTTTATTAGATATACAGGGTGTCTTAAAAATACGTATACAAACTTTAATATTTCAGAACAACTTCACCACCATAAGTGGCAGAGAGAGGGTTGATGTTGAGTGTTACTAATACTTAACATATGGTGTTAGCATGTGTGATATGTCAGCATTGAAACACCCACAAACATTTTTGTACCTCATTATAAGTCATTGTAAATGGTCATGAAGGAGACCACTATACATTTAAAACATATCAGTGGTAAAATCATTGTTTGGATCATGAATACATGAATTAAGAAAATATAAATTTGCTCATTCTTTCATCTAAATTCTAAATGATGAAGACAAGAGCATTGTTTAGACTGCCTCTCACAAAAAAGTGTTTCTGAAATTTATGTCTGCATTTGTGTCAGCATTTAATGCAATTCAATTTAGAATACGACTACTACTACTTAATTAATGCCCTCAACTATTCCCACCTTCTTGTAGGGTTAGCCAGGGAACGTTTTTGGCCCAAGTCTTTCATGAACCTGCTGGCCAGGCCTGATATTCAACTGAAGATAGCAGAAATTTGGGATTTTGTTAGGGTGCTGATGTTAACTCGCTGAGTCTTTGCCAACGAAACAGTAGGATCATTGACATCCACCAACTAATGCAAGCAGATGGGAAACACAGCTTAATGTCCATCCGAGGGATGGCGCACACATTGATGTATCACCCTGCCTGTGAAACACCAGGGTGACAGTTTGTAGCTGGGTCTTGATTAAAAGAAAGGCTAGACAGGTCAAAGGTGAGTGTGCATACCTCTGAGACTATCCTGCCAAGCCTAAATTGAGAATTACAGGAAATTGTTTATGTTACGACATGAAGGTAGGAAAGGGTGGGTGGGGTGGGGGG
>CM068963.1:31455525-31468916 GCA_035128595.1 Eptatretus atami | reverse complement strand
GGCCTAAATGCAAAACGTTACGTTTGGTGCAAACCCAACACAGCACATCACCCAAAGAACACCATCCCTTTTGCGAAACATGGTGGTGGCAGCATCACGTTATGGGGATGTTTCTCATCAGCAGGGACTGGGGCACTTATCAGGTTCGAAAGGAAAATGGATGGAGCAAAATACAGAAAAATCCGAGAGGAAAACATGCAAGAAAGCTGAAATTGGGACGGAAGTTCACCTTTCATCATTCCAACGACCCGAAGCACACAGCCAAAGCTACCATGGAGTTGCTAAGGAACAAAAACATAAATGTCCTTGAACGACCCAGTCAGAGCCCCGACCTCAATCCAAAATCTGTGGCATGACTTGAAGATTGCTGTCCATCAACGCTCCGAAACACAACCTGACTGAACTTGAACAGTTTTGTTCAGAAAAATGGGCAAATATTGCCCAATCAAGGTGTGCAAAGTTGGTGGAGACCTATCCCAACAGACTCACAGCTGCAATTGCTGTTAAAGGTGCTTCCACCAAGTATTAACTCAGGGGGCGGGGGCGGTGGGGGGGGGGGCGGTGGACACAATTATCCAACCCAGATATTCTAGTTTTGTATTTTAAAATTAATTTTATGAAATTTGTAGAAATTGTTTTTCACTTGGAAGTTGTGGGTTACGATGTGTAAATAAAGATGGAAAAAGTCTGATTTAATGCAATATAATTCCAGGCTATAAGGCAACAAAAGGTGAAAATTTTGAAAGGAGGTGTAGACTTTCTATCGGCACTGTATACACTACATGGCAAAAAGTATGTGGACACCTGCTAATCCAACATCTCATTCCAAAATCATGGGCATT
This sequence comes from Eptatretus atami, assembly GCA_035128595.1. Taxonomy (NCBI): domain Eukaryota; kingdom Metazoa; phylum Chordata; class Myxini; order Myxiniformes; family Myxinidae; genus Eptatretus; species Eptatretus atami. The sequence continues at coordinate 31,468,074 of CM068963.1, read as the reverse complement.
ATTATGGAGTTGGTCCCCCCCTTTGCTGCTATAACAGCCTCAACTCTTCTGGGAAGGCTTTCCACTAGAAAGTTGCAACAATGCTGCGAGGATTTGCTTCCATTCAGCTACAAAGCATTAATGAGGTCGGGCACTGATGTTGGGCGATTTGGTCTGACTCGCAGTCAGCGTTACAATTCATCCCAAAAGTGTTCGATGGGTTTGAGATTAGGGCTCTGTGCAGGCTAGTCACTGTTCTTCCACACCAATCTCGACAAACCATTTCTGTATGGACCTCGCTTTGTGCACAGTGACATTGTCATGCTGAAACAGGAAAGGGCCTTCCCCAAAATGTTGACACAAAGTTAGAAGCAGAGAATCATCTAGAATGTCATTGTATGCTGTCGCATTAATATTTCCTTTCACTGGAAGTAAGGGGCCTGGCCTGAACCATGAAAAACAGCCCCAGACCATTATTCCTCCTCCACCAAACTTTACAGTTGGTATATTATACATTCGGGCAGGTAGCGTTCTCCTGGCATCCACCAAACCCAGATTCGTCTGTCGGACTGCCAGATGGTGAAGCTTGAGCTTTACACCGCTCCAGCTGACACTTGGCATTGCGCATGGTGATCTTAGGCTTGTGTGCGGCTGCTTGGCCATGGAAACCCATTTCATGAAGCTCTCGATGAACAGTGTTTGTGCTGATGTTGCTTTCAGTGTCAGTTTGGAACTCGGTAGTGTGTTGCAACTGACGACAAACGATGTTTCCTTGCTCCGCGCTTCAGAATTCAGTGGTCCCGTTCTGTGAGTTTGTGTGGCAGACTACTTCGCGGCTGAGTGGTTGTTGCTCCTAGACGTTTCCACGTCACAATAACAGCACTTACATTTGACCGGGGCAGCTCTAGCAGGGCAGAAATTTGACGAACTGATTTGTTGGAAAGGTGGCATCTTATGACGGTGCCACGTTGAAAGCCACTGAACTCTTCAGTATGGCCCATTCCACTACCAATGTTTGTCTATGGAGATTGCATGGCTGTGTGCTTGATTTTATACACCTGCCAGCAATGGGTGTGGCTGAAATAGCAGAATCCACTAATTAGAAGGGGTGTCCGCATACTTTTGGCCATGTAGTGTATCTATCAGAAAAAAGAACAGACATTGTCAAAGCTTTTCGTCTTGCAGCTCGTCAGGCCAAATGGGGGATGGTTTCAGATGTGGAATGGAAAAGGAGGGAGGGAGGTTTGAAGGGCTGGTGTAAAGTGGAGGTTTTGAGGTAAAGGACGAGGGGGAGAGGATTGAGATGGAGGAACGAAAGTGTGGATTCAGGTGAAGCAAAGTTTCCATGGGAGTTACAGTGTTTGAAAGCTAAAGAGCAGGATCATGAGGTGTTACAAGGTTTGAAAGGCAAAGAGCGATGGACCGGCGATGGATGAGTCGCTGAAGTTAAAGAAGGGTCAAAAGATGGATTGATCGATGGAGGGATTAAAGAGAAATTGAACAAACTCACAATGCATATCCCTCTATAGAAAAGAGCAAGGATCTATCTCACATAAACTAAAGAATTATCTGTCGAGAGAAAAGCCCAATTGTCTCTGAATGCATGGGGTCTTTTCCATAACCACAACAATACAATATATTATATATATATATATGTATATATATATATGTATATATATACACACATATATATATACATACATACATATATATATATATATATATATATATATATATATATATATATATACATACATCTCGATAGAAAGATATTATACATCCACAACTCTCCTGACAAAGATAAATTTGAGTCGCAAGATACAGAACACAGCAAATTAATTAAACTGCTATTTAAAATTCATTCATTTTCATTAATGCTTGCCCTCCATTTTGCCGAAGATAGCTGTTCGCATCTGATATACGAACAGACTGGGGTTTGTTCATTTGTTTGCAGTGTAGGAGCTGCTAACCAAACAATAACCATGCTCCAAGTTAGCAAGCAGTGTAATCTGGTGTCAAGGGGTATCCAAGGAGATAAAACCACTGACCTAATGCACGATAGGCAATATTTTGTAATCTGGTCAGGATGCAGGTGATAACTCACCATGCCAGTGATAATTCACCTCCTCTCAGCCAAATACCTTGTAGGATCTTTAATATCCACCAACAACCAGTGCTGGCAGATGGATCCTCCGGTTTATCGTCTTTCTGCTGAATGGCGCACATATTGTTGCCTCGTCCTGCATACAAAACTACAGGACAATAATTTAGAGCTCCGACAATTTATAGCTACGTCGACATTCCAACATAGGTTAGACATGTCACAGGTGAATTTATGTGCATACCACTAGGCTTCTTGCCAGCCCTGTGAGATACGTAGATAGAAGTTAAATCCTATAATCAGGTTTTAACCTTAAAAAAAGATTTTCTGGATGAAAGTGCAACACTGCGACAATGTATCAATGGATAAGGTTGTTTAGCATTCCCATCTGAACTCATGATTCAAATCCCATGCACTAAATGCTAAAGTACACATGTCTACTAATGTTTTTGGCCTGCACGTGATTTATGCAGAAGCTTCATGATCAGCATCAGATCAATGCTCACACCAATTATTTCAGTTTTAACAGCACTTACCTCCTAAAAACGAATCCAAGTTACTTTAGCAGATAATGTTAGTGACTCTGGGTGCAATATATTAAATAGAGGTAAGGAATAGTTAAGTGCATGTTTAATGTCAGAACTCATACTTGGAATGCCAGAGACTAGCTTGAGAGGGCGAAGAACGCGAACTGCACGCAAGGTTCGTAGGTCAACATCTGACCCAAGCATAGAGAGAATCCTGTAATAAATCAAATGTAATTTTGTTACTACTATGTTGGTTGAGATGTTATGTTATCATTTCTAGCGTTAACAAGGATAGGGAGTATCTGGTAGGCAAGGGAAATAACATCAGATTACACACTTTTAATTATCTATACACTTCATTTGTCCCAAAGTAGATTATCAAACTGCACTTTAAACTAATGGCATTTTCGAAAACTGCAATCCTACCAGGCAAACTACATCACACAACTGCACCCCATTAGAATAAATGTACCATATGTTGAGAATATGCAATGTAAGAGTAACAAGTTGTGAAGTAATGTATTGATTATGACTTCCTGTTCCCACAGCGGAATTTGTAAATATCTGGATTATTTACTCCTTTAGTCGAGGTATCTCATTAAAAGCTACTTTTATACTCCGAGCAGAGACAAGTTAGTTCCAAAAAAGTGATTCACAAATAAGAAGCTTCATATACAGGTATGTGTTGATAACCACCTAGCATTGGTCCAAGGTACAATTACAAGGGAGGTTACCAAATAGTAATCTACCTCAACTCTCTCATTTGGGTACTCATTTCTTGTTTAAAATGTGTTGGTAAACCTCAATACTTCTAAGTACTGTATCAATGCTTCAAGTTAAAAAAGCATGATTAAAAAGCAACAGAAAAAAAATTGTGTTGGAAATCAAGTGCATGGCATAATACCCACCCTGTTATGACTACAATAAAATCCATGAGATTCCAGCCACTTCGCAGATATGAGCCCTTGTGGAATACAAACCCCAAAGCAAGAATTTTGATTGCAGTTTCAAGGCAAAACATCCCAATAAAGTATGGTTCTGTCAGTTCCTGCAACAAACAGGGTAGGTGTGAGCAAACCAGAAAGGAAGACAAAGGACCCAGCTCTTCCATGAGCTTCGACAATGTGTACAAAAAAGAAACCGGAGGGAAGGGGAGGGAAAAAGGGAAGTTAAGAAAGGAAATATGAGAGGTTGTATATAAAAGAAAAGAAAGATGGGATTAGGAGAAGGAAGGGAGGGAAGGGGATTAAATAGGACATGGGTTGGGGTAGAGCAATGAAATATACAACCAGCCCCCCAAAGAGATTTTAATCATACAATCCAGAACACAACAGATTAATGAAACTGATGTTGTCCATGATGTATCGGACGAGATGGGAAATTGAAAATCAAAGGAGACTAGCGAGGGACCCAGGGAAATGGCAATTAGTAAATCGTGAATGTGATTATTTGTTGATAAACACCAGGTTTTTGATGTTGACATATTACTGACCCTGTTGTGCCTCATATTCAAGATGGGTGGTTATTAATTTTGTTGCTTTCTTCATCAGAATATTTGCAGAAGGTCAGAGCTCAGGTAGTTATAGTAAATAAATTGTTTGCATGCATAAACCACTGATCTCTAAACTAACTGGATGGGAAGTTCTACACTGATTGGTCAAATGATTGTGAAGCTGAGGAGCAGCCATCTTGTGACCCCCAGAAAGCAGCACTACTCCAATGAAACAAGTGCCTTGAAAGCCATGCTTAAGTTACATGCATCACATGGCGTTGCGTCGCATCCTCGCGTTGTCACGCAACATCACGCCTCGTCACACGATGTCATGCTACACAACAAAGAGTATCAGAGAGGGAGTAACAGAGAGAATATGAGAGAGAAAGAGAGAGACTTCCAAATTCCATTTTTTCCTTCCTGAGAGTTTGCTTCTGTATCTATCTTGTCTACCCTATGCAACCTCCCTTACCCCTCATTCCAACCCACACCCATTATTTGTCCAAGTACCCCTCTATTTTGTCCTTCAACTCTGCTTTTGGTGTTCCCCTCATCTCTCCACTGTTACTTTTATTCTGTTGCATCCTGATTTGTTCATTTGTCTCGCTCTTCGATGAGCCTGGACTCTGTATACACGAGAGGGGGGGGGGAAGAAGGAGAGAGAGAGAGAGAGAGAGAGAGGAGAGAAAGAGAGGAGAGAGAGAGAGAGAGAGAGAGAGAAGAGGAGAGAGAGAGAGAGAGAGAGAGAGAGAGAGAGAGAGAATGGTGCCAGAAAGGAAGAAATTGAGGAAGTAAATGTAAGGACGAGAGAGAAATATAATAATTAATTGTGGGGATCGGAGTGACAATTAAAGAGCAAACTAACAGTGATCATGGTCAGATAAGAAGTGGGGAGGGGTTGGGGGGGGGTTACACGATTTCAATTCAGTACACTATTTTCATGTCATAACAGCCGTTCACAAAGCTTTTCCCACAAACCGTTTATGAATGGTACTTTGCAAAAATGTGTTCGCAAAATTTCCCTGCAGGCCCAGGGGAACTAATTTTAATATCATATGCATATTGGCACAACCGGGTTGGGGGGGGGGTCGAGCACTCTCCTTACCTCAACTATGGGAGAGAATCGTCTGACTCTGATGGTTTTGCACTACAGGTAGTTGGTGCATCTCAGTATAGACTTGATTGATTGACTCTTGCACCCTCACCCTGTCGCCTTGATTTTGTGCTTTAATATTCTGTGGCCTCTGCTACTTACTCATTTAGCAGGTAATCTTATCTTCCCCCTCCCCCACCAGGAAAATCCTGGTTAGCCCCCTGCATATGCATGTGACACTGAGTATGAACAATGTGTACAGTAACTTCTACTGGGGGTCTCAAGATGGCAGTGCTTTGACTTTAGCATTCAGCCGTGACAGCCCATCCAGTTGGTATAGGTAGTGCATAAAATGGACGCTGCAGCAAGATGCCGAGGAGCTGGATCTCTTGACATTGTTTCAAGAAGATAGAAGATAGAAAGTTGGGTGCCCAATCATAAAAAAACAAGCAGTCATAAATACATGTACATGATTGAAAAATAGTTGTGCAGCATTTATGTCATGGATTATTTTATGTCAATAGGATTTATGTCAACTTCGCTGTATACGTGACACATGGATCATACATCACGGTATCTCATTCAGCTGCTGAAAGTGGTCGTGTTTCATCTTTTATACCGATTTGATTAAGAATTTAAAGTTTTTACCATGACATTGCCCTTCCTCAAGAGACAATCATTTTGCACAGCAAATTTGGGGTGAATATGCATGTGCAGTGCAAAAGCATTCACCCTTGTCAAGCATTCTCATATTATAGAAGGTCAAAAGAACTGTTTCTTTGCCAAAGATTATGAAACTGAACGGAATATAACACACATCTTTCTTTAAAACATTTAAATGGTTGTAAATGTCATTTCCAAAAGAAGTGTGGAAAATATAGAGGGACTCACCAAACGCTTGGAAAAAGGTGTTTTGTCTCCCCCAGGAAGGTGCTGCTCCAGTGCAAGGACCACACAATTTGCCAGAATGGTTGCCAAGATGAGGTATTCAAACGGGGTATGAAAGTGTCAAGGTCTACAAGGTTTTCTGTCAATGCATTTCCACTTTCCCAATGCCTGTCCTGCGTTATTAGTATCACCCAGAGGGGGATGCGAGACTATTGCAATGCCTCTGTCTGTGTGGCTGTGTCTGTGTGTCCAGATTGATATATTTTTGCTTTAAAAATGTTGCAAAACTGATCGTTTTGATCGTTGCACAACTTTAAACATAGGAGGGACTCCTCATGGAGAATATTTTATTGCTAACTCTTATGATTATGGATCGATGTGAATGAAACTTGGTGGACTGTTTGGGTGTGACAATGACAAATTGATTCGATTTTGGTGATGATCAAAATCTGGATACGAGAATTTTTGAAATATTTTAAGTTGAGAGATTCTTCACCATTGAGAGATGGGGCCAAAAACGATATATAGCAATATATTTCAAAAAATTGTGGACAAGTTATGACAAAACTTGGTGGATGAGTTGGTTAGATGACAAGAACAAGCCGATTCGATTTTGGTTCAGGTCTGGATCCAGATCCGGCCTATCAGTGGGATATAAAACCTAAACTGTTCAGTCTAGAGGAGGTATGCGCTCTTCCGAGTACTGTTCCAGTACAGTATTGTATTGTTTATTTCAGGTTAAAAATTGGTCTACTGTCTTGTTTCCAAATGTTTTTGTTGCTCATGTAAAAGTATATTGATATACCATAATATTATTTTACCTGTACTCTCTGTACAAACTCATTACCTTCGCCACTGAAGGTGGACGGAGGTTATGTTTTCACCCTTGCCTGTCTGTTTGCTTGTCTGTGAGCATGATATCTCAAAAAAGTTGTGGACCGATTCAGCCGAAATTTGGTGGACAGGTTCATAATGATGCTATGACCTCAGGTTTATTTTGTTTTTATTCCCTCAATTAATGCAAGCTACAACCTGACCAGTTGTGTGTGTGACAAGGAAGAATTGATTCGATTTTGATGAAAATCTGAATCCAGATCTGGATACGAGAATTTTTTTAAGTGATTGTTCACCATTGAGTGTGATGGAGCTAAAAACGATATATACCACGCTAACTTAAGTTATGCATGGATTCGGACGAAACTTGGTGCACATGTTGGGTGTGTGACAAGGACAAATTGATTCGATTTTGTTGAAGATCCGGATCCGGACACGGTAATTAAAAAAAAAAATTCTACGTTATTTGACACCATTGAGAGATGGGGCCAAATTGATATATTGCATGACATTTCAAAAAGTTTTGGACGAGTTATGACAAAAAAGGTGGATGAGTTGGTTAGGTGACAATAACAAATCAATTCGATTTTTGGTTTAGGTCCGGATGCAGATCCAACTTATCAGTGGGCTACAAAACAAACTATCTAGCCAAGCAGAAGTATGAGGTCTACCAAGTGTCTTTCTATTATAGTTCATGAATGCAATGCTTAAAGACTATTTGAGTGTGTTCTAGCTTCTGCTGTAAATGAAGAAGCAAGATGCTTCATTTTTAAACACCAGGATGTAATGTTTACCTCACTGAACAAGTCACTCCATAAGCTATTACATATGTATGAAATTATAATGCATATGGTGTATATTTATCATAGCAATTGAATTAGAATGCCAGCAGTACTTTGTTGAAAGTTGTCTTCAAGCAATAGGAAGGGTCCCAAAATTTGCAGAGCTTCCTACCAATCGAGTGCACAGACAGAATAGCAACCCTCCTTTTTGGTGGTATCCATGATTCTGGTCTGCCCTCTCACTCTGCATCACTTACAGTCCTGTCCCTCAAAGCTCTGATGATTACTTCCTCTTTCTGCATTTGCACACCTGGTTGTTTAACTGCGACGTACATGCAACTGGACACCAAGAGAAACAAGCAGCTGTCTGGGTGTCACTATTCAGCAAAAGCGACACACATCTCTATTATTTATATATGACTTGCATACTGTACAAACCAGTTTCTTTGTGTGTTAAAGACAGACGTTTTCACGTGTACACCTTTTCAATAACTCGATGTATATCTACCATTCACAAATGGGACATTAAGAAAACCATAAACTTTAAATGATTATTCACACTCATGCAACCAAAAGAAAAGTGGTCAAATGTGTTTTAAATATGAATAAACTAAAATAATGTGCAAGTATAAATTTCTTTAATACACCTGGTTGAGACCCTGTTCCCAGCTTTCTCTTGAAATTCCTATTCTTGTGTTGTGGTGCATCTGTTTGTTGTAGTCCCACCGCTTTCCCTCCCTATGCCACATTTTGTCTGTTGACCCATGACCCGTCGTTCCACAAGTATATGAGCTCCTTGATACCGGGATAAAGATATACTGACTCATTACTAGTAGAGTTTACCAGAAAATCGGACATCAATTTTCTGAGGTTAGTAGTGAGTGAAGGTTAGTAGTGAGTCTGGAGTCTGGATTTTGGGAGTTTCACGAGAAGGGGGTTACTGGCAGTCTGCATCCACCCTGCACAAAGCTGGGTGGAGGGGAAGGGCAGGGACAGAGCATGGAAAGAGCAGAGTGTGCAAGACCAGAAAGGAGGCAGTAGAAGCCAGAAACCGCCGACCTGTCTGCGATGTGAAAATGATGGGCCCAGAGACTCAGCTTCATCATGGGAGATGTCAATGATTTTGAAGACCTTGGTTTCCACAGCGTTAAGCTGAGCAAAGTGTGAGGCAGGGGTGCCAGCCCAGAGGGGAGAGTAGTACTCCAACAAGCTGAAGATGAAGGCCTTCTGGGTAGATGAAAGTTTAGGTGTGCCAAGGAATGTTTTCACTGGCACAAAAAAACATTCCTTCATTGGCAGGGGAAAACTTTATGATTCAATCTTGTACATATATCACAGGCAGGAGAAGCACTTTCGACATGATGTACTTTTATATTAATTACAAGCATAATTGAAGACAATGGAAAAAGCAATATGCAATTTGAACCGATGATGTGCATGCACTTTGAACCATGTGGTGAGATGATGCCAAAGGCCAACTCATTATAAAACAGCATCTTAAACCAACTGTGTGATAGTTGGATGAAGAAACTGAGAGAACCAGTCCCGGGATCAACAAGAGCGACGTAACCTTGAGCAGATATTATCTGTGGTCATCACGCTTCCTCAGAAAATAAGGTGAATTACATATCGAGGACAAGCCACCAATGAGATTTCTACAAAGAAAGGCAGGCAAATAAAAATCTGCCTAGCATAAGCAACTTGTTCACAACCTCAAAATACTGTAGTGCTGTGATTAACCAGACAAATATTTCATTAGTGTATAAGGAGGGTAGTGTGAGTGAAGCAGATTAAATAAGTTGGCCTGCTCGGTGTTCCCACCTGAGCACATCTGCCATACCTTCTCTCCCTCTCTCACTTAACTGTCCCTCAAACACTCCAATGATCACTTCCCCTTTCCACATTCGCATACCTCATAATGATGCTATGACCTCAGGTTTATTTTGTTTTTATTCCCTCAATTAATGCAAGCTACATTAATGTTGTCCTTAATGTAACATACACAAGCTATATCATAAGTTTCAGACATACCTGCAGAAAGAAAAGGTCTTTGCATCTAACAGAATGACCTACACAAGCCCAATAATTATAAACGGTACCAATAGTCCTAATATTTTGAAGAAGAAACTTACAAGCTTCAGAATGAGACAACCCTCTGGTTAAAGCAACAATTAAGCAAAATGTTCACTCTGTCTGTCTGCAGATGTCAGTCTATGATCGAGGAACTACTAAATTTCAATTGAATTTTATATTTGAACACTGTAGAACACGAATCGGAACATGAACCTGCAGTTTAGCTGTACTTTGGCTCCAAATTTTGCAAATTGTATGGAATCTCATCCCAATCATGCAAGTGCAAAGTGGAGTGAGATAATATTTTTACTCTGTTTGCCTGTCTGGCAGTCAAACAAAATTGAAAATCATTCCAAACAGGAAACTCACTGTTTTTAAGGATGTCATAAAGGACAAAAACAACATGCACAAATAACTAATGTAACAAGTTAAATAAGGTGGTGTAAATCCGGTGCATTAATGGCGGTAAACTTCCTAAAAAGTTTTTTTTCTACGGCCTTTTTGAAAACCTTTATTTTATTTCAATTGAATAATATAATTGGACACTGTGGAATACAAATTGTCTTGTTGGCATTTCCAAAAATATTCCGTTTAACAGTACTTGGGAAAAATATTACGCCGTTTTATGCCATCTCGACCAATCAAATTTGCAGCTCACGCTCTCATCATTGGGGAATACCATGATTCAAACAAAATTGCAGCTTGTAGGAAATATAGATTGTCCTCAGAAACGCAAAGCAAGAGCAGAAAAGACCCTTCCCGTGTCCTTTTTCTCAAGACTGTGTGGGATGAGGTGTTCTATGAACAATCAAGTTTGGAATATTGTTGTCTTTACATTATGTATTTGTATAATAATACTGAATGTGGTAAAACCATGAATTCACGGCAGTACAGTGGCTTTTCATTGTACTACCAGACTTGGTGGCACAACGGTTAGAACATCCGCTATAAGTCTTGGAAGTCAGCAGTTTGAACCCTGGCTGTGTCATACCAAAGACTTCAAAAATGGGATGTGCTGCTTTCTTGGTTGATGCTGAGCATTTAAAATGGAGAGAGCATGGACAACCAACCATAGGTTGGCAACCATTGTGTAAGCTTGATGGGCCTAATGGCTTCCTCCTGCATTGACGTTCCTTGTAAGGGAACTGCATTATAAATGTGCCCGCAACTGCACATGTTTGATGAACCACATGGTACATACCTAATGCACATATTCCATACATGCAGTGCATCTTACATTATTGCACATGTGTGTCGAACTGTAGAGAGAGTATGGATAGGCAGTAAAGGTTGCAATCCCTGCAATGGCTCATAAATAATTCACAATGCTGAGAGCAGGGTGGTTCCACTGACAACATATCAACTTACCTAAAAGTGTTTCTGATTTTCAATTGACCTAATCTTTTTTTAAATCCTGCGTTGGGCCGTTTGGTGTTCCAAGATGAGCACATAGCTAATATTGCAGGGATCTCAGGTTTACATCCCCTGACTTTTCTTTATCCATTGTCTACTGATTGTGCTGATATGTCCTTTTTCCACATATATCCTTGGAATTCATGTTCATTGATTGTCCCCTAAAACTTTTCTTCTGCATGTGATATACAGTATGTACAAACTCCATCATGAGCCTTAGATCACTGTAAAACGACATTAAAAGTGATTTCTCCACCAACGTTGCACACGATAGTGGGAATTAGGAGGGAGGGGGAAGGTAAATATTGTGCATATAAAGAATAATAATAATAATAAATGAACAAAAATGTGTGTACTGTATATATTATTTTCTGAGGTTTTAAGTCTGACTTTTTTCACACTAGACACAGGCAGGAATTTATTCCTGTTTATTTATTTATTTATTTTAATTTTATATATACAATGTCAAGGCTCGTATAAGAGCCAACACACAAAACGTATAACAAGGGGACCAGGAGACAAGCGGAACAAGAGAGGGAAGGACAAAACAGTGGGAACAGAGACAGGAGGAGATCTGTGGAAGGGAGAGGGATGGAGCGGGGTACACGGGGTAAACAAGATGAACACTACAGGGACTTTTAGGATGGGAAAGCAGGGAATTTGAAGGAGGTGGTTTTGGGGTGAATTAACGGGGGTAGAAAAGATCATGGTTTTGGATGGGGGAATAAAAGAGATGGTGATGAATAGCTATTTTGAAGACCTGGAGGGAAGAGTGGGATTGAAGAGTGTGTGGGAGTTTGTTCCAAAGGCAGGACAAAAGAGGAATGAAAGAATGAAGGTGAACAGTGATTCTTGATTTTGGTAGATTAAGCATCAGGGGGTTGCTGGCGGACCTTGAGCGCCCTGTGGAAATATGGGTGGGACAGTAGGCAGACAGAGCAGGGGAGTGAAGCCGGGAGAGAAGAAAGTAGAAGACAGAAAGACCACCGACCTGCCTGCGGTGAGAGAGTGAGAGACCCAAAGACTCAGCCTCACCGCAGGAGATAACAATGATCCTAAATGCCTTGATTTCCACAGCATGAAGCCGAGAAAGGTGAGAGGCGGAAGCACCAGCCCAGAGGGGAGACCAGTACTCCATGAGACTGTGGACGAAAGCTTTGTACGTGGTGTGCCACGTATGTGGCAAGCTTTGTACGTGGCTCAGGTGTGCCAAGGAAGGACTTTCCACGATTGAGGATGCCCAACGGCGACTAGTTTTTGGGGCCATCCTGGAGATTTGGCTTTCCCAGGAAAGACCATGGCAGATAGTGAGGCTCAAAAGTTTGAATGAAAGGACTTCTTCAAAAGGATTGTTGAGAAAGGAGATT
>CM068963.1:31420010-31436994 GCA_035128595.1 Eptatretus atami | reverse complement strand
CTTTGTGGATAGTCTACCCTTCTAAATTGTCCCCAACCTTGCTGTTGCGTATATTCCCAGGCCTTCTCTTCTACCATTTCTTTTGTTCTTTGTGTCGCTGATCCATCCTGCATTATTGCCTTGCACAAGCCTAGACTTTAACACACAAAAAAGAACTTATCCTTATGGATGGAAATAATTCTCCAACTTCTATGGATTACAGTATTATGGTTTTTATTTGAAACAATATATATAAATAATCAGTGAATTTGATTTAGATTATTTGTAATACTGTTACGGATTTGGAGAGCCCTTTGCACACAACAGACAGGCAGTCCTAAGCCTCAGTTTATCTCGAAAGATGTGTTCTAGTTTAGGGTCCCGTCCCTATGTTAATGTATTAAGTGTACTACGATACCCGTGCACATGCACAGGATTAGCAGGTAAACATAAGCTGGAGCAGACGACAGACCGTACATGGGGAATGACAAAATACGCATTGTGCAAAATGCAAGTGTACTATGAACGCCAAGATTCCCCCAAAAACATTTCGGCATGTCGCTTAGTCCACGCAATTCATAGGATCGATGTACGGCACGAGTTTTTAGTGTGGCATCTTGGTATATAATAGAGATGTGCGCTGCGATTTATTTTGATTTTTTTAATATACAACAACACACCACCTGCTCGTTCCGCACCCAACCAAACCTTCGCGCCACCGACCCCATTGCCCACTGTTTTTTGCTGAGGCCCTTGGCGGAGCCTCCATCGCCTCAGATCAGTGCTCCTCGAAGAGCATGGAGAAATTTCCTCCAGCCAATTGGGGTCAGAATGCCAGAGTCACTACAGAGCCTCTTCGGGGCAGGCCACCGAGACGCCCCGGACACACCCCCACATGCCCCCGTCCATTGAGAGGCGAGCTACCTCAGACGACCCCTCCCACCTCACGTGAGGAAAGAATAATATGGGCATCCGGCTGGCAAGAAGAGAAGCCTCGTCGCCTTGTTTGCCCTCTTGCCATGCTGGGATCGTCTCGCTTTGCCTGCTGGCGTTCTCGTCTCCCACAAATGCTCGGCCGTCTGCCGCTCCGTTCTCGTGTGCGCTGGCATCCGTGCGTCATTCGCGCGTTCCCTGGTGCTCTGGTGCGGCGCGAAGTGGCGCGTTTCGAGTCCACCCAACCAGCTCGTCTTCACCGACCGCACGGCGGAAGCGTCGCTGACGACTCTTACCCTCAGCTCGCCTTCCCTCCGAGCTGAAGGTCAAAGAAAGGCCAAGCGCCTCATTTCTTTTGGGTGTGTGTGTGTCTGTGGCACCCGTCCTGTAATTAAGAGACTGTTAAGTGCCCTTGTGTTCATTGTAAATTGCTATTTCTTGTTATTCGGAAACTCGCTCTGTGTCTCCCTCCCTATTGAAAGAAATATCTGTTAAATGTTCCGTTTGTTGCCTGATCGTTTCTGCCATATGCCAGCATGGGCGAGGCTTTGAGAAGTAGTAAGGCCAATTTGGCCGTAATTGTTCATTGACCGGCGTGGCTCTGTAACTCACCGCTCAGTTACGCCGGACCCGAGTCGGTACATGCGACTTGTTCGGACAGAGTCGGCTGAGTGGTGTTGGCTTCCCGGGTAGCGTAGACGGCGTGGACTAACTTATGGAAATGGAATAGACAATGGACCCTACCTCACGCCGTTCAAATAATGCGACCACGGTTCCTTTTAAAGGGATCCGTCGACCTCCGGAGTATCCGGGTGATGGTGACACCTTTTGAATTTCCGGGTCGGTGGGGAGACGTCACCCGCTGCTCCGTCTGGCGGGTCGTCCTCGCCACCGGCCCCGGCCCACAATACCACCTCCGAACAGGTCGGTACTATCCACACACATTTAATAAAGAGAATTTGGGTCTTCCTCATCCTGAACCCTGACTATGATAATATTTTTTACCACTAAACCTTCCTGTGCACACACTGTACAAATACCACAATATACTTCCTGTCCATGAGCTAGATCTCTTATTTGTATTGGCCAGCAGATGCTCAGTTTTGAAACATAGCACCACTTAAACTGTCTAGTCTGGTTTTAAAGTGCGTCACATTTTCACAAGAAGGTAAGAAAGTGATCCCCCAAATCAAAAATGTAGGAAGACCTACATTGCCAATTTTAACAACAAGTGGAGCAAACCTATCTCAAGGTGAGAAGACTATATTGCTATCGTTGAAATAGTTCTGTTGTTACAAATGCAGGGTAGATCTAGTAAGTTCTTGTTTGATGTGCATTTCTTCTCAACAAAAAGTGCATTCAACCAAAAATTCAGAATATTCACCAGTTTTGTAGCAAACAATGAGAGAGCAATCTATCTCAGTGACATTCATTCAGTACCAACAACTTCTTAGCCAACAATCTAGCACTAGCACATGTCCACTTTTATTTCACGCAGCATTTCCAGTCAGGTCTGGCACAGAAGAGCAAATCAAGGAGTGCTTTTTTTCAAATAGAACTTCAACAAAAATGTTAACTCATTGTGGTCTGCTGTGCTCTGTTTCCAACTGGTGATCTGCATTATTGCTGTTTTGCTCTGATTCCTGCACCGAGATGTTCCGCCAGTTCCCTGTCCTGACAGGCTCAACTCATGCGTGTATGGGCAAATAAGAGCATTGCAGTTTTCTTGTTGTTCATTGCGCATGACCTCACCTGGTCATGCATACATGTCTCGTTCAATGTGGTGATGAACCTAGAATGTAGCAGGTGAGGTATGTGTTTAAACCATGCTTGCCTTTCTATTTGCCTGAGGAAGGCTTCCCAGGGCCAATTCTCAGTTCTATAGCCTGCAGAAGCCCTGGAAACGTCGCCTGAGACTGGAGTCTGCTTCTGTTATTAAGTCGTCTTGTACTTACCACATTTAGCCTGTCAGGAATGTATGTATTGTTCGTATACACCTTGGGGTTTCTTTCCCTTTTATGTACTCATGTTGTCGTAGTGCCAAACCAGTCTCGTTTCTCTCACGACTGCAATCAAGGTTGCGCTTCACGAGTAATGAGATCACAGCGTCAGCTATCATGAAATGATCTTTCAGTTGGTCTGTGACTTTTGAGTGCGTTACAGTTCCACATCACAGCGTAACGTTTTTGAACTTGTTTTAATAAACAGATACAAAGTAAATGAGAAGTCCAATTACATATGTGGAAGAAAAAAATAATATATTCATGTACTCTCATTATAATTGTGCTGGTGCTTTATAATTTAATATTTATGCTATAGGTCGAATTTGCTGTCCAATTTGTTGTTTTCCTTTTGTCTGGATGTTGTGGGGAATGTCTACTTATGAAAAGGGTGCTCTGGTGATGGCACTGCACTTTTCCATGATTATTCATCTCTTCACCCATTGGACACGTATTTCAGTTTGAGTTATTTGCCTAATGGCTTATTCAGAACCATGTACTCCACTGCCTTTTTATATACACATTCCTGATATTCATTTCTTGAAGACTATAACCTATGTCTTCCTGTCTCCTTTTGGTTGTTCTGCTTTTAGTATTTTGTTGCTGATTCTCACCAAGGCAGGCTGAAATGTCACCATTTTCTCTTCCCTTGAATCTTCCCAGCCCTCTCCACTCCCCGAAATCATATAAATGTCAGAAACATGTAACTTAGCTTAGTGCAACAAACATTGATGTTTACATCTCGGTGCTTTGGACTCGTGTACCACAAAAATAAATTTCTCTGATCAAATGTACCTTTTATCGTTGTGGACAGGAATTATTGTTTCTTACAATTGATAACAGGATTACACCAGGTCGGTATAGAACGAATCAGGAAAATTCCACAACAATACACTGTCCAACTCTATTCCTGGCACCGAGATGTTTCCGCCAGGGTCCCGTCCTGCAGGCACTCATGCATGTTTACCTCATCCCTTGGGGCTGTCGAACATTAAGTCCTGTACGTATCGTTCTCACTCGATTTCCTTGCATCGTCTGTCGAGGCTGTCCAATGACAACTCACATTGTGTTGTTCTCTCGTATGCCGGCCGCTCAGACGATTGAAGAGCTCAAAGGAATCTTTCCATAATACAAATCTTCACAGTTTTAATCAACCTGATTATAATTAGTTCCACACGTTGACACCACTCTGACATTAACACCTCATTCACCTCATATTAAATTGAGCACGGACCGATCGATACGCGACGACTCTGTCATCATGTCACCCTCTCTCTACACCTCCCTCTTGCGGTTTATATAGCAACACAGATGATCCAGTGTTCTTCCAGCAAAGATGATTCTTGTCATATTACTGGAACCGTCACCTCAGAGATGTTCCATCATTTTCCCGATCTCACCAGGCAGTTTCCAATACAATTCCGGATTCATGCTACAACAAATTTGCAACATGTAACCGTCAATAATCATTCATTTAAAGCATTTCCTAATGCTTATCCACAAATACCACAACCAATGCTTTCTGGCCATATTCGTTCTAGCTTTTAAGACAAGTATACAGATGATAATCCTGTCTTCCTGCCGGACCTAAGTATTTTCGCCCACGTGTGTGATTCCCTTGCTTTACCCTCCACCCCACCCCCCCCCTTTATATTCAAGTGTGAGCACATGCTTGAGGTAATGCATTCTTTAAAGCATATCATGGCATCTGTTGGACTACATGGCTGATAGCGGTGGCCAATATCAGCAGCAATACATCATGCCTCAGCAGCCAACAGGCGGCCATAGGGTAATTGCATTGTTGGACAGTCTTTAGTTATTCATGAACTTGAAGTAGTTTCGAGGCATATTGTTTGGATAAGAGGCCATCAGTTTTGTCTCTCTCCTCACACCCGTTAATTGTATTTATTTACTTATTTGTAGTCCCTTCTCCCCTGTTAAATTAATCCATTTATTTTGATTCATTTGTGTGTTTTGAGACATGGTTTTGCACCTCCAGCGGTCCTAAATTATTTTTTGAATATAACACTCAATATTGGCACGTAAACAAATTATATAATCATATATCTCTCACACTCGCAAAGCCCAGCACCGATGATTTGCATAATCATGAATTTACAGGATCACCTGTCCAAGTGATCTTAAATATCTGTCCAGCCAGAGCGAAGTACGTTAATCCCCGACCCAATTGTCGGGACGGGAGTTAACACCGACAGGCAAGATGCCAGGGTTTCTCTGAGTGCGAAACAGCTGCGTTTTCGAGATTATGGCACCGTGGGAAGAAAAGTGGCGCACGACAGAGCAGACAGACGAAGCAACAATGGAGTTTATCTTGAACCACGACAAATTAGACAAACAAGCATTAAAGATAACACAGATGTTTAAAGAAAGTAATCAAATATTTTACATGGGTAATAATTCAAGATTGTAATAATAAAAACTTGAGGTAAATAAAGCCAAAGTTGAGGGCGCCTCTAACATGGACCTTTAATACAGACAAGTGGAAAGAAAAGAAATCCTTCCTATTATTCTGGCACTAGGAAAGGTCACAGGGGCAATTACAATACTGGGAGGAAATTGCCTTAATCCCGACCTAATTCACACAGCACCACCCCGGGTGTGCAATGTAACACCTAAGCTCACGTTTCCCTACTTAATTTACATTGAATGTCTCCGACACGTCCACGCGATGCAACAAACTCTTACAATCCTAACTTTGCTCTGGAATTCCTCAACGTTACCACAACCGTAACATACGTTTTGCGAACGTTGGTGTCTTCCGTTGCGTTTGTCTGTCTTCGTTTATGCGGCCAATCCCCCCACTGAATTTGAAAAGCTGTACATGCAGGCAAGCTTACAACACTCAATTTGTAGTGAACAGGAGAAACAGCATGAATTTAAATTTGAGCAAATTCATTTCGCAAGCAGATATTTTGCCCCCTTTTTCGACAAATTGAACCTCTGTCCGCCGCCCATGTGCACCCATTTACGGGGATGTATAAGTAGCTCAGCTTTTGGCTCAGACGTGACCCAAGAGTGCAACACACTTAACTGTTTAAAGTTCATTTGAAATAATTTTATTGATAAACTTATTTAAATAATTTAAATTGATTTGATAGATTAACTGATTGAGTGACCAGAGCTCCTAAACTGATCAGATCGTCTAGGCTTCTGCCAGGGTGCAGCGATTTTACGAACGAGTCAGGCTAGTAGTGAATGTGGATCAATGGAGGGGGGCAGTGGAGAGGAGTTCTAAGTGATGGAGATATGCAAAGAAGAGTTGAAATGTGTGTGGTAAGTTAGCAAATGGAAAGGAGACAGGTGAGGAGGTGGTAGAGGATCAAGCTGTGCATGTGGATGAGATTGAAGAGTACATGGCGGTGGAATATAGTATCGAAGAATCCAGTTAGCGGTGTTGATGGAGAGATGGAGGGACAATCTTTTTGCATGGTTGTGGTTATAGAGGCAAATGTCTGTTGTTTTCTCGTATCTGCCTAAACAGAAGCTAGTGGCGAAGCAGAATTCAGGACGATATTGGAGAATGTGATGGGAATGGTTGGCTGAGGTGATACTGTGCATTGTGAGCTTTAACTGCTTGGAGTGCAGAGCCAAGGAAAAAGAAAATGCCGTTTGGTAATTGGTGGGACAAAGAATAGAGACGTTCAAGACGGGGAACTGTGGCGAGGAATGGCGGCCATAGCTCGTTCTTCTTTCAAAAATGGGAAATCACATACAAGATACTGTAGGAGTGACAACTAGAACGACTGGATTTGGTGTAGTAAGAACAGGACATTTGAGGGTTAAGATTGCAGCAGTTGGCAGCAGAGCATGTTACCACCAGCACAAGCTGTGGATTTGTGGGTACGGATGGAAAAGGAGGAAGTTAAGAACAGGATCGGAAGATAATGTGGGGAAGTGTAGGGAAAACGTCGTCTTTTTTTTTTTAACACTGCTCTTCCCAATTCCATATCAGGCAATGCATGTGCCATCGCGGGCGCCAAAGGAGGCAGTACTTATGTTTCTGCTCCGTTGTTTTTTTTCTTGTAGTTTTCTTGGTGTCGGCGATATTCAAGCCATTCTTTGAACTAGAAAGCTTGAAATTTTATGGACAAAAGTTGAAGGACGTGCTTTTCAAAAGTGGTATTTTTTACTTTTTGATGAATCAATTATTAATTACTTAATTATCGATTTATTAATTTTCCTTATTTATTTTCTTTCGCCTCTGCGGCAATAATAGCTCGGCACTTTTGAGCGAGGAAACTGATATTGGACACTGCAGTGAACAAGTGATTTGCTATAAGATTTATTTTATTATTATTCATTTTCAATGAATTACATAATTTTCAAGTTCAGTTTTGGATGAAACAGTGTGTTTGTATGCTATTAGAATTGATGGAGAAATCAATATTTCTCGATTTATTATTTCTTTTTATTACACAATTAATCAACGAATTCAATCAATTATTTACACCGCTCTCCCCAAATCCGCTCTCCGCGATAGCTTGCGCCGCGATAGTATCATTGTGTACCATTCCAGCCTCAGAAGTACATTTGACAACATTCACCTGAGAATGCACAGCTCCCTCCAAATTCCGTCTCCATGTTGCTGCACGTCGAATCACCAAGTGCCAAAGGACATCCAGGCAATGTCATGCGTTAGAGGATTTGTTATTATTTATTTATTTATTTGGCATTTTGGGTGTGTACTTAATGCACCTCTATTGTTTTTTTTTTTTTTCCGTCTTTTTTCTTTTCTTTTCTTGTTTTCCAGACGAAGAAATCGGAAGCATGTTACACCCAGCACAAACTTGTGGATTTGTGGTACGGAATGAGAAAGGAGGAGGGTTATCGAGGATGGAAGAATTATGTGAAGAAGTGTACGGAAATGCCATCTTTGTTACAAGGAGAGGTTAGTCGGTTTGAGCAACTATGTGAAGAATCAGAGGTTTGGAGGAGATGGAAGAAGTATGGAGAAACGTTTAGGGAATTGCAGAAGTTTGTGTGAAGAACAGAAAAGGTGCTCATCGAGGGAATAACTGGTATGGGACGAGAGGTTGCGAATGAGTTGGTGAAAATGAGGTTGATAATAGGATAGATAAGATCAGGTTTGGGGGGGGGGGACTCCAGTACAAGGTTCTGTGCCTGTATGCAGAAAAGAACAGCAGAGAGCTGTGGATAAGGTGAGAAATGATATGGAAGAGAGGTGTAATTTGAAGAGATGTGGAAGAGATTTATATTAAATTTGGCTCGTGACAGGGATGAGGATGGTACGGCATGAGCGGGGCTGCATTAAGGAGGGCGGCGGAGAGTGTAGTGACAGATGAGGGGGCAATATTGAAGGCTGTGGGAAGAAGATTTTCAAAACCTGTTGACCGGGAGTAAGCACGTGAGTGGAGCTACCATGTGTATGTTAGAGGGAAGTGAGTTGATGGATTCATAGAGGAGAGTGCAGATGGCATAGAAGAGGTGAAGAAGCGAAAGCTATGCAGCATTGATGAGCGCCGGTGTTCAGAATTGATAATTGGAGGAAGAGCGGGAACAGTTTGGACGAGAGACTGTTAAATTTATTATATTTATTACTATATATATTATATTATAATATATATAACGATATATATATATATTATATATATTATGAGAGGTTCAATTCTGAGGAGTGGAGGACAGATTTAATCTGTGCAGATGAAAGGGAAGGCATGTTCAGATCGCGGAAGTACAGGGCATTATGCTACTACGTCATGTAATGAAGGTGCTGGAGAGGATTCTGATGTAGGGATAAGGAAGAGTTGGAGATGGAGATCTGAGAGCGAGCAGGGGTTTAGAAAGTTTAGGGGGATGACAATAGTATGTTCATGCTGAGGAAGAGAGTGGAGAACAGTTTGGAGAGCAACGTGAGATGGCATTGATTGTGGACCTGGAAGAAGTCCTATGACACTGCCCTAAGATAGATGGTAATGCGTAGAAGATGTTGATGAGATCGTGAGGATGGGATGCCGGAAGCAAAGTTAGGTTGACGTACGGGGATGTACAAGGAACGAAGGGAAGAGTTTGTTGGTCCTGGATATCTGAGGAGTGCAGCAAAACATCAGTCTTGAGGCAAGAAGCACTTCTTCAAGATCCCACTTCATCGTTTATCATGTGTGGAGAAGCAGAAGGGAGTTTGAGGAGTATATGGGGGAGATGTTGCATGCGACATCTGTCTGTTTGGTGGGATGAGTGGAGATGCAGCAGGAAGTACTGGGAGTGAAGGAGGCATTTGGAAGCATGGGCTTTAAGTGAGTATGGAGAAGACTGAGGTGATGTGGCATGCAGCAGAGAAAATAAATGAATTTACTTTTTTGCAAGGGTTAGAGGAAGGAGATCAACAGGGAAATAGTTTGAGCATCTGGAGGACAGTAGGCGGATAGTAACATTCATGGCAGAGTGAGGAGGATTCAGGTGGTTGTGAATTCATGAGGAGTGAAGAATTAATGGCAGACAGAAAAGATTTCAAGGAAATGAAATGAAGGTTCTGATGTCTTGTAATGCTGGCCTACCTTTATGTTGGAGATAGTGGCAATGCCAAAGAGACAACACAGATGGCTACAGGTTGCCAGAAACAACTGGCGGCAGAGGAATTGCAACGGAGTGAAGAAGTGGCCTTAGAAGGAGGATGGTGAACTGGGAGACGACTGTTGCAGATGAGTTTATGGGAGAATTGGTGAAATTGCAGCTGAGATGGTGGACACCTGGTGACAGAGGGGAAGAAGAGAATGGCAAAGAGATCGGATTGTTTGACGTGAGCAAGATAGGAGGAAAAGAGAGATCAAAAAAAAAAAAAAAAAACCGGTGAATGGCAGGGCAGTGTGAGGAGTTAACTTTCCATAATTAGTGTAGTTGGAGAGTGTACAGAGATGGCTGGACAGAGGTTGTGGAGGAGTATCGTGCGTCAAACAGCTGGCAGAAGCAATTTTGCCATCTGAACCTCACCCCTTTTTGAAGAAAGAGAGAAGAGATGATCAACTTAAATTTTCCCATCACTGGAATGATATTTTTGCATTCGTGGAGTTAATTTGTAACATGACATGTTGCATGTAAAATCCTGAACTTGGGGTTTTGTGCTCAATAGCCATTTGTATAGATATGATCAACACATTCTCCTGAACATTAGCCATAGTCTTATTGTACAGTTAAATTATTTGAGGGGTATTACAAGGAAAAGGCAGCCACTACGATGATTATAGATCAAAATGACAGTTGAAAATGGTGAGAATAATTTATATAGGACCCTTATCAATTGGTGCGGTACTTATTCTCGGCGAGTCCCCGTATTGTTGAGTCACTTTAAATGAATGGGTATTACGCTAACTATTAATTCAAGGATATTTTTTTGTGATCGAATTGTGACTGAATTGTGACATTCACAATGAAAACCTGACATGATGGTGAAAAAAGTTTATACTAACACTGTGTGAGTATGCACATATTGAAGAATAATGTGAAAATACGTTTAACGCACATCATAAATTCAGCATTTAAGGAGCAAAGCAAATGCGCCTGAATGTGGATTCTTTTTAGACTTGCAAGTGACAACAATGATTTCCAAGGAAGAGAAATGGATTCTCCTGCATTTACGAAAACTTCCAAAATTCATAAAGAACTACAGCCTTTTGAATATTTGGATTCAGAATACAGCACGTTTCTTTAAAAAAACAGCACCATAAGCTTCTTCATCACATCAACATTTCAAAAAATCACAATATTTGAAAATCACCGTGTTGATTATATTAGGATGCATGTGCACAAGTAAACCAAGAATAAGAAGACCTATGGACCATCTCATAATATTGTAATGTGTGAAGTGCAGGTTTATAATGCTTCTCATCTTTGAATGAGAGAGTATCCAAAAGAAAAGTACAAGATTGATCTCAATTATTGGAGCATAATTCTTATCATCTCTGGTTGTTTTTTTTTAATTGAAAGTTCACCTAAACAAGCTGAAAGCCACTATATTTAAACGGTTTTAAAGGGCTACAAAGAAAAAGAAGAAGAGAAAAAACTGGCAAAGACCTTCACCTAGTCCTAAACAGAACCTCTTCAAGACCACTGTGCGATAGGGTAACTCGGCAGCAGGAAAAATAAACTTTTCCTACCCCATGGTGTTTTTTTCAACATCTCCGTACTGGAGGCCGTTGCTCCCGGAAGAACTCATCTGCCTTATTCAGGTGTTGTTTTTCATCCTGGCGGGTGTCACAGTCAAAGCTCCCCACGAAAGCAAAGCCAGTGAGTGTGTCGGTTTAATTCGCTACAACCCGACCATGCGGCACGTAACATGGTTACATCATGTTAATCCCAATACATTTGTACATACACAACCCCCGACCATGATGTTTTTTTTGTTTTCTGCTTAACCAAAGAAAACACAACTTGGCACATGTCCACTCACAACCAAAAACTTTATTACCAAGTAATGGCAGAGGAATGAGTCACATTTACTCCAACATACAGATATGTGCTTGATATACCCATCTCAAAACAAAAAAATGTCAGCCGATGTCCCTGAGCTTCAAAGACCCAAATGCTGAGACATCTCTGAATATAATCCAGTGTCCACCTATTAACCTCTGCTCAACGTGCCAACACTGATCATTATGTCTCAAAGAGCATGAATAAAGTGAGTACTCAACACAGTGATTGCTTTATTCCTGACCTCCAATGACTGACAATGCCGACAAAGCTTCCTCAAATCAAGAGTGATAATACACACACGCGCTTACCACTGAGATGTAGGTGTTTTAATGCGTTTCTCTGTTTTCCTCTTCTCTTTCTCTCTCTGTCTCTGAAAGCCAAAGAGGATAAAGGGCTGAAACCTCTTGTAGTGCACTAGGATGAATTTCGGAGCCAGGAAGTGAAAAAGGGCTTCGACAGCTCAGAGACGACTAAGCTAACCACGAGTTATCACCCATCAGCCAGTGATAGCAATAAACCTGATCATATTCATAAACAAATATGTCAACTTATGTTACCTGAATTGAAAGTTCACATTCTGGGTCACCGTACTCCCACAGCATTTTGTAGCTGCGGTATTGCCACTTACAGCGGGACACTGCAGCAGCTCACCCCACTGAACAATTACCATACACTATGATACGAGAAACCATTTCCCGGGCAATCAGTGGCTGTCCACAAAACGACTTCACACACATCCAGTAAGCATATAAAACAACACCCCAAGCTGTTTGTAGGCAACCTCCTATTCCTGGAAAAAACACATTTGCAGTGCATTTCTTTTTATAACACCAACAATTCATTCTAATACATTTAGCCTCATAATAGCTAATTGAAATCGTGTATGGTTACAGACAGATTAGAAGGCGCCTCATTGAATAAAACTAGCCTTAATCATTGAAGGCCTAATGTCTTTCTGTCAATCAGGGACAGTTAGACAACAACCGGGAATAAACAAAATGTTGATTGCAGTGTATGCCTATGTTGCTTAATGGTTAGGTTGGTGGGCTGAGATCGAGGGTCTGAGTTCAAATCCTACTTGGCTGTTTTAATATACCAAGTCGGCAGTCTGACGCAGCCCTGTCATTCCTTCTGAGGTTTGCCAAGTTGAGTACCAGCTTGCTGCGCGATGATTGAACCATTTTGAGTATCGTGTCGGTGTGATCTGTCCAAGATTGTGCCCATAGCCCAGATGGACTGGCTTTGACAGTCTCCAATGCTCTGTTACAGAGTATCGGCCTCAATTGAATGATGGATGAATGACTTGAAGTATCGCTAACTGCATTGGAACAAGAAGAGTGATATTTTTGTCGTTAACCTTTCATCAGAGCAAAGAGAAAGGAAGCTTGATGAAAGGTTTAAATTGCGCTATGGAAAATTGTTCACTTTCTCCGTTTCAAACAATTTCTGTTGATTCCTTCCTTATGATGAATCATTATCATGAGTTATGAATTACCTTTATTAAAGGAGATAAAATTTACGTAAGCCTTTATCAGATGGAATTATGTTATTGGAAGTGAAACTTGGCCATGCGATCGGAAAAGTGAAAACAATGGAAAAAGAACAGATTATAATGAACAATGATTTGAATGGATTGTCTGAAAGAATCCTGAGCTTGGAAATCAGAAGATTATAAATCAAGGAAATTGAAGCAAGAAACTGAGAAGAGAAAAATTTATTGGGAGACAACGTTGAAGGTTCATTCATGAGATATTGCTTGTGCTTCATTCAGCTTGCAAATCAGACATCTCACACTTGTACAAACTGGTACTTACCTAATTGCCAGAAAATAAATTGTAAGCTGAAAAAGAAATCAGGTGTAACCACACAAGTATAGACATCATATAAATGAGCCCGCAGAAGAAGGGATATAATGATCAGATGAATCGTATGAGGAAGAGATCATAGCCCACTGAGCAGATACCATCCGGGATGCCGATAAGACCAACATGCTGCATATGTGCATCAGTAGCCTGAAGGATGCAAAACCAGTTCCACCTCAGCATCAGCATTAAGATAACAATTTCATCTAATGACAGATAAACAACATGAAGCTCCTTAAAGAACAAGAGCTTTTTGACATGTCATCTCTTCTCTTCTCAAATTATTTCATAAACACCTTCTCATCAAAACGCGATTTGAAAGAAACACAGAGAAGTATAGAATCAAAAATCTGAGACATGTCTCATTCAATAAATATAGCATCGAACAAATAAGGTTTTATCCTCAATTCTAGAGAAGAACAGAGAACTTGTTTCAGCAACTCCTTACAAATTGGACAGACTCATCATAGTAAACAGCTGAAATTAATGATGATCTTTGTCTACCACTGCTATTGCCACCAGAAAGAGTTGAAGAACTACTGAACACCTCATTATGTCATGCTGCAGCTCTCTTCAGACAGAAATGGAAGGGCCAAGATGGCCATTAAATACAAAACCTCAACATTTACTGGTATTATCTTTCGAAAAACAAGAGAGATATCCCTGTAAAATGAAAATCTTTTTGCAATTGCGTTTGCCAGCTCAGAAAAGGACGTTTTTCGACAAATTTGTCAAGACAAACTCAGTTAATAACATTCCAAAAACAGTTCCAGAAAGAGTTCGAAGCATTTGCTGCAGAACTTATTCTGCAACTTTCAAGTCTCACAAGAAAATGTCCACGAAATGTTGATGTGTTTGTGCGACAGAAGAATTGTGAAAAGGCACAAAGACCTTCTGCCGGGCCCTGATACATAATCTAATGTCAAACATTTGCAAGCCTTATCAACAGCGCAACACCCGATATTCGGAAAAGCAGAGGTGCAGATTGAACTTGACAGACAAATTTTTCAGCGCCTTGTAATATGTGTCCGAACCATGCACATTGACCTCGAAGAAATGATAATTCTATGAGCTTGCTACCAGTACCAACTTTCCTTAGCCAATCTGGAGGTACAACGAGGAAGACCACCAAAGAGGCCCTTCTGAAACTTGAGATTGAAGGGCCAGTTCTACCATTGATACACTCCCACATACACATACCACAAAAGTCAGCTTTTGAAAATGTAACTGATTTATTGCCATGCATACAGAGTGTCAAAGGGAGCAATGTAACCATTCTGTGACCAGTCTTGTCGTAAACACAAGTATTGCACGATAGGTCCAATGATAATATACCAGAAGCTTATTGACATTTTTATTTGGCAGTTATACAATTAAGGTGAAAGAGCAGAAGAGGTCAAGGAATTTCAATATAAGTACAGATAAGAGTAAGAGCTCCAAAGATACCCTCCAGTCGAACAGCTTACTTATCAAGCAGTGCAAACAAAACCAAACTTGCTACCATTTCTTGTGTCGATGCATGTCCGGATGTCGAAAGCTGTCAGGAATCACCAACTTTTGTACACTTGTACCCAAATGGAAAGCCAGAAGAAAATCTCAAGGCTAGGGACATGAAATGTTGAAGATTATAAATTGACCATGGAAGGCGACAGCGAATCTTTTCACTGTGACATTGCACAAAGCATACAGCATTGAGACACAAACGAGTTGCATCATTTCTCTCCATGACACAGATGTTGTAGGATATGCTGCCACTGTTCTTCCCTAACCGGATAACTGTGGCTTACAGACCATAGAGGCAAAGAGATTCAACCATTCACCAACAAAGCCATTCTTGTTCCAACGAGTATGTGACCTCCTGCCAACCCCTTCATGCTCTTCCTGGTTGTGTTCTACAAGTTGCTTTCTGATATTGAGACAAAGAAAAGGCATTCCAAGCTCTGAGAACAATCTGAGTCCGAGTAATGCTTTAGAACTGCTTTGATTCACAACCTTCTGTAATTGAGGTAGAAAGTATGACAGCAATTCCAAACTTCTCTTGCAAATGATTTATGGAGGAGAAGCATGGAACTGAATACCCTCCGCTACAACACTTTTCACAAAGAAGAATCTATAGCACCAACTTCCTCCAACTGATGATGCTGTAAAACGTCTGCACATCAGAAAGAGGCAAACTATCAGTGCACACTAATATATGGAAGTATGCTGAAATGCATTGCTTCACTACTTCCCTTTGGGAATAGAGTGTTAGAGATGACCACGCAGCCTGCAAACCAAGAACTCGATGCGAGACCAACGTGCCCAGAAACAATATCAAACTGTTTCTACACGCCTGAAAGTTGTTGCGAAGAGCATTTGCAAGCAATTGTTTTTGCCATGCACTCTATACCGTTATACAATGGCATGATCACTGTGCTAATGTCCAAGATATGTCAATGATACTGAAGAGGCGAGTTGCATTAAGATGACAATGAAGATTTGCATTCTCAGACATATATACTCACAAATCATATTTCATGCATACCGTAGTTCAACAAATTGTCACTTTGAAAGTGATGTATGTATGATTACAATGAAAATCAGCATGCTGTTATTTGAAGAAGAATGTTTCAATGTATGTATAAATATACATATATTGCTTGTATAATTTTCAAATTAAAGCCTACTAAGTAAATGGTATTGTCCTTTAAAAAACACAATTGAATTGCTTTGGACAGACTCGTGTTTATAATGTTAGAGCTGCCTGCTTGAGTTGGGAGCGTGGCTTTAAACCAATCAGTTCATACCATCACACTTATTTTAAAAATGCCCGTGTCTTTGCTTCCTTGCTTCAGCATTTAAAAGGATAGAGCACGAGACAACAAAAGCTGGAGAAATACTGCACCACACAGTATAACCTGCCAAAAACTGCTTTGCAGTACCAACTCCCTGTAATAGGCACATCAAATAGAAAAAAATGGCTATTGGGTTATGGGGAATGTTTTGCCAGAAATCATTACCGCACATACCGAGAGATGAAAGGACTCAAAATGACAAAGTAAGCCATGGAGTTCCAATCAAAAACCTCCAATTAATTTGGTTAAAGGCGTTAAATATATCATGATGTCCATTTTTTTGACAAAATAGCACTCACAACTTTACATAGTGGGAGGAATAAAAAAAGTGAATACAGCTCGCAAGCAGGATGCAAATTTGATGATTTGGGGGAATACAAATTGATTGTAGGTATTCAAGAACAAAATAATTATTGAGCAAATTAAATTATCACTGGAGTGCAAATCTGTCGATCCTTCTCACACTGAGTGAAAAACGTCATGCACCCCAGCAGATGCTGCTACCTCACACCCACCTGGATTTTGTACTGCCACCCACGTGAGACTACCAAAGGTACAGCTATCGTAAAAAAAAAAAACCAAACCTTAATCAGCAAGCAAAAGGTGAACAGAAGTGACAATTGAGCCACCACTCCTGAGCTATATCCGCATTTCTCTTGCCTCCATATAAAAGGCAAAACAACATTTTCATGCATTCTGCCATCTCCTTGTGACTGCATGTGCTCTATGAACTCATAAACTGTGAATGTTATCTCTCCATCTTTGATATCCTTCTACAAGCCTAGACTTTGTACACACAAAAAAAGAACTTATCCTTATGGATGCAATAATTCTCCAACTTCTATGATGTACAGTATATGGTTTTTATTGAAACAATATTATAAATAATCAGTGAATTTGATTTAGTATTATTTGTAATACTGTTACG
>CM068963.1:31402427-31419985 GCA_035128595.1 Eptatretus atami | reverse complement strand
GGATACTTCTGCCCACAGACAGACAAAACAAAACAAACAGACGAAAGGAGTGAAAACATAATCTCGCTTCACCATTCTGTGGTGGAGGTTAAAAAAGCTTCTTCTGGCTAAACCAGTTGCCTTGGCTCCGCCTATTAAGCATGAGCTTAGCAGAAAGCTCCAGCCCCCTACATCTCTCGTCGGAAATTTTACTGCAGCCAATACCGGGAAGATCAATTTCAGTTCTCTGTTCTGTAGACAGTCCACCTCGGGAGAAGGAACAATCCATGGACAGTGAACACACCTTTCAGGTTGCTGGCCCCTATCAGCGTGAGCAGACGCTCATTGGTTATTGATCAGGCTGTTTGACAATTAGGAAAAATTGACATCAGGCAGGCAATGATGGATTCCATGACAAAGCTTTGAATTGAAGGCAAGCTTACTGGTCTGAAATTGGTTGCGACCTCTTTTGCACTTCTTCTTGTAGGACTGGAGTGGCATTTGTGACCTCCACAGACAGAATATGGACAAAAGAGAAGGCTGCTTATTACTGCAAAGGAGAAGGCAATCAGGCAGAGTCAGGAAAGGATGAACATAGTCTGCATGCCCAACTGCCCCACGACTGGAAAGCAAGATTGACTGTGAAGGGTGGAAATATTTTCTCTAGTCTCACAGTGAGAGACAAAGTCCATAGACAGTGGGTAGTGGTACGAGATGCGTAAGACGACTAGGACAGGATTGTGATGGATTGACTCCAAAATATTTGAAGCCAGAACACAGGAATAAAAACAATCTCTGATTTTCTTGATGTACCATACTCTGTTTCACAGCTTCAGGTTTGCAAGCTGTTTCATTGCAAGGGTTATAACTGGGGTGGTTGCGTGCCTTCCCCATTAGTTAGGGCAGTGAAGGTTGGCCATGGTGCCATTCAATAGCTCGCCCTACTCTTCACGGAAGGATACCGTGGAGCTTTAATGTCCACCAACAAATGCCGACAGATTGGGATGCCCTGTTAACATCATCCGAGGGACGGCACACACACTTTGATGAACTCACCCCGACCTGTGAACACCAGGATAACAGTTTATAGCTGGTCAGGATCTAACCCAGGCTAGACGCTTAAAGGCAAATGATGCATCCTTTCGGCCATCCTCGCAGCCCTAAGACAATCTACGCAAAGCATAAATTATGACCTAGTAGACAATAAAGTGTACATACGATGCGATCTACATCATATATAAACAATTGTGGGTAATTATTCCTCCAATAACAGAGTCATGGCCTCCATGTGCAATCAGGGAATATGCTGGTCTTAGTGTTTCTACAGTACAAGTGCATCAGTATCCCTCCTGAGACAGGTTGCCTCAACAACCCCAGGACATGTGCTCTTTATTGGTTATCTAGATTTGGTTCATTCAAACATGCCCTATGGAATATGCTGTCTGAAGAATTTATGCTTATAGGGTTCTCTTTGCAATTGAGGAAACAAGAACCGAGTTGTAGTATTAGGCACACGAGTAAAACTACTATCAAAGTACAGCCACCATTGATGACACTTCAACTATGTGGTGATGTACTACACATTATTCTCGCCTTCCTCGCAGTTTTTCCTCTATTAAGCATATGTGTGTTATATGTTTGAAATCTCACAAAATAAAATTAATTGCACCAGAAAACCCTTTCTTTACGGAAATCAATAGCAATCATACAGAAGAGAATGACTAGAAAACTCTATTCTTCGCTGACAGTGGAATCTGAATCAAAATAATAAAACAACAAATAAAGAACGTCAATGAACGAAATTGTAATACTTGTAGTTATATGAGAGATTGGAATTGCTTTCTTCGATATAAATAGTAACCAATTACCACTCTTTAATCTACTACAACTACTACCTATAATAATATATAAATATATGACCCTTTTTCAACAATGGAACCTACACAGGAGATGAAATTGAATTTTTGTCAGTTACAGATGACTCGATGAATAAAAAATTGAACAATTCCAGCACTTAAATACTTACTAACTTCTAAGACGTAAAGATTAAATCCTTAATCTATTTTGCACCACTGCTACACCTCTGTATATTATGGGCTGGCAAGATATCCTCCAGGGAGTTGTGCACTCAACCTTTGAGGTTGTTATTACGTGGGTTCTAATTTTGAACCCCGCTCATAAACTGCAAACCCTCGGTGTTGCTCATGCAGAGCGATCGCATCAAATGTTGGGGCCAATCCATCTAGAAGGACATTAAGCTGCGAGGACACATCTGCCAGTGTTGCGTCATATTTGATAGACATTCAAATATCCCTCGATTTTGGAAGAAAGGTGAGTTATAGATCAGTACCATGAACAAATTACAAACTTCCTGCCTTCACTGACTGGCTGGGTAAGGGAGACTTGCAAACCATCCAACAAACCTTTGCCTCCTCTTCCTCCTCCTCCTTCGTATGCAGTACATGGCTTTGCGGTTAAACATCATTGGGCTAAGGGGTGGCTGTGCCATTGATGCAATTCCTCTGATTACTAGTACGCAGCTTGATTAATCATTTCACCAACCTGGAAGGATGCTATTTGCTAACTCAACCCCCACCTGTGTAATTCAATAGTGACAGGGGCTCAAAACCCAAGGCACTAAGATCCAAGCCAGCCACCTGATACACAACTAAAGCCAACCACCATGTTTGCCAACCCTTGTCAAGAGACTTGTAAAAAGGTATAGTACACTGCATTATGACACTTTCAATACACAATATATTGTGGACAGCAAAACTTGAAAAATGAACCATTTCAATCTGAATGTGCATTATTTCCACCCACACTGCTGCAAAGCAATCATGTGCTTTACAAAAAGGTTGTATTATTGTGGATAGCCTCCCAACAAGGACACTACTTCGTTGAAGCTTTGTTTGTTTCAGGAAATATATGAAGCTTTGTTGATAAAGTTAAGGGAGGACCTTTATGTAATATCATTAAAACAGTTCTGATAATAATAAAACATGCATATTTGCTTTACTGTCCCAATCGCCCATATAAACTCCATAGTGTTAGAAGTGAAAATTACAGGTGCCCAGGTAAAATCTGACAGCAGCTGATCAAAGTAGTGAACGGCATGGAAATGAATATGAAGATCCATCAACGAAAACATATCATGAGCGTGATGCTTGGCACCAAAACTTTGTTTATAACACCACCACCAAGGTGGATGGAGGTTATGTGTTCACCCTCTTTGTCTGTCTATCTGTGTGTTTGGTATGTCTGTGGAGAAGATAGTCTCAAAAAATTATGGACCGGATTCGGAGACGAGAACTGGTTGTGGAAGAGGTTAGACTGTCTTGGAAACAAAGACAAAATTGGTTCGATTTTTGTGAAGAACCCGGATCCAGATCCCGGATTAGGAGAATAAAACCATTTTTTTTAAGTGATTCCTTCACCATGAAGAGGGGGGTGACGAAATAACTGATATTATAGCGCAATACCTCAAAAACAGTTATGAGAATGGATTTGGACGAAACTGTGTTGGATGAGTTTGTTAGATGACAAGAACAAGCTGATTAGATTTTGGGTTTAACGGTAGCAGGATGCAGAGTCTGGCCTTATCAAGGGGTGACAAAAACGTAGAACTGTTCAGCCTGCGGAGGTGTGCACTCTACGAGCTCTATATGTATGAATGCTGTACCATCTTGTCAGAATTTTTGAAATGCAGAAAAGTAGCAATGATAAAGAACATAACCCTCCCTTTTAACAAGGGTTATACGAGAGGCTTGTTCAAAAGTTATATGCCATGCCAATATGAAAATTTCTTCTAATAATAATTGGACAACTGAAATATGCAATGCAAAATTAGATTTTCAAATTTTGCAAGAAAGTGGGCGTGGGCCCATCAATCCACCAGCGTCTTTGATTCCATCACCAGAGGATTCTTTCCTACTGTTATATTCTCAGGAAAGTGGAACGTGACGTGATAATGTCTTCAGAGCTGATTGTAACTGTCTTTCACCTCTGGTTGTTTTTCCCCCCCAGGATGGAAGAGATTAAATGTACATGTGAGCTAAAATCCACAAAATTTGAGCAAAACCCAGTGATATTAGCGAAAGGTGAGACAAAAAAACTCAGATTCAGAAAATATATCTGTAGGGCCAATATGCAAACAAGAGCACCTGAATTAAGGGTGACTTCTTTGTCTTGCTAATATTTTTTCAAATGCTATGATTGTATTATGTTGGTACATACACTGATGAGCCAAACATGTATGACCACTGACAGGTGAAGTGAAATAACATTGATTTATATCTGTGTTAAATGGCACCTTCTCCAAGGGGGTGGATATATTAGGCAGCAAGTTGAAGAAGTCATTTCTTGTAAGTTGATGTGTTGGTGCATGGAGAATATGCGGCAGAGTAAAGACGTCGAGCGGACCTTTTGACAAGGCCAAAATTGTTATGGAACCAGACGACTGGGTGCAGAGCTATTCTCTGAAACGGGCAAGGCTTTGTGGTGGTTGCTCCCGGTGCCCGAGCTAGTGGTGAGTATACCTTACGGACATGGGTCCGATGAGGACAAACGACAAACACAGCGAAGGGTGTGGGGCGCCCAAGCTCATCGTATGCAAGCAATAGAGCGGAAGACGAAGGCATATTCCCGTCTGGTCCGAACCGACAGAAAGAATTCCTTATATGGCACAAGTCACAAGAAAATATTTAATGGTGGTCAAGGCGGGAAGTGTGTCACAATCCACAGTGCATCGCAGCCCTGCTGCGTATGGGGTTGCGCGTGGGCCGCAGACCGGTGCAGAGTGCCCGATGCATGACCCCTGTCCACCGTCGAAAGCCGCCTACAATGGGCACGCGATGCGTCGCGAACTGGGCCTGGTGAGCAGTGGAAAGAAGGTCGCCTGGTTCGAATTGTAGTCCCATTTTTCTTTTAGTAATCACATGAAGATGGCCGTGTCGTGTTCGCCGTTTACCTGGAGACGTGATGGCCACCAGGATGCCTGTGGGAAGGAACTGGGAGAAAGACAACAAGCGGCGGAGGGAGTGTGATTGCTCTGTAGGCATGTTCTGCTGGAAAAACCCTGGGTCCGCGGCCATTCATGTCGGACGTTCAGTTTGACACGGTGTCACCCATACCTAAACATCTTTGCAGACCAGGTCAGCTAAGCGCCCTTCATGGCAATGGTATTCCCTGTGGCAGTGGCCTCTTTCAGCAGGGATAGTAATGCGCCCTGACCACACTGCACAACATTGCTCGGGAATGTTCGAGGGAAACATGATGAACAGTGTTTCACGGTGTTGCCCTTGGCCTCCAAATTCTCCAGATCTCAATCCGATTTGAGCAATCTTGTGGATGTGCCTGGCACTAGAACAAGTCCAATCCAGGCGGGCTCCACCTCTCAACTTACAGGACCTTGAAAGGAGCTGCTGATAATGTTTTGTGCCAGAGGTACCACAGGAACACCCTTCTGGGGTCCTGTGTGAGGTCCCATAACGCTTGCGGGTCGGTGCTGTTTAAGCGGCACACGGGAGACCATACAGGGATATTTAGGCAGGTGGTTCATAATCTTTGGCTATTCAGTGTGTATGTCCGGACATCAACAGGTGGATGTCGATCCAGGAAGTGCTCTTCCAAGGATCAAAGGGTGGAGGAGCTCCTTGTTGAGCAACGGCCATCCATATCTCATACCCAACTGTGTTCTGCGGGACGTACCTGCCATGCAGTGCTGTTAACTTCTTATAGGAGGGGTCGTTAGTATTTTACTCCAGCCACACGTTAAAACCCTTCATCCGCCAAAACATTCTCAAAAGCATAAAAGTAAAAATCATCTTGTGTGGAGTACCTCCTGTGCAGCTTCACTTCGCTCAGGCAGCATCACCCTGAGATGGCGGAATTGGGACAAATTCTTCGGGGACCACACAATCTTTGATCGATTAGGAGGAAAACCGGTAACCCGAGTTCTGGTAACATTCCCAGGTCAGATTACGGAGAGTGTGTTGGAGTGGTGCTGCATGGTGTCGTCGACCAGGACCAGCGGGCTCCTTGGGTTAACCTGAGGCTGCTTCTTCGGGTGGGTATGCCTGGAAAGTCTTATCCTAAGAGAGGATGATCAGCCTGTCTCGTTATCCATCTGAGCTCAAGCTTTGACATCGGTATGGTAGCACTTCTGAGGTTCGGAGCACGGATTGTGGAAAGATCATGGTGGGTGGTTACAACTACTATTGGCTGGGCGCTCTGATGGTGTTACCATGGTCCAAGGAGTTGCTGCTGTAGCTGTGTCCAATAAGTTGACATCCAATGCTAAATTCGAACAGATTAACACCGCGTCAACGAGCAGTGTACGAGGACCAAGGATTTGTCACGTCCTTGGGTGTCATTTCCCTGGTCTCTGTTCTATGCTCCGACTGAGGTCACGTGAATTCTCATCTTGTATGGATGCATTCGATGCCACGCTCGAGTCTGTGGGTTGATCAGTGCCCAGACAAGAATACACTTTCTAGTCTTGGTGGATTTCAAGCATCGACTGGAACTGATAGGGTTGTTATGTGAGACCTGTGTTGGTCCCATGGGTTCTAGAACTGTAATCCTGAAAGCCACCAAAGTTCCTGACTTTGAAGAAGTCATGACTTAGGGTCTGCCTGTCAACAGTTTCAGCGCTTCACAAGCTCACGCTGAGACTGTATTTTTTCAACACTGTGTTTTTTCTTTTTCTGCTGGTGGCAAAGGAGATTGACCGAGATGGTGCTCGTTGTATGGTCTGCGGAGGATGCATCCAGAACTGCCAGGCGGTCTACTGGAGCAGGCTCAATCTTCCCAATACTGTCACTACCGGCTTGTTGTAAGCAACTCTTAAGTTGCACCTTGAATCCAGTGAGAATTGGTACTCATCCGAGCCTTGCTGGATGTTGGCAAGCTCAAGGAATGAGAGGGTAGCTGAGTGAGTTTGCGACAAGCTGAGTGGAGATTTGGGGGTACTGGGTGCTTGGTAGATTCCTGAGGGGTTGTGGAGTGCCTTCAAGAACAACCGTCCTGAATGTTTGCCGGTGGATGTCTTGGGAAACTCACCGAAGGGCAAGGAAGAATTTTTGTCTCTCAAGGACATTGGATACCATTGACCAGAGTCGCAAGGCCAGGCTGAATGCAGAGAATTGAGCTGTTCAGGAGCTGAGGACGTAAAACTGTACGTGCGCTTAAGGGTGGAACAAGAGCGCCGAATGTGCGCAGAAATCTGTGAGGAGGTGGAATCATTCACCTCGTGGTCAAGTGATTCTCGTCCTGCCTTACAGGAAGATTCGCGCATTGCGTTCATGCCAATCGCATCCCTCCTCGATGTACTGCCAGTGTAAAGCATGAAAAAGGTGGTAGGCTCTCTGACATAGGAGTCGCAAGTGCATAGGCCTGCTGGTCCAAGAGTTACTTTAAAACACAAAATTGTACCAGGCTGATCCATATCAGCTGTCGAATTCGGATGTCAGGACCCGGTGTTACAATCCACTGTTCGCTGGACCTTCCAAATCAACTGTGGATCCACTTCCTTGTGGAAAACACGGCTGCGTGAACCGGTTGAAATGGGGTTAAAGCTCCAGGGATCAATTGTGGCATCCATGCTGACTTCTCAAGACTGGTGGAATGCTGGCACTCATGTCGTGTGCATGCAGAGTTCTGTGCTCTGGCCTTGGAACACAGCATCCAATCTGAACTGGAAGAGGGCCTTTGTCCCTCTCTGAAAGGGAAGGGTGATTAGCCCAAGACTGCAACACGAACTACCGAGGCTGGTGACGCTGCTCTCACAGTGGTCCGAGCAAGGTCTTTGCTCGGTAATCTTTGTGGTTCACCACCATCTGCTTGAGCACCAGTTGTCCAGAGCAGTCAGGCTTAACACCAAGAGGTTCACTCGATTTCCGATATCTTGCCTCTTCGGGCCTCACCGATCGCAGACGAGATTTTCGCATCAGGCGCTGCTTGCAAGTCCTATATTGATCTCTGTAAGCGTTGATTCAATGTATCGGTCTGGTCCCTGGCCCATTGAGAAACACCTTGATGCCGGATTTTTACTGACCATAAATAAAACATTCACTGCTGGTCAGTTACATGCAATTTCTCACCTGGCTTATAATTATGATAGTTGTATCAAGTTTCATCCAAAAGGAAAGATGGTTGTACATCAAATGACTAATGTCAATACAGTAGTCACATACAATGTGACAGGGAATATTTTACAAGGAAGGTTTCAGTATTTGCATCACAAAAGCTTATGGACAAATGAACAAAATGCATTGATTAGGAAGGAAATATATAAAGCTCACGAAGAAGGGGTTTCCTCAACTTTGGCTCCATTCACAGAGATTCACATAGACCCCTCATTCTTCCCCACATCACATATTTTGGATGTCTCCCTCTAATTTCCCTCAACCCTGCTGTTGGTATATTCCCAGCCTTCTCTTTCTACCATTTCTTTTGTTCTGTTGTGTCCTGATCCATCTGCATTATTGCTCTTGCACAAGCCTAGACTTATGTACACACAAAAAAGAACTTATCCTTCATGATGCAATAATTCTCCAACTTCTTGATTACAGTATATGGTTTTTATTGAAACAATATTTATAAATAATCAGTGAATTTGATTTAGTATTATTGTAATACTGTTACGGATTTGGAAGCCCTTTGCACACAACAGACAGCAGTCCCTAAGCTCAGTTATCTCGATAAGTATGTGTTTCTAGTTAGGGTCCCGTCCCTATTGTTAATGTGATTAAGTGTACTAGCGATACCCGTGCACATGCACGGGATAGCAGTACAACATAGCTGGTAGCAGACGACAGACCGTAACATGGGGGAATGACAAAATACGCATTTGTGCAAAATGCAAGTGGTACTATGGAACGCCAAGACTTCCCCAAAACATTGTCGGCATGTCCGCTATAGTGCCACAGCAATTCATAGGATCGTGTACGGCGAGCCGAGTTTTTAGTGTGCAAGTTGTATATAATAGAGATGTGCGCTGCGAGTTATTTTGTAGTATTTTTTTAATATACAACAACAACACCACCTGCTTCGTTCCGCCACCCAACCAAACCTTCGCGCCACCGACCCCATTGCCCACTGTTTTGCTGAGGCGGTGGCGGAGCCTCCATCGCCTCAGATCAAGGCTCCGCCTCCGAAGAAGGGCATGGAGAATTTCCTCCAGCCAATGGGGTCAGAATGCCAGGAAGCTACTACAGAGCCTCTTCGGGGGCAGGCCACCGAGACGCCCCGACACACCCCCCGACATGCCCCCGTCCATTGAGGAGGCGAGCTACCTCAGCGACGACCCCTCCACCTCACGTGAGGAATGAATAATAGTGGGGCGATCCGGCTGGCAAGAAGAAGAAAGCCTCGTCGCCTTGTGTTGCCCTTCGTTTTGCCTGCTGGGATCGTCTCGCTTCTGCCTTGGCGTTCCTGTCTTGCCCACAAATGCTCGGCTCGTCTGGTCCGTTCTCGTGTGCTGCTTGGCATCCGTTGCGTCATTCCGCGGTCCCTGGTGCTTGGTGCGGCGACGAAGGTGTGGGGTTCGAGTCCACCCCGAACCAGCTCGTCTCGACCAGACCGCACGAGCGGGAAGGTGCCTGACCGAACTCTTACCCTCAGCTCGCCTTCCCTCCCGAGCTGAAGGTCAAATAAAGGCCAAGCGGCCTCATTTCTTTTGGGTGTGTGTGTGTCTGTGGCACCCGTCCTGTAATTAGAGACTGTTAAGTGCCTGTGTTCATTGTAAATTGCAATTCTGTTATTCGGAAACTCTGCTCTGTGTCTCCCTCCCTATTGTAAATAAATATCTGTTAAATGTTCCAGTTTGTTGCCTGTCGTTTCTGCCATTGGCCAGCATCGGTGCGGGCTTGAGAAGTAGTAAGGCCAATTTGGGCCGTAAGTTGTTCATTGGGACCGGCGTGGCTCTGGTAACTCCCGCTCAGTTACGCCGGACCCGAGTCGGTACATGCGACTTGGTTCGGACAGAGTCGGCTGAGGGTGTAGGCAGAGTCCACCGGTAGCTAGCGGCGTGACTACTTAGGGGAAATTGGAATAGACAAGTGGACCCTACCTCACGCCGTCAAAATATTGGCGACCACGGTCCTTTAAGTGATCCGTCGACTCCGGAGTTATCCGGGTGACGACCTTTTAATTCCGGTGTTCGGGTGGGAGACGGCCCGACTGCTCCGTCTGGCGGTCGTCCTCGCCACCGACCCCCGGCCCACCAATACCACCTCCAACCAGGTGCGGTACTATGCCACACACATTTACATAAAGAGAATTTGGGTCTTCCCCTCATCCTGAACCCCTGGGACTATGATATATTTTTTACCAACTAAAACCTTCCTGTGCACACCACTGGTACAAATACCACATATACTTCCTGTCCATTGAGCTAGATCCTTATTGTTTTATTGGCAGCAGGATAGCTCAGTTGACAACATAGCACCACTAAACTGTCTAGTCTGAGTTTAAAGGGTCACATTTTCACAAGTAAGGGATAAGAAAAGTGCATCCAACCAAAAATGTATGAAGACCTACATTGCCAATTTGGTAACAAACAAGTGAGAGCAGACCTAGTCTCAAGGTGAGACTATATCTGCTCTCGTCTGAAACTAGTTCTGTTTGTTACCAAATTGGCAGGGTAGATCTTAGTAAGTTCTTTGGTTTGATGTGCATTTCTTCTCAACAAAAAGGTGCATTCAACCAAAAATCAGAACTATTCAGCCAGTTTTGTAGCAAACAAGAGAGAGCAGATCTCATCTCAGGTGACATTTCATCAGCTACCCAACAAACTTCCTTAGGCCAACAGATCTCAGGCACTAGCACATGTCCACTTTTATTTCCACGCAGCCATTTCCAGTCAGGTGCTGGCACGAAGAGCAAATCAAGGAGTGCTTTTTTTCAAATAAACTTCAACAAAAATGTTAACTCCATTGATGGTCTGCTGTGCTCTGTTTGCCAACTGGTGTGATCTGCATTATTGCTGTTTTTGCTCTGATTCCTGCACCGAGATGTTTCCGCCCAGTGTCCCTGTCCTGCAGGCTCAACTCATGCGTGTATGGGGGCAAATAGATGCATGTGCAGTTTCTTGTTGTGGCGATTCTGCGGCATGACCTC
Source organism: Eptatretus atami (assembly GCA_035128595.1). Taxonomy (NCBI): domain Eukaryota; kingdom Metazoa; phylum Chordata; class Myxini; order Myxiniformes; family Myxinidae; genus Eptatretus; species Eptatretus atami. The sequence continues at coordinate 31,408,885 of CM068963.1, read as the reverse complement.
ACCTGCGTCCTGCATACATGTCTCGGTTCAATGTGGTGAACCTAGACATGTAGGCAGGTGAGGTATGGTGTTTAACACATGGCTTGCTTTCTATTTGCCTGAGGAAGGGCTTCCTCAGGCCAATTCCTCAGGTCTATTAGCCTGCAGAAGCCAGCTGTGAAACGTCGCCTGAGACTGGGTCTGCTCTTGTTTATTTAAGTCGTCTTGTAATTACCACATTTAGCGCTGTCAGGATTGTGTATTGTTCGTATACACCTTGGGGTTTCTTTCCCTTTAGTGTACGCATGTTGATCGTAGTGCCAAACCCAGCTCGTTCTCTCACGACTGCAATCCAAGGTTTGCGCTTCACGAGTATGAACGATCATACAGGTCAGCTACCAATGAAATGGATCTTTGTCAGTTGGGGTCTGTGACTTTTGAGTGACGTTACAGTTACCACATCAACAGCGTAACGTTTTTGAAACTTGTATTTCAAATAAACAGATACAAAGTAAATGAGGAAGTCCAACATTACATATGTGGAAGAAAAAAATAATTATATTCATGTACTCTCAATTATAATTGTTGCTGGTGCTTTATAAATTTAATATTTATGCTATAGTCAATTGCTGTCAATTGTGTTTCTCCTTTTGTCTGGATGTTGATGGGGGAATGTCTTACTATGAACAAGGGTGGCCTGGTTGATGGCACTGCAACTTTTGCCATATTATGTCATTCTCTTTCACCCATGGACACGTATTGTAGTTTGAGTTTTTGCCTAATGCTTATCAGAACCATGTACTCACTGCCTTTTATATACACAATTCCTATATTCATTTCTTTGAAAGACCTATAACCTAGTCTTATCCTGTACTCCTTTTGGTTGTCTGCTTTTTAGTATTTTGTCTGATTCTCACCAAGGCCAGCTGAAAGTCACCATTTTCTCTCCCTTTGAATCTCCCAGCCCTCTCCACTCCCACGAAAGCATATAAATGTCAGAAAATGTAAACTTAGCTTAGTGCAAATCATTGGGATGTTTACATTCGGTGCTTTGGACTCCGTGTACCACAAAATAAATGTTCTCTGATCAAATGTACTTTTCGTTGTGGACAGTGAATTAATTGTTTCTTACAAATTGAGTAACAGGATTTACACCAGGTCGGTTAATAGAACAAATCAGAAAATTCCACAACAAATACAATGTCCAACTCTGATTCCTGGCCCGAGATGTTTCCGCCCAGTGTCCCTGTCCTGCAGGCTCAACTCATGCTGTTTCCTCATCCTTCGGGGCTGTCGAACGATTAAGTCCTGTCGTATCGTTCTCACTCGATTTCCTTGCACGTCTGTCGGGCTGTCCAATGATCAACTCACTTGTGTTGTCTCTCTCGTATGCCGGCCGCTCAGGACGATTGAAGAGCTCAAAGGAATTCTTTCCAAATACAAAATCTTCACAGTTTTAATCAACCTGATTATAATTAGTTCCACACGTTACAACCACTCTGGACATTAACACCTCATTCACTCATCAGTTAAATTGAGCACGGACGATCGATACGCACGACTCGTCACATGTCACCCTCTCTCTACACCTCCCTCTTGCGGGTTTATATAGCAACACAGAATGATCCAGTGTCTTCCAGCAAATGTGATTCTTGTCTATACTGGAACCGTCACCTCAGAATGTTCCATCATTTTCACGAATCTCACCAGGCAGTTTCCAATACAATTCACGGATTCATGCTACAACAAACTTGCAACATGTAACCGTCAATTTTAATCATTCATTAAAAGGCATTTCCTAATGCTTATCCACAAATACCACAACCAATGCTTTCTGGCCATATCGTCTAGCTTTTAACTGACAAGTTTACGATAGATAGATCCTTGTCTTCCTGCCGGACCTAAGTATTTTTTGCCCCACGTGTTTGATTTTCCTTTGCTTTAACCCCTCCACCCACCCCCCCCCCTTTATATTCAAGTGTGAGCCACATGCTTGGAGGTAATGGCATCTTTAAAGGCATGGTATTGGCCATGGCATCAGGTTGAGACTACATGGCTGTAGCGGTGGCCAATGAACCAGCAGCAATAACATCATGCCTCAGAGCCAAAACACGCGCCATAGGGGTAGTTGCATCTGTATGGAACAGTCTAGTTATTTCATGAACTTGAAGTAGTTGTCGAGGCATATTTGTTTTGGATAAGCAGGCCATCAGGTTTTGTCTCTGTCTCCTCACACCCGGTAATTGTATTTATTTTCTTATTGTGTCCCTCTCCCCTGTTAAAATTAATTCCATTATTTTGATTCATGTTGTTGTGGTTTTTGAGACATGGTTGCACCTCCAGCGGTCCTAAATTATTTTTTGGAAATATAACCAGCTCAAGTATTGGCACGTAAACTAAATTATATAATCATAATATCTCACACTCGCAACCCAGCACCATGATTTGCATAATATGAATTTACAGGATCACCTCGTCCAAGTGATCTTAAATATACTGTCACAGCCCAGAGCAGTGACGTTAATTCCCCCGACCCAATTGTCGGGGACGGGCAGTTAACACCGACCAGGCCAGATTGCCAAGGGGTTTTCCTTGGAGGCGAACAGCTGAGTTTCTCGGAGATTATGGCACGCGGGAAGAAAAGGGCGGCACGGACAGAGCAGACAGACGGAAGCACAATGGAGTTTATCTTGAACCCACGACAAATAGACAACACAAGCAACTTAAAATAAACACAGAGGTTTAAAGAAAGTAGATCAAATATTTACAATGGTAATAATTCAAAGTGTAATAATAAAACTTGAGGTAAATTAAAGCCTAAAGTTGAGGCGCCTCTACACATGGACTTTAATACAGACAAGGGGAAAAGAAAAGAAAATCCTCCTATTATTCTGGCACTAGGAAAGGTCACAGGGGGCAATTACATACTGGGAGGAAATTGGCCTTAATCCCGACCTAATTCACACAGCACCACCCCCCGGGTGGTGACAAGTAACACCTAAGCTCACAGTTTCCCTACTTAATTTACATTGAGATGTCTCCGACACGTCCACGGAGCAAGCAACTCTATACAATCCTAACTTTGCTCTGAAATTCCTCAATCTACCCCCACAACCGTAACAATACGTTTTGCGAACCGTGGTGTCTGTCCGTGCGTTTGTCTGTCTCTCGTTTATGGCGGCCAATCCCCCCACTGAATTTGAAAAGCTGTGCATGCAGGCAAAGCTTTACAACACTCAATTTGTAAGTGACAGGAGAACAGGCATGAATAAATTTGATGCCAAATTTCATTTCGCAAGCAGGATATTTTGCCCCCTTTTTCGACAAATTGAACCTCTGTCCGCCGCCCAATGTTGCACCACCATTTTACGGTGGATGGTATAAGTAGCTCAGAGCTTTGGCTCAGAGTGAACCCAAGAGTGCAACACAATTAACCTTTTTAAAGTTCATGAAATAATTTTTATTGATAACACTTAATTTAAAAATAATTTAAATTGATTGATAGATTAACTGATTGATGACCAGAGCATCCTAAACTGATCAAGATCGTACTAGCTCTGCCAGGAGTGCAGCGATTACAGAAGCGAGGTCAGGCTAGGTAGTTTGAATGTGGGATCAATGGGGAGGGGGGCAGGGGAAGAGGAGTCTAAGTGCTGGAGATGATGCAAAGAAGGAGGTTGGAAATGGTGTGTGTAGGTTAGCAAATGGAAAGGAGACAGGGTGAGGAGGTTGGTAGGAGGATCAAAGCTGTTGCATGTGGATGGAGATGGAAGGAGTAATGGCGGTGGAATAATAGTATCGGAAGAGATCAGTAAGCAGGTGGTTAGAGTGGAGAGATGGGAGGGACAGATAGTTATGGCATGGTTGGTGGTATAGAGGCAAATGGTCTGTGTTATGTCGGTATCTGGGCCATAAACGAGAAGGACTAGGGTGGCGAAGCAGGAATTCAGGGACATATTGGAGAAGGTGATGGGAATGGTTGGGCTGGAGGTGATACTGTGCATTGTGGAGGACTTTAACGTGCATGTGGGAGTAGCAGAGCCAAGGGAAAAGGAATGGTTTGGTAAATTTGGTTGGGGAACAAAGAATAGAGACGGTCAAGAGCGGGTGAAGCTGGTGGCGAGGAATGGGACGGCCATAGCTGGTTCATTCTTTCAAAAATGGGAAAGCCACAATACAAGATTACCTGTAGGAGTGGACAACATAGAACGGAACTGGATTTGGTGGTAGTAAGAAAGGGACAGTTGTGGAGGGTTAAGGATTGCAAGGCAGTGGCAGCAGAGCATGTTACCACCCAGCACAAGCCTGTGGGATTTGTGGTACGGATGGAGAAAAGGAGGAAGGTTAAGAACAGGGATCGGAAGATAATGTGGGGGAAGTGTAGGGAAAACGTCGTCTTTTTTTTTTTGTACACTGCTGCTTCCCAATTCCATATCCAGGCAATGCATGATGCCATCGCCGGGCGCCAAAGGAAGGGAGTACTTAGTTTCTGCTCCGTTTTTTTTGTTTTCTTGTATGTTTTCTTGTTTGTCCGGGCGATATCTCAGCCATCCTTTGAACTAGAAAGCTGAAATTTTATGGACAAAAGTGAAGACGTGCTTTGTCAAAAGTGGTATTTTTTACTTTTTGATGAATCAATTTATTAATTACTTAATTATCGATTTATTAATTCCTTATTTATTTTCTTTCGCCTCTGGGCAATAAATAGCTCAGGCACCTTTTGAGCGAGGAAACTGATATTTGGACACTGCAGTGAACAAGTGATTTGGCTATAAAGGATATTTTTGATTTATTATTCATTTTTCAATGAATTACATAATTTTCAAAAAGTTTCAGTTTTGGATGAAACAGTGGTGGTTTTAGTATGCTATTAGGCAATTGATTGAGAAATCAATTATTTTACGATTATTATTTCTTTTAATTACACAATTAATCAACGAATCAATCAATTATTGTACACCGCTCTACCCCAAATCCGTCTCCATGTGCTGCACGGCGAGTAAGTATCATTTGTACACATTCACCTCAGAAGTACATTTGTACACATTCACCTGAGAAGTGCACAGCTCCCTCCAAATTCCGTCTCCATGTGCTGCACGGTGGCATCACCAAGTGCCAAAGACACCCCAGCAATGTCATGCGCTAGAGGATTTGTTATTTATTTATTTATTTATTTGGCATTGGGTGGTGTACTTTGAATGCACCTCTACTTGTTTCTTTTTTTTTCCGTCTTTTTTTTCTTTTCTTTTCTTGTTTTTCCACGACGGAAGAAATCGGAAGCATGTTACCACCCAGCACAAACTTGTGGGATTTGTGGTACGGATGGAGAAAAGGAGGGAGGTTAAGAGCAGGGATTGGAAGATTATGTGAAGGAAGTGTACGGGAAATGCCATCTTTGATTACAAGGAGAGGTTAAGGGCTCGGTTTGAGCAACTATGTGAAGAATCAGAGGGTTTGGAGGAGAAGTGGAAGAAGTATGGAGAAACGTTTAGGGGAATTGCAGAAGTTTTGTGTGGAAGGACACCAGGAAAAAGGTGCATCATCGAGGGATAGAAACTGGGTATGGTGGACGGAGGAGGTTGCGAAGGCAGTTGGTGAAAAGGAGGTTTGAAAGAGGATAGATAAGATCAAGGATTGGGGGGGGGGGTCTGCCAGATACAAGGTTGCTGTGCCTGTATGGGCAGAAGAAGAAAGCAGCAAGGAGAGCTGTGGATAAGGTGAGGAATGATATGGAAGAGGAGGTGTAAAAGTTGGAAGAGGATGGTGGGAAGAAGATATATATAAATTGGCTCGTGACAGGGATGAGGATGGTAACGGCATGAGGGGGTTGATTAAGGATGGCGGCGGGAGGTAGTGACAGAGAGGGGGCAATATTGAAGGTGTGGGAAGGATATTTCAAAGACCTGTTGAACCGGGAAGGAAGCAACGGTGAGCTGGAGCTACCATGTTATGTAGAGGGGAAAGTGGAGTTGATGGAGATCATAGAGGAGGAAGTGCAGATGCATAGAAGAGGATGAAGAAGGGAAGAGTGCCAGGCATTGATGAGGTGTGTTCAGAGATGATAATTGGAGTGGAAGAAGTCGGAGACAGTTGGACGAAGAGACTGTTAAATATATATATATATATATATATATATATATATATATATATATTATATATATTATATATATATATATATATATATATATATGAGAGGGTTCAATTCTGGAGGAGTGGAGGACAGGATTTAATTGTGCCGATATGAAAGGGGAAGGGCGATGTTCAAGATCCGGGGAAGTACAGGGGCATTATGCTACTACGTCATGTAATGAAGGTGCTGGAGAGGATTCTGGATGGGAGGATAAGGAAGAGGGTGGAGATGGAGATCTGAGAAGAGCAGCAGGGGTTTAGAAAGTTTAGGGGGATGACAGATAGGATGTTCATGCTGAGACAGCAGGTGGAGAACAGTTTGGAGATGCAAGGTGAGATGGCATTGGGAT
>CM068963.1:31390785-31402417 GCA_035128595.1 Eptatretus atami | reverse complement strand
GGAGAAGGCCTATGACACTGTCCCAAGAGAGATGGTAATGGTGAGAGAGATGGTGATGAGATCGTGATGGATGGGAGTGCCGGAAGCAGAAGTTAGGTTGACGTAAGGGATGTACAAGGGAACGAAGGGAAGAGTTTTTGTTGGTCCTGGGATATCTGAGGAGTGCAGCATAAACATCAGTTTGAGGCAAGGAAGCACTCTCAGCCCACTCATGTTTATCATGGTGATGGAGAAGCAGGAAGGTGAGTTTGAGGAGTAGTATGGGGAGGATGTTGTATGCGGACAATCTGGCTGTTGTGGTGGAGAGTGAGTGGGAGATGCAGGAAGTACTGGGGGAGTGGAAGGATGCATTTGGGAAGCATGGGCTGAAGGTGAGTATGGAGAAGACTGAGGTGATGTGGGTCATGCAGCAGAGAAAATAAATGAATATCAGGTTAGAGGGGAAGGAGATCAGACAGGGAAATAGGTTTGAGCATCTGGGAGGAACAGTGAGCGGGGATAGTAAATTCGAGGCAGAGGTGAGGAGGATTCAGGTGGGTGTGAATGCATGGAGGAGGGTGAAGAGAGTAATGGCAGACAGAAAGATTTCAAGAAAATTGAAATGGAAGGTTCTGATGTCATTTGTAATGCTGGCCTACCTTTTATGGTCTGGAGATAGTGGCAATGCCAAAGAGACAACAACAGAGGCTACAGGTTTGCGAGAACAACTGGGTCAGGAGGATTGCGGGAGTGAAGAAGGTGGCTAGAAGGAGGATGGATGAACTGAGGGAGGAGACTGGTGTGCAGATGAGTTTGATGGGGAGATTGGTGAAATGCCAGCTGAGATGGGCTGGACACCTGGTGCAGATGGGGGAAGAGAGAATGGCAAAGAGAGCGGATTGTTTGAGGGAGCAAGATAGGAGGAAAAGAGGGAGATCACGGTTGAGATGGGAGGGCGATGTGAGGAGGAGAGCTTTCCATAAGGTAGGGGTAGTTGGAGAGTGTACAGAGATGGCTGAGGACAGAGGGTTGTGGAGGAGTATCGTGGTCAAGACAGCTGGCAGAAGCATTTTGCCATCTGACCTCACCCCTTTTGAAGGGAAGAGGAGAAGAAGATGATCAACTTAAACTTTTCCCATCACTGGGAATGGATATTTTTGCTTGTGGTAGATAATTGTAACATGACATGTTGCATGTAAAATTCCTGAATTGGGGTTTTGTGCCTCAATAGCCATGGTTTGTATAGATATGATCAACACATTTCTGAAACATTAGTCCATAGTTTATTTTACAGTTTAAATTATTTTTGAGGAGTATACAAGGAAAGGCAGCCACTAGATGATTATAAGATCAAAATGACAGTATGAGAACTGGTGAGAATAATTTATATAGGACCCTTATCCAATTGGTGGGTACTTGATTTGGTGCGAGTCCGCCGTATTTGTTTGAGTCACTTTAATTGATGGGTATTTGACGCTAACTAATATTCAAGGAGTTATTTTTTTGTGATCGAATTGTGACTGAATTGTGACTTCACAAATGAAAACCTGACATGATGGTGAAAAAAGTTTAGTACTAAACACTGTGTGAGTATGCAATTTGAAGAATAATGTGAAAATACGTTTGAACAGCACATCATAAAGATTGCAGCATTTAAGTGAGCAAGCAAATGCTGCTGAATGTGGGATTTTCTTTATAAAGCTTGGCAATGTGACAAGAATGATTGCCAAGGAGAGAAATGGATCTCCTGCATACGAAAACTTCCAAAATGTCATAAAGAACTACAGCCTTTTTGGGAATATTTGGATTCAGAATACAGCACGTTCTGTTAAAATAAACAGCACAAAGCTTCTTCATCCACATCAAATTTCAAAAATCACATATGAAAACACCCTGTTGTGAATATATTAGGATGCATGTGCACAAGTAACCCAAGAATAAGAAGTACCTAATGTGCATCTCATAATATTGTAATGTAGTGAAAGTGCAGTTTATATGCTTCTCATGCGTTGGAATGATGGATAGTATCCAAAAAGAAAAAGGTACAAGGCATTGATCTCAATATGGAGCATAATTCTTATCATCTCTGGTTGTTTTTTTTTTAAATTGAAGTTCACCCTAAACAAGGCTGAAAGCCACTATTTTAAGGTTTTTAAAGGGCTACAAAGAAAAAGAAGAAGAGGAAAAACTGGCAAGACCTTCACCTAGTCCTGAAACAAGGACACCTCTTCATAGGACCACTGTGCATGAGGGGGTAACTCGGCCAAGCAGGAAAAAATAAATTTTCCTACCCCCATTGGGTGTTTTTTTAAGATCTCCGTACTGGATGGCCGTTGGCTCCCGAAGGGAACTCATCTGCCCTTTGTCAGGTGTTGTTTTTCATCCTGGCAGGGTGTCACAGTCAAGCTCCCCACGAGCAAAGCCAGTGAGTGGTGTCGGTTTAATCGCTGACAACCCGACCATGCGGCAGGTAACATTGGGTTACATGTTGTAACCCAATTACATGTTGTTACATACACAACCCGACCATGATGTTTTCTTTTGTTTTCTGTTAACAAAAGAAAACATCACTTGGCACATGTCCACTCACAACAAAACTTTGATATTATCCAAGTAATGGCAGAGGAATGGGAGGTCACATTTACTCCAACATACAGTATGTGCTTGGATATACCCATCTCAAACAAAAAAGATGTCAGCCAGATGTCCCTGAGCTTCAAAAGTACCCCAAATGCTGAGACATCTCTTGAAATATCCAAGGGTCACTATTAACCTATGGCTCAACTGTGCCAACCACTGATCATTATGTCTACAAGAGCATGAATAAAGTTGAGGTACTCAACAGTGATTGCTTTATTCCTGACCTCCAAGGACTGACCAATTGCCGACAAAGCTTTCTCAAATCAAGAGTGATGAAATACACACACGGCTTACCTGGATGTATGTGTTTTAAATGCGTTTCTCTGTTTTTCCTCTTTCTCTTTCTCTCTCTGTCTTGAAAGCCAAAAGAGGATTAAAGGGCTGAAACCTCTTGTAGTGCACTAGGATGACATTTTCTAGTCGAGCCAGGAAGTGAAAAAGGCTCGACAGCTCAGAGACGACTAAGCTACCACGGAGATATCCCCATCAGCCAGTGATATGCAATAAACTGGATCATATTCATAACAAATATGTCAACTTGATGTACCTGGATCTGAAGTCAACATTCTGGGTCACCGTATCCCACATGCATTTTGTAGCTGCGGTATTGCCACTTACAGGAGGACACTGCAGCAGCTCACCTCCACCTGAACAATTTACTACATATGATACGAGCCAAACCATTTCCACGGGCAATGCAGTGGCTGTCCACAAAACGACATCACACACATCCAGTAAGCAATAAAAACAACACCCCAAGCTGTTGTGAGGCAGCCTCCTTCCTGAAAAAACACACTTTTGCAGTGCATTTCTTTTTATAACACCAACAATTCATCTAATACATTTAGCCTCATAGATAGGCTAATTTGAAATGTGTATGGTTACAGACAGATAGAAGGGGCCTCATGTTGAATAGAAAGCTAGCCTTAATCATTGAGGCTAATGTCTTTCTGTATCAGCGGACAGGTAGAACAACACCTGGAATAAACAAAATGTTGATTGCAGTGTATGCCTGATGTTGGCTTAATGGTTAGGGTGGTGGGCTTGAGATCCGAGGGTCCTGAGTTCAAATCCTACTTGGCTGTTAAATTAATACCAAGTGGGGTTGACGCAGCCTGTCATCCTTCTGAGGTTTGCAAAGTGAGTACCAGCTTGCTGGGATGATTGAACCATTTGAGTATCCTGTGTCAGAGTGGTGATCTGTCCAAGATTGTGCCCAATAGCCCAGGAGACTGCTTTGGCAGTGCCAATGCTCTGTACAGAGTATGGCCTCAATGAATGGATGGATGAATGATTGAAGTATGCTAACTGCAGTGGGAACCAAGAAGAAGCTGATATTTTTGTCGTTAACCTTTCATCAGAGCAAAAGAGAAAGAAGCTTTGATGAAGGTTTAATGCTGGAAAATGTCAGCTTCTCCTTTCAAACAATGTTCTGTTGATTCCTTCTTACTGTTGAATACATTAATGAGTATGAATTACCTTATTAAAGGAGATAAAATTAGTAAAGCCTGTATCAGACTGGAATTGATGTATGGAAGTGAAACTTGGGCCATGCGGATCGAAAAGGTGAAAACAATGGAAAGAACAGATTATAATGATACAATGATTGAATGGATTGTCTGAAAGAATCCTGAGCTTGGAAATCAGGTAAAGATTATAAATCAAGACAAGTGAAGAAGAACTGAGGAAGAGAAAATTTGATTGGGAGACAAGTGAAGGCTTCATTCATGAAGATGATTGGGCTTGTGCTTCTAATTCAGGCTTGCAAATCAGAACATCTCACACTGTGACAAACTGGTCACTTTACCTAATTTGCCAGAAAAGTAAATGTAAGCATGAAAAAGAAAACTCAGGTGGTAACCACACAAGTATATGACAGTCATATGAAATGAGCCCAGCAGAGAAGGGATAAGGTAATGATCAGGAGAATCGTTGAGGAAGAGATCATAGCCCACTGAAGCCAGATACCATCGGGGATGCGATAAGACCAACATGTGCATATGTGGCATCACGTAGCCTGAAGGATGCAACCAGTTCCACCTCAGCAGTCAGCATAAGATAACGAATTTCATCTATTGACAGATGAAACAGACATGAAGCTCCTTAAAGATAACAGAGCTTTTGACATGTCATCTCTTCTCTTCTCAAATTATTTCATAAACACCTTCTACATCAACGCATTTTGAAAGAAACAGCAGAGAAGTATAGAATACAAAATCTGAAGACATGTCTCGTCAATAAATATGCATCGAGACAAAATAAGGTTTTATCCTCAATCTGAGAAGAACAAGAGTGAACTTGTTTGCAGCAACTCCTTACAAATTGGACAGCTCATCAATAGTACAGCTGAATTTAATGAGATTTTGTCTACCACTGCTATTGCCACAGAAAGAGTTGAAGAAACTACTGACACCTCATTATGTCATGCTGCAGCTCTCTTCAGGACAGAAATGAAGGGCAAGAGTGGCATTAAAATACAACCCCTCAACATTACTGGTATTTCTTTCGATAAAGCAAGAGAGATTATCCCTGGTAAATTGAAATCTTTCTTGCAATTGCTTTGCCAGTCAGAAAAGGAGTTTTTCGACAAAGATTTGTCAAAGACAAACTCAAGTTATAACATCAAAAACAGTTCAGAAAGGAAAGTTCGAAGCATTTGTGCAGAACATAGTCTGCAACTTTTCAAGTCGTCACAAGAAAATGTCCACGAATGTTGGATGTGTTTGTGGAAGAGAGAATTGTGAAAGGCACAAAGACCTTCTGGGACCCCTTAACATAATCTAATGTCAAGACATTTGCAAGCCTATCAAAGCGCAACAAGCCGATATTGGAAAAGCAGAGGGTGCAGATGGTGAACATTGACAGACAGATTTTTCAGTCGGCTTGTAGTTGTGTCGGAAAGCCATGGCAATTGACCTCAAGGAAATGTATTCCTATGAGCTGGCTCCAGTACCACTTTCCTTAGCCAATCTGGATGGTACAACGAGGAAGACCACAAAGAGTGCCCTTCTGAAAGAACTTGAGATTGAAGGGCAGTCTACCTGTACACTCCCACATACCACATACCACAAAAAGGTCAGCTTTTTGAAATGTAACTGATTTATTGGCCATGATACAGATGTTGTCAAAGGGAGCAATGGTAACATTTGGTGACCTATCTAGTCGTAAACACAAGTATGCAGATGAGGTCCATGATATATACCAGACAGGTATGACATTTGGGAGTTAATACAGTAAGGTGAAAGAGGCAGAAGAGGTCAAGGAAGGTCAATATAAGTACAGATAAAGAGTAGAGCTCCAAAGATACCTTCCAGTCTGAACAGCTACTTATCAAGCAGTGAAACAAAACCAACTTGCTGACATTTCTTGTGTCAGACTGATGTCGGGAAATGTCAGAGAAGCTCAGGAATCACCAACTTTTGTACATTGGTACCCAAAATGGAAAGCCAGAAGAAAATCTCAAGTCTAGGACATGAAATTGTTGAAGATTATAAATGTGACCATGAAGAGGCTGACAGCCGAATCTTTGTGCACTGTGAACATTTTGCACAAAGCTATACAGATGAGCACAAACGAGTGATCATTTCTCTCCTGACACAGATGTTGTAGTGATATGCTGCCACTGTTTTGCTTCCCTTAACCTGGATGAACTGTGGTTTCAGACAATAGGGAGGCAAAAGAGATTCATACCATTTCACAGCACAATAGCCAGTCTTGTTCCAAGAGTATGTGACCTCCTGCCAACCCTTCATGCTCTTCCTGGTTGTGATTCTACAAGTTGCTTGTCTGATATTGGAAAAAGAAAGGCATTCCAAGCTCTGAGAAACAATCTGGATGTCCGAGAATGTTTAACTGGCTTTGGATCACAACCTTCTGTAATTGAGGGGGAAAGTATGGAAGCATCCAAACTTCTCTTGCAATTGATTTATGGAGAGAAGGCATTGGACTTGAATACCCTCCGCTACACACTTTTCACAAAGAAGAATCTGGATAGCACCAAACTTCCTCCAACTGATGATGCTGTAAAAGTCTGCACATCAGAAGAGCAAACTATCAGTGCCACATATATGGAAGTATGCTGAGAATGCATTGCTTCATCTACCTTCCCTGTTGGGAATGGATGGGTTAGAGATGACCACGGCAGCCTGCAACCAGAACTCATGCGAAGACAACCGGTGCCAGAAACAATCATCAAACTGGTTGTCTACAGCTGCTTGAAAGGTTGTGTTGGAAGATGCATTTGCAAGCAAGTTGTTTGCCATGCACTCATCCTTACAAATGTGATGGATCCTGTGCTAATGTCCAAGTATATGTCAATGATACTGAAGAGTGCGAGTGGCATTCAAGTGACAATGAAAGGGATTTGCATTCTCAGACATTATACTTCACAAGATCATATTTCATGCATACCGTATGTTCAACATTATTTGTCACTTTGAAAGTGTGTATTATGATTACATATGAAAAATCACATGCTGGTGTTTTGAAGAATGTTTCAATGTATGTATAAATAATAACATATATTGCTTGTTGTATAATTTCAAATTAAAGCTACTAAGTAAATGGTATTGATCCTTTTAAAAAACACTTTGAATTGCTTTAGGACCAGACTCGGTGTTGTAATGGTTAGAGCGCCTGCTTGGAGTTTGGGAGGTCGGTGGTTTAAACCACATCAGTCATACCATAGACATTATTTTAAAATGGCGTGTGCTGCTTCCTTGCTTCAGCATTTAAAAGGATAGAGCACGGACAAACAAAGCTGGGAAAGTAATGTCAAACCACACAGTATAACTCTGCCAAGAAACTGCTTTGGCAGTACCAACTCCCTGTGAAGTACGGCACATCAAAATAGAAAAAAAATGGCTTTGGGTTATGGGGAAATGTTTTGGCCAGGAAATCATTACCTGCACATACAGAGAGATGCAAAATGGCTCAAAATGACCAGAAGTAATTCCAGTGGAGGTTCCAATATCTAAAACCTCCAATTTAATTTGGTTAAAGGGTTAAACTTATATCATGATGTCCATTTTTTGACAAAATAGGCACTCACAACTTTACATAGTGGGGGGAGGGAATAAAAAAAGTGATACAGCTCTGCAAGCAGGATGCAGAATTTGATGCTGTTTGGGGTGTTGGAATACAAATGATTGTAGGTTTCAGGAACAAAAGTAATTTTGAGCAAATTAAATTCCTGGAGTGCAAATTGGTCTATCCCTCTCACACTGAGTGAAAAACGTCATGCACCCCAGCAGATGCTGCTACCTCACACCCACCTGGATTTTTGTACTGCCACCCAGGTGATGACTACCAAGGGTCAGGCTATCGTTAAAAAAAAAAACTCAAACCTTAATCAGCAAGCAAAGTGAACAGAAGTGAAATTTGGCCACCGACTCCTGAGCTATACTCCGCATTTCTCTTGCCTCCATATAAAAGGCAAAACAACTTTTTCATGCATTTGCATCTCCTTGTGGACTGCATGTTGCTCTATGAACTCATTTAAAACCTGTGAAATGTTTATCTCTCAATCTGTTTGTTTCTGTGTCCAATTACTTACTTTCATCTTTAATGCAATTCCACCATTTTGCCACCACTCCTTCTCCTCTCCCCATGATCTAATTTCCAACTTCCTTTTTTCCCCCTTTTATATCTTCTGTGCTCTTCTTCAAAATCAATTTCCTGGAGTAATTTTTCACACTTCACCAATACAAAAAGAGGATATGGCCACTCAGTGAGTGAGCGAGCAAGTTTCCGCACTGGACTCGTCTCTGCCAGCAGGAAGAGTGAGCGATTTTGAGTGAAGCAGTTCTGCTTCACAGGGATGGGGTTATAGATAGCCATGGACCTGCATACCAAGGTGATAGTTTGCAGTCAATATACCAATAAATTATTGAAGACTGGTTGGCTCAGCTGCTTTATGGCGATCGTTATTAGAATTGTTCCTTTCGTAATAAGGTACAAATACCATTCACCTGGCACGCTGAGCAATGGATGTCTTGGCGAGGCGAGCGTTATTTCCATCCCGTGCACCAGGTGCAGTCCCGCCCATCGTCTCATTTGCTCGGATGCCCTGCCTTCCGGTTGCAAGTTCATCAGAGAAGCGAACCATGGTGACTGTAAACAAAAAAAAGTAAACTAATCATTGAAATAATTGTACAAATAAAGCATCTAAGCTGTGCGTAATGTCCATAAGTACAACATATAAAAAATCCGATTTGATTTGGTCAATTTTAACGGAAGAGATAGGTTTTTACGGTAGGGCTTCCTCAAAAGCTTCCACTAACTCAATTGTACCTATCGTGGCATTGTTTAATAATGCCCGCGAACCATCGTCGCCTCCCGGCTAGTCTTTCTTATTTTTTAATATGATAGAGAGGATTTTTTTGTTCCGAGAAAAACGAAGAAAAGGGATTCATTCCGGTACCATACATGTTTCTTGTGGATTTGTGGTCCAGAAAAAGGCCATTTGGGTTTGATGAAGCTTTTCAGCTAAACCCGAAGAAATCCTCGTCGAAGACGGCACGTAACTCCTTGTCCAAATCGGGGTAGGGCAAGTCCCTGTCAATTGGGTGTGCCCGTTTTTCCCAGCATTGTTCTTCATATCTTTGAAAGTGGGTCTAGATGGGCACTCCAACCCAGAGGCGAACCATTAAGAATGAAAATAATTAAATGTGATATGTGATGAAATGTTTAATAAACATGTTTTTGTTTCCATTAGTGCCGTTTCTGTCAGTAGAAAATGTCATCACAATCGACGTCAAAAGAGTGTGTTGTAAGCTTTGAATGCATTCGCATGGAGTATATGTTGTGATCAATAAAATTTCTTTCAAAAATGACAAAAATTATGACTTTCAGTGGGTAGCATATTACCCACCAAAGGTGGGCCAAGAAGGTACTCCCACCTTCTGGGCGGGAGTGCCCTCGAGTAACATTACTAGTAAAACTACAGTATTAGATATTTCAGCGAGATGAAAAAAAATATATATATATAAATCAAACGAAGCATCAATTACTTGTGCGAACAGAAAGTGCATAAAGTTTAATTGCTCTACCTCATAAAAGGATGATGTACTTAAAAAGAACATCACAAAACTATTCTTAGGTTAAAGTTAAACAAAACAGATTCAAATGAGTCATGAAGTACAATGAGTGTATAATTACAAGTTGCAGACACAGGCAAAATTGGACAGAGAGCAAAAGAACAATGAACGTTGACAGATAATCTAGGACTACTATTACGACAACTTATTTAATGACCCCAGTTATTCCCTTCTTGTGGGGTCAGTCAAGGAAGGTTTTTAGCCAAAGTCTCTCATGAACCAGCTGGTCAGGTCAATGAAGGTCATTTGGACAGGAATTTGGAATTTGCTCAGGGTGCTGGTGATAACTCACCTCTTCTTTTTTTTTTATTATATATACAATGTCGAGGCTTGTATGAGAGCAAACACACAGAACATATAACAAGGGGGAGCAAGGCAAGAGGGGCGGGAGAGAGAAACACAAACAGTGGGGAACAGAGACGTGAGGAATCTGTGGAAGGGAGAAGGACGGGGTGGGGTACACAGGGTAAACAAGATGGACACAACGGGATTTCAGGTCCTTACACTGCAGGACTTTTAGGAAGGAAAGCAGGGAATTTGAAGGAGGTGGGTTGGTGGATTATCAGGGTGAAAAAGATCGAGGATTTGGATGGGGATGATAAGAGGTGGGTGGTGAACAGCTGTTTTGAAGACCTGGAGGGAAGAATGGGATTGAAGAGAGTGCAGGAGTTTGTTCCAAAGGTGGGGAAAAAGAGGAATGAAAGAATGAAGGTGAGCTGTGATTCTTGATTTGGTAGTTTTACCAGAAGGGGGTTGCTGACGGACCTTGAGCACCCTGCGGAAATATGGGGGGGGGACATATCACAGACAGAGCGGTGGGGGGGGTGAGGCCAGAGAGGAGACGGAAGAAGACAGAATGGCCACGACCTGCCTGTGATGAGAGTGAGAGACCCAAAATCTTATTCTTTGTCTTCTTTTTTTTTTAATGGTTACAATTATTCCCATGTTCTTTCTTGTTGGGATGGCCAGGGGAAGCTTTGCCCAAGTCTTTCACAAACCAGCTGGCCAGGCCTGACATTCAACTCAGGTTGGGGCACAAATTTGGAACTTGTTTATGGTGCCAGCGATAGTTTGCCTCCTCGTCGTGAAGGACACCGTGAGACCTTTAACGTCCACCGACTAATGCCAGTTTAACGTCCATCCAAGGGACGACTCACACATTGATGAAACATCGGGATGACAGTTTATAGCTGTGTCTAGATTCAAACCCAGGCTAGACAGCTTAGAAGAGAGTATGCGTACCTCTAGGCCACCCTGATGATAACTAACCTACTATTCACAAAATGCCCAATGGGATTTTTTAACATTCACCAGCTCAATCTCATAGAAGGAGCACACAGTTGAACAACCATCCAAGGGAGGGCGCACTTTATGGTACAATGCCTTGCCTGTCGAGCACCAATCTGGCAGTTTATAATTGGGTCGGGTATCAAACCCAGACTATTCATCAGGCCAAACACTCGTGTGCTACCCCTGTACCATCCTGTTGGACAAATGTTGTTAGATAATATGAAGAAATGTTTCAAAAGGGTTATTGCCCTTTTAAGTTTACAGCAGGCAGTATTTAGGAAGCCAAACTATGGTTTGAAATAAAAGGGTTCAATTGCAACAATTCTAATGTAGAAAAGGGGATCCATTGCAATATTTACAGTCTTGATCCAAATATGACTCATGTTTGGATTTCTTCATAGTTAAAAGTAATAGACAAGCCTTTCTCCATTCTTGTACATTCTCCAAGCCTAAACATACTCCTACAAAATTATTTTTGTCTCAATCACGAGAAGAAAAAATAAATTATTAAAAATTGACCATTCTAGAGAAGATTATTTAATTATTTGGTTGACAGTATGATATACTAGCGATACCCGTGCACATGCACGGGATAGCAGTACAACATAGCTGGTAGCAGACGACAG
>CM068963.1:31370591-31390760 GCA_035128595.1 Eptatretus atami | reverse complement strand
TCCCACGAAAGCATATAATGTCAGAAAATGTAAACTTAGCTTAGTGGCATAAATCATTGGGATGTTTACATCTCGGTGCTTTGTTTGACTCCGTGGTACCACAAAATAAATGTTCTCTGATCAAATGTTACCTTTTTGTTGTGGACAGTGAATTAATTGTTTTTCTTACAAATGGTAACAGGATTTAACCAGGTCGGTTAATAGAACAAATCAGAAAATTTCCACAAACAAATACAATGTCCAACTCTGATTCCTGCCCCGGAGATGTTTCCGCCAGTGTCCCTGCCTGCAGTCAACTATGCATTTGTACCTCATCCTTCGGGGCTGTCGAACGATTAATTCTGTCGTATCGTTCTCACTCGATGTCTTAGCGCGTCTGCGAGGCTGCCAATGATCAACTCACATTGTGTTGTTCTCTCTCGATGCCGGCCCGCTCAGGACGATTGAAGAGCTCAAAGGGAAATTCTTTCCAAATACAAAATTTCACGGAGTTTTAATCAACCTGATTATAATTAGTTCCCACACGTTGAAACCATCTGGACATTAACAACCTCATTCACTTCATTCAGTTAAATTGAAGCACGGGAACGATCGATACGCACGACTCGTCACATGTCACCCATCTTCTCTACACCTCCCTCTTGCGGGTTATTATAGCAACAACGAATGATCCAGTGTCTTCCAGCAAATGTGATTCATTGTCTATACTGAACCGTCACCTCAGAATTTCCATCATTTTCACGATCTCACCAGGGCAGTTTTCCAATACAATTCACGGATTCATTGCTACAACAAACTTGCAAACGATGTAACCGTCAATTTTAATCATATCATTAAAGGCTTTCCTAATGCTTATTCCACAAATACCACAACCAATGCTTCTGGCCATATCGTCTAGCTTAACTGAACAAGTATACAGATAGATAGATCCTGTTCTTCCTGCCGGACCTAAGTATTTGTTTCGCTCCCAGCGTGTGTGATTTCCTTTGCTTTAACCTCCTTCCACCCCACCCCCCCCCCCTTTATCATTTAGTAATTAGTGAGCCACATGCTTGGAGGTAATGGCATCTTTAAAGGCATGGTATTCGGCCATGGCATCAGGTTGGACTGACATGCTGTTAGCGTGGCCAATTGAACCAGCGCATAACCATCCGATGCTCTAGAAGCCAAAACACGCGCCATAGGGGATAGAGTTGCATCTGTATGGAACAGTCTAGTTATTTCCATGAACATTGAAGTAGTGTCGAGGCATATTTGTTTGGATTACAGGCCATCAGTTTGTCTCTGTCTCTCAACCCGGTAATTTGTATTTATTTCTTATTGTGTCCCTCTCCCCTGTTATAAATTAATTCCATTATTTTTGATCAGTGTTGGTTGTGAGTTTTGAAGACATGGTTGCACCTCCAGACGGTCCTAAATTATTTTTTTGGAAATATAACCAGTCTCAGTATTGCACGTAAACTAAATTATATAATCATAATACTCACACTCGCACCCAGCACCACCTGATTGCATAATATGAATTTACAGGGATCAACCTCGTCCAAGTGATATCTAAATATATCTCGGTCACAGCCCAGAGCGAGTGACGTTAATTCCCCTGACCCAATGTCCCGGGCGTGGCAGTATTAACACCGGTACCAGGCCAGAACTGCCAAGGGGTTTTCCTTTGGGAAGGCGAAGCCTAGTTTCCTCGGAGAGTATGGCCGCGGGAAGAAAAGGGCGGCCGGACAGAGCAGACAGACGGAAGCACAAATGGAGTTTATCTATGAACCCACGACAAATAGACAACACAAGCAACTAAAATAAACAGAGGTTTAAAGAAAAGTAGATCAAATATTTACAATGGTAAAATTCAAAAGTGTAATAAAAAAACTTGAGGTAAATTAAAGCCTAAGTTGAGGCGCCTCTACACATGGGATTTAATACAGACAAGGGAAAAGAAAGAAAAATCCTTCCTATTATTCCTGCACTAGAAAAGGTCAACAGGGGGCAATTACATACTGGGAGGAAATTGGCCTTAAATCCGACCTAATTCACACAGCTACCACCCCCGGGTGTGACAAGTAACATACCTAAGCTCAAAGTTTCCCTACTTAATTTACATTGAGATGTTCCGACACGTCACGGAGGCAAGCAAACTCTATACAATCCTAACTTTGCCTCTGAAAATTCCTCGAATCTCCCCACAACCGTAAGATATACGTTTGCGAACCGTCGGTGTCTGTCCCGTGCGTTTGTCTGTCTTCGTTTTATGGCGCCAATCCCCCACTGAATTTGAAAAGCCCTGTGCATGCCAGGCCAAAGTTACAACACTCAATTTGTACGTTGACAGGAGAAACAGCATGAAATAAATTTGTGCCAAGATTTCATTTCGCAGCAGGATAATTTTTGCCCCTTTTTTCACAAATTGAACCTCTGTCCGCGCCCAATGCTTGCACCACCATTTTTAACGTGGACTGTATAAGATTAGCTCAGAGCTTTGGACTCAAGAGTGAACCCAAGAGGCTGCAACGACAATTAACCTTTTTAAAGTTCATGAATTAATTGTTTATTGATAACACTTAATTTTAAAAATAATTTAATTGATTGATAGATTAACTGATTGATCGCCAGAGATCCTAACTGATCAAGATCGTACTAGCTCTGCCAGGAGTGCAGCGATTACAGAAGCGAGGTCAGGCTAGGTAGTTTGAATGTGTGGATCAAATGGGGAGGGGGCAAGGGGAAAGAGGAGTCCTAAGTGCTGGAGATTGATGCAAAGAAGGGAGGTTGGAAATGGTGGTGTGTCAGGTTGCAATGGAAACGGAGACAGGGTGAGGAGTTGGTAGGAGATCAAAGCTGTTGCTATCGTGGATGGACGATGGAAAGGAGTAATGCGGTGGAAATAATAGTATCGGAAAGAGATCAGTAAGCAGGTGGGTTAGAGTGGAGGGATGGGAGGGACAGATATTATGGCATGGTTGGTGGTATAGAAGGCAAATTGTTCTGTGTTATGATGTCGGTATCTGGGCCATAAAGAAGGACTAGGGTGGCGAAGCAGGAATTCAGGGACATAATTGGAGAGGTGATGGGAATGGTTGGCTGGAGGTGATACTGTGCATGTTGTGAGGACTTTAACGTGCATGTGGGATAGTCAGAGCCAAGGGAAAGGAATGGTTTGGTAAATTTGGTTGGGGGAACAAAGAATGAGACGGTCAAGAGCGGTGAAGCTGGTGGCGAGGAATGGGACGGCCATAAGCTGGTTCATTCTTTCAAAAATGGGAGCACCAATACAAGATTACCGTGAGGAGTGGACAACATAGAACGGAACTGGATTTGGTGGTAGTAAGAAAGGGACAGTTGTGAGGGTTAGATGATGCACAGGCAGTGGGCAGCAGAGCATGTTACCACCCAGCACAAGCCTGTGGGATTTGTGGTCGGATGGAGAAAAGGAGGAAGGTTAAGAACAGGGATCGGAAAGATAATGTGGGGGAAGTGTAGGGAAACGTCGTCTTTTTTTTTTTGTACACTGCTGCTTCCCATTCCATATCCAGGCAATGGATGATGCCATCGCCGGGCGCCAAAGGAAAGGATACTTAGTTTCTGCTCCGTTTTTTTTGTTTTTCTTGTATGTTTTCTTGTTTGTCCGGGCGATATCTCAGCCATCCTTTGAACTAGAAAGCTGAAATTTTATGGACAAAAAGTGAAGACGTGCTTTGTCAAAATGTGGTATTTTTTACTTTTTGATGAATCATTTATAATTACTTAATTATCGCATTTATTATTCCTTATTTATTTTCTTTCGCTCTGGGCAATAATACTCAGGCACCCTTTGAGCGAGGAACTGATATTTGGACACTGCAGTGAACAAGTGATTTGGCTATAAAGGATATTTTTGATTTATTATTCATTTTTTAATGAATTACATAATTTTTCAAAAAGTTTCAGTTTTGGATGAACAGTGGTGGTTTTAGGATGCTATTAGCGCAATGATTGAGAAATCACATTATTTTACATTATTATTCTTTTAATTACACAATTAATCAACGAATCAATCATTATTGTACACCGCTCTACCCCAAATCCGTTCATGTGCTGCACGGCGAGTAAAGTATCATTTGTACACATTCACCTCAGAAGTACATTTGTACACATTCACCTGAGAAGTGCACAGCTCCTCCAAATTCCGTCTCCATGTGTGCACGGTGGCATCACCAAGTGCCAAGACACCCCAGCAATGTCATGCGCTAGAGGATTTGTTATTTATTTATTTATTTAATTTGGCATTGGGTGGTGTACTTTGAATGCACCTCTACTTGTTTCTTTTTTTTTCCGTCTTTTTTTTTCTTTCTTTTCTTGTTTTCCACGACGGAAGAAATCGGAAGCATGTTACCACCCCGCACAAACTTGTGGGATTTGTGTACGGATGTGAGAAAAGGGGGAGGTTAAGAGCAGGATTGGAAGATTATGTGAAGGAGTGTACGGGGAATGCCATCTTTGATTACAAGGAGAGGTTAAGGGCTCGGTTTGAGCAACTATGTGAAGAATCAGAGGGTTTGAGGAGAAGTGGAGAAGGATGGAGAACGTTTAGGGGAATTGCAGAAGTTTGTGTTGGAGGACACCAGGAAAAAGATGCATCATCGAGGGATAGAAACTGGGTATTGGTGGACGGAGGAGGTTGCGAAGGCAGTTGGTGAAAAAGAGTTTGAAAGAGGATAGATAAGATCAAGGATTGGGGGGGGGATCTGCCAGATACAAGGTTGCTGTGCCTGTATGGGCAGAAGAAGAAAGCAGCAAGGAGAGCTGTGGTAAGGTGAGGATGATATGGAAGAGGAGGTGTAAAAGTTGGAAGAGGATGGTGGAAGAAGATTATATATAATTGGTCGTGACAGGGATGAGGATGGAACGGCATGAGGGGGTTGATTAAGGATGGCGGCGGGAGGGTAGTGACAGAGAGGGGGGCAATATTGAAGGTGTGGGAAGGATATTTCAAAGACCTGTTGAACCGGGAAGGAAAGCAAACGGTGAGCTGGAGCTACCATTTATGTAGAGGGGAAGTGGAGTTGATGGAGATCATAGAGGAGGAAGTGCAGATGGCATAGAAGAGGATGAAGAGAAGAGTTGCCAGCATTGATGAGGTGTGTTCAGAGCTGTAATTGGAGTGGAAGAAGTCGAGACAGTTGGACGAGGAGATGTAATATATATATATTATATATATATATATATATATATATAGTATATATATATATATATATATATATATATATAAATCTGAGCAGTAGGAGGACAGGATTTAATTGTGCGATATGAAAGGGAAGGGCGATGTTCAAGATCGGGAAGTAAGGGGCATTATGCTACTACGTCATGTATGAAGTGTATAGGACTGATGGGAAGGAAGGGTGGAGATGGAGATCGATGAGCAAGCGAGGGGTTTAGAAAGTTTAGGGGATGACAGATAGGATGTTCATGCTGAGGACAGCAGGTGGAGAACAGTTTGAGATGCAGGTGAGGATGGCATTGGGATTTGTGGATCCGGAGAAGGCCTATGACACTGTCCAAGAGAGATGGTAATGGTGAGAGAGATGTTGATGAGATCGTGATGGATGGGAGTGCCGGAAGCAGAAGTTAGGTTGACGTAAGGGATGTACAAGGGAACGAAGGGAGAGTTTTTGTTGTCGGGATACTGAGGAGTGCAGCATAAACATCAGTTTGAGCAAGGAAGACTCTCAGCCCACTCATGTTTATCATGGTGATGGAGAAGCAGGAAGGTGAGTTTGAGGAGTAGTATGGGGGGATGTTGTATGCGGACAATCTGGCTGTTTGTGGTGGAGAGTGAGTGGGAGATGCAGGAAGTACTGGGGAGTGGAGGAGGCATTTGGGAAGCATGGGCTGAAGGTGAGTATGGAGAAGACTGAGGTGATGTGGGTCATGCAGCAGAGAAATAAATGATATCAGGTTAGAGGGGAAGGAGATCAGACAGGGAAATAGGTTGAGCATCTGGGAGGAACATGTGAGCGGGGATAGTAAATTGAGGCAGAGGTGAGGAGGATTCAGGTGGGTGTGAATGCATGGAGGGAGGGTGAAGAGAGTAATGGCAGACAGAAGATTTCAAGAATTGAAATGGAGGTTCTGAATGTCATTTGTAATGCTGGCTCTTTTAGGTCTGGAGATAGGGCAATGCAAAGAGACAACAACAGAGCTAGGTTGCGAGAACAATGGTCAGGAGGATTGCGGGAGTGAAGAAGGTGGCTAGAAGGAGGATGGATTTGTGAGAATTGTGTCATAGTTTGAATGGGAGGAGTGAAGATGATGTGGCTGAGATTGGAGCTCATGTGGGGACAGCCTGGTGCAGATGGGGGAAGTAAGACAAGAGAGCGGATTGTTTGAGGGAGCAAAATAGGAGGAAAAGAGGGAGATCCCACTTAGGATGGAGGGCGATGTGAGAGGAGAGGCTCCTTAGTAGGGGTAGTTGGAGAGTGTACAGAGATGGTGAGGACAGAGGGTTGTGGAGGAGTATCGTTGGTCAAGACAGCTGGCACGATACTTTGCCATCACTCTTCTTGAAGGGAAGAGGAGAAGAATGTCAACTAACTTTTCCCATCACTGGAATGATAAGTTTTTGGTAGAT
The DNA here is from genome assembly GCA_035128595.1 of Eptatretus atami. Classification (NCBI taxonomy): domain Eukaryota; kingdom Metazoa; phylum Chordata; class Myxini; order Myxiniformes; family Myxinidae; genus Eptatretus; species Eptatretus atami. Next base: position 31,384,150 of record CM068963.1, on the reverse strand, counting down.
AATTGTAACATGACATGTTGCATTAAAATCCTGAATTGGGTTTTGTGCCTCAATAGCCATGGTTGGTATAGATATGATCAACACATTTCTGAAACATTAGTCCATAGTTATTTTACAGTTTAGAATTTTTGAGAGTATAACAAGGAAAGGCAGCCATAGAATGATTATAAGATCAAAATGACAGTATGAGAACTGGTGAGAATAATTTAATAGGACCCTTATCCAATTGGTGGGTACTTGATTGGTGGCGAGTCCGCGTATATATTTACTTGATGGGTATTTGACGCTAACTAATATTCAAGGATTAATTATGTGATCGAATTGTGACTGAATTGTGACTTCACAATGAAAAACCTGACATTGATGGTGAAAAAAGTTAGTACTAAACACTGTGTGACGTATGCAATTTGAAGAAAATGTGAAAATACGTTTGCGAGCATCAAAAAGCGCATTTAAGTGAGCAAGCAAATGCTGCTGAATGTGGGATATTATAGATGTGGTCAATGTGACAAGAATGATTGCCAAGGAGAGAAATGGATCTCCTGCATACGAAAACTTCCAAAATGTCATAAAGAACTACAGCCTTTTGGGAATTTTGGGATTCAGAATACAGCACGTTCTGTTAAAATAAACAGCACAAAGCTTCTTCATTCCACATCAAATTTTCAAAAATCACATATGAAAACACCTGTTGTGAATATAATAAATTGCACAAGTAACCAAGAATAAGAAGTACTAATTGCACTCATAATATTGTAAGTAGTGAAAGTGCAGTTTATATGCTTCTTCATGCGTTGGAATGATGGATAGTATCCAAAAAGAAAAAGGTACAAGGCATTTGATCTCAATATGGAGCATAATTCTTATCATCTCTGGTGGTTTTTTTTAAATTGAAGTTCACCCTAAACAAGGCTGAAAGCCACTATTTTAAGGTTTTTAAAGGGCTACAAAGAAAAAGAAGAAGAGAAAAACTGGCAAGACCTTCACCTACTGAAACAAGGACACCTCTTCAGTTAGACCACTGTGCATGAGGGGGTATCGGCGCAACGAGGAAAAAATAAAAATTTTCCTACCCCATTGGGGTGTTTTTTTAAGATCTCCGTACTGGATGGCCGTTGGCTCCCGAGGGAACTCATCTGCCGTGTCAGGTGTTGTTTTTCATCCTGGCAGGGTGTCACAGTCAAGCTCCCCCACGAGCAAAGCAGTGGTGTGTCGGTTTAATCGCTTGACACCGACATGCGGCAGGTAACATTGGGTTACATGTTGTACCCAATTACATGTTGTTACATACACAACCCGACCATGATGTTTTCTTTTGTTTTTCTGTTAACAAAAGAACATCACTTCACTACAGCTAAAACAAAACTTTGATTTATCCAAGTAATGGCAGAGGAATGGGAGTCATTTACTCCAACATACGTATTGTGCTTGATTTACCCATCTCAAACAAAAAGATGTCGCCAGATGTCCCTGAGCTTCAAAGTACCCCAAATGCTGGACATCTTTGAAATTCAAGGGTCACTATTAACCTATGGCTTCGAACTGGCAACCACTGATCATTATGTCTACAAGAGCATGAATAAAGTTGAGGTACTCAACAGTGATTGCTTTATTCTGACCTCCAAGGACTGACCAATTGCCGACAAAGCTTTCTCAAATCTAAAGATGATACACACACGGCTTACCTGGATTATGGTGTTTTAAATGCGTTTTCTTGTTTTCTCTTTCTCTTTTCTCTCTCGTCTTGAAAGCCAAATATAAATATAAAGGGCTGAAACCTCTTGTAGTGCACTAGGATGACATTCTTCGGAGCCAGGAAGTGAAAAAGGCTCGACAGCTCAGAGACGACTAAGCTACACGGAGATATCCCCATCAGCCAGTGATATGCATAAACTGGATATATTCATAACAAATATGTCAACTTGATGTACCTGGATCTGAAGTCAACATTCTGGGTCCACGTATCCCACATGCATTTTGTTAGCTGCGGTATTGCCACTTACAGAGGACACTGCAGCAGCTCACCTCACCTGAACAATTTACTACATATGATACGAGCCAAACATTTCACGGGCAATGCAGTGGCTGTCCACAAAACGACATCACACACTCAGTAGCAATAAAACAACACCCAAGCTGTTGTTTGAGGAGCTCCTTCCTGAAAACACACTTTGCAGTGCATTTCTTTTATAACACCAACAATTCATCTAATACATTAGCTCATAGATAGGCTAATTTGGAAATGTGTATGGTTAAGACAGATAGAAGGGCCTCATGTTGAATAGAAAGCTAGCCTTAATCATTGAGGCTAATGTCTTTCTGTATCAGCGGACAGGTAGAACAACACCTGGAATAAACAAAATGTTGTTGCAGTGTATGCCTATGTGCTTTTAATGGTTAGGGTGGTGGGCTTGAGATCGAGGGTCTGAGTTCAAATCCTACTTGGCTGTTAAAAATTCCAATGGGGTTGACGCGCCTGTCATCCTCTGAGGTTTGCAAATGAACCATGTGCTGGGATGATTGACCATTGAGATCCTGTGTCAGATGTGATCTGTCAGATTGTGCCAATAGCCCAGGAGACTGCTTTGGCAGTGCCAATGCTCGTACAGAGTATGGCCTCAATGAATGGATGGATGAATGATTGATAATAGCTAACTGCAGTGGACCAAAGAAGCTGATATTTTGTCGTCACATATGCAAAGAGAAAGAAGGCTTTGATGAAAGTTTTAATGCTGGAATGTCAGCTTTCCTTTCAAACAATTGTTCTGTTGATTCTTCTTACTGTTGAATACATAATGAGTATGAATTACTATTAAAGGAGATAAAAATTAGTAAAGCCTGTATCAGACTGGAAGTAAGTGTATAATGAAATGGCATGCGGATCGAAAGGTGAAAACCAAATGGAAAAACAAGATTATAATGATACAATGATGAATGGATTGTCTGAAGAACTTGAGCTTGGAAATCAGGAAGATTATAAATAAGACAAGTTGAGAAGAACTGAGGAAGAGAAAATTTGATTGGGAGACATAACTTCATTCATGAAGATGATTGGGCTGTTGCTTCTCATTCAAAGGTTCAAATCACAACTCTACCATACAAACTGTCAACCTAATGCCAGAAAAGTAAATGTAAGCATGAAAAAAAACTCAGTGGTAACACAAATATATGTACAGTCATATGAAATGTAGCCAGCAGAAGAAGGGATAAGGTAAATAAGATCGAGGAGAGAGATACACTGAAAACAGATACTCTGGGGAATGCGATAAGACCAACATTGTGCATATGTGGCAATCTAGTACCTGAAGTTAAACAGTTCCACTCAGCAGTCAGCATAAGATAACGAATTTCATCTATGACAGATGAAACAGACATGAAGCTCCTTAAATAACGAGTTTGACATGTCATCTCTCTCTTCTCAATTATTTCATAAACCCTCTACATCAACGCATTTTGAAAGAAACAGCAGAGAAGTATAGAATACAAAATCTGAAGACATGTCTCGTCAATAAATATGCATCGAGACAAAATAAGGTATTCCCTCAATCTGAGAACAAAGTGAATTTTGCAGCAACTTACAAATTGGACAGCTCATCAAATACAGCTGAATTTAATGAGATTTTGCTCTACGCACTATTGCACAGAAAGAGTTGAAGAAACTACTGACACCTCATTTATGTCATGTGCAGCTCTCTTCAGGACAGAAATGAGGCAAAGTGGCATTAAATACAACCCCGACATCTTTCATAAACAAGATAGATATATCCCTGGTAATTGAAATCTTTCTTGCAATTGCTTTGCCAGTCAGAAAAGGAGTTTTTCGACAAAGATTTGTCAAAGACAAACTCAAGTTATAACATCAAAAACAGTTCAGAAAGGAAAGTTCGAAGCATTTGTGCAGAACATAGTCTGCAACTTTCAAGTCGTCAAGAAAATGTCCGAAGTGTTGGATGTGTTTGTGGGAAGAGAGAATTGTGAAGGCACAAGACCTTCTGGGACCCCTTAACATAATCTAATGTCAAGACATTTGCAAGCTATCAAGCGCAACAAGCGATATTGGAAAAGAGAGGTGCGAGTGTGAACATTGACAGACAGATTTTTTCAGTCGGCTTGTAGTTGTGTCGGAAGCCATGGCAATTGACCTCAAGGAAATGTATTTCTATGAGCTGGCTCCAGTACTATCCATAGCCATTGGGATTGTACAACGCGAGGAAGACCACAAACGTGCCCCGAAAAGACTTGAGATTGAAGGGCAGTCTACCTGTCACCCATATGCTCCCAATAAGCAGACCAAAAATGTGAGCTTGTGATAGTTAACTGATTTATTGGCCATGATACAGAGTTGTCAAAGGGAGCAATGGTAACATTTAGGTGACCATCTAGTCGTAAACACATAGTCAATAGAGTCCATGATATATACAGACGAGATACAGTATTGGGAGTTAATACAGTAAGGTGAAAGAGGCAGAAGAGGTTCAAGGAAGGTCAATTAAAGTACAGATAAAGAGTAGAGCTCCAAAGATACCTTCCAGTCTGAACAGCTACTTATCAAGCAGTGAAACAAACCAACTTGCTGACATTTCTTGTGTCACTGATGTCGAAATGTCAGAGAAGCTTCAGGAATCACCAACTTTTGTACATGGTACCCAAAATGGAAGCCAGAAGAAAATCTCAAGTCTAGGACATGAAATTGTTGAAGATTATAATTGTGACATGAAGAGGCTGACAGCCGAATCTTTGCAACTGTGAATTTGCAGCAAATCATATACAGATGAGCACAAAACGAGTGATCATTTCTCTCCTGACACAGATGTTGGGATATCTGCGATTCTGTCCCCTTAACCTGATGATCGTGGTTTCAGACAATAGGGAGGCAAAAGAGATTCATACCATTTCACAGCACAATAGCCAGTCTTGTTCCAAGAGTATGTGACCTCCTGCCAACCCCCTGTTTTGATGCTCTCGTGATTCTACAAGTTGCTTGTCTGATATTGGAAAAAGAAAGCATTCCAAGCTCTGAGAAACAATCTGGATGTCCGAGAATGTTTAACTGTTTGATCACAACCTTCTGTAATTGGGGGAAGTATGGAAGGCATCCAAACTTCTCTTGCAATTGATTTATGGAGAGAAGCATTGGACTTGAATACCTCCGCTACACACTTTTCCAAAGAAGAATCTGGATAGCACCAAACTTCCTCCAACTGATATGGGTCTTAAGATAGCTTCACATCAGTAAGAGCAAACTATCAGTCCACATATATGGAAGTATGTCTGATGAATGCTTGCTTCATCTACCTTCCCTGTTTGGAATGGATGGGTTAGAGATACCACGGCAGCCTGCAACCAGAACTCATGCGAAGACAGCGGTGCCAGAAACAATCATCAAACTGGTTGTCTACTAGCTGCTTGAAAGGTGTGTTGGAAGATGGCGATTTGCAATCAATGTTTGCCATGCACTATCCTTACAAATGTGATGGATTGGCTGCCAGTGATATGTAATATATGGACTGAAGAGTGCGAGTGGCATTCAAGTGACAATGAAGGATTTGCATTCTCAGACTTATACTTCACAAGATCATATTTCTATATACCGTTGCAATATTATGTCCATGAAAGTATGTGTATTATGATTACATATGAAAAATTCACATGCTGGTGTTTTGAAGAATTTTCAATGTATGTATAAATAATAACATATATTGCTTGTATAATTTCAAATTAAAGCTACTAAGTAAATGGTATTGATCCTTTTAAAAAAACACTTTGAATTGCTTTAAGGACAGACTCGGTGTATTGTAATGGTATAAGCGCCATGCTTGGAGTTTGGAGTCGTGGTTTAAACCACATAGTCATACCATAGACATTATTTTAAATTGGCGTGTGCTGCTTCCTTGCTTCAGCATTTAAAAGGATAGAGCACGGACAAACAAAGCGGGAAAGTAATGTCAAACCAACAGTATAACTCTGCCAAGAAACTGCTTTGGCAGTACCAACTCCCTGTGAAGTACGGCACATCAAAATAGAAAAAAAATGGCTTTGGGTTATGGGGAAATGTTTTGGCAGGAAATCATTACTTGCACATTACAGAGAGATGCAAAATGGCTCAAAAATGACCAGAAGTAATTCCAGTGGAGGTTCCAATATCTAAAACCCCAATTTAATTTGGTTAAAGGGTTAAACTTATATCATGATGCCATTTTTTGACAAAATAGGCACTCACAACTTTACAATAGTGGGGGAGGAATAAAAAAAGTGATACAGTCTGCAAGCAGGATGCAGAATTTGATGCTGTTTGGGGTGTTGGGAATACAAATGATTGTAGGTTTCAGGAACAAAGTAATTTTGAGCAAATTAAATTCCTGAGTGCAAATTGGTCTATCCTCTCACACTGAGTGAAAAACGTCATGCACCCCCAGCAATGCTGCTACCTCACACCCACCTGGATTTTTGTACTTGCCCACCAGGTGATGACTACCAAGGGTCAGGCTATCGTTAAAAAAAACTCAAACCTTAATCAGCAAGCAAAGTGAACAGAAGTGAAATTTGGCCACCGACTCCTGAGCTATACTCGCTTTCTACGCCTCCATATAAAGGCAAAAAAACTTTTCATGCATTTTGCATCTCCTTGTGGACTGCATGTTGCTCTATGAACTCATTTAAAACCTTGTGAAATGTTTATCTCTCAATCTGTTTGTTTCTGTGTCCAATTACTTACTTTCATCTTTAATGCAATTCACCATTTTGCCACCACTCCTTTCTCTCTCCCATGATCTAATTTCCAACTTCCTTTTTTCCCCCTTTTATATCTTCTGTGCTCTTCTTCAAATTCAATTTCCTGGAGTAATTTTTCACACTTCACCAATACAAAAAGAGGATATATGGCACTCAGTGAGTGAGCGAGCAAGTTTCCGCACTGGACTCGTCTCTGCAGAGGAAGAGTGAGCGATTTTGAGTGAAGCAGTTCTGTTCACAGGGATGGGGTTATAGATAGCCATGGACCTGCATACCAAGGTGATAGTTTCAGTCAATATACCAATAATTATTGAAGACTGGTTGGCTCAGCTGCTTTATGGCGATCGTTATTTAGAATTGTTCCTTTCGTAATAAGGTACAAATACCATTCACCTGGCACGCTGAGCAATGAGATGTCTTGGCGAGGCGAGCGATTATTTCCATCCCGTGCACCAGGTGCAGTCCCGCCATCGTCTCATTTGGCTCGGTATGCCCTGCCTTCCGGTTGCAAGTTCATCAGAGAAGCGAACCATGGTGACTGTAAACAAAAAAAGTAAACTAATCATTGAAATAATTGTACAAATAAAGCATCTAGCTGTGCGTAATGTCCATAAGTACAACATATAAAAAATCCGATTTGATTTGGTCAATTTTAACGGAAGAGATAGGTTTTACGGTAGGCTTCCTCAAAAGCTTCCACTAACTCAATTGGTACCCTATCGTGGCATTGTTTAATAATGCCCGCAACCATCGTCGCTCCCGGCTAGTCTTTCTTATTTTAATATGATAGAAGAGATTTTTTTGTTCCGATGAAAAACGAAGAAAAGGGATTCATTCGGTACCATACATGTTCTTGTGGATTTGTGGTCCAGAAAAAGGCCATTTGGGTTTGATGAAGCTTTTCAGCTAAACCGAAGAAATCTCGTCGAAGAGGCACGTAAACTCCTATGTCCAAATCGGGGTGGCAAAGTCCCTGTCAATTGGGGTGTGCCCGTTTTTCCCAGCATTGTTCTTCATATCTTTGAAAGTGGGTCTAGATGGGCACTCCACCCAGAGAACCATTAGAATGAAAATAATTAAATGTGATATGTGATGAAATGTTTTAATAAACATGTTTTGTTTTCATTAGTGCCGTTTCTGTCAGTAGAAATGTCATCACATCGACGTCAAAAGAGTGTGTTGTAAGCTTTGAATGCATTCGCAATGGAGTATATGTTGTGATCAATAAAATTTCTTTCAAAAATGACAAAAATTATGACTTTCAGTGGGTAGCATATTACCCACCAAAGGTGGGCAAGAAAGGTACTCCCACCTTCTGGGCGGGAGTGCCCTCGAGTAACATTACTAGTAAAACTACAGTATTAGATATTTCAGCGAGTATGAAAAAAATATATATATATACAATCAAACGAAGCATCAATTACTTGTGCGAACAGAAAGTGCATAAAGTTTAATTGCTCTACACTCATAAAAGGATGATGTACTTAAAAAGAACATCACAAAACTATTCTTAGGTTAAGTTAAACAAAACAGATTCAAATGAGTCATGAAGATACAATGAGTGTATAATTACAGTTGCAGACACAGGCAAAATTGGACAGAGAGCAAAAGAAAATGAACGTTGACAGATAATCTAGGACTACTATTACGACAACTTATTTAATGACCCCAAGTTATTCCTTCTTGTGGGTCAGTTCAAGGAAGGTTTTTAGCCAAAGTCTCTCATGAACCAGCTGGTCAGGTCAATGAAGGTCATTTGGACAGGAATTTGGAATTGCTTCAGGTGCTGGTGATAACTCACCTCTTCTTTTTTTTTTATTATATATACAATGTCGAGGCTTGTATGAGAGCAAACACACAGAACATATAACAAGGGGCGAGCAAGGCAAGAGGGGCGGGAGAGAGAAACACAAACAGTGGGGAACAGAGACGTGAGGAATTGGGAAGGGAGAAGGACGGGGTGGGGTACACAGGGTAAACAAGATGGACACAACGGGACTTTCACGGTCCTTACCTGCAGGGACTTTTAGGAAGGAAAGCAGGGAATTTGAAGGAGGTGGGTTTGGGGTGGTTATCAGGGTGAAAGATCGAGGATTTGGATGGGGATGATAAGAGGTGGGTGGTGAACAGCTGTTTTGAGAGACCTGAGGGAAGATGGGATTGAAGAGAGTGAGGAGTTTGTTCAAAGGTGTGGGAAAAAGAGGAATGAAAGAATGAAGGTGACTGTGATTCTTGATTTGGTAGTTTTAACCAGAAGGGGGTTGCTGACGGACCTGAGCACCCTGCGGAAATATGGGGGGGGGGGGACATATCACAGACAGAGCGGTGGGGGGGGTGAGGCCAGAGAGGAGACGGAAGAAGACAGAATGGCCACCGACCTGCCTGTGATGAGAGTGAGAGACCCAAAATCTTATCTTTGTCTTCTTTTTTTTTTAATGGTTACAATTATCCCATGTTCTTTCTTGTTGGGATGGCCAGGGGAAGCTTTGCCAAGTCTTTCACAAACCAGCTGGCCAGGCTGACATTCAACTCAGGTTGTGGGCACAAATTTGGAACTTGTTTATGGTGCACGATAGTTTGCCTCCTCGTCGTGAAGGACACCGTGAGCCTTTAACGTCCACCGACTAATGCCAGTTTAACGTCATCCAAGGGACGACTCACATTGATGAACATCGGATGACAGTTTATAGCTGTGTCTAGATTCAACCCAGGCTAGACAGCTTAGAAGAGAGTATGCGTACCTCTAGGCCACCCTGATGATAACTAACCTACTATTCACAAAATGCCAATGGATTTTTTAACATTCACCAGCTCAATCTCATAGAAGGAGCACACAGTTGAACAACCATCAGGGAGGCGCACTTTATGTACAATGCCTTGCTGTCGAGCACCAATCTGGCAGTTTATAATTGGGTCGGGTATCAAACCAACTATTCATCAGGCCAACACTCGTGTGCTACCCCTGTACCATCCTGTTGGACAAATGTTGTTAGATAATATGAAGAATATGGTTTCAAAGGGTTATTGCCTTTTAGTTTACAGCAGGCAGTATTTAGGAAGCCAAACTATGGTTTGAAATAAAAGGGTTCAATTGCAACAATTCTAATGTAGAAAAGGGGATCCATTGCAATATTTACAGTCTTGATCCAAATATGACTCATGTTTGGATTTCTTCATAGTTAAAAGTAATAGAACAGGCCTTTCCCATTCTTGACATTCTCCAAGCCTAACAATACTCCTACAAAATATTGTCTCAATCACGAGAAGAAAAATAAATTATTAAAAATTGCCATTCTAGAGAAGATTATTTAATATTTGGTTGACAGATGTGTACTGCGATACCCGTGCACATGCACGGATAGCAGTTACAACATAGCTGGTAGCAACGACAGGACCGTACACGGGGAATGACAAAAATACGCACTGTGCAAAATGCAAGTGTACTATGGAACGGCCAAGACTTCCCAAACATTGTCGGCATGTCCGCCTAAGTTGGCCACAGCAATTGCATAGGATCGTGTGACGGCGAGCCGAGTTTTTAGTGTGCAAGCTTGGTATTATAATAGAGATATATATACATATATACACATGTGTGTGTGGTGTAATATTGGGGTGGTTGATATTATACATTTTTTTAAAGAAGAAGAATGCACTTCGAAACAAAAGTAAACTAGATCTACTCTGCTAATTTAAGCAATAAGCGAGAGTAAACCAAGTCTCAGGAAACGTTTCACCCGCTTCACAGCCATCTCCCTCAGACCAATCGACCCTGAGCCTCGGCACGTGTCCAGTTTTTATTCCGATATCACCGCTCATTTCCGGTCAGCTTACTGGGCATCTCCGGCATGGACTGTGTCATCTTCCAAAGCCGATGCAATTGAAAAAATCAGATTAGTTAGAGGAGTCCTGCTCAAAAATGAGTACAGCAAGGGGATATGCAAGACCCTAAGATCTTAAGCCAGGCACCTTAACCATTAAGCAAACAGGAATTAAACTGGGTGAGACCTAATGATATGTAATCTGCGGATATGGCGGTTATGTAATTGCGAATCGTATCGTAGAGTACCGGGCTATGTAAGCCGTAATTATTATTATATAAGGCATACGTCTAACGTGTTATGCATACAGTGTTAGACTTATATCTTAGTATGTATAATAGTGCAATATAATTTATATGTGAAACACACGACGCGACAAACACGCTATAAGCATTCGTTTTGGATATTAGTTATTGTGAAACGTTTCTTAGTTTACTTTAATTGTACTAAATTAATTATTAAGACTTTTATGCATACCTTCACGATCCATTCATTCCCCGTGTTAAATTTGATATACACTATTATAATAAATTTAACGCCAAAAACTGAAAAAAAAACTTATAAAATTTTAATAGTTGCAGTACTAGCACCCTTCAACACGCACGCTCAGATCTATTTTAAATGAGCCAAATTATTAACTTAATTAGAATGAGCTTGTGGCTAAACTTGAGCTAGAGACGGAATATCGTTCTCGAAGGTAACTTATAATGTGACATGGGTGTACTTAAGATAAAGTATTTATCTATAGGTAGGAGTGCCATAAGGAGGGTTATCAGTAACTCGCGCGTCCTTTCGGTATAGCATAAGAGTACTACAATAGTGACGTAGTTGCGATAGATATTTATGTTACCACCAGTAGCTGGATGGGAGCATCTTGCCCCACCTTACAGTAAGTTTTTTTCAAAATAATTATACGCGTTTACATTGACGATATTATCAGAGGAAATTCTAAACATTGCATTGTAAATGCATTTTTACCTCATGATTAATACATAGGTACATATATTTTGCACTATATGCTATATATATTAAGCCAAGATAATAAAGAGAATGTGTCAGTCGGGGTCTCTGCTCCTCTTACCTTCCTCAGGGGTCTCTGTTACTCCCTCTCACGATCAGCGCACCTGCCAGCGAGATGCCTCCAGCACCTCTCTCACTCTTCTTCATTTGCCTTGTTACATACGGTTTTTTTTCGTCGTGTTGAAAAGCGCAAAAGTAACCGCCATTTTCTCTTACCCGATCGTCGATAACGCAGCCTTAGTCTCTGGCATTATGAATCTAAACGCGAATTGACTGCAAACCGCCCCGGACGGAGGAAAAGCGCCGGTGCGCGCAACGCCCGAAACCCAGACGTGAGTGACACCACCCAGCCAAAACCTGGCGGAGCTCGCTGCGAAAGCGCGCGCTGAAATGGCGCGGGAAACGGTGAGGCTGTGGAGATGAGGCGGACTTGTCACTCTGACTACTGAAAAGGGTTTTCCTTCAATAAGCTCGATTTATTTAATCTTTATCAGTTAACGAAGCGTGTCTTTTAAAGCTACAGCTTTCTCGATGCATTTTTTAATTCTGCCTTTATTTGTACCGTCCACATTTCAATTGTCTCAATTTCTGTTTGTCGTTCCTTTCTCCTTTCCCTCTCACTATGGCATTGTTTAAAAAAAATTATGGTGGGGGGGGGCGGTTGATTGAAATTAAGGCTCGACGAAGAAACGTGATCGTCATTGCAGTCCTCGGCGTGTGGAGAGCGTGGAGACCGATCGACATCGAGATCCTTCAAACCAAATTTACAACCATTATACAGTGAACGGCGCAATATGTATATAATCTTGGTGTGGTACATGTTCGCCTGAGTCGCCGATTTTTCTCATCGAAGAGTCGTGAGGGCGAATACCGAGCAGGCACGTATGTGTCTTAGACCATCGATCGAGTGTGAGGAATACATTTTTGTTTTATTTCTTTTCCGTTTTTATTTTGTTATACCTCATCTAAACTAAAACTCATTGATGCAACAAAACCCATCCTATCAATATTAGTGTGTGTGTGTGTGTGTGTGTGTGTGTGTGTGTGTGTGTGTGTGTGTGTGTGTGTGTGCGTGCGTTTGCGTGTGTGGTGTGTGCGTGCTGTGTGTGTGTGGCGTGCGTGTGCGTTGTTGTGTGTGTGTTGTGGTGCGTGATGTGTGTGCGTGCGTGTGCGTGTGTGTGCGGTGGCGTGTCGTGTTGTGTGCGTGCGTGTGCGTGTGTGTGCGTGTGTGTGTGTGTGTGTGTGTGTGTGTGTTGTTCTGTGTGCTGTGCTGTGACTGCTGTTTCTCGACAACCCACTGGTCCGATCTCATTGAAACTTGCCAAGGTATATTGCTGGGGACCTGAGTATGTGCCTTTTCACGGTTTGATATTAATTGGACAAGTGGTTCCCAAGTTATGGCCATTTATTTACCAAACCAATGACAGGACACGTTGCCGCGTTGGTGTGGCCGATGGGGAAAGGGCGCCTTAGTTACCGTGGCGAAGGAGTGGCAATGGTCGATGGCAGTGAATGTCATGGCAAGCAAAGACAGGGAGGTAAACTTGATTTTAATTTGGATTTTAAATTAACTCTGTGTGTGTAAGCATACTCACAGCAGTTGGTTACTTCAATGCAAGCGATAATTTCGTGGAATGCATAGTTGAACCAGTTCCGTATGGGCACAGCTACTACTTCCGGATAGTGATGACTTCACCTGTATCTAATAATTTCTCGATTTCTTATGCGCATTTACAGATAAACACAATGCCCCAATCCAGTTCGTTTACGCGAGCGAAGGAACGGCCTGTGTGGTTGTTGTTTCTGGCATGCGGTTTGAAAGTTTTTTTTATTTATTTTATTTTTATTTTTTGCACATACGGCCACGCACGTATGGGCACGTACTAGTTATTATAAAAGTGTTATAGCAGGAAACGTAGGTGTCCTCAATTGAACTTCTATAGACACTATAAAGTCTTCAATTGTTGAGGTCCAATTATTAAATGGTGG
>CM068963.1:31323390-31340818 GCA_035128595.1 Eptatretus atami | reverse complement strand
TTGATTTAACCAGGCAATAATTTCAACATTACTCATTGATTTAACCAGGCAACAATTTCAACATTACTCATTGATTTAACCAGGCAACAATTTCAACATTACTCATCGATTTAACCAGGCAACAATTTCAACATTACTCATTGATTTTACCAGGCAACAATTTCAACATTACTCATTGATTTAAACAGGCAACAATTTCAACACTACTCCATGGTTTAACCAGGCAACAATTTCAACACGACTCAACGATTTAACCATATAACGTTTGAGAAATGAATGGGAAATAACTGAAAGTGTCCTCTTTCTAACTGCTGATGAACATGTTTGGTGAATTTTTAACGAAATAATTAAACCATAGTTACTTCTGAAATATCAAACGGAATCAATGAAAGTAAACATTAAATGTGTGCAATTAGCATAATGTAAATTTCTTTTATTGTTGATTAAGCATCTCTTCAGATAAATCCTTATACAAAGATAATTTAGAGGGGATGGGGTTGTGCATTGGGATTGAAGGATTAATGGAAGGAGCTGAGAAAAGCAATCGAAGTTGCAAGCAACATGAGTGGTGTGAGGGAGAGAGAGGAGGCAAGGGGAGACATAGCGCCGCTGTCAGTTGATGTTTTGGCTGTTGTAGCACCTGCAGAGGGAGAAGATGTGTTTGTTGCAGCTGCATACGTGGTGAATGGCTGTTTGAGGAAGTAAGTAGAAAAATGTCATTGGATAAATGAACAGGCAAACATACATAATATGTATATGTGGGAAAACTATGTGCCCAGAATGGGAATCGAACCCAGGTCCTCTGGTGAACCATACGAGTGCACTGCACATCAAACCCAGGTCCTCTGGTGAAGCACTGGTATGATTCACCAGAGGACCTAGGTTCAATTCCGAGTGTGGACGCATAATTTTCCCACATATACACAGTAAGAATATATATATATATATATATATATATATATATATATATATATATATATATATATATATATATATATAATATCAGGTTTTCATTTAATAACCAATAATTTATTGTTCACAAACAAACAAACAAAAAAAAAGCAACATAAATCAGATAAAAGAGGATGAAAATTTTCACTCCAATACTGCAATTATTGTACTTGATTAACTATTGAATGTACAGCACTGTACAATAAAAGGATTATTACAATATTGAGAGGTTATCAATGTTATGAACAGCTACTAAATATGTCTTCTCTTGCACAGTCTGGGCAAATTAATTGGTACTGCAGCAGTCTCATGGCATTTCGATTGTACTGGGTAGTTTGCCATTGCGCTTCCAGCAGAAGCTAAAGCAGAAATTTGGCCAGGGTGCCAGTGATAACTTGCCTAACCTTCCAAAAACACGGCAGGATCTTCAACGTCCCCCAGTTAATGCTATCAAATTGGATACCCAGCGTAACGTCCATCTGAGAGAAGACACATTCATGGTGACTGCAAAGCACAAATCTGACAATTTATAGTCAGGTCAGGAATTGAACCCAAACTATAAAAGTTCAAAGGGAAGTGTGCTGACTCAGGCCCACTCTGTTAGGATGGTTACTAAATATTATCACATAAAAAGGGTGGAAAATTTGAGAGTAAAAGCTTAATTTTTTTTATTGAAATAAAATATAAATTTATTCTAACATGTAAAAAGATTCAATTTCCTTTGAGACTCATTGAAGAGCAAGAAAACATGGTGAGCGGTCAACATTTCCACACTATAGAGCAGAGAGGAACAGGTGGACAAGGATCACAAAAAAATAATAGACAATCGGCTGAGATAATCACATTTTATATCAAGAAATAATAATAATTTAATTCTGATTAAAGTAAGTTTTCAATGTAAATGTAACATCCTTTAATAAATTTGACATAAACTACATTGTCGACATGGTTATGAATCAATAACCAATATTCCAGCTAATGCAAAACTGGAAATCCTGAATTGTTTCAAAAATTAAGTTAAGATTAATACAACATTAATTATTCATAATTTTCCCCACTTAACTCCTTTACCGACAACATTATCTTGCTTGTCCTTGTGAGAAAAAGTTTAGTTATTCTTCACAAACCACATGTGAAAAACCCACCAATAATATTACACAAAACATTTGTTAAATGCCACTCCCAATACTTTATAGCACGAGAGTTATCATTCTGTACAACGATATCACCTTGTAACTGAGCAGTTGTAGTTTGAATACTCATGGTTAGCCATCACTAATTGCCAGCACCAAATGTTCTGTTTCAAAATATCTGATGAACCTTGTGACAAGCCTTTAATTGTTTGTTGTTATTGATATTTTTTTAAATTCCCGAATGTAAGAAAGTAAATATTGTTCCTTTTTATTATTCTCTCCACTCACCTGCATCATCTGCAGAAGCAGAAGGAAGGCACAAAGGTTAATGATACAGTTCTGAGACATTTTGGCAGAGAGTTTTGCCTTTATTTAGCACAGCTGAATGCCACTGATAAACCAGTCAGAGGAAATGGCACTCAGTAATCGTGCCCAGCAACTGCTTTAGATGTCGAAAAAATATCCCACTTGCCAAGAGCCACCCTTTAAATGGATCACTCACCAAAAACCCAACCCAACACCTGGTGAGTGTGTAAAGAAGAGGAGACAAGGGGGATGAGATTTCAGTTTGAGGGGGAGGAGAAAGTAGAGAAAGAAAACAGAGGAAAGCAAAGAAGAGAATGTAATACTTTAAATACAACTCCCAGTTTGAGAATGAGTTACGTTCCTGGACCCTGTTCTCAAATAGAAATGGTTCTGAAACCCGAACACACTAAAATTTGATTGACACCAACATATATACCATTATATTAACAGGTAAAACAATGTAAAGTCATAAAGGGGAATTAAACGCCAAAAATAATGTAGTGAAGTTCTGATTATTAAAATTAATATAAGGTAAGTACAGCAGAATAATACATGCATATGGACATAAAATAGTTGTCTGTATATTGAAAGTGGATGCAGGAAGAGATCATTTGGGAGCAAAATATTATGTTTGTGGGGTAGATAGAGGAATTTCATCGTAAAGGTAGGATTGTAGAGCATAGCATGGTCCGTGGATGAGTAGGAGACATTTCGATGTAATTTAAGTAGATAAACTGTGAGCTTCCAGGCAGGCAGCAAAGAAATGTTTCCACATCCCTTATGTCCAATAGCGTATTAATGGGTCAGCATCAATTACCATTATATCAGACCTTCTCAATACCGTCATGTGAAGATCATCAATCAAATGAAGGACCAAATACTGCATTGGAGTCATCAGAAAGAACCAGATTAAGCAAATAGCAAAAATAGTCATCAGGAGGAACATGGATAGGATTCGGATTTCAGCTGTGAGAGATACAAGGGGCATTCAAATGGTTATTCAAACAAAATAATCACAATAGTCCAAAATACACAAACGTTTTTCTTTTCAGTACTCAACTACATATTACAGCGCGTGCGCTGTATACAATTGCACCGAGTTTGAAATGTCCCCGGTGTCTACCACGTCTCCGGTGTCCCCCCACGTGCCTCAAGATAGCCAATGACGGCCGTCCGGTAGATGGCAGTGCGTAACCTAGACGGAAATGGCGACAATTGATGGAAATACCCGAGTATTTCAATGGAAATTTGTGAAACTAATGTGTTATTTATGTGAAAACCATTGAATTTATTGCTTGACGGAAAAAACCAAGAAACGCTCCCCTCTCATGTACGAACGAACGAAAGACGTCATTTCCGCCCACCATGGCATTTCGCGCCGAACGCTGAAAGCTAAGTTCTTCTTATGCCATCATTCTTTTGCGGCCCCCTGCCACGCTGTATCAAACGATTTCATTCCTTCTGTTATATATAAAGGTGCTTATCACAATAATAACAAGATTTTTACATTTCAAATATTAAGTATGCTTTTTAATTGTTTTTCAACTGAAAAAGCATAAATTGCATATTTTAACATTAGTGTACTCATTTGCTTCACCACACACGCTGTATTGAAGGATTTCACTTGTTATATTTAGAAAGTCAGACAGAATGGCACAGAAGTAGCATACTTATCTTCGAGCTGTCGAGCCTGGGATCAATTCTCAGCCCGGCTATAAACTGTCATCCTTGTGTTTTGCAGGCAAGGTGAGGCATTGATGATCGTGCTGTCTCCCTGGATGGACAACAAGCTAGATATCCCATCTGCTAACATTAGTTTGTGAATATCAAAGGTCCTTCGTGAAAAGTATACGAGTTATCGCCAACACCCTGAACAAATTACAAGTTTTTTGCTCTCACTTACGGCAGGGAAGGCAATGGCAAACCACTCAGAATAACCTTTGCCAGAAAACTGCTGTGGCTGCGCCGACACTCTGCAAAGAGTATAGTACGTCTTATCTTATAATTTTTCTGCGAAAGAGATATTTGTCTTTGGCTTGGGTACTGTTTCAGTGTGAGGGTACTGTGTGTACTATAAGAGTAGCTGGTTTAAAAAAATCACCAAAAACTAGCAAGTTGTCCGTACCTGCACGGGATTATAAATGGGGTTGGGTTGAGGCGGCAAAAATGCAAATTATGTCTTTTGTCATCAAGCCGGCAAGCTGGGAGCACCAATTCACATTTATTGCCACATCTGATGGAATTTAAATGTTCTGATGGTGGTGAGGTGCTCCGTTTGAAGCTGTTTGTCCGATATATGTAGTTTTCTGATGCTTAGGGTCCGTAATAAAAAATTGTATTGTTGTTAAAGCCAGTAACACTGTCACTTGACCAATTTGCTTGCTTTGATGACTGCAGTTTTGTTTTTTGCAGTCCATAAACATTCCAGTTTTCATCATAACTACTCCAACCAGCAAATCTTTCACCGATATCTTTCTAACCACACTGCAGACAGCTGCTGACACTGCATTTAGCAGTGAGCTGTTATGTTTTTGTTCCACAGACAACAACTAAGATGGAAGTTGCATTTAAATTTTAATATTTCCTTTCCTGGAGAAATTTAAGAAATGTTAACTGTGTCATGGATGCCTAAACAGGGTAGATGCATGGCAGGGTAGGGGTACCCTATTGGCTAAGACCCTTGAAGTAAGTATTGGTGTGGCATGTGGCTAACAAGACTTTGGCATTTATTCAATGAGTGCATCTCATTGAGACCATTTTGAACATTCCTCACGTATACTACTTATCACTGGCTGTTAGTGTTTTTTTATGAAAATAAAGATGTCCATTTGTTCATGTACCTCATATTCCAGGTATTTGGTAATTTTAGCTTTATATTTGTAAAAAAAAAAAAAAAAAGTTGACATTGCATTTATTTTGCCAGGAACTGTAATGCTTTACTCATTGTCCTGTGCACGCGAAGCAAAAATCGGGATTAAACACTTGCTTTACTTTTGTCTGTTCACAAACGTCAGTTTATGATCGAGGAACAACTTAATTATGAATAATATTACACAAAAACAATAATATTACAATGATGGAAATGCAAAAGCAAAATGACCAATCTAAATATAATACATATTTTCAAGCATTTGTGGGTTTTTGCATTTGTACGTTATTCTTTCACGGCCAAACCGTAGCACCGAGAGGTCCCAGATTTTGGGTGTATATACTTCAGAATCTGTGCAACATTTTACGCTGCCACGTGTTCTCCATGACGTCCATTATGAGGCCACCAAAAGCCGCTATATAGTGTATATTGGGATATGGGGGTCAGGGAGTGCTGCCGCCGGCCTGCAGGCAAAAGGTAACCACATGAAGCCAATAACTCCATTGCTTTTCGATGTCAAATACATCCCAAAATCACCGCCAAGAAAGGCTCACGCAGCTGAGCATCCCCTTCCCTCTCCCCCACCCCCAGGAAGGCCCAGCTCATCTGTACCATAAAATGTGTCTGTCAGTGTCACTACTTTTCTCAGAGATGACAAAACGGATCTTTGTCAAACTTTCAGGGGTTCATCAGTGTGTGTGTTTGAGGAAGAAAAAAAAAAGCATTTTGGAAAAAAAGTTGGATTGTTTTTTTAAATCTCTATCGTGCCTCAGCCTTTGTAGCTAGGTGAAAGGTAATGTTAAATGATCCATGACCCCATTCCTTAACATGTGCAAGGAAGTGTTTTAGGCCCCATAAAAAAACATCAGGAAAAAAAAAACCAAAATTTTATTTCTTCAAAATGCCAACAGGATTACAATAGCACCGGGCAACATCAATCACCCATGAAAATTTGAAATGCCTTTTTATTGTGCCAATAAAAGATGAAAAATGGATGAAGATGATGTGTAAAAGTTCAAACAAGAAGCAAGGTTTATTTTTTTAAATTTAAAGAACCTTCAACCAGCCGATTCCAGACCACTTATTGTTCATTTTAAAAAAACAAAAATCATGTTTGAGGTATTTAATTTTATTAAAAGTGACCATTTTTGCACTATGTTGCTCTGTCATATTACGACTGAGGAAGGAGTGATAAGAGGCCTTTGAGGCAGGACAGATGTGTAAACTTTATTAGGACATATAAAACAAACTTGAGGCAAATACCCATTGTCATCAACTGGTGCATTAACTTCACAACATGCCAATACTTTAGAACTTGTGAAGCAATTTTATATTGTCGTTTTGGTTTTCCTTTTTTTGGATCACACTATTTAGCATCAGTGCTGATAAGCACAAGTACTAAACATTACAGGTCATTGTCTCAGTGGAGAACAGCACACATAACAACACAAAGCCAATACTACATTGTCATGTGTTCTGTGCTGATATAAAGTGCTATCTTTCTTGGCTTTAAGCCAAACTATTTTTTTACAGCCCCGAGATAATGGTAATATAAATGGAATCAACTTTAACATTGAAGAAAATGCTTTAAAACATTTTTTTCTATACAAATATATGATATTCCAAAACCAGTGCAAGGGTTTGTTTGCCGAATAACTTTTGAAATGGAACTCACTACTTTTCACTCTTTTATGGATTTTAGAGTTGCTTTGGGAGTTTAATGATGAATGGTTTGATAACTGAACAATAAGCAGCCATTAACATAATATGTTTCACTTTTTCAAAAGACACTGTCATTGAGGTTCAGCATTATTTCTGTCGACAGTTCAGAGTTCACCAAACACCAGTTGAACATGAAAATGGACATTTTCGTCCTTGTGGTAATATTGCTGATGGACCCTGATCTAGAAGACCCTGCAATATCTGAGGTCCATGATGGATTGAAGCTCTTTACCAAGCAATTATGACAAGTCACAATTCATATGTCTGTCATCTCCCACGGCAGTTATACATACCAACATCACTGCATTGCATTCTGTCAAAAGAGTTGCATTTCTACCTGAACAAAATTCAGTTTGTGCAAGAGCTGTTGACACAGAGCAATGGTAAGCATTGGAAGTGGCAGAGAAACTTCTCCAACAGGCCCAATACCACACATTTGTCAGGAAACTGAAAATGGCTGAAGAGGTGCATTCTCCAACAGGCTAAATGAACAAGCAATATTGATTTATGATGTAAAAGTTCATTATTAAACGCCCAAAACCACTCTACAAGCTGAAACCAAAGGAAGTTATATTCTATATTTAAAGTTAGTCAGCAAACAATCCCTATATTTGACACAGTACTCATTTTGGGACACATTGGATATGCAGTAAAACTGAGAAAAGGTGTCGTCATATTTTCGGCACAAACCTTTTGCAAAGTAAATATTTTTTATAAATGTGCAACGTAAAAGTTAGCAACAATCTGATTAAAAAACAATAACTCCCAAAATTGGTGAAAAAAATGGTAAAGGGATGTGGCAGTCGAGGTGGTGAGAGACCAAGATGGTGATAATCCATCTCGTGATACTTTCTTTGTTCACGAGGCAGGCTCAAAAGCATCGGCTTTCACCCATTTCTTGACACACAAGCGAGTCGCTCACGAATAGGGTTAAAATACAAGATAAACAAGTACTGTTTTTTCTGTATTCTCTTTCTATTTGACCGATTCATCTTGTATTACTTTATCATCTGTGTACATGGTATGACTGTCATCTGCTGCTGTCTGAATGAAGCAAGAATAGATTAGTCATGGACATTGGACACGTTTTTCAACGAAGAAATGGAAAATAAATTTGAGTGGCTATACATTGATATTCACAAATTTTGTCTTCACCAAAATCTCCTGCTTTTGCTTCAACAACTCAGCAGAACTCCCATCAGAACAATTCTTTCATCCTCAAGGACACCCATTTACATGATGACCATTTTATGTACAATGCAATGAAGTTGTGGCACTTTCAGACGAGACAACACATTTTCATCACTACTGAATGAATTGCATGATTGAGAAATAAAGTACAATTGTGATCGCAAAACAGAAATAATGCATTTCCTTTCAAACATTTCCACAATATACTTCAATTGTTCTTTCTAGTTGACCATTTCCCCACTCATAGAGAACACACTCAAATTTCAAATATAAATTTCACTACCTTGTCTGATCGTAACAGAATATTTCACTTTACATCTGATTGGTTGTGAAACATTCCATGAATCAGGTCACAACCAATGAGGGACTGACAAGGGGAACATGTGGTTACCTTCACAGATATGACTGAGAAATCAACAAATTGCATTTACTGCCTAACGGTGCATTTATTCATGTTATATGAATAGAAAATTAAAATTAGTTAATGATAATTCTTGTTGTTTCCCATTAATCTTTATTGCTCTTTGTTCTGAAGGTGTGCTGACCAAATTATGAATGACTAAAATATTAACCCTCCAACAGGCACAAGGTGAAGGAATCAATTATAGACATGGTGTCTCACTCATCAAATACCGTAATACTTTCCCCCATTAAAAATCTCAATTTTTTATGTATGCAGTCAAGGCCGTGGAAGAGCTAGAACACCGAATGGATCAGGATGCAACAGAACAAAAGGAACAGTGGAGAGAGAGGGGTGTGTGTGTGTGTTGTGGGGGGTGGGGGGGGGGGGGGACAACCAACAGCAAAGTTGAAAGACAAAAAGGGAGACATGGGCAAATAATGGGTGTTGAGAGGAATGAGGAGAAGGGGAGGACACATGGGGTGGACAAGATGGATACAGAAGCAAACATCCAGGAAGGAAAAACTGGAAATTTTGAAGGAGGTGTGCTTGGGGATGGATGAAGTTAATGGGGGTAGAAAATGTCATGGTTTTGGATGGGGGTGATCTGAGATGGTGGTGCACAGCTTCTGAAACATCTGGAGAGAAGAATGAGATTGAAGAGAATGTGGAAGTTGATTCTACAGGCAGGAAAATGAGGAAAGAATGAGTGGAGGTGAGCAGTGATTCTGGGAGTGCCATCAGTTGGGGGTTGATGGTGGACCACATGTGCCCTTCAGAAACAGAGGGGACAGAGCACAGAAAGAGTAGAGGGTGAAAGACCAGAAAAGAGGTGGTAGAAGAGGGGAAAGCAGTACTCCATCAAGCTGTGGATGAAGGCTTTGTTGGTGGACAGGAGCTCAGGTGTGCCAAGGAAGGACTTTGTACAACGAAAGATGCCTCGTCATGCCCAGTCGGATGTTGGCTTTGGAGGCCAACTTTGAAATGTGGTTTGCCCAAGAAAGATCAAAGCTGGTCGTGAGACCCAGGAGAAAGTAGATGGGAAGGTTTGCCAAACAGTCCTTTTGGAGAGAGACAGAGAGAGAGACAGAGAGAGAGACAGAGAGAGAGAGAGAGAGAGAGACACGCACACACAAAGAGATTTACCCCCAAAAAAACAATAAGATGGATGAAATGTCTTGGGGTCTGTATAATTAGCCACTCGTGATTGTTGGAGGGTTTTAGCTTAAGAGTTGTGAAGTCAAAAGACAGATAATTGGCAATGTACAGCAGAATAGAAAAATAATTACATGCCTGATGAATATCAATGTGAACATGCTGTGTCATTGAGAAGTCAGACGTCAAGTCATCGGACAAATACATTTTACAATTTTGACCAGTTGAATGGGGTGGGGGTAAAACATGCATTACATCTTATATTGAGGATATTTCGTGAGGTTGAAACTTTTGTTTCATTTGACAGCCAGAAAGACATTGCTGTCTGAATTCTCAAGCAGCTGAACTCCACTCACTGTAATTTAACTCAATGGCTGGCAGTGTTTACCCATTAGTGAAAGCCACAAAAACGTCAGGGTAAATTAGAATTTGTCCGATTATTTCAAGCCATTATATGTTACATGACAAGTGTGATGGGATACACTGCCCGACTGACTGTCTCACACAACGCCAACACAAGTTTCATAGACAAACAACAATGATCGCACTGTGGTCACAACCTACGACACAAGATATATATATATGTATGTATGTATCGCCTCCTCTGTCCACTCAACTCCCTCATCCTTGTTCATGTCCCACGTAACTTGTCTATGTGTTGAAAGCTGGGTCTGAGAATAAAAAAAATCATG
This sequence comes from Eptatretus atami, assembly GCA_035128595.1. Lineage (NCBI taxonomy): Eukaryota > Metazoa > Chordata > Myxini > Myxiniformes > Myxinidae > Eptatretus > Eptatretus atami. The sequence continues at coordinate 31,330,399 of CM068963.1, read as the reverse complement.
ACCCAAGGCTCAAATTACATTCTCTAATCTGTCCCGTTAACCTTATGCCATGTCTGTCCCATATTCCCATCTGAATGAATAAGATTAGATAGATAAGATTCAGAGCGATTCCAATCAGGCAATTTACATATATATGTCACTTCAGTTTTGGTGTGTGTGTGTGTGTGTGTGTGTGTGTGTGTGCGCGCGCATGCTCACGTGCCCTCTCCCTCTCTCTGTGGTAATAACCTTTTGTTCATATAATCTGGACATGGTCATTTGAGTTATGGGGCTTCGCCATCAAGCACAAGTGAATTGGCTTAAAAAATCCGTTAACGGGCCGATTGGGAAACTTGATTAAACCTTACTAATATTTTTTCTTCGACATATTCAATTTTTTGGGTTTCCTCGTCATGATTAACATTCGACCCAAACAAAGGCAATGGAAATCTGGTGCAACAAACCTGGGCAATGTATAATCGGCAGAGGCCTACAGGCAGAATGTGTTCGGCCCACCAGAAAACCAAGATGGCGGCCACCTCATTTTGTCTGGGTGCCATGGTGGGAGAAGCAACACAATTAGTTGAAGCAAGTACAACAAATCGACAGCTCTCACCAATTTGAATGCTCTCAATTTAAATAGGTTCCTATGTGGACCATTCTCGCAGGACGTGTAAGAGCTTGCGTCGATTTATCTTTTCACAAATACAACTTTTTCGCATTTTAAATTTGAGCATCAAGCGAGGAAGCAGTACATAACATTGTTAAAGTCTTGGTATGACTCGGCAAGGTTCAAACCACAACCTCCCAAACTCAGAGCAATGACTACCCCCCCCCACCCCCCTGCAATGACTACGACCCCCTCTCCCCTTGTACTGCTGTGGATTTTGTTATACAACATGAACATTTAACATAACCTACACTAGTCTGCTGAGTCTGAAGAAACAAAGACAAAAGCATTCTTCCTCTTGGAATTTTCACCAATGCATACGATCGCTGCAACACATTTCTTTGAATCGATGAGAGTCGACTGTACAATGCAATGTAACATTTGCATAAAATGATAAATAACCAATGTAAACATTAAAACACTATACAATCCTGGAGTAACAGAGAGCAATGGAAAAATCACAAGTAGTGAGGTTACAAATCAATTCTACACCTACCCGATGCTTTTCATAGATTGTTTAAAATTTGAAACTTGCACATCCAGTACTGATGCCTCCCACAATGAGGCGCACATTATTGATTACCTGCTGATCACATGACCACTATGGGTGACAGAGTAACCAACATGATTTGCCTCATTCAATAAACACGTGCTTCCACTGGCATTTGCTGTCAAGTTTAAATGGCCACCCTGTTCAATTTCAGACTTCTGAACCACTGGAGGATCACCAACCCTGGCTCTGCCATAACCAAGAAAATTTGTTTCTGACATCGTGAAGCTTTCCTCGCCTGCACCTCCCACAAGGACCAGAGACTCAACTGCTTCTTCATTCAACTTTCGCTCATTCACTTTATCAGTACTGAATCTTACTTCAATGTTCTCTTCCTCTACATTATCAGCGAATTCGATGTGACCTTCCTCACCCGTATTTTGCCTAACCAAAAGTTCAGCAGCCACAGAGGTTCTATCACCCAATGTTGTTCCTCTTCCTGATGACAATGAGGAAGTCACACTTGTTTTCTTGACTGCTGAATCTTGAACTTCACCAGTTAAGGATAACTTGCTGATTTTGCAGCTGTTGGAGATTGCTACTTGGAGAGCAATTTCTTCATCATTCCAACGAGTCTGTGAAAGAAACAGAATACAATAAAAGTAACTCGGTAGAGCACATACCTCCACCACGCAATGACTGATCCATGAGAACATATTGGGCCCAATAACTTTTTGAAATATTATGCTATATATCGTTTTTGACCCTATCAATAGTGAAGAATCACTTTAAAAATTAAATAGCTCTCGTATTCAGATCCGGATTCGGATCTTCACCAAAATCGAACCAATCTGTCGTGGTCACACACCCAACCTGTCCACCAAGTTTTGTCCGAATTAATTAACATCTTTTTGAGATATAATGCACACAGACATACAAAGAAACAAAGAAGAAGAAGACGTCATACAGAGCACGATACTTGCAAAATCCATAAAACAAATTTCACCTAAAAAATAATTGGTTGGTTGAATTCATTGACCTAAAATATAAATCCTCTTCAAATTTCAAGTCAATGAGATGAAAATTGAGGATTTTAGAAATCTACACTCCTTAGTTGTTGACCTTGGGCCTATGTTGACCTTATAATCCACGTTTAACTCAAAAATAATTGACTGGTTGAACTTGATGATCGGAAATATAAATCCTCTTCAAATTTCAAGTCAATCGGATGAAAATTGAGGATTTTAGAACTATGTTGACCTTTTGGCCTATGTTGACCTCGAAAATAATTAGTGGTTGAATTCAGTGACCTGACCTGCAAATCTTCTTCAAATTTCAAGTCATTCGGATGAAAATTGAGGATTTTAGAAATCTCACCTAAGTTGTTGACCTTCGGCCTATGTTGACCTTTTGGTCGATGTTGACCTAAAAAAATAATTGCCCAGTTGAATTCAGTGACCTGAAATATAAATAGTCTTCAAATTTCAAATCAATTGGATGAAAATTGAGGATTTTAGAAATACCACCTTAGTTGTTGACCTTGGGCCTATGTTGACGTTGACCTCAAAAATAATTGGTTGGTTGAATTCAGTAAACTGAAATATAAATCCTCTTCAAATTTCACCGCTGTTCAAATTTTACAATTTCACTCGCCAGCCCTTTTGAAGATATAAATCCTCTTCAAATTTCAAATCAATCGGATGAAAAAATTGAGGATTTAGAAATCTCACCTAAGTTGTTGACCTTTAGCCTATGTTGACCTTTTGACCTCAAAAACAATAGCCTTCTTCCTTATGACAAACCCACCATTTGTGAATTTCACATATACTGTATATATATATATATATATATATATATATATATATATATATATATATATACATATTTGACACCTCCCACACTCCTCGAGCCGAAGAAGCTGTATAAAGCAACCCAAGAAGGCTGACACATGGAAAGCGCTTTACTGTTTCAAACCCTTCCCAGAGTTCCTCCACAGTTATAAAGATGTTCACACACAGCACACCCATGAGAATCCCAATGCTACACACCCCTCAGCTACCGGACCGTTTCATCGCTTAGTGGCAAATCATCAGCGACAGCGCAGACAGCAATGCATACCAATGAGGATCCCAAGCATGTACCACATGCAAACGTCAAAAGCAGTCAATATATCTACACTAAATAAAAGGCAGTGAGTGTGTATCAGTGTGTGTGTGTGTGTGTGTGTGTGTGTGTGTGTGTTGTGTGTGTGTCTCCTCCATAACTACAAAACATAAACCTATCAGCCTGAAACCTTGCATGCATACAAAGAAATCTCCAAGGAGTGCAAGAGTGAAAATTGGGTGTTTGGGTTCATTAAAACACCCCTTTTGAAGATAATTAACAGCCTTGTTTAATTATATCCTTCATCAGACGCATCCTTGGACACCCTCGGGGTCCTCGCTCATACTCGATGGGGGTCCCAATTCGCCATTTGGCTCGGCCTCCTCAAACATTCCTCGATTTGGAAACACGATCTACTCTAACGGGCTAATTAAAGTATATAATCGAAATATTATGTCGGATTTGAGAATCGGATCTGGTGGACAAAGTAAGTGTCGAAATCTGGAGTGAAATCCAAAAATTTTAACAAATTAGAGATTTTTTTATTACTTAGTGTATTTATTTAAGCAAAGCATTAAACTTAACTTTTTCTCCTGTTCGGACGATGATATTGAGTGAAGAAAAGATTATGGAATGTGCAGAAAGTATAACTTCATCGAGTGAAACGCCGTGCTTCATAACCTGCTTTTGCAATCCACGATGGCACAGTCCACAGGAGTCCTTTTTTTCAGCAATTACATACACAGTTTGCTGTTTCCGTTTTAGGCGATTTGCTAACATTACAAAATATTACTATAAATATACTATTATAGTTCCGCCAATATTTAATAGTCAGGAGTTTTTGCAAGCAAAGAGGTATGTAGACAGCACACACGAACATGATAGAAATGGGAACAAATGATTCTCTGTTGGGTGTGTGCATGACTGTTCTTGGTTATGTGTGTGCGGGTTTAGCGGGCGTGCGATCTCAACTTGAACTTGGGCCCGTGGTGCGTGGCACTGTGGAGGAGGTTATGCGACAGTCTTGCGAACCATGTACTTCTGCAGCACCGAAGCCTCAAAGGCACGCAGGACGTGCCACCGTGCAGTGCAGGTGTGGGGAAATCCGTGCATGTGTTCGAGTGAAAGGTTGAGTAAATTGCTGTTGCACGTGCACATTTAGAATAGAACCTGAGGAGGTTGGAGGAATGTGTGGGGGAACTGCAGACAGGCAGGCCTTTACCAAACAGGATTAGTTTTGATTTTTAAATGCTACTGCCTGGTTTTATATGTAACATGGCGGTTAGAAAGAAAACACTGCTGTTTGGACGTGTTTAATCACCCCGGTAATGCCCTAGTACGCCGCCTGCACATTCCCTCCCCTTAAATTGCTTTCCCATGCCATTCTCTCACACTGCCTTCCCATTCCCTCCCCTCACGCTGCCTTCCCATTCCCTCCACCGATACTTCTCTCTCTCCCACCCCAATCGCTCTCTTTCTCCTCTCACTCTCCAATCTCTATCTCTATCTCTATCTCTATCTCTATCTCTCTCTCTCTCCTATCCCACCCCTATCCCTCTCCCTCTCCACCCTATCCCTATCCCTCCCCCCCAATATCCCTCTCTCTCCCACCCATATATATATATATATATACACATATGTATATGTGTATCTATATATACATCTCTCACCTCGCTCTCTCACCTCTCTCTCTCACCTCTCTCTCTCTCACCCTCACCTCTCTCTCTTGTCTCTCACCCTCACCTCTCTCTCTCCCTCACCTCTCTCTCTCTCACCTCTCTCACCTACCCTCTCACTCTCTCTCTCTTCTCTCACTCTTCTCTCTCTCTCACACCTCTCACTCTCTCTTCTCACTCTTCTCACCTCTCACTCTCTCACACCTCTCCCTCTCCTTTCTCACCTCTCTCTTCCTCTCCCTCTCTCCCACCCCGAACCCTCTCTCTGCCACTCTATTACTCTCTCTCCCTCTCTCTCTCTCACCCCTGCTGGCTGTTAGCACGGTGTGTGTACTGTCATGGCTTCTCCTTGCTTGTGTGTCGTGAGGAACCTGTCCCTCTGCCGCGCTGGTTGTATCTCCCACACTCCCTATTTCATTTCCCCTGTGTTCGTGTTTCTACTTGTGGGTCCCCTGTGTTTCTTTCTGTATAGAAGAGAGAGAGAGAGAGAGAGAGAGAGAGAGAGAGAGAGAGGAGAGAGAGAAGAGAGAGAGAGAGAGAGAGAGAGAGAGAGAGAGAGAGAGAGAGCACATGGCGGCGCTAGTAAGGGTATCGTCGGTTTTGGGGCGGTGCCCTGTTAGTCTATTCATAATTTAAAAGCCTTTCGCTTTAAAATAGCTTTATTTTGGTTTTTATTTTGCTTGCCTTTCCTTTTTTTGTTTAGTTAGCGCCCTCTTTCCCAAGGTTCAGAAAAGTAGGAGTGCATTGTTAACTTCCTCTTCCTAAGTGAGGAAGACGTCGAGCGTCGCGTCTTTGTAACATGGCGGCAGATCGCTCGCAGAAAGATGCTGCTTTTGAAGCACTAACTCGTAAGCATGCTTTCGTTTGTGTCCCCCTTGACGGGGTTCTCACTGAAGAGATTGTTCTGGTGGTTGGAGACGTTATCGGTGTTGAGCATGTACGTGCTGCATCACGTATGAATCAGAAAGTCGTGGTGTTCGTTTCCGATGTTGGTGTTTCGTTTTGTTCACGATGTCGTGAGTTCCGGGTTAACCACACACAGTGGTCACTTTGTTATGGCCTCCCCAATGGATGTCCCGGCAATTAAAATCATTGTCTCCAACGTTCCTCCTTTCGTGTCGAACAACTCGTGTCTGTTTTATCTCGTTACGGAAAAATCGTTTCAAAGATCTCGATGATCCTCCTCGGGTGCCGCCATGACCAAGCAAAGCACGTGATGAGCTTTCGGTGGCAACTTTACATGGTGCTGCCGGACTGTGGGGAGGATACGAGTTTAAAGGTTTCTTTTAAGATTAAAATTGATAACTATGATTACCATGTGTTTGCTTCATCAGCGACTTTAACATGTTTTCTTTGTGGAGCCTTTGGCCATTTAAAAAGATTTTGTCCGAAAGCTTCTTGTTCGAAGTGTGGGGAATCGGAACACGTTGATTTAGATTGTAAAGCAGTTAACGACCCACAACCTCGTCTGGTGGAGGAGGTGATGCCCAGTGAATCCAACGTTCCCGCTCATACAGTTCCCTTACATAGTGAGGACGGTAAGAATGATGTTGTTAACGTGTCAAAAAAACATAGAGCATCTGCTCCTCATGACCCCACTAGCTCTCCCAAGGTAGTCGTACTGTTGTTCCGGTAACTGAGGAACCTCATGGGAATGAAAAAAAGGATGAAATGGTTTCTGATAACGAAAATGTACTTCAAAGTGTACAGTGTGGTCCAGGCCCTTCAGATAGCGGTGAAGTGTCTCTTGGTGTTGCTGAACCGTGTGTAGAATGTAGGGAGGTATCACCAGCACCAGTTTTTCCTGAGACAGACCAAAATAGTGTTGCGGCTCCATTCGGTGTTCCCGCCCCAACAAATGATCAACATATAGTTTGTGAGGCCTCGGTAGAGGTGCCCGATGTAGTTGTACAAGATGGTGGATTCGAGGCCCAATCTCGTGTTGACGAAAGTGTAAAACAGGGCTTACAAAGTACCACCGTGCATCACTCGGTACTCCTCTTAGACGTGTCTGTAAACGAGTTAGTAAAGGTCCAAGGTGATATGTACGAACCTAGTGGAAGGTTATCTGGGCTGTCTGCTTCAGATGAT
>CM068963.1:31259420-31274467 GCA_035128595.1 Eptatretus atami | reverse complement strand
TCGATTGGCTGAAGCTTTGTCAATTGCAACTACCTGCATGAGTACGGATGAGGGGCTGCGTGTTATCAGCGGCAGAGAGCGAGACTCCCAGCCGAGTTCATGCAATGATGTGAACAAACTGAGCTCATCATCATCAGCTGTGAAGCCCAGCTATCCTCAATTTCACAGATCTGCTCAACACATCACCTCGTTTCATAATGCGAGCTCGTCTGTGCCACAGCAGAGCAGTGGATCGTCGGTCTCCAACAGGCAAACCGTGTTGGTGTTGTGGGGCAGGCACTTACCCCACCTCTGTCGTTTCAAACACTGTTCCTGTCATACCTGTGGGAAACTTGGCCATCTATGCAAGATGTGTCGCCAGACATCCCAACACGGTACGAATCACCACATGATCGGTTTGGCCACGCCAGTGACCGGTGGTGAAGCAATACCTCCTGCTTCAAAGGAGCATGATTTGCTCAGTATGTTGGATAAAAGCAAACCCATTGTGGTGGCTGTCAGGGTGAATGACATTGCCGTGGAGATGGAGCTGGACACCGGGCCAGCCAGTCAATCATGAGTTCCGAAACTTTAAATAGGCTGTTTAGCCAGGAGACAACGAGGCCAGTACTCAGACCGTGAACGCCAAGTTGCGAACTTACACCAATGAACTGATACCTGTGATTGGTAGTGCGGAGGTGAAGGTCACCTTCAATGATGTGTCACGCAAACTACCCTCATGGATCATTCAGGGAAATGGGCCGACATTGTTTGGGCGTAATTGGCTTGTATTCATCAAACTTGATTGGCCTGTGATCAAATTGATGGCTTGTGATGTTAATCACAATGCCATTCTTGACAAATACCCCTCATTGTTTGGAGGTGGTGTCGGCACCTTTCAAGGTGTTAAAGCCAAAATCTATGTGGATGAGAGTGCTAAGCCAATCTTTTGTAAAGCGAGGTCTGTACCTCACATGATGCGTCCAAAGATCGAGGCAGAGCTCGACCACCTGCAGATGGAAGGTGTTATCAGTCCAGTTGAGTTGTGATTGGGCATGTCCAATTGTTCCTGTTATAAAGTCAGATGGTAGTGTTCGGATTTGTGGTGATTACAAAACAACAATCAACAGGTATTCCAAACAGGACCATTATCCTCTGTCCAAGGCGGATGATTTGTTCGCGACGCTTTCTGGTGGAAAGAAGTTTAGCCGCCTGGATTTGGAATCTGTTTATACTCGGATGTTGCTTGATGAGGACTCCAAGAAGTATACATGTTGTAACACTCACAAGGGTTGTTTGTTTATAACCGGTCCTTTGGAATCAAATCAGCCGCTGCTATATTTCAACGCAATATGGAGAATCTGCTGAAAGCAATTCCAAATGTTGTAGTGTTTCAAGATGATGTTTTGATCACCGGCCGCAATGATGCTGAACATTTGTGTAACCTTGAGGCGGTTCTCAAACGTCTTGTTGAAGCCGGTGTTAAGGGGAAACGTGACAAATGTCGATTTATGTTACCCGAAGTGGAATTTCTCGGTGGTATTGTCAGTGCTGATGGCATCAGCCCCAGCACATCCAAGACGGAAGCTATCAATGATGCTCCGACTCCTGCGAACACGACCGAGCTCAAAGCTTTCCTCGGTATGTTGAACTATTATGTAACTTTCTTCTGAATCTGAGCACCGTCCTTGAGCCTCGCCACAAACTCCTTCGTAAAGGTGTTGAATGGCGATGGTGTACGCAGTGTAGTAAGGCGTTTGCTGAGGCAAAACGGTTGCTGTGTTCATCTAAAGTGTTGGTGTACTACGATACTACTAAACCATTGGTTTTCAGCTGTGATGCCTCATCTTATGGCATTGGCTGTGTGTTACAGCAACGTAATGATAGTATACTACGGCCTGTGGCCTATGCATCACGCACTTTGTCAGCAGCGAAGCGTAACTTCTCCATGGTTGAAAAAGAAACTCTCGCATATATTTTTGGTGTAACAAAGATGCATCAGTATCTCTTCTGTCGACAATTTGAACTTGTAACCGACCACAAACCATTGCAATCCCTGTTCTTTGAGAGTAAGGGAATTAACCCACAGGCCTCTGCACGCATTCAGCGTTGGGCGAAGTTAGCAGCCTTTGACTATTCTATAAGGTATCATCCTGGCAGTGAGAATTCTGTGCTGATGCTTTGAGTAGATTACCACTACCGGTTAAAGTGGGTAATGTACCTGTACCGGGAGAAATTTTTATGGCAATGAGTGCGTTTGACTGTCATAATGCTCCAATCACTTCCAAAACAAATTGAACAATGGACAAATGTGGACCCGACCCTTTCTATGGTCAAACAATGTGTTATCAGTGGCATATGGTCAACTGTACCCTATGAATCCACGACAAATTGAGGCCGTACCTTGCTCGTAGAAATGAGTTGTCTTTACATTCTGGTTGCCTGCTGTGGGGCAGCAGGGTCATTTTAGCGCCCAAAGGTCGAAACAAGGTGTGTGATGAGCTCCATGAATCACACCAGGATTGTAACCATGAAGTCAATTGCCAGGAGCCATGTTTGGTGGCCGGGTATAGATGAAAACCTAGAGAGCTACGTTCGCCATTGCTTCGTGTGTCAGGCCATGCCCTGAACTTACCTGTGGCACCGCTTCACATGTGGTCCTGGCCTTCCAAACCATGGTCTCGAATTCACATCGATGATGCTGGTCCATTCTTAGGAAGATGTTTTTGGTTGTTATCGATGCTCATTCAAAGTGGATTGAATGTTTAGCCTTATCATTCTGTACGAGCGAAATCACGGTTGAAAGTTTACATGCCATGTTTGCCAGATTGTGTAGTTAGTGATAATGGCTCATGTTTCACCAGCGCTGTGTTTCAGGATTTCTTGAAACAAAATGGTGTCAAGAACTATCGCAGGGCACCCTTCAAACCTGCTTCGAATGGTCAGGCCGAAAGCTGTCAGGTGATCAAGAATGATCCCAAAAAGGCAAATGACGGTTCTTCTCTGCAAACCATGTTATGTTTGTATTTACATATAGGACACGTCTGCACACAACCACTGGACACACACCTGCAGAAATGATGTTTGGTCGAATGCTACAGACACACCTAGACCTGATTCATCCAAATGATTCGTCCAGGGTTGCGGACCACCAGTTTAAACAGAAGTGGTACCATGACAGGACCTCAGTTCCACATGCCATCAATGTGTTCGATCCTGTTTTTGTGCTGAATCCCGGCCGTGGATCTAAATGGCTCACTGGTCGTGTTATAAATTGAATTGGCAACTCTATTTGTTGTGGACTGTCCAATGTACAAACAGTACATGAACATAATGACCAGCTCCGCCTGAGGCATTGTGACCCCAATCCTCCAAACTATATTCAGCCCTTTGAGGTTATTCCCTGGTGTCTGTTCCGATTGTGAGCCAAGTGCGTGAGCCCGATAGTGGTGTGGTGGAGCCTGCCTCCTCTCCTTCGTCTCAATCTCCTCTTGAGGCTGCCGCTGTCGGTGTTCCACAAAAACAGTCACCCATCTTGCGACGCTCTGCTCACACATGCAAGGCACCAGAGCGGTTGAATTTATGATTGTACCTTACACTATTGTACAAGTGTTGTTGGGGGAATAATGTTGTGCAAAATTTTGTTTGGGGGGGAAATGTTGTCATGTTCTAAAAGCTGCTGCTACGTGCACCTCACTGGAAATAAAACGTGGAGCTTTGACTGATATGTTGGCTGGCCTTTCACCCCGTAATCCTTCCGATACGCCACACACATCACACAAACGTTGCACCACATCACAGGGCACGTCCATTCCTCGGAGCATCACCCGATCACTGTTCACCGTAGATGTTGTGGCAAAGGCCTAATCAAAATAAAAGTGCCCGTACATCCATCAAAATGTACCCGCTGCCAATGTGACAGAGGATAGCAAGTTCCATTGAGTGCAGCCATGAAAATCATGTCTGCACAAAATGTACACGCATCAGCCACACTACCCACCCACCGACCATACATGCACCAGCCACCCCCCCCCCTCTCTCGATCACGCATGCACCAGTACCCTCTCCCCAAGGGCCAAACACACGCTCCCCTGCCTTCCAACCGCACAAACGATCCAACCCCCACCTAACACACATGCTCCAGTCACATATGCAACAGCCCCCCCTCCTATGGGCCACACACATGCCGCCCCTCTTCCCGACCACACCAACCTCCCCTCTTCAGACCACACACATCTCCCCCACCCCGTCACCCAGTCAAATTACAAATGTCGCCACCTTCCATCCGACATGAGACCCAGCCAGTTGCTTCGTGAAAGACTTGGCTCAAGGACTTTCCTCAGCCTACCTACAAGGTCTGCACAATTCGGGTTGTTAAAAGTAGTGGTATACCTCTGAAACTATTTGCTTGAGCTTTGTTCAACATTAAATTGATCTTTGAGTGGCTCATCGAAAAATGGGCATGAATGAAGGACGTGACACAAGGAACTTTGGCGCAAGAGGCCGCCATTCAGTCCATCATGGTTGCACCAACCAGTGTAATCCCCATCCACACAAGCTATTATCCTCATACCCCTCCATCTCCAATGCATCCCAGTATCTATCTAAATCCCATTTAAAACTTATCCATCCCCTCTGCTGCCACTACCTTTCCAGGGAGACCATTCCATGCATTCCACCTGCAAGACTTTCCACCTGAAAGACCCCAACCTTGAAACTGTGCTCTCACATTCTTTACCTTCAAGCTATGGCCCTTGGTCCCCATGCTGCACCTTTCTTTTCAAAGATGAAGAAAGTGTGGATATCTCAATGAATATCACCTTTGTGGATATCACAAGCAAATCACTTGAAAACTAAACATGCCCCAGGGGCATGTTCCTTTTGAATGAGTAGCAAGGCACTTAGAGCTGGCTGGTGAAGCACACCAATTGTTTTGGTGACGGACAGGTAATCAATACAGACTGAAAGTTCTGACAACACGTCGTTCAAATTGTCCAGAAATGCAGTTTGGAACAATTTCCTGAAGGTTTAAGACAGTTCGAAAGTTGCATGCTCACGTTCAATTGACTGCTCATCATTGCAATACGTCCAATGTGCTAAAACATTTGAGAACCAAACACCAAAGTACCGATTACTGATTGCTTTCTTTGAATCCGCAATCTCACATAAATTTAACAGCAACAAGATAGCTTTCGCAATCTACGATTGAAAGCATTGTCACCCTGGTCCACTGCCTTCCTTTCCCCTCACTTCATCCTGTCTTCCCCCAATCCGATTTGGAGCGAGCTGACCAGAGGGATGCAAAGGTCGCTGCATGTGCTCGCATGAATGTTTGCAGGCAGGCCTTTGCCAGGTACATAACGTGGGTTTTAAATACTCCCGCCCAGTTTTACCAATAACCGGCGGTTAAAAAGAAAATGTTGCCGTTTGCGCACGTTTTATCGCCCTTCCCTTCCACCCACACTGCCTGCCCTTCCTCTCCTGTTAAACTCCTCCACAACTCTGGAGGTCAAGGAGAGGAAAGGGTGTACAAATGTGCAAATTGGACAATGAACACTTTTTATTTTTAGCAGTCAGAATTGCTGATGAGATCAATTCCAGAGTTTCAATTTTGAAATTTGACTCAGTTGGAGCCGATTGAATTTTAGTTGCAAAACATGTGCGTAAATTAACTAAGGGCAACACTGGTGCGGCTTTGACAATTGAAGGAAAATGCCCTTTCTTCCCTTCCCCTCAAAGACCCTCCCCCTCCATGAACATATCTGGGTAGTGTTTAGCATGACGCGTTTGAAGGTGCTGTTTTTATCGTACCCTATTTTGATCAATCTTGTACTAATGCCAGCAGATGGGACGATAACCCTCCCCCACCACTTCCTCTCAAGTCCCCCAACCAAATTTCAATCGAGAACTCCTCCCCCATAACCAAGCGCAAGTCCCAAAAACCCCCTTTTCCCTCCTAGAGTGTACAGCGACATGTGGTGAGGCATCACTCTCCCACCTTCCTCAGTCATAATATTCCTGTCAGCAAAGCAACAGGTCGTATTTGCTAGTGAATAATGGTCCCAGCACCAATCCCTGAGGTATCTCAGGGATCAGTCATTGGACCAACATCGATTGCAATTACCTCTGGTGAATTTTATAAGCTGTGTTCATTTTTATGTGCCGATATCATGGTGCATTTCAACTGGATAGACGGCTCATTGGAATAGATTAACCTGATCAAGCGTCCTTTACCAGGAAAGCAAAATTCAAAACCAGGTTGGTGTTCATCGTGAGTAGCTTATCAGTCTTAAAAACTGCATTCAGAAGAAGTCACTTTTACATGACTTATTTGCATTTGAACGTCTTTGCACAAGTTTCACAAACAAAAATAAGTTATCAAATGCATTTAATTACACAAAACATTGTCGTACATAACAGCAAAATCTGCGCTTCCAGGTGACACGTACACAAGTATTTTTATAACAAAGTGCAGTGAACGAAGTGTCCAACCCATACAACCACACATCAAGTTCTTCTGGCACAAGGAAGTCTTCATGTGAGGAGCAAAAAACAATCTCCGAACCACCATCCTACAATCCAGGCAAACCGTACCTCGGTTCATTTGACACAATTGTGCATTTATTAGTAACCTCAGAGAAAAAGGCCCAGACAGGAAAAACAAAACCAAGTGAAAATCCCCTGATCTTCATTCAATCAGGTAGAAAAGAGCTTCTTCACAGCATCCCTGCAATACAATTTTTTTTTTTTGAAATCTGTAAACTTTTTCAATTATGCATAGTGCCGTATACAAAACGGATAGTTTGATACCCACCTTGCATAAGGAATAAATGATAAACTGTACCTGCAAATAGAAACAGAAGATATTAGGACTTAAAATGAACATGATCGAAACAGTTTCAATCACCGATGTAACCAATTAACTGGACAAATGGTGCAAACAACTTTAGCAGAAGTTTACATTCGTACAAAGTCAAATGAAGATGAAGATACAGTACTATATAATCAAAAGAATGGTTAACATACGTACCAAGATATGTTCACCAAATGGCAGCACGGGTCATGAAAAACTACGGGCAAATTGTACCCACAAAGAATAGTTCTGCAACATCTTTCACTGGTACGCATTTATTTGCTCAAAGGTTAGAATCAAAAATTTGAAGAGAACACATCGAAGAAAACATCAAATTTGGAAGCTAACTTCCACCTTCACGTCAGTTATGGACAGCCAGTTGTGGAAAGATGGCTAAAAACCTAACAGCCAATTCCACAAGAAGTGGGAATAATTCGATTGTAAAGAAGTATAGACAAGCTCGGAGGCATGCAATAAAAAAAAAACAAAAAAAACTATTACACGTTATGCCAAAAGGCCTTTGTCACTAGCTCAATGGATTACTGACTGCTCTCTGCTAAGCACTGGCAACCCAGCATCACATCTGTCTTTCCTGGATTCTGTGGATAGGAATCTCCTGTGATGATGAAGCAGAGTCTGGTGCTCTCACATGGCAGGCAGGTAGGTAGCCTGTTTTTTTACAGTATTTTCCAACACTGCTCTCCACTCTGTCTGCCGCCCTTGCCAACTTCTCCAGGATGAACACTTTTGAATAACCCCCGCTTGATTAAACTTAAAAATGCAGGCTGGCTGCACACAAACCATTCCTTGCTTTCCTATGTATGGCATCACCTGTCAGAAGTATTCCCTTACACTCTTTCCTCAAAGACTTGAAGGGAGCAGTGACAACCATCTCTTATCCACAGATCTTCATTATCCTCAATAACCTTTTTCTAAAACAATAATTTTACTTGTGAGTTCGTTTCCTTCCCTCTCCATTCATTCTACTATCAGTTCCATCTTGCTCTTCATGAGCCTCACTCTTGTGACGAAAACAAATAAATAAATAAAAATATTTTTTAAATTTCATTGAATTTGAAGTTTACAATCAAATTATAATTTTGTATGACAAAACTATCACAAGAAGTTTACTTTTGAAACTTTACAAAAAAAATGGCCTTTATATAGCATTTGGGCCAAGCAGTGGCAGAGAAAAGGGTAGGGGCCTGGTAGTGAACCTTGTCAGTGGTGCCCCAGGCAACAAAGCTGTCACAAGCTCTGTGGTTTTAGACTTGAGACAACACTGTTGGACCCCACTATCTGCGGATTATAAAAATGCGACCTGCTTCTACATTTGCGCGATGTGCTTCGCATCAAGATTTTCATGGGATTTAAAATTTATTTTTTCCTCATCAATTACAAACCGCCAGGAACCTATCCCCCCCCCCTTTTTTTCCATTGAAACAATGCCCCACTATTCGTAGCAATTCCCAGGAATGTATCCCCACGAATAGCAGGGTCAGACTATTAAAATTCAGTTTCCCCAAAAAGAAATTCAGCTTTCCTTGAATGATATTTATATATATGTCACAGCGCTGGTGGTCCAGGTTAAACCCCGACCAAAATTGTGGTGACCTGCGGTTCACACCACCAGCCCGGATAGTTGAACGTGTTTTTTTTGTTGTTTTTTTTTTCCTTAGGAGGTGGCAGACACGTTGATCCTCGGAGATTATAATGCACACGGGAGGGGCAGGATGCAATGGCGGAGCAACAGAGGCACGGATGGATGCACAGGGGGTTTATACTCGAACCCCACGACAAATACACGGACACAGCAACTTAAAATAAACATGGGAATTTAATGACAATATAAATATTTACAAATAACAATAATCAGAACACAATACATGAGGTCAAGTTAATTCTAAAGTCTAAATTGAGGTTCCTCTACACACAGACAAGGGAAATGAAATGAAAGAAAATCTTTTTATTCTGACACTTAGCTTGGTCCAGAGATGGTCTTTGTGGAACTCAGAATCGAGGCGCTTCGTCCTGCATGTGTAGACGCGTGCAAGATAGCACCAAGTCGCTCTCTCGCAGCGGGACAAACGTACATCAAGCAACTTGTGAGCGGTATTCAACACCAAAGCTCAGAGACCCCGTGCAGGTTAGAATGGCGCCATCCCTTCGTGTACATACACGAGGCCAGCGTCTTGCTTCACCACACGAGCCAAATCACCTCAGCACAAATACAACAACAGTGCTGTCTTCTTCATGCGAAGGAAAGCCAGCCGTAAAGCCCTGTTCTTACAGGCCATCTATTAGCTACGTTCTCTCGACTGCATGAGCCCCTCACTCTGCACTCGTGCCTTCGTTACGAGCCGCTTCCCGTCCTCTGATCGCCTGCCTCCTATGCCCTCCTCTTCTTCCTGCCACTAACGTCACGCCCATCAGCTTCAGGGGTGTGACTTTGCCCCCGTCACCCTTGGAGGTGGGCTTCTTCCTACTTGGTCATGCTGCTCAGTTGTAATGGTTCATTGCTGGTTTGTCATACAAAAAAAATAAAAATAAAATAAAGTCACAGGGGGCACTTCACCCCGTAATCTGTCAATATGCCCTGTGGTGCCCTGCTACGTGGTGGTTTCGTTTTTGTTAAACTGTACCTGGACACAATTGTGCATTTATTTGCCCACAGTCACCCTTGGAGGAGCATGAAAACCATCCACCAACACTGCTCGTTATGTTAGAGGTTATATACATCTAAACAATCTATGTTAGAGGCTAACAAGTTACCCGAAACGATGTCTCCATACTGGGAAACTTGGCCTTAATCCCTATCTAATAAACACTGCACCATGCCCTGTGTGGTGACACTTAAGCGCAGTTTCCCGACTTGATTACATCGAGATGTCTATGACACGTCCATGTACCAAACTCTATTCAATCCTAACTTTCTTATTAAATTCCTCCATCTACCCCCACAACCGAAACAATGTGTATACGTATATATACATCTCATTCAACAGTTTACACTCATGTCCTCTTAATATACCAAGCTAATTATTGTATCCCATGTTAAGTATGACCTGTTTTCCATCTATACAATTCAAGTACTTTCCAAAATTGACTTTGCAGACAGCCACAATTACTAAAAACAAGGCATTCTGGCATTAGCAGCAATTTCTGAGAGATAAAGTTGATTTTGTACTTTTTAATCATCAAAAATGTAGTTACAAGGAGCTGATACTCTGGGTCCCCCACCTTTTGGATGGTACGAGGACTAGATCTGTTTTATGTGAAAGCTAAATCTTGAACGTTTTTTGAAATATCCCATACACAAGCCAAGTTACCGAGATGATTGCCAGGCAACACAATTCAACCAATCATAGCCGTGGTCTAATCAGGTTGAGATAATTTCATGAGACAGAATCTGCAATATGAAAGCTAAATGTTCAATGGTTTTGAAATATCGTATACATAAAAGTACACGGACAGATTGCCCAGTCAGACAGAGCTCATTCAATAGCTCCGTGGGCACTCCCACCCTCCCTCTGACCTTGAGGAGCGGGGGACAACTTCAAATCTATGAGCAAATAATGACTTAACAGTTTATTATTTGATCATGATGCGATGACAAAATCCTCACCTTCTTGCAAATTTTGAAATCATTGTATCAAGATTTATGTCTTCAAAAATTTGTTTCTCGAAGCAGAGTTGAGTTGATAAACAAATTTGATCCCTGGTACAGCACAAGCAATTATTGATGCTCCTTAACACACTCAAAGATCTGCACTCACAATGCTAATAAACATGTCAGGAAAGTCAATGAAAATTTCCAACTGGAAATATGAGTCGTTGAGCCTTTTATGTTAGACACTGAAAATAAATAAATTTTAAAAAAAAAGAAACTTGGACTGGAAAACCAGCTTGGTGGCATAACGGTAAGAATGTCCACACAGGCTGGTAGCTGCAGTTCAGAACCTTTCCGAGTCATAATCTATACTAATAGATATCTGCGTGTGTGTGTGTGTGTGTGTCTCCTCCATAACTCCAAATCCATGAAAACTAGCAGCCTGAAACGATGCATGCATACCAATAAAACTCCAAGGAAGTGCTTCACTGAAAATTGGGCATTTGGGTTGAAAAAAAAAAGAACCCCTTTGAAGATAATTAAATCCATAATCAGGCGCATTCTTGGTCACTGCTCTTGATGGGGTCTGAAGGTGCATCGAGGTAACCTCAATGGGGTCTGAAGCCACCATGTTTTTGGCCTGCTCAATCACGCCTCAATAATTTAACGATAAAGTTTATTTTCTTTGTTATTTTTCCACTTTCTACTCATATTATCGAATGCCTGTTAATCATAGCTACGAAATGCGTTTCCAGCACTTTTGTGAATGCTATAGTTTTCAAATTAAGAGCTTGGAGCGATTTCATGCATATGATGCAATTTTCCACGATCAACTCTCATGGACCAATTAAAGTATATCAAAAATATTTTCGGCTTTGAGGAACTAAATAAGTGTCAAAAGTATTTAAAGAAATGAGTCTTAGAAACAGCAGATATGCCTATTAACTTTAAGCAAGCAAGGCTATGGTTCCTCCAACACACACACCTACCTACCTACCTGTTTGGGAATATAAAGGGTGAACAAAATATTTACGAATGTGTCAAAATTAACCAGCTTCATCGAGCAAAATTTAACGCATTCACTGCTTGATATCGTGCCTGCCCTGCTTATCCATTGCATCTGCCAGATCTGTGTATATTTTTGGAGGTTTTGCAAGGTGCTCTCCAAGAAAATCAAATCAAATCTGGTGAAGACATTTTTAAATAAATTAACGTTTGCTCAGACCACGAACCAATGAATCACCTGACACGTGCACAGATGAGCAGGCAACGTGGCGGATTATTTGCAATGTTTATTTCACGGGCAATTAAACTTTGCGATGTCTCCAGGGTTGTAATACATTAAACATTAATGCTTTTATGGATAAAGTCAATGTTTGAACAAATTAATTTTATTTCCTCAACTGAAGGGGGCACGGTGAAGACTGGCTTTAAAGTTAAAAGGGATCCTCTATGGGATGCAGCCACAGCCTGGCTAGCCGGTCAAGCATTTAATTGGAGTGCTTAAGCCACTTGCCAAACACCTTAGTCGATTTTTCGAAGCACTGTCAGCACCACGCTGTCATTGAGTGAATCGTTCACTCACTGCAGATGCTTTTGCCATACCGAGTCATCCCGTGCAAGTGTTTCGTGTGTGTGTGTGTGTGTGTGTGTGTGTGTAGAGTACATGCTATGCATTATGAACAACCCCATCCTTGCTCTACACCCCCCCCCCACCCTCTCCAAATACAGTGTAGAACCCTCTCCCACACCTCTCCCTTCGTGTTTTTAGAAACCAATTGCTTCACTCACTTCAATCTGACTGTGCTTATCTATTAAAATTGGCTATTACATTGCCAAATTTGCTCAGCAATGCTGATACCACCTGCTTCCTGGAAGACCATCTCATGATGGAGACAAATATAGGGTGGGTGCACAAGGTTGGGTATATACTCTCCATTTGAAATGAAAGGTGGGGGCCGAATTTGCCTTTTTTGTATGCAATGTCGAGGCTCATGGGAGGGGCTCGAACAGAAGGGATCAGGGACAAAATAGAATGAGGCTTGGAGAAATAAGGGATGTGGGGAAGAATGGCTCAGGGTGGGTAAACACAAGGGGTCAACAACATGATACAGCCACAAACTCGAGGGAAGACTGTAAATTCAGAAAGTGTGCTTGGGTTGGTTATATGGGGTAGAAAGATCATCGTCGTGAATGAAGGATGATCTGAGATGGTGGTGCCAAACTGTCTTAAAGTCCT
Source organism: Eptatretus atami (assembly GCA_035128595.1). Classification (NCBI taxonomy): domain Eukaryota; kingdom Metazoa; phylum Chordata; class Myxini; order Myxiniformes; family Myxinidae; genus Eptatretus; species Eptatretus atami. The sequence continues at coordinate 31,261,786 of CM068963.1, read as the reverse complement.
AGAGGGTAGAATGACATTAAAGACATGACGTTTCACAGGTGGTTGGGGTGGGGGAAGGAGAAAAATTATTGAGGAGAGTTGAGCAGCGATTCTGGGTTTTTGGAATATCACCAGAAAAGGGTGACTGAACAACCACATGCACCCTGCAGAAACCTGAGGGTGGGGGGGGGGGAGGATGGGTAGAAGACAAGCCACATAACTGCATAATGTGAAAATAAGCTCAGACTCAGCTTCATTGTGGGACATTCCAGTGATCTTGAAGGACCTGGTGTTCTGTGCCATCAAGCTTAGCAAGGTGCAAGGCAGGGGTGCAAGCAAAAAAGGCAGAGTATCACTTCATCAAGCTGCAGACAGATGGTCTTCCAGATGGATAAGAGTTCAGGTATGACAAGGACTGCAAGGCAGAGGATGCCAAGTCAGCGACTGGCTATGGAGGCAAGCTTACAGGACCAGTTTTGCCCAACAAAGATCATGGCTGAGGGAGGAAGATCCCAAAAGATTGACAACTTCAAAAAGCTTGTTAATAAAAGTTGATTGGAGGGTTCACCAGATGGTCAACACAAACCACGTGCTTTGACACACAGACTGGGAGGGGGGGGGGATTCCAATAAATGAATTCCTTCCAAGGAACTTCAATGCACCAAGAGGCCAATAGGCCATCAAGCCAGAGTAATCATAAATGCCAAGCATCAAGCAAGGAAGCAGCACATACCATTTTTTAAAGTCTTTGTACGACTCGGCCGGGGTTTGAACTACCGACCTCCCAATTCAGAGCTGACGCTCTAATCACAACACTCCCGAGTTTGGTTAAAAAAAGATAACTGACAAACTCTCCAAATCTCAACATCTCCAGTGGTAATGTGCACTTTCCACACGAATGGGATTTGGTGATTGTGCATGATCAAAATATTGTTGCAATTCGCGCCCAGTCGGCGTGCGACTCGCCACGCGACTCGATACCGCGACCGCCTCGCCCACCGGACGGACAATTTCAGTCGTGACCCTCCCGGCTAACGCGGGATCCAGTCACGGGTGGCCTTTCGACCTCACCAACAATCGTGCCAATCGGCCACCCGCGTAGGATAGGTTGTTCGCCAAAATTCGGAACTACCTAAGTACCTACGCGGATGGAAACCGGCGGATCGTACCTCGCCGCAGGGTCGACTCCGGACACAGACCGCTGGGCGGGCCGTTCCGTAGCTATCGGGATAACCGAGGCGGTGTTATCGCGCCTCCGACGGTTAGATTATTTACCGGCGTTTGCACCCCACTACGAACCCTTTACGTGAAAGCAGGATGGAGGTTCAATTAAGGAAAAGACGAAGCCGAAACGGGATAAACAGTTCACACAATGCCACATTTATTCCGCGGGCACGCGGAAGGCACACCATATAGGCACACGTATTTACAGTCACAATTAACGATTGCAAACATATATCACAGACAAAAAAATGCACATTAAAAGGAGTTAAAACCGACTACACGACACACGGACCACTAATACAGTTACTAACCTACAAGCACGGCGCCACAACACGCATTCACACCGAAGCAAAGAAAAGACCCCCTCAAAGGCAAGGGAGTCAGACTGGGCCCGTGGGCCTAATGCACGTGGACATGGATGAGCGGCCAGGCCACGAGACCGAAGGGTCCTACCCGCAGCCTCGTGTGAGCCGCGAATGTCGCTGCACCGGCGGTTCCGTGGGCACCTGCTGGTGTAATGGGAACGGGCCCCTTGTCGCACTCTCTCAGCGCGGGGAAAGGGGGAATTGGTTGATGCTCTGGGAGGGAGTATTGGCTGGGCGCTCGAATCCCGACGACAGCGAGCCTCCAGGTTCCACCTCAGCCGTTCGCCTCCCCGTCAGCTATCCTCAATTTCACAGATCTGCTCAACACATCACCTCGTTTCATAATGCGAGCTCGTCTGTGCCACAGCAGAGCAGTGGATCGTCGGGTTCTCCAACAGGCAAACCGTGTTGGTGTTGTGGGGGCAGGCACTTACCCCACCTGTGTCGTTTCAAACACTGTTCCTGTCATACCTGTGGGAAACTTGGCCATCTATGCAAGATGTGTCGCCAGACATCCCAACACGGTACGAATCACCACAATGATCGGTTTGGCCACGCCAGTGACCGTGGTGAAGCAATACCTCCTGCTTCAAAGGAGCATGATTTGCTCAGTATGTTGGATAAAAGCAAACCCATTGTGGTGGCTGTCAGGGTGAATGAATTGCGTGGGAGATGGAGCTGGACACCGGGGCCAGCCAGTCAATCATGAGTTCCGAAACTTTAAATAGGCTGTTTAGCCAGGAGACAACGAGGCCAGTACTCAGACCGGTGAACGCCAAGTTGCGAACTTACACCAAT
>CM068963.1:31204724-31240195 GCA_035128595.1 Eptatretus atami | reverse complement strand
CAGAGACAGAACAAGCGGATTTGGCAACGCAACCCCCACGTCAAAATTTGCCCAATATCTCGGAAGGTTCCACCGATGAAGAACATGCATCAGATGAAGAAGCGCGAGATATACTGACTGATCGTGGACTGGCTTTGCCAATTGCATTGTATGTTGGCCTCCTGAGCGACCGTCGTCAGAGATGATCGACTACTGGGCATCACGAGATTTGGAGCCCCTGCAGAATTCGACTGGTCTTTGATTCATCCATACAGTTTGTTGAAGGTAGGAAACGCTGCTGCTCCAAGAATCTTTTTTACCGTAGACTACAAAACGGAGAGTCCGTGAAAGGTCCTGGCTTTGCTTCTCCACATCAACCGGCAAACTGTACTTGCCATCGCTTGCAAGCTCTTTGGAGGCGCTACTGCCCTGGGCGGGGAAGGATTCAATGACTGGAAGCATGACAGTCGTTCTGTGAAGTGCTCACATGGTGAAGCAAGATGCTGGCCATCGACTCTTGTCTGGTTGAGAGAGACAGACATCGAAGCCTCGTGTACATCACCGAAGGGAAAGGCACCATTCTGCAAAGCAGCAGCATCGGTGAAGACAATCAACGCAAGAAGCCGAACGGTGGTCTTGGCATTGAGTATCGCCGCCTGAGTTACCTCACATACGTTTCCCGCTCAGAGCGGCTCAGCACCATTTTTTGGACACGTCTTCCCACGCAGGATGAAGCGCCTTAATCCCAAAGTTCATTAAAGACAATCGCTGGACAAAGCCAAGTGCCAGAATAACGGGAGGATTTGCTTTTCTTTTGTTTTCCCCTTGTCTGTGTTAAAGTCCGTGTGTAGAGGCGCCTCAACGTGACGTTAATTTACTTCAGGTATTATTACATTCTGACTTATGCCCTTATAAATATTTGCCTATTTTCATTAAATCCCCATATTTATTTCAAGTTGCTGGTGTCCATGTATTTGTCGTGGGGTTCCAGTAGAAAATTGTCCATGTATTTGTGCTGTGCTTCTGTCACTCCCCCAGTGCCACCCTGCCCCTCCCACACGCCATAATTTGAGGATCACATGTCCACTTCCGAAGGAAAACCGCTCAGCGATTCGGCCTGGTCGGTGTTCACCGCCCATCCGCCACAATTACGTCGGGGGGGGGGGGGGGGGGTGTTAAACTAACCAGCCAGGACCGTGACAGTATTTTCATCTGTTGAAAAAAAACCAACATATCATGACGTGTTTCCTGCCGGGGTTTTCGACCAGGATTCCGAGGAGCATTGGCCACATGCATATTGGGTGAACTTTCATCATTACTCCCGTTGACTGAGCATCATGTTGACTGGGAGATTGCCAGCATTCATCGGGAGGATGAGAAACCGTCAGACAAGCAAGCATTTCTGAAATGCTGCATCTCCAACATGGATGGCACAGAGGACATCATTTGGGAGGAGGCTGCAAATGCGGTGACTTGCTCTACCCTTATTCGGAAGAGTTACGTGCAGTCTTCGACGAGGAAAGCATTGACGATTTCCTTGGGTTCAGCTAAAAAGCTTCATCAACCCCAAATGCACAAGAAATATATGGTAAGAATCCCTTTTCTTCCTTTTTCTAGGAATAACAAAAAAATAAAAACTTCTTGGTATCCTCTCTCTCTTCAACTTCTTGAAAATGAGAATAAGAGCGATAGACTAAATTAAGTGGACATGGGAGTAAGCATGTTGATACCTCTGTCACTTTGTTCTGTACAAAGTTAATGTACAAACGTATTTAGATCTCGATATATTTATTTCTTTTGAAGGTGAAAAATAGGTTTGTGGTTAATACACAGGAAAATATAGTACTTAAATTCACATACACACACACAAAAAAAAAAATACATACCAAGTCATGGCCAGAAACTGCAAGATGCAAAACAGTAGAGCAAGGCCTTTTGTCTTCCACTGCAAATGAGATAGGATGGTGAGGGAGAGGGGGGGAGGGGGAATGACAAAAGCTAATCAGCATCACAATGATGATGAGTCAATGTTTTCAATGACTGGAAAGGGTGAACAGGTGCCTTAAGTACCAGAAAATAAAAATTTCATCAAGTAGGTGTGATGGTCCTATTCATGATATGAAAAACACCAAACACTATCTTAGCATCTTTTAAGAAAATGTTATGCACCTCTCAAACCATAGTATGTCATACAATGGCAAGAGAAAGTAAATTAATGTAAACAATATCTTACTGCAGTGACATTGTTCAACTAAGGCAACAAATGCCTGAAAACAATTCAATTCTGCGATATCTCCATCCATTGTGCAAAACACATTGGCAGAAAGGCACTCATTGTTCATCAATAAAATTACCAGTTTGTTTTATCGCAGGTCACCGGTTTACTTTTCCAATGACATGGCACACTTGCAGTGGTGCCGCAAATGGTAATTTATGGAGCAGCCTGAAGAACAGCTTTGAAAACACGACCAAGTTATTTGTGCATAATTTCCTACGATGTAGAGCAACCTGTACTTTGGGACAGTGATGCACAAGCAGCAATGATGCAATACTGGAGGTATGGAACCTTACATTCAGCACGATGAAAAAGCATCTTGGCCGATATCCATCATGACTCTCAAGAAAAATTGCAGTGGCCAGCGCAGTATGTCCACCCCAGAACTAATCACTCAGTTTTGGGTCTAGCTCCCTATCCATATGTCAGGAAGACGTTTATATTTGAAACATCAATGGTATCCTTACTACAATTCATGGACCAGTGTTTGTCACAGTCACACTACTCCTCCTACAGTTCTGGGCTGATTACATCGACTTGCTACAGAGGGTCAGCATGACCCATATTAATGTATTGGAGTGTTTTTTTTTTTTGCTGTGTTCAGGCGGTAGAGCTTGGTGGGGGGGGGGGGGGAAGGGGACAAATTCTCTATGTGAATGATTATTGGGTAGCACCGCCTCCAGGTGATGGAGGGTATTACAATTACAATGCAGCATTCCTGTCCCCACATTTTGCTGTCCAGTGAGGAGTTTTGAATTGCAAGCAGTGGGTTTTTTTTATTTTTTGCCTATAATAAAAGGTATGCGTCAGAACATATTGCGTGCTTGGAACAAGATCGCCCGAAGGGCGGATACTCTGCTAATCGTATCAATTTGTGATTGGAATGATGCCATTTATAATGAAAATCGAGAGACCAAGTTTAAAGTAGAATGAGAAAACTGAGGGTTTCCACCTGTGACATTCACAGATTCAGTATTTGCAGATTCACCATTGACATCATAGAAATATTACCCACCTTACTTCTGTTGGGGTCAGCTGCAGTAAGTGTTTTTTTTTTGTCCAAGTCCCTCACGAATTGGCTGTCCATGTCTGATGCTCGACTGACTGTCACAGGAATGTAGAATTTATTGGTTCACGGTTTGGCATTTGCCGTTTGCCTTTGCCCCCCCCCCCCATGCATAGCAGGGGTACCTCACAAGTATTGAGATAAATGCAAAACAGCAAGAGAAGGAATAAAATAAAATAAAAGTTCAGGGAACACTGCCTGATAGACAGTGCCCTACTATCCCCGTTTTGAAGGAATGGAATTTACTCAATATCTACCAAAGTCTGGTGCAACAAAATGCAAATGACAAACCCCTAATTGAAAAAAAAATTAAGTGCCTATTTCTTCACTCCATATATTTTTGGTTTAAAAGGTGCATGTACAAGCTCCACAAGAAGGCTTAATCACTGTAGAAAACAAAAAGGTGCTGTGGAGGAAAAAACAAAACAAATTGAAGAAAGCAATTTTTAAGAGTTGCTTAAAGGAGCATTAAGTCAAACCCTTAGAGCTTGACTTTTTATACAATAAACAGAATTAATATTTCATAAAAAAGTATTCCTGCAGCTGGCAGTCAAACAGACTTCCCTTACTCCCCACAAGGTCAAAATGCTTCCTCACCCAAAATGCAGCACAAAGTGTACAACCCAAGCAGACCTGAAAAGAGACAATTACAAGCATGAAAATACCCTCCATATTCCAACCAGTCATTAAAAATGCATGATGCAGTGAGACAGTCACATGGTTTAACTCCTGCCCCCACCCCCCTCCCCCTAATGACCTCTGAGGTTGTTGTAGACAGTAAAAATCCATTGTGTCCGGTTTATGCTCAACCCACACATTATATTCCTTGAGGATCACCTTTAATGCAAACACAGCTGTGAACCATGCGATAATTTAACAACCTCAACCGCACCCTCCCAAAAGGTGGCCATTTGGTTTAGTGGTCTATCAAAATCATACAACCAAGAGATTCTATTCTCACGATAGTGACACTTCACAATTACAAGGGGAAATGTGCTGGTCCAGGAGCATCTGAATCAGCCTTTTAGAAATGTCTGTCTGCAGTTGCATTGAGAACAAACTGCCTGGCTTGAACAATGTGGGGATATAGGAATGTTTTTCTTTATCCCAAGTCATCACAGTAGGGATGTTAGCACTCCACAATGGGCTCAGCAGTGATAATCATATGTGGTAATATGATGTGATCGATGTACACCTGCAACAGGTTTGCCTTGCAAAAGGTTAAGTTTTTCCATCATTTTTGAAATAGACCATCTTCCAATGGGTCAGTTATATCCCATAACAAGAGTTGTTGTAAGGATCTCACCATAGGTGCGATTGTTCTTGCAAAATGAGGTTTTCATCCAAATGTTTTTCTACAAATCATTTTGGTTTCAATAGTCACTAGGAGCTCTGATAATTGCCAAACCACTGATGTTTAAAACAAAAGTAGAAATCTCATACATTATTGATCAGGCCAGACTCTAGAAGCAAAATGCATTTCCCATGCAGAAAGTAAAACTTATTGCAGGCAAACAAAGACCAAAATAAACAAAAACTCCCTTTCCATCACCGGTAATAATGGCAATTTTTTTTCTGAAATTATGCATCATGTTGCTTAAAAATAAAATAAAAACCCAGACAGGAACTATCCTTCGCCATCCCACCCCCACTGCTCTCCCAAATATATCCATAATCAGTGAGGGTCTACTACGGCATTCAATCGAAAAAGTTTTGGCTTGAGAATACAAAATTTGGAAATCTTTTTTTGTTGGTCATGCATATCTTAAAGCATGGCAGGTCACAGGGTACAACTATAGTTGTGTGAAGGAGGAGGAAGAGATTGGGGCCATACTCTGCAGAGCGTTGGTGCTGCTTAAGCAGTCTCCTTGGCTATTGGGCACAATCCTGGACGGGTCACCACTCCGACACAGTATACCAGCATGCTGGCACTCATTTTGCCGACCTCAGAAGGATGACAGGCCGAGTTAACCTCACCTGGTATTAATTCAACAGCTGAGAGGGATTTGAACTCAGGACCCGAGGATCCAAAGCCCACCACCCTAACCATTAAGCAAACACCAGACATATGAAGTTATATGAAGAGTGGAAGAAAAAGGGCAGAAGAGGTGAATACAGATATAGCTAAACGAAGCAATTATGTTATCCATTCAAATTACTGATTCTGAAGCTTGAAGGATAACTTGACTAGAAAAAGAAACACCCCAAAAAAACAAAAACAAAAAACAATGCAAGATCTAACTTGTGTGTAATGTTATACATTCAAGTGAGCTAACTGCCGAAAGCAAAACAGATATTTTTTTGCAGAAAGCTAAATAAAAAGCACGGTTGTCATACAATTAATAGTTTAATACTTTGACAAACCCCAGCATGTGAGTGGTGCACAAAAAGAGGCCCCATATTGTATTTATGAGCACATAAAAAGTATCACCATACTACACCAGAAAGACGCCTTTGGTTGCCGAGTTACTGTGTTTAATCGCAGGATAAAATAATACACCTGAGCAGGTCTGATGGTCAGCTCGGATACAAAACTTGATGCAACCGAGTGCTAATCAACCATAGCGACTACGGAAAGTGAAAACAGAATTCAAATTGAATTTAAAATAAACGTGTGAGGCCACTCGAAGCAAAAATCTCAATATTCTAGGAATCATTCCCAACATTAGAGTGTTTTCAAACCCACATTTATGGCCGTGAAATAAATACTCTAAGTGTGTGCATTTAATGGCTGTATCCAGGACAGAGCTGGACCCCAACTAAAAAGGACCCTCGGGCCACTGTGAAGCTCAATCACTCGCTGCCTGCACGTCTGCGTGGTGCCACGTGACCAGCCAGCTCGCTGCTGGATGAAATGCCCTAACAATCTTAAAACGTCCGTTTTTCACCGGAATTTTCAGATACTTGTAGAGCACATCCCCAAACCATCTAAAGTATAAACATTAATCTCAGACGCTACGAATAAGCCGTCCCTCAGGATAGGTTACTAGGTGAAGCAGTGAACAGAAAGCATGTGGTGTCCCTTCCAGAGTCTCATGGTTATTTGAATTGAATACATTTTCCTCATGAAATGTGTTTGAGCATATTTGCATGAAAATTATCTTCATTAAACGTGTAGCTACACCAGAAGGTCCCAAAAGTGAAAACAGAAATCAACAAGAATTTAAGACAGCCTCGTTATACGGCATGGAAACGGATGGAAGCTACCTCTCGCTGCAATGCATTCCACACAGACCGAGGATAGAAACATTCAATTTTCACAAAAGTTGATGCAACCGAGTGTTAATCAACCTTAGCGACTATGAAAAGTGAAAACAGAATTTAAATTGAACTTAAAATAACCGTGCGAAGCCGTGTTGGTCAGCGGACCTCGTGTTGCCCAATAAACATGGCCAGATGACAGGGGTAATGAGATACTAGTTGGTCGAATTAAATCTTCTTAATAATCCCAATGAAACCCATTATGCATAATAGCCGCCCGATGCTTCCTTATAGGCCATTCGACCAATCGGTCATTTTGCACTTGACCCTGTAACCTTGCCCCCGAGGAGATAATACGAAAAAGGGCTCAGACGATCTATAGAGAGGAACTAGTATTATCATCGTGTCAAGTTAGAACTTAATCAGCTGAGACGTCGGAGATAGAAAAACAAAAATTGACGGACGGATGGACAGACAGATCTGAGGACATCGAATGGGGTTATATTAGGTCAGCAAGCTGATCTAATAAACCAGACTGTGAATTGGCTCTTAAAAGGTAATCTTGAGAGCAAAGATTTGTGCAACTCTGCATTATAGGACTAAAGAGCAGTTTCACAGCCACGGCACCAATTGGAAGTAGTTTGATTGGCCGAAAAGCTGTCGTCGTGCATGCGAGTCTTGAGTGGCTAGCTGTTCATGGCTGTTGGAGAAGGAAGTAGGAGACAAAGCCAGCAATGGCAGTGGGGACGGGGACAGAGGTCCAAAAGCCAGGGGGCCATGGCCCGCAGTCGTGATCGAGCACCCGAGGCATATCCATCGCCTAAACCCATCCTGTACATGAACTAAGTTTGTGACAAAGTACTGTGGAGTGCAATTTTTATTTTATTTTAAGTGTACTTTATCTTATTGCACTCTGTACAATTTGTGTTAAAGTTTACTGCTGTGTACGAGGGTCGAGTACAGTATTTTGAGCAATTTAATTCAACATTGTGGGCATGTCTAGCTAGGATGAAGATGCGAGCATGAACAGCTTTGCTCGACCCTCCGTTGAGTGTTTATCTCTCATGGAGTGCAGACGAGGTTTCCCAGTTTGTGAAGTTAATCATGAAATATCTTTGCAGTCCTTAAGCATATGCCTCCTAAACACATATTAAGTGACAAGGATGTATCTGTAGCTTAGAGGCAGCATAAAAAGTGCTACCTTAAAAGTGAAATTCGATGTTATTCATAGCATGGACGCTGATGAATGTGCAGCAGATATTGCCGGGTTATCAAGTTTGCCCCATGGTGCGTACCATCTATAAAAATGCCGACGTAATTCGTGAAAGTGCAAAATGTGCAATGCTGCGATTTATAATTCAGGCGGATAACAAAATTACAAAGTAAGGTATGGAAGGATATGTAGGTGAAGTGGTGATGTTAGGAAGGAATTCCCCCCCCCCCAATTCCATCAATGCTTATGAGAAAAATCGTTTTGATTCATGTCTTTTCAATATCCGTAGCACTTTTCAGGAATGCATTCCCGACGTAAACTGCGGTATGATGAACACACACTTGATTATAACCAAGCCATACATAATCAAAGAAAAAAGGGAGATACAATGAATGCTTTTTTTAACTACAAAGAAAAATAACAAAATAAAAATATATTTTAAAAACCCGACAACAAAATTACCAGCATCACTATTGTGGCGATGAGGCGTGTTGGTTCAAACATGTTCTTCAACTGTTTCACTGGGCCGACAAGAAAGAATGTGCTGGGGAAGAAGAGGCAAACAAATGTAAAGTAGCATTGGTGACAACTAAAATCAACAGCAATGAAGATATTCACAGCACATCGTACCTGCAGAGTGACGTGACGTTTCCAATCGTGTACAGTGCAGCAAAAAGAAATAAGCCTTTTGGCAGCCAGAGAAAAACTGTACCCTGATGAGAAGCAGATGGAATGGAGAATGTATTAAAAGAGAGCAATACAAATAAGCTAAAAACAGTCCGATTCTGATCAATTTGTTGGTAGCCACATGCCCCTCCTTTACATACATGGGGTGACATCATAGTCCTGTTGGGGAATGAAAAACATCTTTGATGGATGTTAAACAAAAATGGCCTAAATATTGCAAACTGCTCCATGATAGTTCAGGAATTTCATCGAACCCACTTGCTATGCACTCGAGTAATGATAAGTTTAGTCCACATTTATGACACGATGCGTGACAAATGGATTTTCATTGCAAATGTAGCTGATTGTTTAGCCCCAATGTCAGGATCGAAAGATCAGCAAAACCTGTGGGACACCAATTTAACAACTTGCTAATTTCTCATCCTCTCAACAAGCAGTGTAAAAGGAACCATGAAGGCCATTTGCATAAATCAGAAGTACAGCTAACTCGGATGTGCAACTGCACAATAAAGTTCAAGGTATGAACACCAATTACAATTAATGGGAAAACAACAAGATGTTCAATTTGTTGCACGTTTGGGAAACTAGCCTCTGACTAAAAGTGTGAAGACAAGCATATAGGAACCATCAGAAAATGAGACAGCATCCAAAAATGCAAACCCTGTCAGCATCTGCTTTGTACTCAAACTAAACCTGATGAAAACGGCAGCCAAAAAAACAAAACAAAATTAAACTCGAACGGCACTCAGGAGAGCGCATACCTCCGCAAGGCTGAACAGTTTGCATTTCGTATCCCACAGATAGGCCGGATCTGCATCCGGACCCGAACCAAAAGTCGATTGAATTGTTGTAATCACCTAGCAAACTCATCCACCAAGTTGTCATAATCCGTTGAAAACTTTTTGAGATCATGTTATATCATCTTTGACCCCATCCCTCAATGGTGGAGAATCACTTTAAATCTCATGTCCGGATCCAGCTCTTCACCAAAACCGAATGAATTTGTCCTCGTCACACACCCAACCTGACCACCAAGTTTTGTTCAAATCCATCAATAAGTTTGCGATATCGTACTCAAAGACAAACAAAACAGACAAGTGAAAACGACGTCAGTCCACCTTCTGTAGTGGAGGTAAAAATAAATATATAATTTATTAGTGAGTTTTGTTCAGAGTGGGGAAAAAAATAAGAGGAATGAAAGAGTGAAGGTGAGCTGCGATTCTTGATTTTGTAGTTTCACCAGAAGGAGTTGCCACTACCGGATTTAGGGGTGGCCAGGTGGGCCATGGCCCCGGGCCCCCCACAATTTCGATGACATTTTGAAAATGTGCTTCTAAAGTTTTATTGTCGGTGAATGAAGATTGTAAACTCTTTGTAAGGATATCTTTTCAAAATTGTCCGTCATTGTGAGGGTCCTTTTCAAGCCGTTCTTCCACGTCCACAGAACGATCCAACGTGGTCAAAATTCCCGGGGCAAGCCTCGGGCATTGGGCCGCATTCGGATCTTTTTTGAATCGATCATCGATGCTTCGGATGGTTGAGCGCGACCAACTAACTACGGCATTGCCCGCCAGAGCCAGCAAGCACTGACGGAATACAGAGGTCCAGCCAGAGGAGAGGTGAAAGTCGATGGAAAAACTAGGCCAAGCCAGCACAGCACACGGCACAGCGGTAGTATTGTACACACTGAAACTGCGGCTGGCAGGGAACGCTGTCAGTACCCTGCTTACTGGCGCGCACAGCACAGTAACACGGTGGACTTTCTATGTTCCAGGTGTTGTGAACATACTTGTTCGTGATTCTGGTACATCCCACGTGCACTCTGACAATATCTCGGTTACTCGGTACCTACCAGCTGCAGAAACCACAATGAGCGGCTTCGGTGACGACAGGCACAAATCCAGGGCTCCACGGAAATATGACAGTGGTGCTCAAAAGCAGAAACGTTCCAAGGAAAAAGATGAAAGACACAAGGCCGTCATCGACAAGACGCAGAAAATCTCAGTTTTTTTCACTCCTGCACAAACAGGCGATTCGTCCATGACAGAGGCTGGAACACCAACAGAGACAGAACAAGCGGATTTGGCAACGCAACCCCCACGTCAAAATTTGCCCAATATCTCGAAGTTCCACCGATGAAGAACATGCATCAGATGAAGAAGCGCGAGATATACTGACTGATCGTGGACCTGGCTTTGCCAATTGCATTGTATGTTGGCCTCCTGAGCGACCGTCGTCAGAGATGATCGACTACTGGGCATCACGAGATTTGGAGCCCCGCAGAATTCGACTGGTCCCTTTGATTCATCCATACAGTTTGTTGAAGGTAGGAAACGCTGCTGCTCCAAGAATCTTTTTTACCGTAGACTACAAAACGGAGAGTCCGTGAAAAGGTCCTGGCTTTGCTTCTCCACATCAACCGGCAAACTGTACTGCATCGCTTGAAGCTCTTTGGAGGCGCTACTGCCCTGGGCGGGGAAGGATTCAATGACTGGAAGCATGACAGTCGTTCTGTGAAGTGCTCACATGGTGAAGCAAGATGCTGGCCATCGACTCTTGTCTGTTGAGAGAGACAGACATCGAAGCCTCGTGTACATCACCGAAGGGAAAGCACCATTCTGCAAAGCAGCAGCATCGGTGAAGACAATCAACGCAAGAACCGAACGGTGGTCTTGGCATTGAGTATCGCCGCCTGAGTTACCTCACATACGTTTCCCGCTCAGAGCGGCTCAGCACCATTTTTTGGACACGTCTTCCCACGCAGGATGAAGCGCCTTAATCCCAAAGTTCATTAAAGACAATCGCTGGACAAAGCCAAGTGCCAGAATAACGGAGATTTGCTTTTCTTTTGTTTTCCCCTTGTCTGTGTTAAAGTCCGTGTGTAGAGGCGCCTCAACGTGACGTTAATTTACTTCAGGTATTATTACATTCTGACTTATGCCCTTATAAATATTTGCCTATTTTCATTAAATCCCCATATTTATTTCAAGTTGCTGGTGTCCATGTATTTGTCGTGGGGTTCCAGTAGAAAATTGTCCATGTATTTGTGCTGTGCTTCTGTCACTCCCCCAGTGCCCACCTGCCCCTCCCACACGTCATAATTTGAGGATCACGTCCACTTCCGAAGGAAAACCGCTCAGCGATTCGGCCTGGTCGGTGTTCACCGCCCATCCGCCACAATTACGTCGGGGGGGGGGGGGTGTTAAACTAACCAGCCAGGACCGTGACAGTATTTCATCTGTTGAAAAAAAACCAACATATCATGACGTGTTTCCTGCGCGGGTTTTCGACCAGGATTCCGAGGAGCATTGGCCACATGCATATTGGTGAACTTTCATCATTACTCCCGTTGACTTGAGCATCAGTTGACTGGGAGATTGCCAGCATTCATCGGGAGGATGAGAAACCGTCAGACAAGCAAGCATTTCTGAAATGCTGCATCTCCAACATGGATGGCACAGAGGACATCATTTGGGAGGAGGCTGCAAATGCGGTGACTTGCCTACCCTTATTCGGAAGGTTACGTGCAGTCTTCGACGAGGAAAGCATTGACGATTTCCTTGGGTTCAGCTAAAAAGCTTCATCAACCCAAATGCACAAGAAATATATGGTAAGAATCCCTTTTCTTCCTTTTTCTAGGAATAACAAAAAAATAAAAACTTCTTGGTATCCTCTCTCTCTTCAACTTCTTGAAAATGAGAATAAGAGCGATAGACTAAATTAAGTGGACATGGGAGTAAGCATGTTGATACCTCTGTCACTTTGTTCTGTACAAAGTTAATGTACAAACGTATTTAGACTCGATATATTTATTCTTTTGAAGGTGAAAAATAGGTTTGTGGTTAATACACAGGAAAATATAGTACTTAAATTCACATACACACACACAAAAAAAAAAAATACATACCAAGTCATGGCCAGAAACTGCAAGATGCAAAACAGTAGAGCAAGGCTTTTGTCTTCCACTGCAAATGAGATAGGATGGTGAGGAGAGGGGGGAGGGAATGACAAAAGCTAATCAGCATCACAATGATGATGAGTCAATGTTTCAATGACTGGAAAGGGTGAACAGGTGCCTTAAGTACCAGAAAATAAAAATTTCATCAAGTAGGTGTGATGGTCCTATTCATGATATGAAAACACAAAACACTATCTTAGCATCTTTTAAGAAAATGTTATGCACCTCTCAAACCATAGTATGTCATACAATGGCAAGAGAAAGTAAATTAATGTAAACAATATCTTACTGCAGTGACATTGTTCAACTAAGGCAACAAATGCCTGAAACAATTCAATTCTGCGATATCTCCATCCATTGTGCAAAACACATTGGCAGAAAGGCACTCATTGTCATCAATAAAATTACCAGTTTGTTTTATCACAGGTCACGGTTTACTTTTCAATGACATGGCACACTTGCAGTGGTGCCGCAAATGGTAATTTATGGAGCAGCCTGAAGAACAGCTTTGAAAACACGACCAAGTTATTTGTGCATAATATTCCTACGATGTAGAGCAACCTGTACTTTGGGACAGTGATGCACAAGCAGCAATGATGCAATACTGGAGTATGGAACCTTACATTCAGCACGATGAAAAAGCATCTTGGCCGATATCCATCATGACTCTCAAGAAAAATTGCAGTGGCCAGCGCAGTATGTCCACCCAGAACTAATCACTCAGTTTTGGGTCTAGCTCCCTATCCATATGTCAGGAAGACGTTTATATTGAAACATCAATGGTATCCTTACACAATTCATGGACCAGTGTTTGTCACAGTCACACTACTCCTCCTACAGTTCTGGCGGTGATTACATCGACTTGCTACAGAGGGTCAGCATGACCCATATTAATGTATTGGAGTGTTTTTTTTTGCTGGTGTTCAGGCGGTAGAGCTTGGTGGGGGGGGGGGGGGGAAGGGGACAAATTCTCTATGTGAATGATTATTGGGTAGCACCGCCTCCAGGTGATGGAGGGTATTACAATTACAATGCAGCATTCCTGTCCCCACATTTTGCTGTCCAGTGAGGAGTTTTGAATTGCAAGCAGTGGTTTTTTTTATTTTTTTGCCTATAATAAAAGGTATGCGTCAGAACATATTGCGTGCTTGGAACAAGATCGCCCGAAGGGCGGATACTCTGCAATTCGTATCAATTTGTGATTGGAATGATGCCATTTATAATGAAAACGAGAGACCAAGTTTAAAGTAGAATGAGAAAACTGAGGGTTTCCACCTGTGACATTCACAGATTCAGTATTTGCAGATTCACCATTGACATCATAGAAATATTACCCACCTTACTTCTGTTGGGGTCAGCTGCAGTAAGTGTTTTTTTTGTCCAAGTCCCTCACGAATTGGCTGTCCATGTCTGATGCTCGACTGACTGTCACAGGAATGTAGAATTTATTGGTTCACGGTTTGGCATTTGCCGTTTGCCTTTGCCCCCCCCCATGCATAGCAGGGGTACCTCACAAGTATTGAGATAAATGCAAAACAGCAAGAGAAGGAATAAAATAAAATAAAAGTTCAGGGAACACTGCCTGATAGACAGTGCCCTACTATCCCCGTTTTGAAGGAATGGAATTACTCAATATCTACCAAAGTCTGGTGCAACAAAATGCAAATGACAAACCCTAATTGAAAAAAAATTAAGTGCCTATTTCTTCACTCCATATATTTTTGGTTTAAAAGGTGCATGTACAAGCTCCACAAGAAGGCTAATCACTGTAGAAAACAAAAAGGTGCTGTGGAGGAAAAAACAAAACAAATTGAAGAAAGCAATTTTTAAGAGTTGCTTAAAGGAGCATTAAGTCAAACCCTTAGAGCTTGACTTTTATACAATAAACAGAATTAATATTTCATAAAAAAGTATTCCTGCAGCTGGAGTCAAACAGACTTCCCTTACTCCCACAAGGTCAAAATGCTTCCTCACCCAAAATGCAGCACAAAGTGTACAACCCAAGCAGACCTGAAAAGAGACAATTACAAGCATGAAAATACCTCCATATTCCAACCAGTCATTAAAAATGCATGATGCAGTGAGACAGTCACATGGTTTAACTCCTGCCCCCACCCCCTCCCCCTAATGACCTCTGAGGTTGTTGTAGACAGTAAAATCCATTGTGTCCGGTTTATGCTCAACCCACACATTATATTCCTTGAGGATCACCTTTAATGCAAACACAGCTTGAACCATGCGATAATTTAACAACCTCAACCGCACCCTCCAAAAGGTGGCCATTTGGTTTAGTGGTCTATCAAAATCATACAACCAAGAGATTCTATTCTCACGATAGTGACACTTCACAATTACAAGGGAAATGTGCTGGTCCAGGAGCATCTGAATCAGCCTTTTAGAAATGTCTGTCTGCAGTTGCATTGAAAACAAACTGCCTGGCTTGAACAATGTGGGATATAGGAATGTTTTTCTTTATCCAAGTCATCACAGTAGGATGTTAGCACTCCACAATGGCTCAGCAGTGATAATCATATGTGGTAATATGATGTGATCGATGTACACCTGCAACAGGTTTGCCTTGCAAAAGGTTAAGTTTTTCCATCATTTTTGAAATAGACCATCTTCCAATGGGTCAGTTATATCCCATAACAAGAGTTGTTGTAAGGATCTCACCATAGGTGCGATTGTTCTTGCAAAATGAGGTTTTCATCCAAATGTTTTCTACAAATCATTTTGGTTTCAATAGTCACTAGGAGCTCTGATAATTGCCAAACCACTGATGTTTAAAACAAAAGTAGAAATCTCATACATTATTGATCAGGCCAGACTCTAGAAGCAAAATGCATTTCCCATGCAGAAAGTAAAACTTATTGCAGGCAAACAAAGACCAAAATAAACAAAAACTCCCTTTCCATCACCGGTAATAATGGCAATTTTTTTTCTGAAATTATGCATCATGTTGCTTAAAAATAAAATAAAAACCAGACAGGAACTATCCTTCGCCATCCACCCCCACTGCTCTCCCAAATATATCCATAATCAGTGAGGGTCTACTACGGCATTCAATCGAAAAAGTTTTGGCTTGAGAATACAAAATTTGGAAATCTTTTTTTGTTGGTCATGCATATCTAAAGCATGGCAGGTCACAGGGTACAACTATAGTTGTGAAGGAGGAGGAAGAGATTGGGGCCATACTCTGCAGGCGTTGGTGCTGCTTAAGCAGTCTCCTTGGCTATTGGGCACAATCCTGGACGGGTCACCACTCCGACACAGTATACCAGCATGCTGGCACTCATTTTGCCGACCTCAGAAGGATGACAGGCCGAGTTAACCTCACCTGGTATTAATTCAACAGCTGAGAGGGATTTGAACTCAGGACCCGAGGATCCAAAGCCCACCACCCTAACCATTAAGCAAACACCAGACATATGAAGTTATATGAAGAGTGGAAGAAAAGGGCAGAAGAGGGTGAATACAGATATAGCTAAACGAAGCAATTATGTTATCCATTCAAATTACTGATTCTGAAGCTTGAAGGATAACTTGACTAGAAAAAGAAACACCCCAAAAAACAAAAACAAAAAACAATGCAAGATCTAACTTGTGTGTAATGTTATACATTCAAGTGAGCTAACTGCCGAAAGCAAAACAGATATTTTTTGCAGAAAGCTAAATAAAAAGCACGGTTGTCATACAATTAATAGTTTAATACTTTGACAAACCCCAGCATGTGAGTGGTGCACAAAAAGAGGCCCCATATTGTATTTATGAGCACATAAAAAGTATCACCATACTACACCAGAAAGACGCCTTTGGTTGCCGAGTTACTGTGTTTAATCGCAGGATTAAAATAATACACCTGAGCAGGTCTGATGGTCAGCTCGGATACAAAACTTGATGCAACCGAGTGCTAATCAACCATAGCGACTACGGAAAGTGAAAACAGAATTCAAATTGAATTTAAAATAACGTGTGAGGCCACTCGAAGCAAAAATCTCAATATTCTAGGAATCATTCCCAACATTAGAGTGTTTTCAACCCACATTTATGGCCGTGAAATAAATACTCTAAGTGTGTGCATTTAATGGCTGTATCCAGGACAGAGCTGGACCCCAACATAAAAGGACCCTCGGCCACTGTGAAGCTCAATCACTCGCTGCCTGCACGTCTGCGTGGTGCCACGTGACCAGCCAGCTCGCTGCTGGATGAAATGCCCTAACAATCTTAAAACGTCCGTTTTTCACCGGAATTTTCAGATACTTGTAGAGCACATCCCCAAACCATCTAAAGTATAAACATTAATCTCAGACGCTACGAATAAGCCGTCCCTCAGGATAGGTTACTAGGTGAAGCAGTGAACAGAAAGCATGGGTGTCCCTTCCAGAGTCTCATGGTTATTTGAATTGAATACATTTTCCTCATGAAATGTGTTTGAGCATATTTGCATGAAAATTATCTTCATTAAACGTGTAGCTACACCAGAAGGTCCCAAAAGTGAAAACAGAAATCAACAAGAATTTAAGACAGCCTCGTTATACGGCATGGAAACGGATGGAAGCTACCTCTCGCTGCAATGCATTCCACACAGACCGAGGATAGAAACATTCAATTTTCACAAAAGTTGATGCAACCGAGTGTTAATCAACCTTAGCGACTATGAAAAGTGAAAACAGAATTTAAATTGAACTTAAAATAACGTGCGAAGCCGTGTTGGTCAGCGGACCTCGTGTTGCCCAATAAACATGGCCAGATGACAGGGTAATGAGAACTAGTTGGTCGAATTAAATCTTCTTAATAATCCAATGAAACCCATTATGCATAATAGCCGCCCGATGCTTCCTTATAGGCCATTCGACCAATCGGTCATTTGCACTTGACCCTGTAACCTTGCCCCCGAGGAGATAATACGAAAAAGGGCTCAGACGATCTATAGAGAGGAACTAGTATTATCATCGTGTCAAGTTAGAACTTAATCAGCTGAGACGTCGAGATAGAAAAACAAAAATTGACGGACGGATGGACAGACAGATCTGAGGACATCGAATGGGGTTATATTAGGTCAGCAAGCTGATCTAATAAACCAGACTGTGAATTGGCTCTTAAAAGGTTAATCTTGCAGAGCAGGTTTTTGGATTGGGGAAGATCTGACATGGTGGTGAACAGCTGTCTTGAAGACCTGACAGGAAGAATGAGATTGAAGAGAATGTGGAAGTTGGTTCATCACGGGAGATTTCAATGATCTTGAAGGCCTTGGTTTCCAGTGTGTCGAGATGAGCAAGATGTGAGGTAGGGGGAGCCAGCCCAAAGGGGGAGAGCAGTCCCCCATCAAGCTGGGCATTGGAGTTCAGGTCTACCAAGGAAGGACTTTGTATGAAAGAGAATGCCCCGGTTAGCCGTCTAAATCGTTTGAAAGTCGCATTGCATAATCACTTCCAGTATACTCTCTGGTTCCAGCGACAATAGCGCCACACTAAGCGGGGCTTTCCTTAGGAAGGAAGTCCACCCTACAATGGCTGAAAGTGAGACCAAGACAGGACTTCAAGTGGGGGGGGGTGGGAATGAAGGGGTGTCACAGCAGAGGGTGGAGTCATCAGCAAATAGATAAAGGGGATTTTCCAGTCAGAGAAATTGCTTATGAAGATCAGGAATGGGATGGGGCCCAGAACACTGTCTTGACAGGGAGAGGAGATGAAAGGATTCCATTGATTGCCACACATTGGTTATGATAGTCGAAGAAGTCAGTAAGCCATATGGAGTATTCTTGGTTGCCGTAAGCAGACAGTTTGGAGTGCAAGGCAAGGATGCCAGACTATCAAAAGCACAATAATATGGCCAGACGGCCCTGATCTCATGCCTGACGAAGGCCTCCATCCATGGTTGGGAAAGTCGAAGTAACCCTTTCAAGGTGAAGTGACCTGGTTTGTCTGAAACCAATTTGGTGATTTGAGATGTGGCTGTTAGAGAGTAAAAAGGAAAGATTTCATATCAACTGCGATGATAGATTCCATGACCTTGCTGATTAAAAGTAATCTGATAGGTCTGTGGTTAAGGGGATCAGTTTTTTTTTTAGAATCCGCCCCCCCCCCCCGAGTGATTGTTCACCATTGAGAGATTGGGTTAAACAATTAATCTCAAGTGTGTGTTGTGTACAAAGAATTGATTCGATTTTGTGAAGTTTGGATACCAGAATTTAATTTTTTAAAGTGGTTCTTCACCATTGAGAGATGGGCAAAAACGATATAGTACTGTATAGAATGAATTTCAAAAATGTATTGGGCCTGATATGTTCTCGTGGATCAGGCGTTGCATGCTGAGAGGTATGTGCTCTACCGAGTGCCCTTCTGGGTTTTTTTTGTTTTTTGGGGGGTTTTTTTTGTGTAAAAATTTATACGTAAAATTGTCAACTCTAGACTCTGACTGCTACTGGACGGCATCTGCTCGGGTCTTCAAAACCTGCTCTGCTGCTCTTGCACAATCTTTCTGCTCTTTTCAACCTGTCATTTGCCTGAGGTCATCTTCCATCTGCTTGGATGTCAGCCAACATCCCTGCATTGCATAAAAAGGTGCAAAAAAAAAACTGATCCCTTAACCACAGACCTATCAGATTACTTTTAATCAGCAAGGTCATGGAATCTATCATCGCAGTTGATATGAAATCTTTCCTTTTACTCTCTAACAGCCACATCTCAATCACCAAATTGGTTTCAGACAAACCAGGTCACTTCACCTTGAAAGGGTTACTTCGACTTCCCAACCATGGATGGAGGCCTTCGTCAGGCATGAGATCAGGGCCGTCTGGCCATATTATTGTGCTTTTGATAGTCTGGCATCCTTGCTTGCACTCCAAACTGTCTGCTTACGGCAACCAAGAATACTCCATATGGCTTACTGACTTCTTCGACTATCATAACCAATGTGTGGCAATCAATGGAATCCTTTCATCTCCTCTCCCTGTCAAGACAGTGTTCTGGGCCCCATCCATTCCTGATCTTCATAAGCATTTCTCTGACTGGAAAATCCCCTTTATCTATTTGCTGATGACTCACCCTCTGCTGTGACACCCTTCATCCCCCCCCCCCCACTTGAAGTTGTCTTGGGTCTCACTTTCAGCCATTGTAGGGTGGACATTCCTCCTAAGGAAATGCCCCGCTTAGTGTGGCGCTATTGTCGCTGGAACCAGAAGTATACTGGAAGTGATTGTGCATATGCGCTTCAAAGATTGCCGCTGAAACCGGGCATTCTCTTTCATACAAAGTCCTTCCTTGGTAGACTGAACTCCAATGCCCAGCTTGATGGGGGACTGCTCTCCCCCTTTGGGCTGGCTCCCCCTACCTCACATCTTGCTCATCTCGACACACTGGAACAACAGGCCTTCAAGATCATTGAAATCTCCCGTGATGAACCAACTTCCACATTCTCTTCAATCTCATTCTTCCTGTCAGGTCTTCAAGACAGCTGTTCACCACCATGTCAGATCTTCCCCAATCCAAAAACCATGTTTTTTTCTGACCTCCTTCCAGATTTCCTATTTTCCTTCTGTATCCATCCTGTTCACCCCTTGTATCCTTTCCTGCCCTCGTTCCTCTCACACCCATTGTTTGTCCAAGCTTCCCTCTATTTTTGTCCTTTAACCCTGCTGTTGGTCTCCCCTCCCCCCCCCCTCGACTGTTCCTTTTTGTTCTGTTTTCTGATCCATTCACTGTTCTAGCTCATCCATGAGCATTGACTCTACAAAACAAAAAAGCAAATTATCCACACAATCCATGCTTTTGAATGTAATGAAATGATGTACATGAAGATGTTATTCTGTGTCTGTCATAACCTTTTTGCCATAATTTCTTCACAAACCTTTATTTGGAAAACACTAATAAATTATATATTTATTTTTACCTCCACTACAGAAGGTGGACTGACGTCGTTTTCACTTGTCTGTTTTGTTTGTCTTTGAGTACGATATCCGCAAACTTATTGATGGATTTGAACAAAACTTGGTGGTCAGGTTGGGTGTGTGACGAGGACAAATTCATTCGGTTTGGTGAAGAGCTGGATCCGACATGAGATTTAAGTGATTCTCCACCATTGAGGGATGGGGTCAAAGATGATATAACATGATCTCAAAAAAGTTTTCAACGGATTATGACAACTTGGTGGATGAGTTTGCTAGGTGATTACAACAATTCAATCGGACTTTGGTTCGGGTCCGGATGCAGATCCGGCCTATCTGTGGGATACGAAATGCAAACTGTTTCAGCCTTGCGAGATATGCGCTTGCGCTCCCGACTGCCGTTCGGTTTAATTTTGTTTGTTTTTTTGGCTGCCGTTTTCATCAGGTTAGTTGAGTACAAAGCAGATGCTGACAGGGTTTGCATTTTGGATGCTGTCTCATTTTCTGATGGTTCCTATATGCTTGTCTTCACACTTTTAGTCAGAGGCTAGTTTCCAAACGTGCAACAAATTGAACATCTTGTTGTTTTCCCATTAATTGTAATTGGTGTTCATACCTTGAACTTTATTGTGCAGTTGCACATCCGAGTTAGCTGTACTTCTGATTTATGCAAATGGCCTTCATGGTTCCTTTTACACTGCTTGTTGAGAGGATGAGAAATTAGCAAGTTGTTAAATTGGTGTCCCACAGGTTTTGCTGATCTTTCGATCCTGACATTGGGGCTAAACAATCAGCTACATTTGCAATGAAAATCCATTTGTCACGCATCGTGTCATAAATGTGGACTAAACTTATCATTACTCGAGTGCATAGCAAGTGGGTTCGATGAAATTCCTGAACTATCATGGAGCAGTTTGCAATATTTAGGCCATTTTTGTTTAACATCCATCAAAGATGTTTTTCATTCCCCAACAGGACTATGATGTCACCCCATGTATGTAAAGGAGGGGCATGTGGCTACCAACAAATTGATCAGAATCGGACTGTTTTTAGCTTATTTGTATTGCTCTCTTTTAATACATTCTCCATTCCATCTGCTTCTCATCAGGGTACAGTTTTTCTCTGGCTGCCAAAAGGCTTATTTCTTTTTGCTGCACTGTACACGATTGGAAACGTCACGTCACTCTGCAGTACGATGTGCTGTGAATATCTTCATTGCTGTTGATTTTAGTTGTCACCAATGCCTTTTACATTTGTTTGCCTCTTCTTCCCAGCACATTCTTTCTTGTCGGCCCAGTGAAACAGTTGAAGAACATGTTTGAACCAACACGCCTCATCGCCACAATAGTGATGCTGGTAATTTTGTTGTCGGTTTTTAAAATATATTTATTTTGTTAATTTTTCTTTGTAGTTAAAAAAAGCATTCATTGTAATCTCCCTTTTTTCTTTGATTATGTATGGCTTGGTTATATCAAGTGTGTGTTCATCATACCGCATTTACGTCGGGAATGCATTCCTGAAAAGTGCTACGGATATTGAAAAGACATGAACAAAACGATTTTTCTCATAAGCATTGATGGAATTGGGGGGGGGAATTCCTTCCTAACATCACCACTTCACCTACATATCCTTCCATACCTTACTTTGTAATTTTGTATCCGCCTGAATTATAAATCGCAGCATTGCACATTTTGCACTTTCACGAATTACGTCGGCATTTTTATAGATGGTACGCACCTGGGGCAAACTTGATAAGCCCGGCAATATCTGCTGCACATTCATCAGCGTCATGCTATGAATAACATCGAATTTCACTTTTAAGGTAGCACTTTTTATGCTGCCTCTAAGCTACAGATACATCCTTGTCACTTAATATGTGTTTAGGAGGCATATGCTTAAGGACTGCAAGATATTTCATGATTAACTTCACAAACTGGAAACCTCGTCTGCACTCCATGAGAGATAAACACTCAACGGAGGGTCGAGCAAAGCTGTTCATGCTCGCATCTTCATCCTAGCTAGACATGCCACAATGTTGAATTAAATTGCTCAAAATACTGTACTCGACCCTCGTACACAGCAGTAAACTTTAACACAAATTGTACAGAGTGCAATAAGATAAAGTACACTTAAAATAAAATAAAAATTGCACTCCACAGTACTTTGTCACAAACTTAGTTCATGTACAGGATGGGTTTAGGCGATGGATATGCCTCGGGTGCTCGATCACGACTGCGGGCCATGGCCCCCTGGCTTTTGGACCTCTGTCCCGTCCCACTGCCATTGCTGGCTTTGTCTCCTACTTCCTTCTCCAACAGCCATGAACAGCTAGCCACTCAAGACTCGCATGCACGACGACAGCTTTTCGGCCAATCAAACTACTTCCAATTGGTGCCGTGGCTGTGAAACTGCTCTTTAGTCCTATAATGCAGAGTTGCACAAATCTTTGCTCTCAAGATTACCTTTTAAGAGCCAATTCACAGTCTGGTTTATTAGATCAGCTTGCTGATCTAATATAACCCCATTCGATGTCCTCAGATCTGTCTGTCCATCCGTCCGTCAATTTTTGTTTTTCTATCTCGCGTCTCAGCTGATTAAGTTCTAACTTGACACGATGATATACTAGTTCCTCTCTATAGATCGTCTGAGCCCTTTTCGTATTATCTCCTCGGGGCAAGGTTACAGGGTCAAGTGCAAATGACCGATTGGTGAATGGCCTATAAGGAAGCATCGGGCGGCATTATGCATAATGGGTTTCATTGGGATTATTAAGAAGATTTAATTCGACCAACTAGTATCTCATTCCCTGTCATCTGGCCATGTTTATTGGGCAACACGAGGTCCGCTGACCAACACGGCTTCGCACGTTATTTAAGTTCAATTTAAATTCTGTTTTCACTTTTCATAGTCGCTAAGGTTGATTAACACTCGGTTGCATCAACTTTTGTGAAAATTGAATGTTTCTATCCTCGGTCTGTGTGGAATGCATTGCAGCGAAGAGGTAGCTTCCATCCGTTTCCATGCCGTATAACGAGGCTGTCTTAAATTCTTGTTGATTTCTGTTTTCACTTTTGGGACCTTCTGGTGTAGCTACACGTTTATGAAGATAATTTTCATGCAAATATGCTCAAACACATTTCATGAGGAAAATGTATTCAATTCAAATAACCATGAGACTCTGGAAGGGACACCCATGCTTTCTGTTCACTGCTTCACCTAAGTAACCTATCCTGAGGGACGGTTATTCGTAGCGTCTGAGATATATGTTTATACTTTAGATGGTTTGGGGATGTGCTCTACAAGTATCTGAAAATCCGGTGAAAAACGGACGTTTTAAGATTGTTAGGGCATTTCATCAGCAGCGAGCTGGCTGGTCACGTGGCACCACGCAGACGTGCAGGCAGCGAGTGATTGAGCTTCACAGTGGCCGAGGTCCTTTTATGTTGGGGTCCAGCTCTGTCCTGGATACAGCCATTAAATGCACACACTTAGAGTATTTATTTTCACGGCCATAAATGTGGTTGAAAACACTCTAATGTTGGGAATGATTCCTAGAATATTGAGATTTTTGCTTCGAGTGGCCTCACACGTTATTTTAAATTCAATTTGAATTCTGTTTTCACTTTCCGTAGTCGCTATGGTTGATTAGCACTCGGTTGCATCAAGTTTTGTATCCGAGCTGACCATCAGACCTGCTCAGGTGTATTATTTTATCCTGCGATTAAACACAGTAACTCGGCAACCAAAGGCGTCTTTCTGGTGTAGTATGGTGATACTTTTTATGTGCTCATAAATACAATATGGGGCCTCTTTTTGTGCACCACTCACATGCTGGGGTTGTCAAAGTATTAAACTATTAATTGTATGACAACCGTGCTTTTTATTTAGCTTTCTGCAAAAAATATCTGTTTTGCTTTCGGCAGTTAGCTCACTTGAATGTATAACATTACACACAAGTTAGATCTTGCATTGTTTTTTGTTTTTGTTTTTTTGGGGTGTTTCTTTTTCTAGTCAAGTTATCCTTCAAGCTTCAGAATCAGTAATTTGAATGGATAACATAATTGCTTCGTTTAGCTATATCTGTATCACCCTCTTCTGCCTTTTTCTTCACTCTTCATATAACTTCATATGTCTGGTGTTTGCTTAATGGTTAGGGTGGTGGGCTTTGGATCCTCCGGTCCTGAGTTCAAATCCCTCTCAGCTGTTGAATTAATACCAGGTGAGGTTAACTCGGCCTGTCATCCTTCTGAGGTCGGCAAAATGAGTGCCAGCATGCTGTATACTGTGTCGGAGTGGTGACCCGTCCAGGATTGTGCCCAATAGCCAAGGAGACTGCTTAAGCAGCACCAACGCTCTGCAGAGTATGGCCCCAATCTCTTCCTCCTCCTTCACAACTATAGTTGTACCCTGTGACCTGCCATGCTTTAGATATGCATGACCAACAAAAAAAGATTTCCAAATTTTGTATTCTCAAGCCAAAACTTTTTCGATTGAATGCCGTAGTAGACCCTCACTGATTATGGATATATTTGGGAGAGCAGTGGGGGTGGATGGCGAAGGATAGTTCCTGTCTGGGTTTTTTATTTTATTTTTAAGCAACATGATGCATAATTTCAGAAAAAAAAATTGCCATTATTACCGGTGATGGAAAGGGAGTTTTTGTTTATTTTGGTCTTTGTTTGCCTGCAATAAGTTTTACTTTCTGCATGGGAAATGCATTTTGCTTCTAGAGTCTGGCCTGATCAATAATGTATGAGATTTCTACTTTTGTTTTAAACATCAGTGGTTTGGCAATTATCAGAGCTCCTAGTGACTATTGAAACCAAAATGATTTGTAGAAAACATTTGGATGAAAACCTCATTTTGCAAGAACAATCGCACCTATGGTGAGATCCTTACAACAACTCTTGTTATGGATATAACTGACCCATTGGAAGATGGTCTATTTCAAAAATGATGGAAAACTTAACCTTTTGCAAGGCAAACCTGTTGCAGTGTGTACATCGATCACATCATATTACCACATATGATTATCACTGCTGAGCCATTGTGGAGTGCTAACATCCTACTGTGATGACTTGGATAAAGAAAAACATTCCTATATCCCACATTGTTCAAGCCAGGCAGTTTGTTTTCAATGCAACTGCAGACAGACATTTCTAAAAGGCTGATTCAGATGCTCCTGGACCAGCACATTTCCCTTGTAATTGTGAAGTGTCACTATCGTGAGAATAGAATCTCTTGGTTTGTATGATTTTGATAGCCACTAACCAAATGGCCACCTTTTGGAGGGTGCGGTTGAGGTTGTTAAATTATCGCATGGTTCACAGCTGTGTTTGCATTAAGGTGATCCTCAAGGAATATAATGTGTGGGTTGAGCATAACCGACACAATGGATTTTACTGTCTACAAACAACCTCAGAGTCATTAGGGGGAGGGGGTGGGGGCAGGAGTTAAACATGTGACTGTCTCACTGCATCATGCATTTTTAATGACTGGTTGGAATATGGAGGGTATTTTCATGCTTGTAATTGTCTCTTTTCAGGTCTGCTTGGGTTGTACACTTTGTGCTGCATTTTGGTGAGGAAGCATTTTGACCTTGTGGGAGTAAGGGAAGTCTGTTTGACTGCCAGCTGCAGGAATACTTTTTTATGAAATATTAATTCTGTTTATTGTATAAAAGTCAAGCTCTAAGGTTTGACTTAATGCTCCTTTAAGCAACTCTTAAAAATTGCTTTCTTCAATTTGTTTTGTTTTTTCCTCCACAGCACCTTTTTGTTTTTACAGTGATTAAGCCTTCTTGTGGAGCTTGTACATGCACCTTTTAAACCAAAAATATATGGAGTGAAGAAATAGGCACTTAATTTTTTTTCAATTAGGGTTTGTCATTTGCATTTGTTGCACCAGACTTTGGTAGATATTGAGTAATTCCATTCCTTCAAAACGGGATAGTAGGGCACTGTCTATCAGGCAGTGTTCCCTGAACTTTTATTTTATTTTATTCCTTCTTGCTGTTTTGCATTTATCTCAATACTTGTGAGGTACCCTGCTATGCATGGGGGGGGGCAAAGGCAAACGGCAAATGCCAAACCGTGAACCAATAAATTCTACATTCCTGTGACAGTCAGTCGAGCATCAGACATGGACAGCCAATTCGTGAGGGACTTGGACAAAAAAAACACTTACTGCAGCTGACCCCAACAGAAGTAAGGTGGGTAATATTTCTATGATGTCAATGGTGAATCTGCAAATACTGAATCTGTGAATGTCACAGGTGGAAACCCTCAGTTTTCTCATTCTACTTTAAACTTGGTCTCTCGTTTTCATTATAAATGGCATCATTCCAATCACAAATTGATACGATATTGCAGAGTAATCCGCCTTCGGGCGATCTGTTCCAAGCACGCAATATGTTCTGACGCATACCTTTTATTATAGGCAAAAAATAAAAAAAACCACTGCTTGCAATTCAAAACTCCTCACTGGACAGCAAAATGTGGGACAGGAATGCTGCATTGTAATTGTAATACCTCCATCACCTGGAGGCGGTGCTACCCAATAATCTTCACATAGAGAATTGTCCCCTTCCCCCCCCCCCCCCACCAAGCTCTACCGCCTGAACACCAGCAAAAAAAAACACTCCAATACATTAATATGGGTCATGCTGAACCCTCTGTAGCAAGTCGATGTAATCAGCCCAGAACTGTAGGAGGAGTAGTGTGACTGTGACAAACACTGGTCCATGATTGTAGTGATACCATTGATGTTCAATATAAACGTCTTCCTGACATATGGATAGGAGCTAGACCCAAAACTGAGTGATTAGTTCTGGGTGGACATACTGCGCTGGCCACTGCAATTTTTCTTGAGAGTCATGATGGATATCGGCCAAGATGCTTTTTCATCGTGCTGAATGTAAGTTCCATACTCCAGTATTGCATCATTGCTGCTTGTGCATCACTGTCCAAGTAAGGTTGCTCTACATCGTAGGAATATTATGCACAAATAACTTGGTCGTGTTTTCAAAGCTGTTCTTCAGGCTGCTCCATAAATTACCATTTGCGGCACCACTGCAAGTGTGCCATGTCATTTGAAAAGTAAACCGTGACCTGTGATAAAACAAACTGGTAATTTTATTGATGACAATGAGTGCCTTTCTGCAATGTGTTTTGCACAATGGATGGAGATATCGCAGAATTGAATTGTTTTCAGGCATTTGTTGCCTAGTTGAACAATGTCACTGCAGTAGATATTGTTTACATTAATTTACTTTCTCTTGCCATTGTATGACATACTATGGTTTGAGAGGTGCATAACATTTTCTTAAAGATGCTAAGATAGTGTTTTGTGTTTTCATATCATGAATAGGACCATCACACCTACTTGATGAAATTTATTTTCTGGTACTTAAGGCACCTGTTCACCCTTTCCAGTCATTGAAACATTGACTCATCATCATTGTGATGCTGATTAGCTTTTTCATTCCCTCCCCCTCTCCTCACCATCCTATCTCATTTGCAGTGGAAGACAAAGCTTGCTCTACTGTTTTGCATCTTGCAGTTTCTGGCCATGACTTGGTATGTATTTTTTTTTTTGTGTGTGTGTATGTGAATTTAAGTACTATATTTTCCTGTGTATTAACCACAAACCTATTTTTCACCTTCAAAAGAATAAATATATCGAGTCTAAATACGTTGTACATTAACTTTGTACAGAACAAAGTGACAGAGGTATCAAATGCTTACTCCCATGTCCACTTAATTTAGTCTATCGCTCTTATTCTCATTTTCAAGAAGTTGAAGAGAGAGAGGATACCAAGAAGTTTTTATTTTTTTGTTATTCCTAGAAAAAGGAAGAAAAGGATTCTTACCATATATTTCTTGTGCATTTGGGTTGATGAAGCTTTTTAGCTGAACCCAAGGAATCGTCAATGCTTTCCTCGTCGAAGACTGCACGTAACCTTCCGAATAAGGGTAGCGCAAGTCACCGCATTTGCAGCCTCCTCCCAAATGATGTCCTCTGTGCCATCCATGTTGGAGATGCAGCATTTCAGAAATGCTTGCTTGTCTGACGGTTTCTCATCCTCCCGATGAATGCTGGCAATCTCCCAGTCAACATGATGCTCAGTCAACGGGAGTAATGATGAAAGTTCACCAATATGCATGTGGCCAATGCTCCTCGGAATCCTGGTCGAAAACCCGCGCAGGAAACAGTCATGATATGTTGGTTTTTTTTCAACAGATGAAATACTGTCACGGTCCTGCTGGTTAGTTTAACACCCCCCCCCCCGACGTAATTGTGGCGGATGGGCGGTGAACACGACCAGGCGAATCGCTGAGCGGTTTTCCTTCGGAAGTGGACGTGATCCTCAAATTATGACGTGTGGAGGGGCAGGTGGGCACTGGGGGAGTGACAAGAAGCACAGCACAATACATGGACAATTTTCTACTGGAACCCCACGACAATACATGGACACAGCAACTTGAAATAAATATGGGGATTTAATGAAATAGGCAAATATTTTAAGGCATAAGTCAGAATGTAATAATACCTGAAGTAATTAACGTCACGTTGAGGCGCCTCTACACACGGACTTTAACACAGACAAGGGGAAAACAAAAGAAAAGCAAATCTCCGTTATTCTGGCACTTGGCTTTGTCCAGCGATTGTCTTTAATGAACTTTGGGATTAAGGCGCTTCATCCTGCGTGGGAAGACGTGTCCAAAAAATGGTGCTGAGCCGCTCTGAGCGGGAAACGTATGTGAGGTAACTCAGGCGGCGATATCAATGCAAGACACCGTTCGGTTCTTGCGTTGATTGTCTCACCGATGCTGCTGCTTTGCAGATGGTGCTTTCCCTTCGGTGATGTACACGAGCTTCGATGTCTGTCTCTCTCAACAGACAGAGTCGATGGCCAGCATCTTGCTTCACCATGTGAGCACTTCAAGAACGACTGTCATGCTTCCAGTCATTGAATCCTTCCCCGCCCAGGGCAGTAGCGCTCCAAAGAGCTTCAAGCGATGCAGTACAGTTTGCCGGTTGATGTGGAGAAGAAAGCCAGGACCTTTTCACGGATCTCCGTTTTTGTGTCTACGGTAAAAAAGATTCTTGGAGCAGCAGCGTTTCCTACCTTCAACAAACTGTATGGATGAATCAAAGGGACCAGCGATTCTGCGGGGCTCCAAATCTCGTGATGCCAGTAGTCGATCATCTCTGACGACGGTCGCTCAGGAGGCAACATACAATGCAATTGGCAAAGCCAGGTCCACGATCAGTCAGTATATCTCGCGCTTCTTCATCTGTCATGTTCTTCATCGGTGGAACTTCGAGATATTGGGCAAATTTTGACGTGGGGGTGCGTTGCCAAATCCGCTTGTTCTGTCTCTGTTGGTGTTCCAGCCTCTGTCATGGACGAATCGCCTGTTTGTGCAGGAGTGAAAAAAACTGAGATTTTCTGCGTCTTGTCGATGACGGCCTTGTGTCTTTCATCTTTTTCCTTGGAACGTTTCTGCTTTTGAGCACCACTGTCATATTTCCGTGAGCCTGGATTTGTGCCTGTCGTCACCGAAGCCGCTCATTGTGGTTTCTGCAGCTGGTAGGTACCGAGTAACCGAGATATTGTCAGAGTGCACGTGGGATGTACCAGAATCACGAACAAGTATGTTTCACACCCTGGAACATAGAAAGTCACACCGTGTTACTGTGCTGTGCGCGCAGTAGCAGGGTACTGACAAGCGTTCCCTGCCAGCCGCAGTTTCAGTGTGTACAATACTACCGCTGTGGCGTGTGCTGTGCTGGCTTGGCCTAGTTTATCCATCGACTTTCACCTCTCCTCTGGCTGGACCTCTGTATTCGTGCATGCTTGCTGGGCTCTGGCGGGCAATGCCGTAGTTAGTTGGTCGCGCTCAACCATCCAAGCATCGATGATCGATTCAAAAAAGATCCGAATGCGGGCCATGCCCGAGCTTGCCCGGGAATTTTGACCACGTTGGATCGTTCTTGGACGTGAACGAACGGCTTGAAAAAGGACCCTCACAATGACGGACAATTTTGAAAAGATATCCTTACAAAGAGTTTACAATCTTCATTCACCACAATAAAACTTTAGAAGCACATTTTCAAAATGTCATCGAAATTGTGGGGGCCCGGGGCCATGGCCCACTGGCCACCCCTAATCCGGTAGTGCAACTCCTTCTGGGAACTACAAAATCAAGAATCGCAGCTCACCTTCACTCTTTCATCCTCTTATTTTTCCCCACTCTGAACAAAACTCCCACATTCTCTTCAATCCACTCTTCCTCCAGGTCTTCAAACGGCTGTTCACCACAATCTTATTTCCTCATCCAAAACATGATCTCTTCACCACCAGTTATCTACCCAAACTTGCTTCCGAAAGTCACTTGTGCCATCTTGTTTTACCTGTGTACCCTGCCCCATTCCTCTCCCTTCCACAGATTCTCATGTCTGTTCCCACTGTTTTGTCCTTGTCTCCTGCTCCCCTTGTACATTCTGTAGCTCTCTTCTAAGCTTGACATTGCTACAAAAAAAAAATTGCATGGACTGCATATATATGTATACATGTGGAGTGTGACTGAGGCACTCCCCTATCTCCAACGGACATGAAGTCCTACAACAAAGCGTCACCCTCCAATCCTAGGCCTTCAGCCCTGCGACTGCCAGACGATGATTACATTGGTCAACATCAGTTTAAACATCAAATGGAGCTGCATGTCTGGATTTCAGGCTTATTTACCTCATCAGGACGCATACGATAAACATTCTAACCAATGATGACCACATTTTGTCTCAACATCAATCGCACTTCCTGGCTGTTATGGTTAGCATTGCGCGGATTATGTTTCCACGGTAAAATCGCATGATCCGCAAAGGAACACGTCTGTCACCCAGACCATTGGAGACGGGATATTCGTCACGCTCCACATATTTTGATTTACCGCCGATCGCACCACGTGCATTCTGTCGATGGTTTGCATTAGCCGGGACCAATCGTCTGGGTGGCAGACGGACAGTGGTTGTTTGTGGATTATGCGGTTTTTACCGTTGACATTCACGGCTTTCTCACCATACAGACAGGAGGTGTGATTGATTATTAGATAGATGGATAGATAGATAGAGTAGTGGATTATGAATATTGTGCTTGTTTAATGTTTTGGCAATGCCAGACAATTTTTTTTTTTTTTTTTAAATCTCCCCTCTGAATTTAGTGAGATATTCCATGAGATTTGTATTTGAGAAGTGAGTTTTTGTAATTGATTGCATGAAGCCAATGGAAGACAACTGACTTGGTTGCTACATTACATGGAAAACGATGAATGGGTGAGTGGTCACTTCTCCCCTCAATGAATGATTAAATTGAATTTATGTGAGTTTTCACTGCCTCTGGTTTGATAAACCACTATAAAATATTCAATTGTGGTGTCCAACCACAATTGATGGTAGCTATTCTTTCTTAACTCCACCAGTTGTAAAATTATGTCTTTCACAGGGGTTGTCCATTCTATCGTATTGAAGAAAAAATATATAACATTAGGAGAAGTGCATATGAGATTAAAATAATTTCCTGCCTTCCTTTAAAAAATTACTTATCTGTGTATATTTTGATCATGCACAATCACCAATCCCCATTCGTGTGAAAGTGCACATTACCACCTGGAGATGTTGAGATTTGGAGAGTTGTCAGTTATCTTTTTTAACCAAACTCGGGAGTGTTGTGATTAGAGCGTCAGCTCTGAATCTGGGAGGTCGGTATTCAAACCCCGCCGAGCGTACCAAAGACTTTAAAAATGGTATGTGCTGCTTCCTTGCTTGATGCTTGGCATTTTATGATTACTCTGGCTTGATGGCCTATTGGCCTCTGTGCATTGAAGTTCCTTGGAAGGGAATTCATTTATTGAATCCCCCCCCCTCCCGTCTGTGTGTCAAAGCACGTGGTTTGTGTGACCATCTGGTGACCTCCAATCAACTTTTATTAACAGCTTTTGAAGTTGTCAATCTTTTGGGATCTTCCTCCCTCAGCCATATCTTTGTTGGGCAAAAACTGGTCTGTAAGCTTGCCTCCATAGCCAGTCGCTGACTTGGCATCCTCTGCCTTGCAGTCCTTGTCATACCTGAACTCTTATCCATCGAAGCCATCTGTCTGCAGCTTGATGAAGTGATACTCTGCCTTTTTTGCTTGCACCCCTGCCTTGCACTTGCTAAGCTTGATGGCACAGAACACCAGGTCCTTCAAGATCACTGGAATGTCCACAATGAACTGAGTCTGAGCTTATTTCACATTATGCAGTTTATGTGGCTTGTCTTCTACCCCATCCTCCCCCCCCCCACCCCTAGGTTTCCTGCAGGTGCATGTGGTTGTTCAGTCACCTTTCTGGTGATATTCCAAAAACCAGAATCGCTGCTCAACTTCCTCAATAAATTTTTCTCCTTCCCCCACCCCACCACCTGTGAAACGTCATGTCTTTAATTCATTCTACCTTAGGACTTTAAGACAGTTGTGCACCACCATCTCAGATCATCCTTCATTCACGACGATGATCTTTCTACCCCCATTAACCAACCCAAGCACACTTTCTGAATTTACAGTCTTCCTCGAGTTTGTGGCTGTATCATGTTGTTGACCCCTTGTGTTTACCCCACCCTGAGCCATTCTCCCACATCCTTATTTCTCCAAGCCTCATTCTATTTTGTCCCTGATCCTTCTGTTCGAGCCCCTCCCATGAGCCTCGACATTGCATACAAAAAAGGAATTCGGCCCCCACCTTTCATTTCAAATGGAGTATATACCCAACCTTGTGCACCCACCCTATATTTTTCTCCATCATGAGTGGTCTTCCAGGAAGCAGTGGTATCAGCATTGCTGAGCAAATTTGGCAATGTAATAGCCAAATTTAATAGATAAGCACAGTCAGATTGAAGTGGTGAGCAATTGGTTTCTAAAACACGAAGGGAGAGGTGTGGAGGAGGTTCTACACTGTATTTGGAGAGGGGGGGGGGGGGTGTAGAGCAAGGATGGGTTTGTTCAATAATGCATAGCATGTACTCTACACACACACACACACACACCACCAACACACACACACACACACACGAAACACTTGCACGGGAGACTCGGTATGGCAAAAGCATCTGCAGTGAGTGAACGATTCACTCAATGACAGCGTGGTGCTGACAGTGCTTCGAAAAAATCGACTAAGGTGTTTGCAAGTGGCTTAAGCAATCCAATTAAATGCTTGACCGGCTAGCCAGGCTGTGGCTGCATGCCCATAGAGGATCCCTTAACTTTAAGCCAGTCTTCACCGTGCCCTTCAGTTGAGAAATAAAATTAATTTGTTCAAACATTGACCTTTATCCCATAAAAGCATTAATGTTTAATGTATTACACCCTGGAGACATCGCAAAGTTTAATTGCCGTGAAATAAACATTGCAATAATCCGCCACGTTGCCTGCTCATCTGTGCACGTGTCAGGTGATTCATTGGTTCGTGGTCTGAGCAAACGTTAATTTATTTTAAAATTGTCTTCACCAGATTTGATTTGATTTTCCTTGGAGAGCACCTGCAAAACCTCCAAAAATATACACAGATCTGGCAGATGCAATGGATAAGCAGGCACGATATCAAGCAGTGAATGCGTTAAATTTGCTCGATGAAGCTGGTTAATTTTGACACATTCGTAAATATTTTTCACTTTATAATTCTCCAAACAGGAGGTAGGTAGGTGTGTGTGTTGGAGGAACCATAGCCTTGCTTGCTTAATTAATAGGCATATCTGCTGTTTCTAGACTCATTTCTTTTAAATACTTTGACACTTATTTAGTTCCTAAGCCGAAAAAATTTTTGAATATACTTTAATTGGTCCATGAGAGTTGATCGTTTTTGGAAATTGCATATATGATGAAGGACGTCCAGCTATTTAATTCTGAAAACTATAGCATCACAAAAGTGCTGGAAACCGATTTCGTAGCTATGATTAACAGGCATTCGATTAATATGAGTGCAGAAAGTGGAAAATAACAAAGAAATGAAACTTTATCGTTAAATTATTGAGCGTGACTTGAGCAGGCCAAACAACATGGTGGCTTCGACCCATTGAGGTTACCTCGATGCACCTTCAGACCCCATCAAGACGCAGTGACCAGAATGCGCCTGATTATAGGATTTAATATTTCAAGGTCTTTAACCAAAGTCACAAGGGTTTTTTTATTCAACAAATGACACCAAAAAAAAAATTCAAGAACAAAAAAAAGCATCTCTCTTGGAGTTTTTATTGGTATGCATGCATCGTTCGGACTGCTAGTTTTTCATGGTTTGGAGTAGGTGGAGGAACACATCACACACACACACACACACACACAAGCACACCGCAGGATATCTATTAGTATAGATTATGACTCGGAAAGGTCTAGAGCCGAGACCGCCTGTGTGGACATTCTTCCGTTATGCCACACCTGTTTTTCCAGTCGCAAGTTTTCTTTTTTCTTTAAATTTATTTTCAGTGTCTAACATAAAGAGCTCAACGTACTCATATTTCCAGTTGAAAGTTTATCAGTTGGACTTTCCTGACAATGTTGTATTAGCATTGTTGAGTGCAGATCATTTGAGTGTGTTAAGGAGCACAATAATTGCTTGTGCGTGACCAGGATCAAATTTGTTTATCAACGTCATCATGATGCGAGAAACAAATTTTTGAAGACTTAATCTTGATACAATGGATTTCAAAATTTGCCAAGAAGGTGAGGATTTTGTCATCGCTATCATGATCAAAATAATAACTGTTGAAGTATTTTTGCTCATAGATTTGGCAGTGGTGTCCCCCGCTCTCAAGGTCAGAGGTAGGGTGGGAGTGCCCACGGAGCTTATTGAATGAGCTCTGTCTGACGGGCAAATCTGTCGTGTACTTATGTATACAATAAATTCAAAAAACCCATTGAACATTGTTAAGCTTCATATTGCAGAATTTCTGTCTCATGAAATTATCCTCAACCTGATAATAGACCACGGCTATTGCATGGTTGAATTGTTTTGTGCCAATGGCATCATTCTCGGTAACTTGCTTGTGTTGGGATATTTCAAAAAACGTTCAAAAGATTTAGCTTTCACGATAAACAGATCTGTCCTCGTACCATCCAAAGGTGGGGGACCCAGAGTACAGCTCTTGTAACGCACATACTTTTGATCGATTAAGTAC
>CM068963.1:31154290-31192783 GCA_035128595.1 Eptatretus atami | reverse complement strand
GGGAGGTCGGTGGTTCAAACCCAGGCCGAGCCATACCAGAGGCTTTAAAAAAGGTACGTGCTGCTTCCTTTCTTGACGTTCAGAATTTAAAAGCAGAGAGAACGGACTCACAGCCATAGTTTGGCATCCATACGGAGGAGGAAATTCCTCCTTGGGAAATGTCCCGCCGATTGCGGTGAGAAAAAGCAGCGCCACTGTTGTGATGTCGCTGGCACCCAGAGTGCTCCGGGAAGTGACGGCACTTCCCCCAAGCTCAGTGGCTTTGTTTGTCTCATCTAACGGTCTTGTGTTGTGTTTCGTATGTTCATGTGTGCGGCAACTCTACTGCGAGCCTTAGATTCCTTAAATAATGCCTCTGAGGGCTTTGTTGGTGGAGGTAGAAAAAAAGCAAACACAAAGAAGAAATACTTTTCTTGATGACATTTGAAATAGAATATTCATATAATGTTCAATGAGCATTTTGTGATTCTGAAAATAACATCGTTACATCAGAGAAGGATTTCATTTTAGAAGCATCTTCATTGTGGCGTAAGAGCTTGCGTTACTTTTTGGTGAAAACGATATTTTATAAACTGCGATGTAATGCATGTTGGGAATTTTAGATGAATTGAAAATTCCACCAGCACATTTGCTTCTGCTATTTATGCTGACTGGTGTGGATGAAATTCCCAATTGCTGCTCACTCTCATAAACCCTCACTCAGGCTGCGAGCATGCCAAACACCTCTCAATGCAAGTTGAAGCCGTCCTCCTGGCTACTGCAGCACATTGAAATCACCTGGTTTGAGGCATTTATTTGTTAATCACTGACACTGCATTTCAAAATGTTGCCTCACCTCATTATGTTCCTGGAAGAACTCAGCAAAGCCCTCAACCCCAAATAAGAAGACATTCAAGCTGAAATCTTCCCATTGGGAAAGCAGCAGCAGTAAGTAACTCCTTTCACAGTAGATACTTGGCATTATTATGCAGCTTTCACGAAAGCATATCTTCTTCTTCAACGGCCACCGTTATCCCACCTTTCTTGTGGAAGCTTGGCCTGAGTCTTCACAAATCAGCTGGCAAGGCCTGACATTTGATTAGTTAAGGCAGGAATTTGGAATTTGTTCATGGTGCTCGCGATAGCTTGCGTACTCTTCACGGAGGACACCATGGGATCTTTAATGTCCACCGACAAATGCTGGCAGACATCCATCCATGGTGCCCATTGATGAATCACCATGCATGTGAAACACTGAACTTACAGTTTATGGCTTGTTCTGGAATCGAACCCAGGCTAGACAGCTTAGAGGTGAGTGTGCTTACCTCTAGGCAATTCTGTCAGCCTTTCAACTAACACATATCTATATTGCCATATAAAGTTGTATTGTCCATCTGTCCATCGATGGAATCCACCCCACATTAGTAACCCCATCATATTGCATACCGTTGGAATCCTCTTGACATGGAGATACAAGAAAACATTTTCAAACCAACAAGTTATGGGGTTCAGGGGAGAGGAGGTAGAATGTACCAAAATACAAGTTTTTTTGATAAAGGACTCTTCCTGAAACGTCAATGAACTGTGGTTTAAAAAAAAAAAAATGGTGTATTGTTCACCCTTATGTTTATAAATATATATTTATAACTACATATACTGTCGTTATCAATTAACAAAGAGAAGCAAACTTATGAATATGTGGGAAAAAAAACACACACACAGACCAGGAATTAAATCAAGGTTGTCTGATGAACCATAACAATGCTCTGCCATCTGAGTTATCTGGGCAACCCATAGGCTGCACACACAATTCTGCCACATACAGATGTCACTCTCTTTCCTTCACTGCTGCTGGGCAACTCACTGCCAACCAGAAGAGCAGTGAAGGCCTGCCCACGAGAGGGTCTTCCCCCATGAGGGAACGAATCCATTTTTCACCACAGGGGACGTAGTAATGCAGTTATAAATGAACAGGGAAACAACATGAAAATGTGGGAAAAATGCACACCCAGACCAGGAATCGAACACAGGTCCTCCAGTGGGAAAAAATACACACCCAAACCAGGAATCGAACACAGGTCCTTTCTTGTGGACAGGCCTTTGCTGCTCTTGTGGTTAGTAGCGAGTGCTCCAGAAGTAGCAAGGGAAAGAGAGCGGCATCCATGTGGGAGAATTGCATTCCCAAACCACAGGTTGCCCAAATAGCTCAGATAGCAGAGAACTGTTATGGTTCATCATCATCAGACAACCTGGGTTTGATTCCTGGTCTGTATATTTTTTCCCATATTTACTCACACAAACACAGGTACACACCTCTCCAGTGTTTATCGAAAGTCTGCAGTGGCCCCCTTTCAAATTTTTCACCTTTTGTTGCCTTATAGCCTGGAATTAAATTGTATTAATTCAGACTTTTTGCACCTTTACTTACACATCGTAACCCACAACTTCCAAGTGAAAAACAAATTCTACAAATATCAGGAAATGAATGAAAAATACAACACTAGAATATCTTGGTGGATAAGTGTCCACGCCTCTTATAATAGCAATTGTAAATTAGCTCAGGTGTAACCAATCACCTTCAAAATCACACACCAAGTTAATTGGCCTCCAGCTGTGTTAAATTGTAGTGATTCTGATTATTTCAGAATAAAATCACCTGTTCCTGTAGGTTTCCTCTGCTGGGTAGTGCAATTCACAGCAAGGACTCAACCATGAGAACCAAGGAGCTTTGAAAAGACCTCTGGGATAAAGTTGTGGAAAGGCACAGATCAGGGGATGGGCAAAATATATTTCAAATACCTTGAATATCTCTTGGAGCACAGTCAAGACAATCATTAAGTAGTGGAAGGCATATGGTACCACCAAGACCCTGCCTAGATCAGACCGTCCCTCCAAACTGGATGACCAAGCAAGGAGGATACTGATCAGAGAGGCCACCAAGAGGCCAATGGCAACTTTGAAAAAGCTACAGGCCTTTATGGCAAAGACTGGTCACTGTGTGCATGTGCCAGCAATACCCCAAGGATTCCACAAGTCTGTCCTGTGTGGTAGAGTGGCAAGAAGGAAGCCATCACTCAAAAATGCCCACCTTTAGTCCCGTTTGAGGAATGCAAAAAAAAACACTCTGGAGATTATGAAGCCAAGTGGCAAAAAGTTTTGTGGTCTGATGAAACCAAGATGGAACTTTTTGACCTAAATGCAAAGCCTTACGTTTGGTGCAAACCCAACACAGCACATCACCCAATGAACACCATGCCTACTGTGAAGCATGGTGGTGGCAGCATCATGGTATGGGGATGTTTCTCATCAGCAGGGACTAGGGCACTTATCAGGTTCGAAAGGAAAAAAGACGGAGCAAAATACAGAAAAATCCTAGAGGAAAACATGCAAGAAAGCTGAAATTGAGACAGTAGATCACCTTTCAGCATGACAACGACCCAAAGCACACAGCCAAAGCTACACTGGAGTGGCGAAGGAATAAAAATATAAATGTCCTTGAGTGGCCCAGTCAAAGCCCCGATCTACATCCAATCAAATATTTGTGGCATGACTTGAAGATTGCTGTCAATCAACGCTCCCTACGCAACTTGACTGAGCTTGAACAGTTTTATCCAGAAGAATGGGTAAATATTGCCCAATCAAGGTGTGCAAAGTTGGTAGAGACCTATCCCAACAGACTCACGGCTGTAATTGCTGTCAAAGGTGCCTCCACCAAGTATTAACTCAGGGAGGTGGACACTTATCTAACCAAGATATTCTAGTTTTGTATTTTTAATTCAACATTATATATTAATATTAATTCATCATTATATTTTAATATCAACTTCCAAGTTCTCCATATATATATATATTGTTGCTGACCCGGAGTTGTGGGGGTACGACGGTGGGGGTGTCCCTGCTTCTCACCGGACTCACCGGGAATCTAGGCCATCACAGACAAATAACTAATAATAACTTGACCACGTGACTCAGGGTCCTATGCCTGACAACCGTTTACCTAAGAACACGTGATCTCCTTACTGGGGAATCGCGCCCTTGGCAATTGTGCTGTTGTTATCTTTATTGAATCTTGATAAATGCGGCCGGGCTTTCTGCTAGCACAATGCCGGACTGATATGAGAGCCAATTAGTTGGGGAATTATAACCTCCCAGCTAATCTACATTGAGACATTGCTGGACCAATGGAAGAAAGGACAACCACAGGCAGATTGGAAATATAACAAGAATAATTTATTTGCAATGAGTGATGAGGGGTACGGGAAGGAGTGAACTCGAGGGCTTTAATGGTGGCAAAGGGCAACCAGAGCAGGAAAAGGGGAAATGCAACAAAAAGAGTAATCAAGATGTGTATTTACAAAAAGGAAGGGAAATGTACAAGTTGTAGACTTAGCTTAACCTATGCCTTACCTACCGGATAACAAAACAGGGTTCTCGTCAGACCATGTACACATGTGGAGACAAATTGGCAAGGGCAAGGTGGCCTCAGCCTGCCGGTATGTACGTCACCGTCACCCTCTCCAGCTTGGAACTGCTCTCCAGAATGGCCGCGACATTGCTCTCCACAGCCAAGGGTCCAGAAGCTCCATCAAGAGCATGAACCAAAGCGTCAAGGGCCAGGGAAGAAGCGAGGGCGATGCAGAGTATCCAGGAGCAGGGCAGAATGAGTGCATGTGATGCCAGGACAGAGAGAGAAGAGAGAGAGAGAGAGAGAGAGAGAGAGAGAGAGAGAGAGAGAGAGAGAGAGAGAGAGAGAGGAGAGAGGACAACAACCAGGTGCGAGCACAGATTTATAGCCCCGGGGGCAGGCAGGGCCAATGAGGCACATGTCAGATCTTCCGAGGTGGCTGTGACCAGCTATTGGGCCATGTGAGATCCTATGAGCCGGCCCCATGCGAGCCATTGGAGGGTTCCCCCACAGCCCCGCCCATTCTGCTGACCGGCCGGATATTCACTCACTTGGTACTTCCGCTGTCGTCATCAGCAGAGTTCCGCACTTAACATTAGCAATCACCCCTTGTACCCCCATGCTCCCAGGACAAACCCTAAATGTCCAACAATGTCCATAGCATAAAGCCAGGGAATGGGGCAATCATTTAAGGGAGGCTGGGTCGTGTCCTGGTCTGTTTACCAGTCATTTTAGGTGGAAGGGAATGAACAGGGATAAGGAAAATGAAATACAGTGCAGGGGTAGAATGCAATGAATTACATTACAGGGTAGACGTCCATACAGACGTACAGACAAAGAAGGACTTTGTGGGGCTTTAAACAATAAATGGGAATTCGAGAATTTGGCACGCATTCCAGAATGCTGGTGTAAATCGCACACGTTGAATGCCATGGCAGTAAAACACGCACGCCCTATGTGATGACGGCAGTCACAGAACACATCATCATGCGCTGATGTCTCTATCATCCCAACGGGTTGAGAAGGGGGTCCTTACTACCCAACCCAACACATTTATTTACATCAATAACCCCTAAAGGGAAGGCGATATTCTAAACGTTCAATACGGAAATAACTATTCTAGAGTGTACGAGCTGTTGTGATTTCAATCTCAGCATGTGCTTTATAAAACCGCCACAATATAATATATATATATATATATATATATATATATATATATATATATATATATATATATATATATATACATACAGTATATGTACATTGTTATAGCATAATACATGGAATCGCAGTTTGTTATACAGTGCATTATTAAGATACAACCTCCGCTGACAAGATGATTTAAGGTATGCACACTCGCCTCCAAGCTGTCTAGCCAGATTTGAATCCATTCCAGCTAAAACTGTTATCCTGGGTTTGAATCCTGACCCAGCTATAAAATGTCATCCTGGTGTTTCACAGACTAGGTGAATCATCAATGTGTGTGTCGCTCCTCCAATGGACCTGAAACGGATGTCCTGTGTTCCGACATCAATTGATGGACATTAAAGATCCCCACGGTGTCGTTCACGAAGAGTGGGTGAGCTATCGCCAGTACTGTGGTCAAATTACAAAATTCTGCCCGAATTACTGCTGGAAGGCAATGGCAAACCATCCAGTATAACCCTTTCTCAGGAAACTGCTTTGTGCAGAGACATGCAGTAATGAGTGTGGTACATAAATATACATATATATATACATATTACTAAAACTCTCATCTTGTATGTATGTATGTATGTATGTTCTCGAAATACAGCGAAAACGGTATACACGATGGCGCAAAATTTTTACGGCCACCTTACTCACCATTCGCCTGCGGTGTGCAAGATTCGCCTCAAGATTCGTTCAAATCGGGCAACAAAAAAATTATTTAAAAATCAATTCCCAATTCAGTCAAGTACTCTTGGGGAGTATTTGATCAATGCAAACAACCTCAGCGGTATAGTTCACTGGATCTATTTTTTAATTTTTATTGAAA
Source organism: Eptatretus atami (assembly GCA_035128595.1). Classification (NCBI taxonomy): domain Eukaryota; kingdom Metazoa; phylum Chordata; class Myxini; order Myxiniformes; family Myxinidae; genus Eptatretus; species Eptatretus atami. The sequence goes on along the minus strand of CM068963.1, from coordinate 31,186,382 downwards.
TGATTTTTTTCATCAACCGCTGTCACAACAGGAACCCAACGGGTTCACGGGTCGTCTAGTATCAAATGAAAGTAACAACTGAATAGGGAGAGTGAAAAAAAATAGTAAAAGGAAATATAAGCTATTTACAAAGAATAAAGGATGGACAAAAGAGAAGGGAGGGGAGAGACAGGGGAGTGGGGGAGAGAGAAAGTAGGGGAGGGAGGGAGAAGAGAAAGTGCGGGAGGGAGAGGAGAGAGAAGGGGAGAAGGAGGGGAGGAAGGAGAAGGGGTGGGGAGTGAGAGAGGGGGAGGGATAAAGGAGAGGGGAGGGGAAGAAGGGGAGGGGAGGGAGAGAGGGGATGGGGAGAGTGGGAGAGATGGGGGAGTGGGGAAGGGAGGGAGAAAGATGAGAAAGAGAGGAGGAGAATGAGGGGAGGGAAAGAGAGGGGGAGAGGGGAGTAAGGGAGAGAGGAGCAGGATAGGTAGGATAAGGGGGGTGGGGAAGAAGTTTCCTTCTGTATCCATCCTGTGCACCCCATTGTTTGTCCAATTCTCCCTCGATTTTGTCCCTCAACTCCACTGTTGGTGTCTCACCCTCTCACTACTGTTCCTTTTGCCCTGTTGCGTCCTGATCCATTTGGTGTTCCAGCACTTCCACGAGCCTTGACTGTGTACAAAAAAGTCATAGGTTGGCAACCATTGTATAGGCTTTGTGCGTTCAATGGTCTCTTTCTGTGTTGAAGTTCTTGGAAGGGAAGTCATCGATTATATATTGTGAACCGTGGTGTCTGTCTCCAGTTTACGGCGGCCGTTTCGCGTGTTGCATTGAAAAGCTCAACATTCACTCTTGAAATAACGGAAGAACAGGCATGAGTAATGTTGATGCCAAATTTTATTTCACAACCAGGATATTTTTCCCTCTATTGAGACAAATCCAACCTCCGCCACCCGATGTTGCACCACCAATTTTGCGGTGGGTGGTACAGTATAAGTAGCTCAGAGCTTTGTTTCTGAGCGAAACTAAGAGTGCCAACACAAGTGATATTTTAAAGTCCATGAAATATTATTTAAATTAATAGATTAACTTAAACCTTTCCCGGCACTGGGGACGGATACTGTTCCTCGAAACAGGTAAATCAAGAATTGGTGATTAGAATGAGCTCTTTATTTAAAAGTTTACAGCTTTCGTAATGTTTAATGTAAATACCGCAAACATTGTAAAATAAGAGGTGAAGGTGAACTACATGGTCTTGGGTCATGTGACCCATCTTGAGCAGAGCGAAGCTGCACCAGCCCACTTTTATTTATGGATATTTTTGCTAATGGACGTTTTCCACCTGTTTTTTTGCTGGTACAGTATGTTGGTTTTGAGTTGTCAGTATGTCAAATTTCAGCCTTCCTGCACAGCAAGAAAGCACAAAACATTTACATCAGTGAGTGGATGGTTAGAAATATATTGACGGTTTTTGGAGACCCCAGGGAAGTACATAGACAGACACAAAAGAAACCCAAGTGTTGTAATTTCTGTATTATATTGTGTAGCTAAATTGCCACCCCATTCCCCATGTCAGTGGGAAGGGAATATGCCTTGGTGTTTGCAGTAGAATCAAACCCTATTGACTCTTTTCTTCTCTATTTATCTTCCTCAATCTCTTTCCAGACCTCGACAGTGCACACACGCATGCATGCACACACACTTTACAACACGCTATGTACCACACAACCCCACAAATCACACTGCTCCACACGGGAAAAAGAAACAAGTCAAAGTCTGAGCAGGCATGACTGAGCGGAAGGACCGAGTGGATGCTCCGCAGGCCAGCACAAGGCCTCACCTCGCTGCCAGGCTTCTAGGAGTCAATGGGCATCGTCAGGCGATACGGCAGTCCAATGGGAAAGCAGGCGGATTGTACAGCACCCGGCCGTAGTGGAGGGCAAATTGTGGTTATAAAAGTCCAAATAGAGCTCAAAATAGGGAGACGCGTCTGGGAATATGCGGGAATGAGCTGGTGGTTGGAGAGTGGGCTGGTATCTGTAACACAAGCAGAGCTGGTGGACAAGGGAGAAGCGACCGAGGTCCTGAACCAGGCAGATGGATCAGTCTAGCTGAAAATCCATCCAAACACACCGATTGATACGAACTTTCTCGTTGTCTCGACGCTACTTCATTGTCTTTGGATGCACGAGCGTCAACCAAAGTGCCAACTGATTTTTTCAGAGCTGACACCAAATGTTGCACCTAACGCCATTTCCTCTGCCACACGCATCCACCCTCTGCCCCTCAAGGGACACGTCACATGACACCCCCTTCTTCTTCTCCCCCCACACCTCGTATTCTTCTCACTCTCTTTTCCTGATATGACTGTGGCACTTGTTGGTATTATGTGACAAGTGACTGATTAAGACTGGGCTTATGTGCTCAGGGAAGGATTTATCTTTCGTGACACTGTTTGTAGTTAAACCACAATACAAACCCTTTTCCAAACTGTCTGGTTGTTAATTCCATTGGTTAAGCATAGTGTGTGTAACAAGGAGTTAGTTTCCACCGTTCCGCCATGAGCAGTCATAAGTTGGTGATCCACCTACAATAACACTCGGCCGTATTTGATCCAGGGGGCAGGTCGGGAAGCACAGTTCTCATGTGGGGTAATAAAACTTGCTGGGAAGGCAAAGCAGATTTGGATGCTGGACCCTACCGAAATTAAGCGTCTCAGATGGTGTCTGTGCTTAAACTGTCGCGCCACAGCTTTTTCCGCGGTTTGTCGCCTTCAGGATCTTCAGCCAGGAAGTGAATTGGAGAACTCCCTTCACGATTCCGACAGGAGGCCAATCCATAACAACATATACTAATGACTCTTTTCTTCTCTATTTATCTTCCTCAATAGAGAAGAAAGCTTTTTTTATTTCATCAATGTGCACCATGTTTATCATGGTGCCTCCGCCGAGATTGTCGGTTCTTTTTTCTTGTGTGATAAAAACAGCGACAGATGTCATTGCTTACATATTGTAAGCAATAACGAACCGTGCTTTCCCAATTGTCTCGGGTCGCTCACCAGCATTTATTTTTTTAATTTGCGGATGCTTTCCGACGGTTGTGTGATTTTTTTACCCGGTGTTTCGGCTTTGATGTCCATTGGCAGGTGAAATTTCAGCTTTCTACATCACCCGGAAGTTACCGATCATTAATATCAGTCAGTCGATCAGTGAGTGGTTAGAATGAGCTTTATATGATATATGTGTCGAAAAAAACCTTCCTAAACTGGAGTTCAGAGAACACCTTACCCATGCAGTCTTGAGAAACAGAGACATGGGTGTGGTCTGCAAGTGGCAAATTTGATTGGTCATGATAACGTAATATTTTGTCCAAATACTGCTAAATTAAAAGTTTTTGGAAGTACCAAAAAGGTTGTGTTCTCATGTTCAAGTATATAGGATAATGATATTGAAATACAAGAGATTTCAAAAGTTGTTGAAAAAGAAAAATTGTGGAAGTTTACCGCTGTTAGTGCAGTGTCTTTTACACCACCTTATTTAACATGTGAAATTAGTTATTCGTGCTTTTTTGTGTCCTTTATGATGTCCTTTAAAAACAGTAGGTTTCCTGTTTGGAATGATTTTCAATTTTGATCGATTGCCAGGCAGGCAAACAGATTTTAAAAAACAAACAAAAAAACTCACTCGTCTGGGCATTCACAGTCAGGATGAATTCAGAGCCAAAGTACTGCTATGCTACAGGTTTGTTATTCGATTAATATTCAAAATATAACATTCAATTGAAATCAAATTGTCCCTTGATCATAAACTGATGTTTGTAAATGGACATACAATGTGAACCAACTGCTCAACCCCACTTTTCGCTTGGCTTGCGTTAAATATCCTCAGAGCAGGCTCATAGACAAGACTATCACCGAGAGATTCTTTAATATTACAAACAGGCAACCAAAGACATGACTGGTTATAAATGCATGAGCAACTTGAAGTCGTGAAAACAAATGAAGGATTAAAGGTAGAATGTCACCAGAGCAGCGGACATCATGAATGCAATCTCAAAGACGGATAAAGCTGCTGATGCAAAGGTCACACCCTATCACTGACGAATCCATTCTCTTTAATAATGCGAAAGTGAAAGTTTTCTTATGACTCTCCTCAATTTGGTGCAAAATTGGCCTGACTAAAGTTGTCTGTACATTTATGCCAGTAGAAAATTAGCATTTTAGCGAGGGCATGTTTATCATGGTGCCTCCGCCGAGATTGTCGGTTCTTTTTTCTTGTGTGATAAAAACAGCGACAGAATTTCAGAAATGGCATACGGTGCATTTGCAAGAAACAGTGGTTGTCAATTCCTATTCATTTAGCTTTTTCAATTTTTCTAAACAATCACTCCACAACTACAGAACACGTTTGAAGCAGTGTGGCCAAGCTCCACAGCTGTCAAAAACGGATATGTACAGTACTCAAATGTGCTCCGATATTGCAAGTAATACAACGTAGCCTTAATATGTGTGTAACGTATCCAGGTCATATGGCATGCAAGTTGCAGAGCAAGTGGGCCACGTGGAGCGCAAATCACAGAGCGAATGGAGTTTAAACTGGATCGAACTTAACAAAAATAAACATCACTCGATATATAATAAACCACACATGAAGATATGAACACAGGGCTGGACAGCCATGTTTACTAACACACACAACGTGACAAACCATCAGCTCAATTAAACGTCAATTCATGTGATTTGCTGGTAAGATGCCACAGCAAGAGTTAAATAGAAAAAAAGGGAATGGGAGAAGTCAAAATTTAAAGAACATTGTAGAAAAAGGTAACAACTCAAACAAAACTAAGGCAGAAAGGGAGGCAAGCGGAATGCACAATGTCTTTTTGCCTCACCTTTGTGCAAACGGGCACATACTAATTGCACCATCTCATCAACAGCGCGGATGACCTGTCATCAAACTTGTACAGACTTTTGTCCGTCATTTTCATGTTGTTTCGAGATGTCATTTCAAATCCAGTTGCGGAAGGCTGGGTCCTTGTCTGTCACAGGATGTGTCCTGCTTGATGAACTCTCAAGCTGTGAACATTTCATTTGTAGAGTTGTCTTGATGGTTGGTTGCAAGTTTTTGCTTCCTCCGTTGGCATTTCTGCAGCACCATTTATTAACCGATCGCTCATCACTTTTATGTCAAATCAACTTGAAAAGAAAATGGTCGAGGGGAAGAGGATGTGAGCAAGATCTCTGTGCGTTTCAATGAGTGTTTCTTTGCATTACAATCCCCATCAGTTCCCCAACCAAACACTGGCCTTGCTTACACCCATGTATACAACATAGCCACACATTGCTGATATCCTAAATCCAACATTTGTAATGAATGCAAAAAAAAAAAAATTAACCAGTGGATGTGCAGCTTGTCTTGATGGTACAAAAAACCATAAATATAAACAAAAATAAGTTTCTTTATGCCTCCTTGTCTTGATCTCAGCCAAACAAATGTGTGGTTGAGAGAAATCGATTGCCATTGTCTCGGTCCAAACTTGAATCATGTTCCTTGCTTGTTCCCTTGCTGTTCTTGTTGTAGGCGCATCATCAGCTGTCGTATTTCTTCTCTTTTTTGTCGTCCGACGGTGGATGAAAGAAACCAGGACTCAAGTTGCATGGGAAGCTGAAAACTGCAGATTGGATGCTAGGGAATGAAAGATGGGTAAGCAAAAAAATAATGTAAGCAATAAAACCGTGCATGTTCATTGGAAAGGGTGAGAGGTAAATGGAACAAACCTGAAAGAATGCTTCTGCATAATGCAGAAGGAATACACCACAGTCACTGAAGTTGTTTTGCTGAGGAACTCGAGGGGAAAAGCCAGGCATAGTCTGTTGGGAATAGCCCCTCTCACCACTATGTCTTGCTCTCCATTCCTCTTCCAAGTACCTGGCAAAATAAACAATACAATTAGTGTTCACAAAAAAGCAGTCAAACATCCTCCAATCAACATCCTTTCCCCCTTTAAAAATATATAAATTAAGTTGGACTCAATAACACCACATCTCAAATGAATAATGTACTCAATGCAAATGCCTGGAAAATCTGACTGCCGCTACAAGAAGAACAGTTGAATCACTTCACATAAGCAAAATTAGTCACTGTGTCACCACCAGCATTTAATGAAATTTTCCTTTTGTTTTGATTCTTCAGCTAAGAGGTCTTGCTAATTAATTAACAATGCTGTTTTTGTATTTTATTTTAAATGGCCACAGGTAATATTGATAAGAAGAGTGAATGTAACATGCAGATACAATCAGAGCTATTTCAGCAAAGACTAGATCAAGGATGAAGATATATGACATTTTTTAATTGAAACCCATTTGAAGTGAAGGAATATCTCAAAAACCAAATAAAATGTATATAATCATGCATTCTACAAAATTTGGTCAAATGTGACATCATCACTACCTCCATTTACGTATATATCATTGAATTTCCATGAAAAAGCTTTTAACGCAACGATAAAACAATATGAACTGGAAAGTATCTGAATATGCAAAGCCCGTCTGAATCTGCTTTGTTCCATGTTTATCAATATGAGGGACGTTTGGTTACAGTACCTCAATTATCAGAATGGGCAATATTCGTGTTTCTGTCCTGTCACAACAACATCTACACATTGCCCAAGAAAAACACCTCCAAAGTACAGATTACAAGCCTTGCTTTGAAATCCTCCTTATGATTACATCCTACCACTATTATAATAGCTTACAAATCATGCATACATCACATACGAGTCACCACTTTCAAAATTTTGATGACAGTGTTTACAGGTTTTGGATCCAGCTCATGGGTTGGCCTTTTAGCATACCCATCTGAAGCACTGGCTTGTAATGTGGGGAGCCCATGTTCAAATCCCATACCACGAACGTATGTCCACTGTCGACTACGTCTTTGTAATTTACATAAAAGCACACCAATATCTGCAAATGCTCTTGTCCAGCATGCTATTTATGCACAAGTTCCTCAATGAGCCTTCGATCACTGTTAAAAAAACAAAAAAGATAGAGAATATTCCAAAAAGTTTATTGCGTAGGTTGTAATTCAGGGTGAAATGTGGAAATAATTTGATCATCCAAATGACTAAATATGGCCTGGAAGAACCCTGATTCTCTTGCAGCAGGAAAATTTCACACTTCTCACATTTCAACAGCAAAAACAGCAGAAGTAGTCTTGAAAATCCTTAATTGTCTCTATTTTTGCCAATTTGGCCCCATTCAACTGTTCGGTTTTCAAACCTGAAGCAGAACATTATTGGTGTCTTTCTTCACCATGAACAATGTGAATGGGTATTTGCAAACCAGGAGAAGAGTTTTCACAAAAGAGAAAGTGTACTGACCTTGTAAGGGAAACCAAAATTCAAAAAACCTGAGACTTACTGCACCTAATCTGAAAATCAAAATTTTCATTTCACATCCTTCAAAAAAAGACATGGCAATTGGGGATTTAAGATTGGCTCTGAAAAGCACGTGATAGAAATATGCTTCACAGTCAATCATAGGTGCACAAAGGCAAATATGGCTGCTTAGACAGATGATCAATTCAATACAATGATATTAAATTTAATATTAAAATACTTAAGCATACTTTAAATTCAAACGTGTGAAAGGACAAGTTAAATAATGATCAATCTCACAGATCAGTACACCCACTCCCCATGGGAGCGGCAGGCAGGGTCAATTTCAAATGCAATTTATTTACTTTTTGCATTAATCTGAGACTTTCAGTGGAGCCTCTTGATTAATTGTATTTAGAGGACAAAGCCATGAGTAGACATGAGTGCACCTCAACATAAATTACACATACGTTAGTAGACAATAGATAAACACATCGTATTTGAGGTCGAAACATGGGTTACCAAAATAATGAGCCAGGAGTTCAGATGGGTATGCTGACGGGCCAAACGAAATAGATTTTTGATTGCACGGTTAAAAAACACAGTGGGAGTGAAGGGAACGCGCACAAGCCAGCAATAAATTAATTTTGAGCAGAGAGAGGTCATAAGCTGGACAAGCAGTAGGCTGCAACCTGAGATCATTTATTGTTCAGTTTCGTTCCAAGGTCAGAAGTTCGAAAATATAAATATTAGTATTCAGAGAACAAGATAAGATCTAGCACAAACTAAAAGTTTAACTGTTGATTCCTGCCAGTTTATATGTTCTTTTTCGCTTTAAGGTTGAACTATTTCTCAGCGTTGAAGCATGAATTGCACACTACTTTTGAACTTTGACCAATCAGAGTGCTGGCTTGTGTCACGTGATGTGCACAATCGTGGAGCCGCGTCAATCATCACAGGTTTGTCATGTCGAGCACAGCAATCTTTGAAGTGCTTTCTGCACTGCAAAAATGTTACAAAATGACCTCATTCACCCACTTACTCCACTTGGAGTGAATATCCCGAATGATTGATTAAGTGGGTAGGAATGGCTGGTGCTTGCCAATATGTAATTGCAAAGAATCATGAGCATCTCATCAAAGTTGAGTACAGTGACATCTCTGCCGAAGCAGGTTTTCATGCCACCTGTTATGGGCATTTTATTAAGAAGTTTCTCATCAAACTTAGAGAAAAAAAGTGAATGAAGAGGAAGCTGCTGTCCACCAACACTGAGTTTCAGCGATTAGTTGACCATTGTAGTTCTGCCTATTCACTTTTTAATTTGTTACATTGTCGAGGCTCGTATGAGAGCTAACACACAAAGCAAGGGGGGGTACGAGACCAAGAGGGGCGGGAGAGGGAAGGACAAACCGATGGGGAACAAAGACATTAGGAGATCGGTGGAAGGGAGAGGGATGGAGCGGGAACACGGGGTATACAAGATGGACATTACAGGGACTTTCAGGAAGGAAAGCAGGAAATTTGAAGGAGGTGGATTTGGGGTGGATTAACGGGGGTAGAAAAGATCGAGGTTTTGGATGGGGGAAGATAAGAGGTGTGGTGAAAAACAGTTTTGAAGGCCTGGAGGAAGAATGGGATTGAATAGAGTGAGGGAGTTTATTCCAAAGGCAGAAAAAAAGAGGAATAAAGAGTGAAGGTGAGCAGTGATTCGTGATTTTGTAGTTTTACCAAAGGGGTTGTTGGCGGGTCTTGAGCGTCCTGCGGAAATATGGTGGGGACATATCGAGAGAAGAGCAGGGGGGGGGGCGAGACCGGAAAGGAGATGGTAGAAGACAGAAAGACCACCGACCTGCCTGCGGTGAGAGAGTGAGAGGCCCAAAGACTCAATCCGCGGAGAATACCAATGATCCCAAATGCCTTGGTTTCCACAGCGTGAAGCCGAGAAAGGAGAGGCAGGAGCACCAGCCCAGAAGGAAGAGCAGTACTCCATCAGACTGCAGACGAAAGCTTTGTATGCGGTCAGGAGCTCAGGTGGGCCGAGGAAGGACTTTGCATGACGGAGGATTCCCAGTCAGCTACTGGCTTTGGAAGCCAGGTTGGAAATGTGGATTTCCCAGGAAAGATCATGGTAGATAGTGAGACCTGGAAGCTTGAATGTAAGGACTTCTTCCAGAGGATTGTTGAGAAAGTTGAGGGGGGGGGGGGGGGGGAAGGGGATTCTAAATGGTCCTTTCGGAGAGACATAGTAAGAGTGTGAGATTTGTCAGGATTGAAAGACATGTTCCACGTGTTGGACCAGTTGTGATTTTATCTAGATCTGCAGAGAGCGAAGAAGCTGTGGCTTGTCGGTCGGAGGGATGACAGATGGTACACAGAGGTGGAGTCATCAGCAAAGAGATAAGAGGATTTTCCAGAATCAGAGGAATCATTGATGAAAAACCAGAAAAAGAGACAGGGCCCAGAACGCTGCCTTGAGGAATCCAGCCTGGACAGCCATAGGGGATGAGAGAACTAAATTTTGGGCCACACGTTGCGTGGGACAATGGAGAAAGTCTGCGAGCCATGAGGGGAGATGGCCTTGGATATCATAGGAAGAGGAGTTTGGTGAGCAGGGCAGGGTGCCAGACCATGTCAAAAGCACACGAATACGTCAGGGAGATGGCTCTGATTTCATGTCTAGCATTGAGTACCTCCATCTTTGTTAGGGAGCAGAAGCAGCAATATCCAGGTAGGGTGACCTGGTCGGAAACCAATGTATAGGAAATCAAGCCATTGGAGAAGAGGAAGGATTTAATGTCTGAAGCGATGATGGATTCCATTACCATGCTGATGATTGGGAGAAGGCTGCCCCTGTTGGAGAGCGACTGAGCCGGATTTCGCACACGGGAGCCTGGCATGATGTGGCTACGACCGCTATGGACCAATGGGGAGGCTCAGTTTCCCTGAAAGCCTCTTTTGATCTGATGTTTGGCTCCTCCCCTTGTCCGCGGCTCATAAAAATAGTGTACGCGGCTCAATGGCCGAGAGATCGCCGGGGACGCAGCTGTAGCAGTATCGCCGGGGACAGAGCCAAGCAGAAGACGCCAGAGCTCGCCAGACATCGGACCTCACCAGGGAGACAGACGGTGCAAGGACAAGTGTTGAGTCAGCGTGACCAGGCGTGGAGTCACACATTGCTGCTGCGAGCCGGGACTGCTTCCATTTCAACGTCGCTCATTTAGGCTACATCCTGCAGGGACACTTACACATACAGACTCTTTCACGATTTACAATTGGATCTTTTCTCTCACGCATCTTTCTTCTGCCATCTAGCTCTCGTCTACTGTGGACGTAAAAGAGCAATCAACGCGGGCAAGCCCGACCAACTGTTCTTTTCAGAGCAAAACCCAAGAGCGAACTCAAGAGTGAACCGAACTGACTTGCACCTCACATTCTTCCTCTGACACGACGCCACACCCACATCGCATTACACTTGCACCTCTCAAACACACACCCGAGACACCCTCAGTATTTCTCCCTCCTCCCCTTTCCTCAGTATTTTGGGTTGCGCAGGTCTGCTGGGCCATGCCAGGTATTGGAGGTCGTTAATCCTCAACCGTTTCTATCTTTCTAAGCTATCTCAACTTTTCCTTGTGTTTTTGTGTGCGTGTATGTGATGGAGCCTGTCATAGCATAACTTGACTGCATAAGAATTTTTGGGATAATTCTGCTCTGTCTTCTTTTGTAAATATTGTTTGCATTTTGCCACACCCCACAAATTATTTGCTTTCCCTGCTGTACATTTGCAGTAAATCCCATAACTGTGCCACATAACTTTCCTTGCTCCTGGTTTAAATAAATGTGCTTCTTAGAAATGTTCCCAGCTCATTTTTGTCTTTTCCTCCATTGGCCCAGCATGGCCTGCACCCTAGCTTAGCCGGGACATTATTCCCCAAGAATCTGTTAAATAACTGGTACGTACTTGGCAGCTCTGCTCGGCTGCACCTGATCCGGTAAGTAACCTAAATAACACAAGTATGTACTGAGGGCGCGATTCCCAAATAAGGTGACGTGTCCTTAGGTAAACGGTTGTTAGACGGAGGACCCTAAATCACGGGGTCAAGTTATTAGCGTTCGTGGTTGATTAGTGACCCGCCACGACACAAAGTGATTCATGTGCGATGGCCTGCAATTCTTGGTGAGTCCGGAGAGGAACCGACACAGGTTCTCCCTCATGGTTCCCCTGCGATGCCGGTTCCACAACGACATTTAAGTAATTTCAGTGCTAACTACGCCACAGCCTCTGTATGCTTCATTTCACAGTGCAATCATAGAGGAAGAACTAATCAATAATCATGAAGTATTTCGGATGACTAAGCTCATCACTTAATTATTGAAATGTGCTGAAAGAGAACGAGCTACCCGCACAGACTTCAGGTAAATGCAGCTGTGCAGTGAATGGCACTTGGTATCATTTGATGGTAGCCATCTGAAAATGGCATCAAAAATCATGCAGTGATGTCCCGATCATTGAGACTGAATCAAGTCATCACTCAGTGGCTTCAGCATCTAAGGTTAATGAAACTTTGCATATCTACTAAGCAGCACTCATCATAAAGTACGCCTTGCAAAGAACACCTGTTCTGGACTGGCCATGGCCACCAACTGCCACAGATATTACGCTTGCATCTGCTGAAGATACCATTCCCATTGAACTGCATAACCTCCTTGCCTGGAGTGTTGGACTGTCAGATGATCTTTTGACAAATTTTGTCGAGATAGATGATGACACCAATGTCACATTGACATCAATCTGTCAAGATATTGTTGACTTGGCCTCGAAGGGACGTCCCCTGATATGATAAATGATAAATTCTCCATCCCCCGATGAACATGGATGGACAGTATCAAACAATGAACTATCACATGGATGACAATGGACTCAGCACCAGAGTGTGTCCTCAAAGATAATTAATTGTTCCCTACATCCTTTAACATATTCAACTGAAACTTGTGATACATGGCTTTATCATGATAGGTTAGAAAACAAGTTTGCGTTTCAGGGCGTTTCATCAATTTTTTCAGTTATGCCCTTTTGGACTTAGAATATCACATTGGTCGGGGACATGTATTGCAAAGCAATTCTTGCTCTTGTAAATACTGGTTCAATGTCCAATAGTAGAAAAGTCTTGTTATATGGGACCATTTCATCAGAGCACATGACACAGGCTTCCCACTAAAGATGTCACCTTGCTTCAACTGGCTAACAACCTGGCCTCAATAAGCTCCTGAACCATTTTTGTTGGTACCACCCCTGCTGTCTGTCACTTCTGCAACTGTGGACACCAAACTTTTTTTCTCAAATCCTGTTGGAGATATTTAAGCTCAAAGTGATAGAAACCTACACTGCGTTACAATATTTTTGACAAAAGCGTCAATTTCATAATTTTACTAAATCAAGTATTGTAATGCACTCGAGGCCTTAAATCGGTTTGCCAGGAGTACCCAAGAAGGTGCATGATTGTCCAGAATACTGAGGCCCAAATACATTTCATAGTGAAAATACTGCACCAAGAAGTTAACATCAGAGCTCAAAATGACACTTTTTAGCTTAACATGACCTCATTTGACCGCTGTGTGAAATAACTAACAGTTCAGAGTTTTACCTTTTACATTATGTCAGACAAGTTGTCAGCTATCCTCAACTGTATCGAAAATGTATAATTGAGAGATTGGAGCGAAATCCATTTTCTGAACATAATTTGTTGTCTCAGGTTGCAGCCTACAGGGGAAGAGAAGTGATAACATCAAGAATAATGGGAATATGGGAATTAACACTGTGAAGGGAGGAGAAAAAAAATGGAAACCTTACTCCCATAACGTGTGAATAACGTGTTCCCGGCTGGGTCCTCTCAATGAATCAAGAAGAAGAATGCAAGGCCTGAGGGAGGGATCAAAGTTCATTGGTCATCTTGTGGAGGTCGGACAAAAATCCAGCAAAGACACCTTACAACAAGAATAAAAGCCCAGCAATGTAATTGATCGATTACAAAGAGTAAGGGATGAACAAGAAAGAGAAAAACAGAATCCGACTTACTGTTTGCAGATGAGTGGTGTCTGTGTCAATCCATCAGGAACATCTGAAGCCATGGAACTTCCATCATCTCCCTCTCTCACAACCATGTCACCTTCCCTTTTGTCCATCTTACTCAACTTCTCACCTTCGGTCTCTGCCAGATCATCTTCCATTTCTGCAAACTCTTCATCTTCAAAATCAGTCAATTCATCCTCTTCATCTTCAAAGTCACTCAGCTCACCAATACCTATCAAATGCCCCCTGTCACACATCTGTTTTTTTCTATGAACGGTTCTTCTCTTTTCCATTTGTTTATTTTCTTCCAGTGTATTCCAAACGTTTTGCCCATTTTCCTTATTGCTCATTTCCAACATTTCCTCCGTTTCTATTTCCAGTCTTCCTATTTTGACATCATTTTCATGGTCTTTGTCCACATCTTTCTCAATCTCACATGCTTTTCTCTTTAACCTGACAATTTCTTTCTCTAAATCTTCCCTTGCCTGGTGGGCAGGAGACGCGACACTGACCTCGAGAGGAATAGGCGCAGCTCTGAGCCTCCCAAATATAGGTAGTTCCGTGTGAATGCCAGAAGCCTGTGAGTTCATGTGCATGGTGGAAGAGGGCGCCTCCCCAGGTACGCCGGAAGCGTCCACCACACAGGGAAAGCCAGAAGCTTGCACCACACCTTGCACAATTGAAGCAGGAGCCTCACTGAACTTGCTGACAACAGCAGGTGCCTCCATGTTCTTGCTGGGTGTGGGGGCTTCAGAGGGCACAGTGGCAGGAGGGCAGCTGCAGTGCTTGACAGCAGTGGGCGCCGCCTTGGCACAGTCCGAAGCGGGTGCTTCGGCAGCGGAAGCTTCCATTATAGCCTCAGTAGCAGATAACTCTATGCCCAACTCCGCAGCAAAGGCCTCCTCAGCAGGAGCCGGCTCCAAGGGCCCCGCGGCAGCCGGCTCCTCCGAGGCCCCCGCGGCAGCCGGCGCCTCCAAGGCCCCCGTGGCAGTCGACGCCTCTAAGACCCCCGCTGCAGCCGACGCCTCCAAGGCCCACGCGGCCGCTCTGACGGCTTTCAAGGCCCCCGCGCAGCCGACGCCTCCAGGGCCCACGCGGCCGCTGACGCCTCCAAGGCCCACGCGGCCGCCGACGCCTCCAAGGCCCCATCGGCGGCAGGCGACTTCAAGGCCCCTTGGAGGCAGGCGACTCCAAGGCCCCTGCGGCCCCTCGACGGCACACGATTCGAAGGCCCCTCGACGACACAAGCCTCGTAGGCCCCTCGACGGCACACGCCTTGAAGGCCCCCTCGACGGCACACGCCTCCATTGACTCTTCGACAGCAGACTCCTTTGCAGCCTCATGGCAGCAGACTCTTCCATGTTTTCCTGGGGAACGTGATCTTCCATGTTTTCCTGGGGAGCGCTCTTCCATGCTTTCCTGGGGACAAGCTCTTCATGCTTTCCTGGGGAGCGCTCTTCCATGCTTTCTGGGGGACACGCTCTTCCATGATTCCTGGGGACGCGCTTTTCATGCTTTCCTGGGAGACGCCTCTTCCATTCTTTCCTGGGAGACGCGCTCTTCCATTCTTTCCTGGGAGACGCGCTCTTCCATTCTTTCCTGGGAGACGCGTCTCTTCTTTCCTGGAGACGCGCTCTTCCATTCTTTCCTGGGAGACGCGCTCTTCCATTCTTTCCTGGGAGACGAGCTCTTCCATTCTTCCTGGGAGACGAGCTCTTCCATTCTTTCCTGGGAGACGCGCTCTTCATTCTTTCCTGGAGACGAGCTCTTCCATTCTTTCCTGGGAGACACGCTCTTCCATTCTTTCCGGGAGACGAGCTCTTCCATTCTTTCCCGGAGACGCGCTCTTCCATTCTTTCCGCGGGAGACGAGCTCTTCCATTCTTTCCCGGGAGACGCGCTCTTCCATTCTTTCCCGGAGACGCGCTCTTCCATTCTCTCCTGGAAGACGCGCACTTCCATGTTTTCCTGGAGATGCGCTCTTCCACGTTTTCCTGGGAGACCGCCCTTCCACGTTTTCCTGGGGATGCCCCTTCCGGTTTTCCTGGAAAGGCCCCCTTCCACGTTTTCCTGGGAGACGGCCCCTTCCAAGTTTTCCTGGGAGACGCCCCCTTCCACACTTTCCTGGGAGACGCCCCCTTCCACACTTTCCTGTGAGACGCCCCTTCCAAGGTTTCCTGGGAGACGCCCCCTTCCACGGTTTCCTGGGAGAAGCCCTCTTCCGCGGTTTCCTGGGAGACGCTCTCTTCCACGGTTTCCTGGGAGACGCCCTCTTTCACGGTTTCCTGGGAGACGGCCCCTTCCACGCTTTCCTGGGAGACGGCCCTTCCACGCTTTCCTGGGAGACGGCCCCTTCCACGCTTTCCTGGGAGACGCCCCCTTCCACGGTTTCCTGGGAGACGCCCTCTTCCACGGTTTCCTGGGAGATGCCCTCTTCCAGGGTTTCCTGGGAGACGCCCTCTTCCACGCTTTCCTGGGAGACAGCCCCTTCCACGCTTTCCTGGGAGATGGCCCCATCCACGCTTTCCTGGGAGACGGCCCCTTCCACGCTTTCCTGGAGACGCCCCCTTCCACGCTTTCCTGGAGACGCCCCCTTCCACGCTTTCCTGGGAGACGCCCCTTCCACGCTTTCCTGGGAGACGCCCCCTTCCACGGTTTCCTGGGAGATGCCCCCCTTACCGGTTTCCTGGGAGACGCCCCCTTCCACGGTTTCCTGGGAGACGCCCCTTCCACGGTTTCCTGGGAGACCGCCTCTTCCACGGTTTCTTTGGAGACGCCCTCTTCCACGGTTTCCTGGGAGACGTCCATTTCCACGGTTTCCTGGAGACGTGTTCCTGCTCTACTACCACAGAGACCCGCTCCTCCATGGCCACAGGGAGACCCGCTCTCCGCTACCGCCAGGGAGACCCGCTCCTCCGCTACCGCCGGGGAGACCCGCTCCTCCGCCACCACCGGGGAGACCCGTTCCTCTGCCGCCGCGGAGTCCGCTCCTGTGCCGCGCCGCGGGGACCGCTCTGTGCCGCCCGCGGGGAGACCCGCTTCTTCTCCGCCGCCGGGGAGACCCGCTCTTCCTCCGCCGCCGGGAGACCGCTCCTCTCCGCCGCCGGGGAGACCCGCTCCTCCTCCGCCGCCGGGGAGACCCGCTCCTCCTCCGCCGCCGGGAGACCCGCTCCTCCTCCGCGCGGGGAGACCCGCTCCTCCTCCGCCGCCGGGAGACCCGCTCCTCCTCCGCCGCCGGGGAGACCGCTCCTCCTCCGCCGCCGGGGAGACTGCTCCTTCCTCCGCCGCCGAGGAGACTCGCTCCTCCTCCGCCGCGGGGAGACCTGCTCCTCCTCGCCGCCGGGGAGACCTGCTCCTCTCCGCGCCGGGGAGCCCCTCCTCCTCCGCCGCCGGGGAGACCCGCTCCTCCGCCGCCGCCGGGGAGACCCGATCCTCCGCCGACGCCGGGGACCCGATCCTCCTCCGACGCCGGGGAGACCCGATCCTCCACCGCTGCCGGGAGACCGATCCTCCGAGCCCGGGAGAACCGATTCTCGACGCCCGGGAACCCGATCCTCCAACGCCCGGGACACCGATCCGCCGACGCCCGGGAGTCCCCGATCCTCCGACGCCCGGGAGTCCGATCCTCCGACGCCCGGGAGTCCCGATCCTCGACGCCCGGGAGTCCCGATCCTCCGACGCCCGGGAGTTCCGACCTCCGAGCCCGGGAGTCCCATCCTCCGACGCCCGGGAGTCCCGATCCTCCGACGCCCGGGAGTCCGATCCTCGACGCCGGGAGTCCCGTCTCTGACGCCCGGGAGTCCCGATCCTCTGACGCCCGGTAGACCGGATGCTTCGATGCCAGGATCACTTGATCCTGCACCATGAAAGACACCTGTTTCACCACAGCCAGAGTGACTTCCGAGACCTTCCCTTCCGCCTCCACAGCGTCCTGTCCTTCCGCCTCCACAGCGTCCTGTCTTCCGCCTCCACAGCGTCTGCTTCCGCCCCACAGCGTCCTGCCCTTCCGCCTCCACAGCGTCCTGCCCTTCCGCTCCACAGCGTCCTGCCCTTCCGCCTCCACACGTCCTGCCCTTCCGCCTCCACAGCGTCCTGCCTTCCGCCTCCACAGCGTCCTGCCTTCCGCCTCCACAGCGTCCTGTCCCTTCCGCTCCACAGCGTCCTGCCCTTCCGCCTCCACAGCGTCCTGCTCTTCCGCCTCCACAGCGTCCTGCCCTTCGCCTCCACAGCGTCCTGCCCTTCCGCCTCCACAGCGTCCTGCCCTTCCGCTCCACAGCGTCTGCCCTTCCGCCTCCACAGCGTCCTGCCCTTCGCCTCCACAGCGTCCTGCCCTTCCGCCTCCACAGCGTCCTGCCCTTCCGCCTCCACAGCGTCCTGCCCTTCCGCCTCCACAGCGTCCTGCCCCTTCCGTCCTCCACAGCGTCCTGCCCTTCCGCCTGCCACATCGACCTGCCCTTCCGCCTCCACATCGACCTGCCCTTCCGCCTCCACAGCATCCTGCCCTTCCGCCTCCACAGCATCCTCCTCTTCTACCGTTATAGCGGCATCCTTTTCCACTGGCACAGTCGTTTTCTGTTCCATCTCTACCACTCCGCCGCTCTTCATCTTAAAAAATGACGGAGCATCTTCTTCGACAGCAAGCCTATCTTTCAATGTTAAAGTAACCTCCTCTTCCATTGGCACAGTCACCTTTTCTTTCAGTGCCACAGCAGCCTGTTCTGTCATTTTTACAATAGGTTTTGCTTGCATTGCCTTCGTTAGCTCCAGATTCTCCAAGCTTGCTTTCCTCAATATTTTATCCCGTATTTTGTATTGCGATACCTCATTAAAAATAATTTCTTCTGCAGGTTTCATTTCCTCCTCAGTGCATTCTGAATTAATAATTAAATCTGCATTGAAGGGTGCACAGTCACCCAAACACATTCCTGGATTTTCACTTGTTTGCTGATATCGGAATGTTTTTAGTTTGGGGATGAGGGTTAAGGATTTGGGTTCTTGCAGAGAAATTGTTTTTACGACATCGATGGAAGATCCAGAAGCAAACGAAGCTGGTTTTCCTTCCTCATGGTCTGCTTCACTGCTTTGTTGTGCTTCTTTTTCTAAAGTACTGTTCTTGGCTTGTTCTTCACAAGAAGTTATGCCATTTCTTTCACTCGATAATACTTCATCAAATACTCTGCTAATCTCATTCTTAACTCTATGAGCTTCATGTGTTTTGCTTAATTGAATCGGACAAACATCATTTGCACACTTTATAGAACCCAAGACAATTTTCAATCCCTCATTCTTGTTTTCATTCAGAAATGTATTGATAGGCAGTACTCTCTCCTCAACAGATTGTGCTCTTCCTTCCTCTTCTATGTGCTGCGCTCTCTTCTCCTCTCTGGGATGTGCTCTCCATCCCTTCTCAATGGGCTCCAGTGTCCTCCACATCTCCTTCTCCTCAACGGGCTGCAGTGTCCTCCTCTTCTCCTCAAAAGGTTGTGCCATCCTCTCCACCATAACAGGCTGAGCCTCATCCCTTGTCCTACGGGCAACGTCCGCATCCCCTTGTCCTCAACGGGCAGCGTCCTCATCCCCTTGTCCTCACTGGGCAGCGTCCTCATCCCCTTGTCCTCAACGGGCAGCGCCCTCATCCCCTTGTCCTCAACGGGCAGTGTCCTCATCCCCTTGTCCTCAACGGGCAGCGCCCTCATCCCCTTGTCCTCAACGGGCAGCGCCCTCATCCCCTTCTCATCAACGGGCAGCGCCCTCACCCCCTTGTCCTCAACGGGCAGCGCCCTCATCCCCTTGTCCTCAACGGGCAGCACCCTCATCCCCTTGTCCTCAACGGGCAGCGCCCTCATCCCCTTGTGCTCAACGGGCAGCGCCCTCATCCCCTTGTCCTCAACGGGCAGCACCCTGATCCCCTTGTCCTCAACGGGCAGCGCCCTCATCCCCTTGTCCTCAACGGGCAGCGCCCTCATCCCCTTGTCCTCAACGGCAGTGCCCTCACCCCCTTGTCCTTAACGGGCAGCGCCCTCATTCCCTTCTCATCAACGGGCAGCGCCCTCATCTCCTTGTCTCCAACGGGCAGCACCCTCATCCCTTGTCCTCAACAGCAGCACCCTCATCCCCTGTCCTCAACGGGCAGTGCCCTCATCCCCTTGTCCTCAATGGGCAGCGCCCTCATCCCCTTGTCCTCAACGGGCAGCGCCCTCATCCCCTTGTCCTCAACGGGCAGTGCCCTCATCCCTTGTCCTCAATGGTTGTGTCACCATCAGCTCAATGGGATGGGCCGCCCTCCCCTCCTCAATGGGCTGCGCCGCCCTCCCCTCCTCAACGGGCTGCGCGGCTCTCCCCTCCTCAACGGGCTGCGCCATCCTCCCTCCTCAACGGGCTGCGCCCTCATCACCATCCTCTGAACGGACTGCGCCGCACTCCCTCCTCAATGGGCTGCGCCGCCCTCCCCTCCTCAATGGGCTGCGCCGTCCTCCCCTCCTCAATGGGCTGCGCCGTCCTCCCCTCCTCAATGGGCTGCGCCGCCTCCCCTGCTCAATGGGCTGTGCTGCCTTCCCTCCTCAATGGGCTGCGCCGCGCTCCCCTCCTCAAAGGGCTGTGCCGCCTTCCCCTCCTCAATGGGCTGTGCCGCCCTCCCCTCCTCAATGGGCTGCGCCGCCCTCCCCTCCTCAATGGGCTGCGCCGCCCTCCCTCCTCAATGGGCTGCGCGCCCTCCCCTCTCATGGCTGCGCGCCCCTCCCCTCCTCAATGGCTGCGCCGCCCTCCTCTCCTCAATGGGCTGCGCCGCCTTCCCCTCCTCAATGGGCTGCGCCCCCTCCCCTCCTCAATGGGCTGCGCCGCGCTCCCCTCCTCAATGGGCTGCGCCGCCTTCCCCTCCTCAATGGGCTGCGCCGCCCTCCCCTCCTCAATGGGCTGCGCCGCCTCCCCTCCTCAATTGGCTGCGCCGCCCTCTCCCTCCTCAATGGGCTGCGCCGCACTCCCCTCCTCAATGGGCTGCGCCGCACTCCCCTCCTCAATGGGCTGCGCCGCCCTCATCCCCTTATCCTCAACGGGCTGTGCCGCCCTCAGCTCCTCAAAGGCTGCGCCGCCCTCCCCTGCTCAATGGGCTGCGCCGCCCTCCTCTCCTCAATTGGCTGCGCCGCCCTCCCCTCCTCAATGGGCTGCGCCGCCCTCCCCTCCTCAACGGGCTGCACCGCCCTCCCCTCCTCAACGGATTGCGCCACCCTCATCCCCTTATCCTCAATGGGCTGCGCCGTCCCCCTGCTCAACGGGCTGTGCCACCCTCCCCTCCTCAACGGGCTGCGCCGCCTCCCCTCCTCAACGGGCTGCACCGCCCTCCCTCCTCAACGGATTGCGCCACCCTCATCCCCTTATCCTCAATGGGCTGCGCCGTCTCCCCTCCTCAATGGGCCGTGCCGTCTCCCCTGCTCAATGGGCTGTGCCGCCCTCCCCTCCTCAACGGGCTGCACCGGCCTGCCCTCCTCAACGGATTGCGCCGCCATCATCCCCTATCCTCAATGGGCTGCGCCGTCCTCCCCTCCTCAATGGTCTGCACCGTCCTCCCCTCCTCAATGGGCTGCGCCGCCATCCCCTCCTCAATGGGCTGTGCCACCCTCCCCCCTCAAATGGCTGCGCCGCCCTCCCCTCCTCAATGGGCTGCGCCACCCTCCCTCCCAATGGCTGCGCCCACCTCCCCTCCTCAATGGGCTGCTCACCAACCCTCCCCTCAACGGGCTGCGCAAACCCTCCCCTCTTCAACGGGTTGCTTGCTCCTCCTTTCCTCCATGAGCTTCACCGTCTTTCTCTCATTGAAGGGATGTGCTCTTCTCCCCTGCTCTTCATCTAAGGGATGTGGTCTTTTTCCCTGTTGCACCTCAAAGTGATGTGCTCTTCTTTCTTCATCTGGCTGCACTTTCCTCCTCTCAATAGATTGCACCTTATTGTTCTCCTTCTCTCTGGGCTGTGTACTCCTCTCTTCCTCAAAGAACTGCAGCCTCCTCTCATCAATAGGCTGTGGTTGAATCACCTCCTCCTCTTTGTCATGTTGCAATCTCCCCTCACCACCTTCATCCTTACCTGAATGCACACTCCTCTCCTCTTCCTTTGGCTGTGCACTCCTCTCAAAATGCTGTGCACTACTCTCAATGGGCTGCATGCTCCTCT
Organism: Eptatretus atami; assembly: GCA_035128595.1. Taxonomy (NCBI): domain Eukaryota; kingdom Metazoa; phylum Chordata; class Myxini; order Myxiniformes; family Myxinidae; genus Eptatretus; species Eptatretus atami. The sequence goes on along the minus strand of CM068963.1, from coordinate 31,164,797 downwards.
CCTCATTCACCCCCTCAAACGGCTGCATGCTCCTCTCCTCATTCACCACCTCAACGGGATGCATGCTCCTCTCCTCATTCAACCCCTCAATGGGCTGCATGCTCCTCTCCTCATTCACCCCCTCAACGGGCTGCATGCTCCTCTCCTCATTCACCCGCTCAACGGGCTGCGTGCCACTCCGCTCAATGGGCTGCGCCCCACTCCGCTCAACGGGCTGCACACTGCTCTTTTTCTCAACGGGCTGCAATCGCCTCTCCTCAATAGGCTGTGCACACCTCTCCTTATCCTCTTCACCATGTAGTGCTCTCCCCTCAGCCACCTCTTCCTTACCAGGCTGAGCCGTCCCATTTTTATCTGGCTGCCCTCTGTCTGCCTCTGACACACAAAGTGAACGAGTGTCCAAAATGACAATGTCACCATCACTTTTGTGCAAGCTGGGTGGAGGAGTACCATGATAATTTGGATTCACCTCCCACAGTGGTTGAGAGAGACCAGGAAAGCAAATGACTGCCAAAAACCAATGGTGCCTTGGAGAGGAAAGGGGGGAGGAGCAGCCAATATATGGAATGGCAGGGAAAAGGGCAGAAGAGGTGGGCAAGAGGGGGGTGGGGGGTTGGGAGGAAGCAAGAACACAATGTTATCAACTGTCATAAATGCAATAGAAAGAAGTATTTATTACTCTTCGTAAGCATCATCATCATCCTATTAATTTCCAATTGGTCACTGGCTTTGAGAGCAAATTTTTTTTAATTACAGACCCAAGGTATTAAAAACCTACATACAGGTAGTGGACACAAAAATGGAAACACCTGGGTAAATGAGTGACACCAAGTATATTGAGGGCAATGGCTTCCACACAGGTGTGGCCCATGTGTTAATGAAGCAAATAACATCCCATCATGCTTCAGGTCATGTATCATAATTCTGCACAGGCCCAGTTGCCCATAACTATGGATAGCACGGTTGCAAGAGGAGACCTCAGTGACTTTGAAGGAAGGGTGGTTGTTGGCAAAGGCAAAAGCAGGAGAGCAACTGCAGAATAATTGACTGTAAATTTCAACCTGGGGCACAAGCAGCCAGTTTCATAAAGAAAAACAGTCCGCCGAGAACTCCACAGAGTGGGATACCAGAGTCTGGTTGCAATGCACAAACAACTCATCACACCTGGCAATGCACGTTTGCGTGTCCAGTGGTGCAAAGAGCACAGATAATGGACTGTCGAGCAGTGGAGAAATGTGATATGGTCAGACGAATCATCCTTCATCATGTTCTCGACAAATTGACGTGTGCACACGTGGCACTAACATAAATAACTTCACAACCCAGAGTGTTGGTTCCAACAGCGAATTGTTCTGGTGGTTCTGTAATGTTGTGGGCGCATTTTCCTGGCATTGTTTTGGTGTAGTCATTCCCATCGAAGGGAAAGTCAATGCCAATCGCTACTTAATGGTACGAGTGATCATCTTCACCTCATGTTGCAGTATTTCTTTTCTGCCGGGAGGGGTGTCTTCCAGGATGACAATACCCCCATCCACAGATCATGTGTGGTTGCCCAATGATTTGATGAGCATGACAATGATGTTATCCATATGTCATGGCCTTCTCAGTCACCAGATCTAAACCCAATAAACCATTTTTGGGATATTCTGGAACGACACCAAAGACATTTTCCACCTCCATAAAACAGGTGTGAGTTGACTGACTTTCTTGTGGAAGAATGGTGAATTGACATCCCTCCTGCAGAATTCCAGAGGCTGGTGGGCTCGATGCCACGGCGCATACTGGTCTTACTGGCCGCACGTGGTGGCCCAAAGCCCCAATAAGTGACTTTACATTGGTCTTTCAATTCTTTTGTCCACTACTTGTATATTGAACAGTTTCAAATGGAGCACCTCACCACCATTAGGGCATATAAATTGCATCAGATGTGGCAATAAATGTGAATTGTTGCTCCCAGCTTGCCGACTTGATGAGAGAAGACGCTATTTGAATTTTTGCCACCTCCATCCCTACCCCATTTAGAATCCTGTGTGGGCACGGGCAACTTGCCAATTCAGTAAAAAAAAGAAAGAAGAAGAAGAAGAAAAAAGGGTCATTGTGGAAGCTAAACTCTCACTCTAAAGCACTCTCTCTATCTATTCATTCTGATTTACGGATGAACCAAGAAGTCACCCATGGCATTTCAGGGAAATCCCTTCAATGAAAGGCAACTCTCTCCTGTTCCAAGACGATTACATATTTGTGCAAAATTTGCAAACATTTTACAACAGAAAAAAGACGACATGATGTCTTGAAGTTTTCAATTTAGTATGAAACGCCACAGGATGAAATGCAAACCTCTACAACTCTTTAATCAGGGGAAAATTGGGACTTTCACTGTTGTTTTTTTTAAATCCATATAAAAAAACAAGAAATATGTCATCAAAATTGTCACTGTTTGAGATAGTCATTTTGCAAACTCATGTTAGACTAAGGTATTAATTCAATCTCATATAAATAATCATACTCCTCATTGATGGGGATGAAGATGAAGTCCTTTTGGAAAATGTCTACCTTCCGTGTCCACGTTCTCACACGATGATGTCTGCGTTGAGACGGCCTGTAAACACAATGACCAGGCATCAACATCCACAAAATATGACCAAATTTTATTTTTCCAAGGTAAATGATGAAAAAATAATAACTACTGTATATATAGTTCATGGAACACCTTACCCCACACAGTCTCGAGAAAAAAGGACATGGGCGGGATCTGCAAGCGCTTGTAATATTTTGTAATATTTTGCTGAAATATTTTGTCCAAGTACAGGTATCCTTCAATTTACGAAAAGAATGCGTTCCTGGAGGACGGAACGTAAACCAAAAACAATATCCCCCTTCCACCACGCGGCGGGGGATAAAAAAGGTAAATCGAAAAGGTTTTTCCCATTATATTAAACTTAAAAATAGAGGATGCATTCCATACCCAAAATTTTCGGTCTCCCTAACGTAATATTGTCTTTCACTACAATGCAAGAAAATACTGTTACAAATAACACGAACAAAAACCTGAAAAAAAAATTACCCCCGTGTGGGGGTGACGGTCATCTCTATAATACCACAAGTTCTCAATGTTCAGTTAGGTAACCGCGAAACAGTCCAAACTAACCGTTTAGATTGAAACAGTTCACAGAGATACACTAGGATAATACTACTATGACATAATTAATAAATATGTATTGTTCGTTTAGTACCCGGATTAACACATCAGAATCACCAGTAAGTGCAATACGTGGTTTTCCGGTCCGTCCACTCTCTGGGGACATTTCACTTCCGTTGTAGAAAAAAAACGAAAAAATAGGCTTAGCTCTCGGAGATTATGATAATCCTGTAGATTATTCTTCACTGATTATAATGCAACTTTCAGAATGAAAATTGGTCAAGTATTTATAGAGATATTGAGGTTTGAAAAATCGTTAGAGCGAGCAAATTCATTAATTATTAATTCCACCGAAGTTTTGTGACACTGCACAAAGTAACATGTCAGGTATGAAAAAACATTTTGTATGCCAGATTATTAATTATTAATTATTAATTATGGAATGTACCATTGATATATTAATCAGAAAGCCCGAAGCATGTAGCATAATTTATCACTATCCCCTCATCCGGGATCCGTGGCCTCGCCCCCCAGCCTGCAGCCCTATGTCCGCCGTGTATTATGTTAGATATCGGCACGATCGAGAGGAGCCTGCGAATTATCCCTGCTGATGCACTGAATTGATGCAATCATTCGGCCAGAATATTCGTTGTCAAGATGTTGCGTGATTAAATCCCAATACAGTCACTCAAATTTATACCGCCGACATACTTCTTAACAATCACCTTCGCCCCAGAAAACCACAGTAATCTGAACCACGCTGGCCACTGCTCAGACGCCATGACCGGACTACTGCGCAGTTCTACTACGCAGTTTGGTTAACGATGACTCGGCATTTTGGCGCGCACGCACGAAATTATATTTGAAAATAAATGCCGACGTTTACATTTCGGGTTTTGAAACTTTTGCACCTTCGGCGGAAACTGTATAAATATAAAAGGCTAAAAATGTGTTTTATATTTATATTTCATTTCTCCTTCCTTCCTTCTTTGCGAATCGCATCGGCGCTTTTTGGCCATCTTCCAGATCACGTGACGATCAAACGGGAAGGAAATTCAAAAATCTGTCCGGTTAGATACAAGATAATATTTTTACTATCATAATCAATAAACAGTTGCCGAATATCTTGTAGAATGGCAGACTAGATAGGTTGAAAATGGCGATTTTTATAACTTACGTGACTCGTGACCTCGTCCCTGACTTGAACCCGGACAAAAGTTATATCGTTGTGCAACACTTATCGACCTCTACCCACATACTAAGTTTCATCAAGATCGGAAAGAAAAATTGTTGACGGACGTACGACAGACATTTGGTCTGGCTTTATTGAGATGACCTAAAAACTGGCATTAATAAATCCTACTTAATGTGAAATAAATACGAATTCTTAACCTTTTCAAGGTGTATGTAGTATGTACTCACCACAAATAGGCAATGACGGTGAGTTTCTCACCCTTCGCATTACGTTTTATTATGGCCATATTCATGTTCAGCGTTATAGACTGGTGAGAACATTTTGCTTGGGCGGTAGCTGAGGTTGAGGAAGGTAAGGTCTCTTGCTAGACAATGGTGGAGGACTTCACAATGAGAGGCACAAGATGACAAACAAAGGTGGACTGGCGCTTGATGCTGTGCGAGATACGTCATTCAAGGCTGTGACGACGCTAACTGAAGGAGTGTAAGGCTGTTTGAAATTTTGGCCAAAGTGCTCCACTGTAACATACAGTATTTGAATTTCGTTGGCATGAAAAATGCAAATGTAAATCGAAAAGCATGCCATTAAAAGTCTGTTTTGTTTTAGTATAAAAAGGTAAACAAAGCGTATGTAAAGCGAGGGATACCTGCACTCTGAAACCAAATTTTTTTGAAAGTGCCAATAAAGCGATTTGTAGTCTACATTGTTCAGTTATACTGTTGCAGTTCTGCGAAGTTGGCACTCCCCAAAGGCAATGGCACCCAACATATAGCTTTCCTGAGATGGTTGTTTCATTAGTATTCATTCAGTTAGCCCTTCCATTATGTCTCGTGGGTATATGGGTCAAGATGCATTGCATCGGGCTTTGAGATGGGTCTTTAATTCCATTTGCTATTCTTTCATCTATTATATTTTACTTTATTTTTCACACAAGCAAGCATGCACACCACAAACAGAACGGTGGCGTTAATAAAGGGTCTCATCAGCATAGTGTGCCATTTCCCTGTTCAACCTGCATGCCTTTCTTCGATGGATGTTTCATCTCCGACCCTCACCGTACTCACCACGGCACTACAACATTTGTACAAATCACACCTCCTAAAAATCCCCACAGTAACCTACGCTCGATCTCTTCGCCACAACCGCTACAACCACTTTAGTCTCCTCACAACCGCTTCAACCACCCCAACGCTTCAACGTCCTTACTACAAACACCATAGCTCTTCACCCACCTCATTACAAACGTGACAAGGCACCGCGACCAGTCAGCACCCAGGCTCACTGCCGGTATTTGAGATGCCGTGGAACGGAGCACATTATGAGTCTGAGCATATTGGCATGCAGCTCAAAACGCAAGTATGCGTTGGGGTCAGTTCAACGTCGTCTGGGTAGCCATGGCATTCCGGGAAATAGTGACCCTCATTTGGGGCCCAGCGCACGTTCATGGCCAGAGAGCGCTCCCCAAAAACTGGGCCCTATGTTAATCTCAGAGCTCATTTGCATGGCCAAGTCTGGAGGTCAATGAGGCCATTTTCGGCTTCGGAGTCTGGTGGGGTGGGGCTACTTTTCAGGGGGCATCTGCGTGCCAATAGGAGTGCTTGGATATGCCTACAGAGCATTTTGATCTGATTTTTGGCTCCTTCTTCGCACAGGCTCAATAAAATAGCTGCAGAAGAGCCGAGGAATTCAGTCAGCGAGTCATTGCCGAGAAGTTACCGAATCATTGCCAAGTAGTCGCCGCCGAGTCATTGCCGAGGAATCGCCGAGTCATTGCCAAGTAGTCGCTGAGTCATTGCCAAGTAGTCGCCGAGTCATTGCGAAGGAGTCGTCGAGTCATTGGCATTCTGCTTCAGCTTCGTTCCGCAGCCAATCTTCGTTAGCATTTACATTTACAGACTCTCACACACCATGTTAAGCTATTATCTCAAGTTCTGTCTCTCTATCCTCAAGTTCTGACATTAAAATCCTTCCTCGTGTCCAATGGCTTAATTTCCTATCATCAATTTGGTTTCAGACCAGGTCACTCAACCCTGGACATGCTACTTCTGCTTTCCCAACAATAGATGGAGGTCCTAAATGCCAAACATGAGATCACAGCCATCTCCCGAGACATATCGTGAGCTTTCGATATGGTCTGGAATCCTGCACTGCTTCTTATGGTATCCCAGGCAATCTCCTCTCTTCTTATGGTTACAAAACTAGTACGTGCCCGTACGTGCGTGCCGTTATGTGCAAAAAAAACAAAAAAAAACTTTCAAACCGCAAGCCAGAAACAACCACACAGGCCTTCCTTCGCTCTCGCGTGCCCGTACGTGCATGCCCGTACGTGTGTGGCTGTACGTGCAAACCAAAAAAAAAACTTTCAAACCGCGAGCCAAAACAACCACACAGGCCGTTCCTTCACTCTTGCTGCCCGTACATGCAAACCCCCCCAAAAACAACAAAAAATACTTTCAAACAACCACACAGACCGTTCCTTCGCTCTCGTAAACGACGACTGGATTTGGCATTGTGTTTATCTATAAATGCGCATAAGAAATCGAGAAATTATTAGAATACATTGTCATCACTATCCGGAAGTGGTGCGTGCCCGTACGGAATGTTCACATGCATTCACGAATTATCGCTTGCATTGAAGTAACAACTGCTGTGATACTTACACACCACAGTTAATTAAAATCAAAATTAAAATAAAGTTTACCTCCCTGTCTTTGCTTGCCAAGACATTCGCTGCCATTGACCATTGCCACTCCTACGCCACGGTAACTAAGGCACCGATCCCCATCGTAACCGGCACGGCATGTGACGTCATCGTCGGCCGGCCGCGCACCGGCCTACGCAGCCACGCCTATGCAGTAACGTGTCCTTTCATTGGTTGGTAAATAAATAGCCATAACTTGGGAAGCACTTGTCCGATTCATATCAAACCTTGAAAAGGCACATCCACAGGGCCCCAGCAATATACCTGGCAAGTTTCAATTAGATCGGACCAGTGGTTGTCGAGAAACAGCGGTCAAAGACCACAAGACACACAGAACACACACAGGACACAGATACAGACACAGACACCACAGACAATGCTGGAATTATAGATAGATGAATGTATGTTACAACTAGTCTAATAATATTTTTTATAAAGCATTGCAGTGAAGTCGATCCAAATAATTTTAAAGCAATATATGTATTTGTATATTGTAATCAGTAAAAAACAGTGTGGTAGATAAAAACATTGAAAAGGAAATAACTTGCACCAAAAACTTTAACATTTTCACGCTCACGCTGACGCTCACGCCGGGGGTATCGCTATAGCTCTCTGTTCTTCGAACAGGCGAGCTAAAAATGAAACTCTCTTTTGATGGTATCCAAGGCAATCTCCACTCGTTGCTCGTGGACTCCACTCTCCTGTCACAGTCAACGCGTGGCTCTAATTGGAATTGTCTCTCCTTCTCTTCCCGTCCAGGGTGTAGTTCCTCAAGGCAGTGCTTTTTCTGGTTTTCATCAATGATCTGTCAGATTCCCTGGAAAATCCTCGTTATTTCTTTGCTGATGACTCCACCCTCTGCCGTACTACCTCTCATCCCTCTGATCGGCAGGCCGCATCCTCTTCACTCTCTTCAGATCTGGATAAAATCACAAGCTGATCAACGACTTCGAATACACCTTTAAATCCTGACAAATCTCACACCCTCACCATGTCTCTCCGAAAGGACCGTCTGGAACCGCACTCCTCCTCCCCCGCCCCACCCCCATCTACTTGTTCAACAATCCCCTTGAAGAAGTCCTTTCATTAAAGCTTTTGGGTCTCACTATCTGCCACATCTCCAAGCTGGCCTCCAAACTCGTTGCCAACTGGGCATTCTGTCGTGCAAAGTCCTTCTTTGGCAGAGCTGAGCTTCTAACCACTTACAAAGCCTTCATCTGCAGTCTGATGGAGTACAGCTCCCCCTTCTGGGATGGTGCTCCTATCACACAAGCCTCGTTCACGCTGTGGAACAAGGCTTTTTTAGGATCATTTTGTATCTCCCGCGATGAAGCTGAGTCTTTGGGTCACTTACTCTCTCACCGGAGGAAGGTCGGTGGTCTTTCTGTCTTTTACCGTTTCCACTCCAGCCTTGCCCCTCCTGCTCTGTCTGTGACCAGTCCCCCCTCTATTTCCTCAGGGCACTCAAGATCCACCAAAAACCCCCTTCTGGCGAAACTATCAAAATCAAGAATCATTGCTCACTTTCACTCTTTTATTCCTCTTTTTCTCACTTCTGGAACAAACTCCCACACTCTCTTCAATCCCACTCCTCCATCCAGATCTTCAAAACAGCTGCTCACCACCATCTCATATCTTACCCCATCCCAAATCTTGATCTTTACAACTGCCGTTAACCCACCCCAAACCCACCTCCTTCAAATTCCCTGTTTTCCTTCCTGAAAGTCCCTGTAGTACCATCTTGTTTCCCCATGCAACCCAACCCTATCCCTCTCCCTTCCACAGATATCCTCTATTGTCTTTGTTCCCCATTATTTTGTGCTTCCCTCTCCCACCCCTCGTCTCCTGCCTTGTTATATGTTTCTGTGTATTAGCTCTTACACGAGCCTCAAACTGGTATACAAAAAAACAAAACAAAACAAACCAAAAAAACGGACCCTCTCTTAACCTACTTCTCTTAAAATGCAGTTTGCGTTTCTTTCCCGCTACATTCTCCTCTTTTCCTGTTCATTCATTCCCTTGGTTAATGTGTCTGCCTGCTGCCTCAATGCACTACTGTCAGTTTGTTGTCCTACCCTCTGTCACCTTGTTCTTCGAAGAGCCTAGATTTTGTATTAAAAAGTACACTCATGCAGCTGTGAAGATTAGGATGGCCAAAATAATTACTTCCATGTTTGCTCTACAATCACAACCCTTCCTCTTGCCCTCCACCCTTGGTCCTTTCATCAGTTAAAGGAAGAAGACACTGAAGAGTAATGGGATATTCACATACGTGAGAGATGCAAGGTGTTCTGGAACAACTCTCTCAGTCTGCAGCAGTCTCTTATAGAAAAAAGTGCTGAATATATGCACTCTTTCGGCATCCTTTTTTCCCAGTTTTTCCATCACAAGGTACCTTCAAAAGAGGAGATCTTGTTAATATCCATTCAGTTACTGTTGTTTTCATTCATCAAGCTGTCTGACATTTATCTATATGACTTCTGATGTTTGTTTTTTCATTCCCCTCTTAAACATGCCATCGTTCCCTGAGCTCATCTCCCAAAATTGCCACCCTCCTCCTACTATACCACCCTCCAACCCCAATCCTCTACCAACCCCTTCCCAATCCCAAGAAAATATTTTACTTGAGGTAGAAGTCAATAATAATGTCATTGAGAAATTCGCCAGGCTCCAGACACAGCAGATCATCCGTACTGACACCAATACCCCCCTTATTAGGAGGAGGAGGGTAAATAAACAACCTAGAAGGGGGGAGAAGAAAGATTTCTGGGTTCAATTGCAGGATATTAGCAGTGGACCAGAACTTCACAGTGTATATCTTCATTCCCAATAACTATTTTCCACAGTGAGCCCATATACAAATGTAGTGGAGTAATTTAACTGTCACTTATCCCAGTATTGCAAGATAAAAAAAGCAAAATCCTTGAGCAAAGTCAGTCTTCAGATAGTAGGAGGCAATTCATCTTAGTTTATTTGATGACGTATGAAAGAAGATAACTCTGACCTACGGACAGGAACAGCAGGCCGTGGAGGTTCTGGGGGTCCATATAGGGAGAGGTTCCCTGGAGGATGTAGTTGTAAAACAGATGATGGCCATGGAGGCTGCAGAGGACAAAAAGTAGGAAAAGATAAAACAAGGAAGGAAAAGAAAAGTACAGTGCCTTCAGAAAGTATTCACACCCCTCGACTTTTGTCACATTTTGTTGTGTTACAGCCTAAAATTAAAATGGATTAAATTTAATGTTTTTGTCACCGATTGACACAAAATACCCCATAATGAAAAAGTGAAAACATTTTAGATATTTCTACAGTTTTTGAAATATATTTTTTTATTGAAATTTTTTTTATTACAAATTTATGGAAAAAGTTTTAGATATTTTTACAAATTTATTGAAAATTAAACAAAGGAATAATTAATTTACATCGGTATTCACCCACCTCCCCCCCAAGTCAATACTTTGTAGAAGTGCCT
>CM068963.1:31141327-31154280 GCA_035128595.1 Eptatretus atami | reverse complement strand
CTTGGGTATGTTTGTATCAGCTTTACACATCTGGATTTCGGGAGTTTCTCCCATTCTTCTTTTCAGATTTGCTCAAGCTCTGTCAAGTTGGTTGGGGAGCATCAGTGTTCAGGAATCTTCGAGTCTTTCCACAGATTCTCATCTCAATGGGATTCAAGTCTGGGCTTTGGCTGGGCCACTCGAGGACTTTCACATTCTTGTTCTGAAGCAATTCCAGTGTTGCTTTGGCTGGATGCTTGGGGTCATAGTCCTGGTGGAATGTAAATCTTCACCGCAGTCTGAGGTGTTTTGCATTCTGAAGCAGGTTATCCTCAAGGATTTGCCTGTATTTGGCTCCATTCATTGTTCCCCTCTATTCTTACAAGTCTCCCAATCCCTGTTGCTGAAAAGCATTCCCATAGTGTGATGCTGCCACCATCATGCATCATGGTAGGGGCGGTGTTAGATACGTGATGAGCTGTGCTCAGTTTCCATCAGATTTCACTTTACATTCAGGCCAAAGAGTTCAATTTTCGTCTCATCAGAACACAGAATCTTTTACCTCATGCTCTCAGAATATTTCACGTACCTTTTTGCAAACTCCAGGCATGCTGTCATGTGCCTTTTTCTCAGGAGTGGCTTCCACCTGGCCACTCTCCAATAAAGCCTACATTTTTGAAGTGCTGCAGAGACTGTTGTCCTTCCGGCAGGTTCTCCCATCTCAACCAAGGAGCTCTGTAGTTCTGTCAGACGGCCAGCCCGAGGAAGAGTCTGGGTAGTTCCATATTCTTTTCATTTTCTAATGATTGAGCTCAATGTGCTCTTGGGAACTTTCAACATTCTAGAAATTGTTTTATATCCTTCCCTAGATCTATGCTTCCTCAGAATTATATCTCAGAGTTTTACAGACAGTTAGTTCCTTGGACTTCATGGTGAGTTTCTGCTCTGACTTGCACTGTCAACTGTGGGACCTTATACAGAAAAGTGCGTTTCTTGATAAACCATGTCCTATCAATTGAATGAGCCACAGGTGGACTCCAATCAAGTTATTAAGACATTTCAAGGATGATCAAAGGAAATTGGATGCACCGAGCTCAATTTGGAGTGTCATAGCAAAGGGGTTGAAGACTTATTGACTCAAGACATTTTAGCTTTTCATTTTTGATTCATTTGCAAAAATTTCTGAAACAAAAATTCCACTTTGACATGATGGAGTATTTTGTGTAGATCAGTGACAAAAAACAAAAAAAATCTTAATTCAAAACATTATAAATTCAGGCTGTAACACAACAAAATGTGAAAACGTCAAGGGGTGTGAATACTTTCTGAAGGCAATGTCAGAAAAGAAAAGATAAAATTTGTACAACATTTCAACATACCCTTTGTCCACTCCCTCTGGAAAGCTGTGGCCGCAAGCCTTGGTATCTATGCTGTATGTAGGGTCCATGGGGAAAGTGAGAATATGAAGCACAGACTTGAGTGTTCAGGGCTTGAGCATCAAATTCTCTTTGTATATGTGTCCCATGAAGTTGGATTCTTTGCTGCACAGGATCTAAAAAAAGGATGATATGAGAGTGAGTAGAAGACGTCTGTCACACTCAATAGTAGAAACTGTGGATGCGTCAACAGAGATAGAATACAATGATAAGGCATGGCATATTATAAAACACATAAAACAACATGGCAAAGTCCCTGAACTGCACATACTGGTTATTCTTGAACCTGGCTTTTTACAACAGTCTTGCAAACAAAAACACTCAAATTACTTTCAAGGGAATTACTATTCTCTGATTGGAATGTCAGGAAAAGCTGATGTGGCTCAATAATGAGCTACAATAAGAACACAATCAACCACCCCACCTGGTGAGATGTACATATGACAACCAGTCAAAACACTGTGGTCGACTTAATGCCATCAGGGCAACTTGAGAAATATGAAAAGGCTACCTGTGAAAAGGCACCCCTCATCAAAAATATCCTCATCGAAAAGGATGAAAAGCCAGTAAATAAATAAATAAACAAGAAAAAAATTCATTCACTTTCAAACGATTAATGTTGCTTCGGAAAATTATGCTTATGAAAATAAAGAAAAGCACAAAAGTTCAATCATGAGAAAAAAAGGACATGGGCGGGGTCTGCGAGCAGCAAATTTGTCCAGGTGATGTAAAATGCCAGAACATTTTGTCCCAAGTACTGCTAAACGGTAGGTTTTTGAAAGTGCCACGACGTCGATTTTTGATCTCCCATGTTCAAGTATAAAATTCAATTGAACTAAAATCGAGGTTTCAAAGGTTGTATAAATTTTTTTTGGAAGTTTACCGCCATTTATGCAGCATCTTTTATACCGCCTTATTTAACACATGAAATTGATTATTCACGCTTGTTGTTTGTGTCCTATTATGATTTCCTTGAAAACAGTAGGTTTCCTGTTTAGGATGATTTTCATTTTTTGTTTTACTGTCAGACAGGCAAGACAGACTAATAAAATCACCTCAATCTGCGCATGCGCGACCAGGACAGGATGCCATTAAAAAAATAAAAAGCACCACAGGGACTTTCAGGAAGGAAAACAGGGAATTTGAAGGAGGTGGGTTTGGGATGGATTAACGGGGATAGAAAAGATCAAGATTTTCGATGGGGGAAGATATGAGATGGTGGTGAACAGCTGTTTTGAAGACCTGGATGGAGGAGTGGGATTGAAGAGAGTGTGAGGGTTTGTTCCGGGGTGGGAAAAAAAGAATGAAAGAGTGAAGGTGAGCAGTGATTCTTGATTTTGGCAGTTTCACCAGAAGGGGTTTTTGGCAGACCTTGAGCACCCTGAGGGGTTTGGGGGGGGGGCATATCGCAGAGAGAGCAGAGGGGGGGGGGGAGGCCAGAGAGCAGATGGTAGAAGACAGAAAGACCACTGACCTGCCTCTGGTGAGAGAGTGAGAGACCCAAAGACTCAGCTTGTCATGGGAGATACCAATGATCCTAAAAGCCTTGGTTTCTACAGCGTGAAGTCGAGCGAGGTGTAGGGCAGGAGCACCATCCCAGAAGGGAGAGCTGTACTCCATCAGACTGCAGATTAAGGCTTTGTAAGTGGTTAGAAGCTCAGCTGTGCCAAGGAAGGATTTTGCACAACAAAGGATGCCCAGTCGGTGATTGATTGGAGGCCAGCTTGGAGATGTTGCTTTCCAAGGAAATCGTGGCAGATATTGAGACCCAAAAGCTTGAATGAAAGGACTTCTTCAAGGGGATTGTTGAGAAAGTAGATGGAGTGGTTGTCCAGACGGTCTTTCCGGAGAGACATGGTGAGGATGAGAGATTTGTCAGGATTGAAAGACGTACTCCAAGTGTTTGACCAGCTTGTGATTTTATCCAGGCCTGCAGAGAGTGAAAGAGGCAGCTGCCTGCCGATCAGAGGGATGAGAGATAGTACGGCAGAGAGTGGAGTCATCAGCAAAGAGATAAAGAGGATTTTGCATGGAATCTGAGAGATCATTGATGAAAACCAGAAAAAGCACAAGGCCATAAACACTGCCATCAGGAACTCCAGCCTGGATGGGAAGGAGATGAGAAGAATTCCATTAAGAGCCACGCGTTCACTGCAACAGTAGAGGAAGTCCGCAAGCCATAAGTGGAGATTGCCTTGGATAACATAAGAAGAGAGTTTGGTGAGCAGTGCGGTATGTGAGACAGTATTGAAACCTCGCGATATGTCCAGGGAGATGGCTCTGATCTCATGTTTGGCATTTAGGACCTCCATCCATTGTTGGGAAAGCAGAAGTAGCATGTCAAGGGTAGAGTGACCTGGTCTAAATCCATATTAATGATCGGAAATCAAGCCATTGGAGAAAAGTAAGGATTTGAAGTCGGAAGCAATGATGGATTCCATGACCTTGCTGATTATTGGGAGCAGGCTGATTGGTCTGTAGTTGCAGGGATCAGTTTTTGCACCTTGTTTATGCAGAGCAGTTATGTTTGCTGATTTCCAAGCAGATGACAGATGACCTTGAGAAAATGAGAGGGTGAATGGAACACAGAGAGGGTGAGCAAGAGCAGCAGAGCAGGTTTTTAGAACACGAGGGCTGATGCCACCTGGACCGGTTGCAGAAGGTTTGATAGCAAGCTCTCCACCTTGTCAGAAGAAAAGGATGCATAGTCCAGGAACAGCTGGGTGTGACTGCATAAAGTGGGTACAGAAAGCAATGGGTTTGGGACACAAGATTTAGAAGTAAACACAGAGTTGAGGCATTTAGCCTTTTTGCGTGCAGTGTTCGCTGTGCAGCCGTTTGAGGTACGAGAGGGGATGGAGGGGGGAATACACCAGAAACGGACTTAACTAGACGCCACCAGGATTTGGAGGAGGGAAACAGGTTTGAGAGTTCTCGGAACACACAATAAACACCGTGGCAACAAAATAAAGTCAAAACGTGACAAACAATGACCGGAAACTTATATTTGAGAAAGTCGGCAGGGACCCCTTGGAGAGAACCAACTGTCGCCTCAAAAACTGGAACCGGAAGATTTGCCTAAATCAGAGCCAAAGCACCACTAAACTACAGGCTCGTGTCCCAATTCATGTTCAAAATATAACATAAAATTAAAATGAAGTTGTTTATCGATCTTAAACCGAAGTTTGTAGACAGACAGCCACAGACAGACAGCCAAAATGAACCTTTTGCTTCACCCCTTTTACATTTCTTGCACTTGCTTCACCCCTTTTACATTTCTTGCACACAGGGTAATACAATATATATTTTTTAAATCATGAGTATGAAAACCAAGAAAATAAT
Organism: Eptatretus atami; assembly: GCA_035128595.1. Classification (NCBI taxonomy): domain Eukaryota; kingdom Metazoa; phylum Chordata; class Myxini; order Myxiniformes; family Myxinidae; genus Eptatretus; species Eptatretus atami. The sequence goes on along the minus strand of CM068963.1, from coordinate 31,149,523 downwards.
GTTGACGTAAAATAATTACAAAACAATGCAAATAATTTCATCGTATTCATCTCACCATCCAGTTTTCTCTTCCACTGACCAACTCGATGGAGGAGTGAAGAAGAGGCCAAATCATATCTGACCCTCAAGCGCTTATTGTCCACCATCATTGTCGATATAGCCTACAGTACAAGGTAAAAGAGCAACAAAATCAGGTGAAATGACAACAGTTACAACAGCAAAGAAAAGAAAAGAAAATCAAATGTTAAGGGTCAAATGAGAATCTCTTTCCTCTTTGCACAATAAACTTCTGCACTGTTGACAAAATAACAGACATTGTATTTACGAACCATAATTTATTATTGATCAAAAAATATACTCGAAGAAGGATATGAACATCAAATTTGAGAGGATGATCATAAGAAAACAGTAATTTTAGAAGAAATTTTTGTGCTTAGGGAAACACTGCAGCATGAGCTACATTTCATATTTGAATGTGGTTTTGGTTTTTTTCAGGTTTTAAATTGGAAAATATTGGGGGATGAGGCCAAATTCAAAATTCCTGCCCTAATCTATGGGGGCACTCCATCAACAGCGTAGCCATGCCTCGGTAATGAAACAGCCAGAAAACTGAATTCATACTTGAATTCCAATCACATACAAAATTCCTGGACACACAGACTTGTTTAAATGTTCACGACTCCAGCGTCAGAAAATTCCCAAATAAAAATGCATGTAGTTTATGCATTGATCTCGTGCTCATGGAGAAGTTTGCACAAAAATCACACAAGCACTAGAACGGCACTCGGTAGAGCGCATACCTCTGCCGGGCTGAACAGTTTACCTTTTGTATCCCACTGATAGGCCGGATCTGCATCTGAACCTGAACAAAAATCGAATCAGCTGGTTACTGTCACCTACCCAAATCATCCACCAAGTTTTGTCATAATCAGTCTACAACTTTTTGAAACATCGCGCTGTATATCGTTTTGGCCCCATCTCTCAATGGTGAATAATCACCAAAGAAAGGAGAATCGATCTATTTGATTTTGGTGAAAATCCAGATCCGGAACCAGATCTTCACCAAAATCGAATCAATTCGTCCGTCACACACCCAAACAGTCCACCAAATTTCGTCCAAATCAATCCATAACTTTTTGAGACATCCTGCTCACAGACAGACAGACAGACACCAGACAGGGGTGAAAACATCACCCCCCTCCACCTTCGGTGGCAAAGGTAATTACAAGAATATGAGCAAACTGCAAATACACATAGAAAATGAGATTTGAACCTAGATTCCCAAATCATGAGCCAAATTATGATAATAAACAGGCCAACAATCAACAATGAACAGAGTTAAAAAGGCAGAAGGAAATATATTATGAGGGAGGTCACTTCAATTCATCTGCTTACCTTTCTCTTCCTTTCTTTCTGCGGAGTTGTTTCACTTCCCTTTTTCACCGATCTCCACCTCCCTCCAACTACTTCCCCTCTTTGACTTTCTTCTCCTTTTTTAGCCAGAGTATCTTCAATGTCTCCTTTTGCTTGTGCCAGTCTTGCTTTTTCATCTTTCAAACACCGACTTTCTGCTTGATTTTCAACTCTTTCTTCCTCCTCCTGTCCTGGGAAAGCTTTGGGGCAATCAATTTCATTGTCCTCATCAAAACTATCTGCTGCTTTTACACAGTCCTCATCATTTTCTTCTCCATCAAAATCTGAAAAGCTTTCTCCTTCACTGTCATCCTCTCCTTCAGAATGACTGACTCTCTCCTTTGCAATCTCTTCATCTTCCTCTTCTTCCTCATAATCCTCTTCATCCTCATAATCATCCTCCTCACAGTCATGTTCACATGCCTCACCACGCAGACAGCGCTCACAATTTAACCTTTCATTTTCTAAATCTGCTTCATCTTCTAAGACCTCTTCTCCTTCTTCTTCCTCCTCTCCTTCATATTCATCAAAACACTCTTGCTCATCTTCTACTTCATCCTCTTCTGCATCATCTTCACAATCCTCTTCACAGCATTCTTCACAACTACCATCATCACAACCACTGCAACCAATCATTTCTTCTCCAGCTTCAAAATCTTCTTCCAAGTCTTCCTCTTCTTCATCACATTCTTCTTCATCTTGCTCCAACTCTCTCTCATCCAAAAGTGAGGTGTTCTTCATTCCAGTAACTTCTGTTTCCTCCTCTTCATTTTCATCTCCACTTGAGAGGACAACTGCAAAAATAAAACAACAAATATCTACTGTGTCTATACAACACAACACAACACAACAGTAGAAGGAGGCAAGAGGGTTGTTCGCAGAGGAAATACTGTCTTCGGAGCTAAAAGTAACCACATTGTTCACTCTGAGCTGGAAAAGTTGTGTCGTTGGCTGAGCCACAGCGACCCAAAGACACCTTCAACAGGTAGCTTGCAGTCACGAGCTGTGCAAACACGCATTCCACGATCCTGAGTTACATGATGGTTACGCCCTGAGGAGACGGGACATGCTCTCCAATAGTATTTCATCCGACCATCTTCTTTTTGTGTCCCTTCCCTCCTAGCTTTCTGCACTCTTGCTTGTGCCTGTTTAAGGCATAGTAAGAAGTTGGTCAGCCCGTTTCTGTTTTAGTGATAAGTGGGTGTCCTTCCAGCCACGATGATTCCTTCCCCCCTTCTTACTTGCTCTTGAATTCCCATCCTTATTTATTTCCTCATTAAATGTGTTTGTTTATAATTATTGTATCTTATTTCAGATCAAGAGCCGATCCTCATGAAAATTCAAATCAAACAATCATGTGCTGTGAACAGGTGCACGTGTTGCCAAATACTTTGTTTCGGTTCCTCTTATATCAAATTTGCATACGGCCTCCTGCTTGGCTGGCCTGCAGAGAATAATTTGACGCAAGTGTAAGTCCGAGCACATTACAACAATCTAGGTTTACAGAAGAACAAGGTGACAGAGGGTGGTAAAAAAGCAACACACTAACAGTGGTACAGTGTGGCCACAGCTGGAACACATCAAGCAAGGGAATGAATGAACAGGAAAGGAAAAAAGAGTAGGGGATGGGAGGAAACAGTAATCTGAAAGTGGAAGGGTTGAGTTACTTTTGGATAGTAGGGGTAGAAAAGACTGTGGCTAGTAATGGTGTATGAAATGAGATGGTGGAGCAGGACCTGCTTGAACCCCTGGAAGGAAGATCGTGAATGAATCCTGGAAGCAAGAGCACAACTGAGGTGGTTCCATAAATGGTAGAAATGAGGAACAAAAGAGTGGAGGAGGGCAATAAGCATGGATGTTGGGAGTTTAACCAAGAAGGGATTACTAGAAGAAAGTATTGTGGTGAAGGAGCTGGGGAGAGTCAGAGAGCTACAAGAGCCAAGGGAGTAAGACCAGAGGAGAGGCAGTAAAAAAACAGACCATTTACCTGTCTGTGATTTGAGAACAGGCCTTGTTCTATGCCCTCATAGCGCTACATTTTGAAAGAACTTGCAATGCAGCATTTTAAAAGGTCAAACAGGCATTTTTTAAAGGCCTGAGAGTGTAGCATTACACAAACTCTAACCTGCCCACCTACCCCCTTTTTCATGTCAATAATTATTTCACAGGTACATCAATGAAAACATACAATGACCACGAGTCCTCGCTTAATGCTCAGGATGCGCTCCCATAAAGTTGAGTGTTATGCGAAAAAGTGAAACAAATTATTTTTTTCCCATAAGAACAACGGTTATGTAGGAGCCATGCGTTCCTCGCCAAAATTTTAGGACATAACATTAAAAAACAAAAGTATAAATAACACAGAACGTGAATCACACGAGTGAACAAGAAGGCTCTGCTTTCACCAACAATCATATATTCTGGTATAAATGGATATCTGATGAAGGACTGATGTGGGAGGAATGAAAGGGGAGGGACATGACGGACAACATTACGGAGTCAGTGAGCTTATACAGTACAGTATAGTATAGTATACACGCGCTATCCTGGACCGGCCTATCCAGATTATTGAATAAGAATGCTCCAAGCGGTTTAACCAACACCTGCAGAGGTTTAAATCACCTTTCCATTATTTAAAACACCACAAATGCGCTGGCAAAAAACCGTGCCTTTTCCAGATACATGCACACGTTCTGCCAGACTGGAGAAGAGTCGCTCTCGACCACTGTAGCGGAGATGACGTGACACATTGGCAGGGCATAAATATGCATGAGGCAAGACATGGGCAGAGCATAAATATGCACGAGGCAAGACATGGGCAGAGCATAAATATGCATGAGGCAAACCATGAATATGCATGAGGCAAGACATGCGTGAAACTTAAAAGCTTACAGCTGCGTGAAAAGCTTACACCGCTGGTGTAAGCAGCACGACCTCAGTTACGGGTCGCAGGTAGATAAGGGGTTTGCCGTCCTTCATGGTGTGGATTCGCACTTTTCGAGCCCGACCGTCTACGCTGAACAATGTCTCAATCACACGTACATAGGGCCACTCGCTTAGGGATACGGATGCCGTCCAGACATCCATCGCCAATCATCATCCATCCAAGGTCCATACATACGCTGTGCGCTCACAGAGCATTAGGTGGTCCATTCCAAGATTATCTGACCTTAAGCAGCTGAGGAGCATCTCGTCCAATTAACAGCAAGATGGACGCTTCTGGGTCAGGTTCGGGAATAGCACGTACGTCTGAATGCAGTCCTGCAACCTCTGGTGTTGGAATCTCGGAGGAATTACAAGGTATAGCATTACACTCGGTTAACTCCGGGAGTGGCAGATGGACAATTTCATCGAAAGATTCAATGACTAGATTTCTGACACGACTACCACTGGCTGCCATAGTTCCAGAGTAGGTTTTGAGGTCATTAGGGACTAGATTATTTGGCACGTTGAAGTAGTCAAAGAGTTTGCTGCGGTCCAGAGACCAATTTGACTGGTCATCCAACACAGCATAAGTTTTCAGAAAGTTTTCAGGATTACCAGCGATAACAACCTTTACAAGACAGATTTTGGAATAAGATCTTCCTTTGGATGCACAACTACCACAAATGTCTGTATACCTGTTAATCACCGAGGGTCGCTCCTCGCCATGCTTTCGAAGCCCATCCGACACCCTCTCAAGGTTCAAAGAGTCCTTGATAATTGATAATGATTGCCTCCCTGCCAGTCCGTCGAGGGTAGCACAACTGGCATCATGAAGTCCTGAGCAATGACGGGTGCTGTTGCAGTGAGAACAATGTAATTTTACGTGACACTCCTTTTCTGAATGGTTCATTGACAGAGCACATCTGGTACATATTTTCCATTGGTTAAGGAGGACGAGTCTTGATTGCAATGTTTTTGCTTTGAATGCTCTGCAATGAGCAAGAGGATGTTTGGTCCTGTGAATAGGGCAGAATTGTTGTGGATCTTCCATTTGATGACTAGTGTGTTGATTTTCAGAAGGTGACGTGACTGCTGCGGACAGTTGCTCGACAATTTGTGGCAGCAATTCACCCGTGACATGGGTGTTGCTTACTCTGACCGTTGGACATGTATCACTGGTGAAGGTCGACATTTTCTTCTTCGTGGTGAGTCGAGCTTTTACCTTAGTAGCTGAAGAACGTGATCCATCATCATATCCTGAGAAAACCATTAACAAAGACAGGATATTTTGAATCTTTGCAATGCACCAAATTAAGGATACGAGCATCGAAAATGGCGGAAAGGTGACATTGTGGGCTTCTTTATACTTGAAGGCCTGCATCCTCCAACGATCCACAAGGTCAGATGGAAGGTTCGCGATGATTGGTTTGAGGAACAGAGATATATCCAAAGCTGCAAGTCTGGGAAAGGAACCATCGCTTTTAGCGGGCTCCATTTCCTCGATGGTGTCGCTAAACTTCTGGAAAGTTTTGTAGTCTTGAGGAGAGACTCAAGGTAAAAGCTCCAGCTTGTTTAGCGATGATTGTGTAACTGCTTTATCGCTGCCGAATCTTTCTTGAAGGCGATTCCAGACCTGTTCCAAACCGACATCAGGGTTAGAAGTGTAAATAGTGGGGCAGATAACAGCAATTTTTGAGAGGAATCGTGCAAATGATGATACAAGCATCAAATTTGGCACATTTGTTCTACAGGGGATTCTAATCAAATCTGACTGATTGGCCATTTGAAAATCAAATTTTGAAAAATTTAAAATAAAATAAAAACTTCAAAAAGTCAAGATCACGAATCAATGTTGGATGCTGGCTGAGATTGGTGAATGTTTCAGAAACATCATCAAAGATGTTCCAAGTCTGCCATGCAGTTTTCTTCCCTTTACCGCGGAAGGCAGACACGACGTCACATCCAGTGAACGCATGGAAGTATGGGATCCCTCTCGCTTTCTCAGGCCCTATTGCAGAAACTACCTCATGGACTGGAATCTATCGCGCCTTGGCTCCTTGGCCAAGGCAATCCACATGTTCTCAGAACTAGTTCCTGTAAGGATGGCAGTACAGATATTGCTTTGACTAGTACGTCCGTGTCATTAGCCTTAATGATAATGGTCTTGCTACCATCCGTCGTTGCATCCCTGGCGTGTACAAATATTCGAGTGTCAGCTTCTTCATGACAACACGGAGACACAGCATCCAGTGACTTCCTTGTGTTGCTAATGGCATCTTCTCCTTTTGTGACAATGACTGTGCTTCACACATCTTTTCCGCAAGGAAGTGAAACAGCTCAGTCTTGTTGCTGTCATCTCGAAGAAAGCTTCTCCAGTTACTTGGGGTCTTACTGGTTCCTGTCACTCTTCTTCTGATTCCTTGCCCCCTTTTCGACCTTGCTCGGACTTCAGACTTGACTTCTTGTACACATCAAACACTACGTCCACCTTCTCGTACCTGGCACCATAGGATTCCACCTTTGGGATGATGTCTTCTTTAGCATAGTCATCAAATATCTTTGAAGTGCGTGAGGTAGGGCATTGATAAGTGCTGAGCCATCAATGATGACTGCATCTCCCCTTGGTTCTCTGTCTGGGATGTTCACTTGCACTTCAAGAATTTCAGCCAGCTGTGACTTGAAATTTTTTTGAAGTTTTTTTTTTTCTTCAAATTTTTCAAAATTTGGATTTCAAATGGCCAATCGGGCAGATTTTGATCAGAAAGCCCTGCAGAACAGAAATGCGGCAAATTTGATGCTTGTATCATAATTTGCACGATTTTTCTACTATCTACTACACTAAAACTCAGTTAAAATGTCTATGAGTGCTTTGGATTCTGAACCATCAGGTGAAGCTTTTCATCGGATGCTCGCGGTATTCCTCTGATCATGTTCTGGAAGGCCGCTGCCACGTCCTTAATTTCTCAGAATTATCGTCAAACACAGAAATTCTATTTGAAACGAAGTCTCGACGAGACAGATCGTTTACACAGTCCTGCAAGGCAGGCATCACTCTTGGCATGATTGATGGCTGGACTTCTCGACTCAGCAGTGAATGGCCAGACACTGGTAATGTTGTTTCCGGATGTGTGTTGTACGTCCCCGCAGCATATGCGGGAACAGTATGGGTGTACGTTGGATTTGATGAAAAATAACCCGATTCGTTGTCGGTTGTAATCCCACTGAACGGTGATGTAAAGTCAGTACACACGGTGGGATACCGAGCAGTCGTAACCGGAACCGGGTTTGTGACCCATGAGCTCATAATGGGGGTTTTAACACAGTGGGGGTCGATGTGCAGCAATGACATACAGCATTGGAGAGGATGACAATACGAAGGTTGTATGGAAAGCATTAGTTGGTATCTGGTGAGTTGCGTACGATCGACCAAGAACTGGCATCGTTTTATACTGAGCAGACGGAACTTGCTTGTTGGACACATTTAATATCAACTAGACGATCCGTGAACCCGTTGGGTTCCCGTTGTGACAGCAGTTGATGAAAAAAATCATTTTAAGAAAAAAGAAAAAGATAGCTCCAGCAAACTATACCGCTGATGTTGTTTGCATTGATCAAATACTCCCGAAGAGTACTTGACTGCATCGGGAATTGATTTTTTAATAATTTTTTTGGTTGCCCGATTTGAATGAAACTTGATACTGCACCACCGCAGGCGAATGGGGAGTAAGGTGGCCATAAAATGTTTGCGCTATCGTGTACCGTTTTGGCTGTATTTCGTGAACATAAGGACAAGGACAAGGAAATCCAACACAGGTGGAGGCCATTCAGCCCATCATGCCTGCGCGAACACCACACCAA
>CM068963.1:31079096-31100699 GCA_035128595.1 Eptatretus atami | reverse complement strand
CGCAATGTCGTCGCAAGGAAAACAAAAAGAGAAGAGAAAGAGAGAGAAAAATTTTTTTTACTTCCTGGTTCGGGAGCATACAGCTACTCTGATGTTACCCGAAATTTATGGCACCGTCTAATATGAAAACGATCATAACTTGGGAGTTGTGTTTATTCTAATACGCATAAAGAAATCGAGAAATTTTAGAATACACGAAGTCATCACTATCGAAGCCCGTACGTTGTAACCCGTAATGGGGAACGCGGCTGAGCTTCCCTTCCCCCATCGGCCACGCCACGCAACAACGTGTCTTGTCATTGGTTGGTAAATAAAATGGCCATAACTTGGAGGCACTTGTCGATTAATATCAAACTTGAAAAGGCACATCCCCAGCGTCCCCAGCAATATATTTGCAAGTTTCATTGAGATCGACCAGTGGTTGTCGAGAAACACGCGGTCACAGACACACACACACACACACAGCACACACACACACACACACACACACACAACCACACACACACACACCACCACCACACAGACACACAGACACACAGACACCAGACACACACACAGACACACACACACAACAACACACACCACCACACACAGACACACAGACACACAACACAACGAACACACAGACACACAGACACACAGCACAGACACACAGACACAAGACACACACAGACACACAGACAACACACACACACACACACACACACACACACACACCACGACACAAAACACACACAGCATTGCTGGAATTATAGATAGATGATTGTACTCTCTGTGTAAAGTGTGGCATCCATGAGAAATAAACAGGAAGAAGCTGCCACTCAAATTGTGTTGCACTTAAAGAAGCATGCCAATGATCTCACCCCAATCAATAATTTGGCAAACAAACGGAACCAAACAGATGAGATCATAATGGCATGAAGAAGTTTGTTTGTGATGTATACAGCAAGCCAAAGCTCTCAACACTTGGAGATGCACGCTTTGTCATATCCAGGCAGAAGTAGGCTCCCACTAAATGGTCAGACCCTCTGGCAAAACTGAACGGTGCTGACTCGAACAATGTGCCACCATCGAAGTCTGTACCTCGGCAAAAAGTCAATAAGAACAATCATGCGACAACGACTAGCAAAATGTGCACGTCCAAGAACCTCTTGCTGAATCTCATGCTGATCCAACGAATTGTGGTTGGAGTTTGAATAATGGCAACTATTACATTGTTTGGTTGAGGGATATAATATGCCAAAGGAAACGAACAGATTATTCAGCAAACCCTGAATGCGGATGGCAATGATGAGACTGAAGTACACTTGGAAGATTGCGATTCACACGATTCAGAGTATGAAGCGAAAATGAATAGTCTGATAAGCCTGCTTTGTTGAAGCTATGCCACAGTTTAGGGATCTTTTCTTCAAATATGGGGAATCAATTTGTGAAAATGATGGGTACAACCTATTGTGACAAATTTTCTTTGATGAGATACAGGATATTGACATTTTCATTAATGCGAGAAACTAGTTCAGCCTCTGTTTCCCTACTGACCTAAATGACGACCCATATTGCAGAGTGAATACTTAAGAACTAGAGGGGAGCACATCGGTAGAGTGCAAAACCTCCGCGCCAATACTGCTAGGTCACTCAAGTGAACCTGAATATCCTATTCATTCAATTTGACGTCAAAGTGCTCACAGAGTTATAGTTTGCAACTTTCCCCTTTACTTTTAACTTTTACATACTCAATTCATTCGTCATAAACTAATTCCATTCCTGAGACAGAAATTGATTTTACGTGGGTATATCCACCTGAAGTTCCAATCAGCCGCATTTATAATTTTGGATGTTTTTTGTTGAAAATCACGTATACATGTAGAAATGCAAAAAAAAAAAAAAAAATCGAAATTTTGTTGAAAAAAAAAGTTGCAAAAAATTCAAATATTTTTTCAAAATGGCCGCCATAGGGCCATTTGGATTTTGGACCAATCCAAAATCTAATGGCATGATCCTTGGACCATACCTAATCCCCCACAAGTTTCGTCGAAATCCGTCGAGGAGTTTTTTCCGTAATACCTGTTCACACAACAAACAAACAAACAATAAACCAATGTCACCCTTAGGTGACCCGTATCTTGCCAAAGGGGTGACCACGTGTGACTTCTTTAAGGTCACACTGAGGTGAACAGAGCTGCTATCCACCAGGAGCGACTCCTTGAGGAATATCTGCCTACGAGAGATTCCGATGAGATCGTTCACACAGAGTAACCATGAAAATATGCGTTTGCCTCATAACGTCACCAAATGACGTCATAATGTCTCAAGCTTGATATATCTAGAAAGCACTCATCGAGGTGTTCAATTTGAGGTACTACACGATATGGTTCCTAAAACTTTAAAATTTGACCTTGGGTCAAATATGTTTGACCTTAGGGCTAACCATGAAGGTCAAGGCCAATCGCCACCAAAAATTAATCAGCTGAGTGCCAGACCATGAACTATATTCCCATGAGTTTGAAGACGATCCGATCAAAATTACTCAAAAATAAGGGTTTCGTCCGACTCCCCTGATTTGCGACAAAGTGACCTTCGACCTTGACCTGACCTTCAAAATTTTATGCGCTGAAAGGGACCTCTAGGCTCTGATATGCGAAGTTACAAAAATTTCCAATGAAAACTGTGGCTCTGCAGAGTGATTTATACGTGATTACAGCCAAAAAGATAAAAAAAAAAAAACAAACAAAACACATGAAGGTCAAGGCCATCGCCACCAAAAATTAATCAGCTGAGCGCCAGACCATGAACTATATTCCCATGAAGTTTGAAGAGATCCGATCAAAATTACTCAAAAAATAAGGTTTTGTCGATTACCCTGATTTGCGACAAAGTGACCTTGACCTTTGACCTTGACCTTTAAAATTGGTGCGCTGAAAGGGACCTCCATAGGCCTCTGATTTGCGAAGTTACAAAATTTTCAATGAAAACTGTGCTCTGCAGAATTTTTTTCGTGATTACAGACAAACAAACAAAACAAAAAAAATAAATAAAAAACATACAGACTGACTAACATACTTGCAAAAACTTTGTTTTGGCAAGATAACAAACAAACAGAAAGGGGTGAAAACAGTAACTCCCGATCTCGATGGCGGAGGCTAAAAATACACGTGCGGGAGTGAGCGTCATCTCTGCGAGAAACAAGCATGAGTTCCTGTTACTAGGTGGTAGTGTTCTCGGGTCAGGAGGGATTTTTTGGCCAACTTTGAAGTCACGTGACGCGGAAACCGAAAGCGAATATCGAAAATCCGGCCCGACCAAATCTAGATATTTATCCCATAGATTCATATGCCACAATCAAATTCAAGATAACTTAAGAAATGTAGGAGGAGATAGATTTGAAAATCGTCATTTTGCAGCTACGGTGAAGCAGTTTTCGCAAAATTCAAAGTCACGTGACGTGTACGTATTCGAGAATATCGGTATTCTTTCGAATGGCAATGAAAGACAAGGTCAGCTGCTATGCAATGACACCATTCACATAACTTTACCATGCCCAGTAAGAATATAAGCCTCCTGAAGGTAGGGCAGTTTTTGCAAACTTTGAAGTCACGTGAACGAAAACGAAAGCGAATATCGAAAATCCGGCCCGACCAAATTTAGATATTGTCCCATAGATTCATATGCTCACATCAAATTCAAGACGCTTGAGAAATGGCGGAGGAGATAGAATTTGAAAATGGTCATTTTCGCAACTTCAAAGGCCTCGTGACCTTGACCTTGACCTTCGGTGACCTTGAAAGTCATACCATCGTGTACGTCTCATCGACCTCATCAGGATCACTAGACCAGATCTCCCGCTTCAACTTCATTGTGAACGGACGGACGGACGGACGGACGGATCGAAGGACATCGACCCATATTATTAGTCATGCTCGAAGAGATGACCTAAAAAGGTTCAAATTCATGTATTTTAAGGGGAATTTTATGGTCTTCATGAAGAATAGGTATATAATAAGTTGTGATTATTATCCGTTACCCTCGCCAGAGGAGAGGGGATTGCATTGGGTCTGTTTGTCTGTTTTTTGCCAAGTATGTTGGTCTTTCGTGCTTGTTTTGTCTATCTGACTGACTGTCACAAAATTTTTGGCCAGAGTTTCAAAACAATCGTTCTGAATGTTTTGTGTATGTAGGTGACTGGCTAACGACAGGTCAGGTCAGGAATGGAGCATGCGCGAAGCACGCGGTCGCTGCGTCACTTTCCACCGGTACTCAGGGCTTCCGTCTGGCCAACCCCCAGGCAGACGCCTGCACATCCCCATCTCCTTGAGATGCTGATCAATCTGCTGCAACCACGAGACACGTGGTTGGCCCATTGGCCTCCTCCACTCATGAGGCTCCTCAATGAGAGAATCTGGTGAGCAGGATCAGCGCCAGAAAAATGACCCACATGCTGCAGAGCAGCAGCTGATGCTCACAGACTATGCAGGTAACAAATCTCATTTGAGTGGCTCTCAGCAACCGCTCGTTGGACACAAAGTCCGAACAGCGATAGCTAAGGATTCTCCAAAGAGACTGGTACAAAGAGATCCCTGGTCAGAGTCGAAGTTTCACATCCGAAGAGCAAGACCGGAAGCACCAAGGACCTGAAGACTCAGACTTTAGTCCTCCTGCACAGGCACTGACAGAACTCCAAAGGATCCACCGATGATATCCATGACTCCCCACCGCCAGGCAAACGGCAGATCAAGGATTCCCTAGACAACATTCTATTTGACAAACTCTGACTGTTCAACACCTGACCAGCCAGTCGAAGACATGAATAGGGACATCTTTTTTCAGGTATGTGGGCGCAAGATGTACGTTTGATTAATTTTGGCTCACATACGGGATCACTCCGTCGACTTTGTTTCCACCATACCCGACCACCCACATCTCAAAGGACAGCGCTGAATGTAGTCACGAAATAAGCCATTCCAGATGTCAGTTGCGGGAGAAGCCGCATTGATACTCGAGTTGTTTGTAACCCTCAGGAACTCTCAAAGATAACTCAACAGCAGGATACTGAGATCCCCAGGACTTTTTATCAAATTGACATCTTGTAATTGCCCCAGTTCTAATCCGCACCTGTCTGCGAGGGCACTGTTTCCCCGAATGAGATAGAGGACAGTATATCAGGGAGATTCACTTTAAACGTTCCTCTATGTGAAATAAGAATGGCCATATCCTAGGTAGAGCATCTGCACAAAGATGCAGGGGCTAATAGATAGATTCTTGATTGCAGGACCATCCTTGACGTCAGGATACAATGGAATCTTTATGGGCACAGTTTTTGGCAGTGATGTGCAGGAGACAAAGAGTCCTGGGAGATCATTCACGGTTGATCTTTAACATGCTGTGCTCTCGGTCCTATGAGAGCATCTATGTCTGCACTGAACCAAACATCGACTTCGCTAGAGCGAGATGTTCTGGGTGACGGGCACAGAATGACATCTCTTATTGGAGAACTCAGCAACCCTAGATGGTCGGGAACTCATCCTTTAGGTTGTCCCAACGAAGCTGCGGGCAAATTTACTAGAGTTGCTGAGATGGTACTCACACCACAAATGAACATCTTCACAGCTTGTAGCCACCTCATTGACCTGTTTGGCATGTAACAAGTTCAGTCTGTACAAAGCATCCAGCAGTGCTTGCAGCTGTTTGGCGTTGGCAACTGCCTAGCATTCGAAAGACGAGATCTTCTGGCGGGCTGAACACTGCCTCAAGATCTCTCCACTCATTGAGGGGATCATTCAATAGGAGGAGGCCCAAATGGGCCCAACACGTGTCTCGTGTTCAAGCAGATTGATCGCATTCAGGAAGAATGGGGAAGTCGGGCGTCTGCCTGGGGGTTGGCCAGACGGAAGCCCCTGGAAGGTACCGGGCAAGTGGACGCAAGCGCGCGCTGCTCGGCGGCAAATGCTCCCATTCCTGACCTGTACCTGTCGTGCCACACACCAAACTTGACCAGTCACCCAACAAATCACGATTGGTTTATGAAACTGGCCAACAATTTTGTGACGTCAGATCAAAGATAGACAAACAGGCACGAAAGACCAACTCGTGGCAAAACAAAGCAAACAGACCCAGCAATCCCCCTCCTCTGGACAGGAACGAGGATATAATCACAACTTATAATACCTAATTCTACTCATGAGACCATAATTTCCCTTAAAATAATGAATTGAACCTTTTAGGTACAACTCTTAGGGAGGCAGACCTAATGAAAGGGGCGATGTCCTTCGACCTCCAGCCGAAACGTCCTCCGTCACAATCAATTGAAAGCGGGAGATCTGGCATTAGTGATCCGATAAGAGGTCGAGAACGTACACGAGAGACTTCAGGTCCCGAAGTCAAAGGCAGTTCACAGGCCTTGAAGTTGCGAAAATACAATTCAAATCATCTTCCCATATATCTCAAGCGAATCTTGAATTGATTGTAGCAAATGAATCATATGACAATATCTAAATGTCGGGCCGGATTTCGATATCGCTTTCCGTTTCGAGTCACGTGACCTCAAAGTTGCCAAAAACTGCCCTACTTCGGAGCCTAAATCTTTGGGCAATGAAAGTAGTGAATGGTTCATTGCATGCATGACCTTCGTTTTCATCATGTCTCGAGAATAACCGAATCTCGAATACGACACGTACGTGACTTGAATTTCGAACTACTCTGCTTCACCGTAGCTGCAAGATGACCGATTTCAAAAAATCACCTCCACATTCTTAAAGTTTATTGAATTTATGTGGCAAATAATCTACTGGGATAAATCAGATTGGTCGGCCCGATTTTCGAGTATCGAGTTCGGTTCGCGCACGTGACCAAGTTGCCAAAAACCTCCTGACGAGAAACTAAACACCCCTACGTACAGGAACTCACGCATGTTTCTCGCAGAGAACGTCACTACCCGCACGGGGATAGCCTCCCACGAAGACGGAGGTAAACTGGTTCAACCCGCTTTCTGTGTTGTTATCTGCAAAACAAGTTTTTGCAAGATAGTTAGTCAGCTGTAATGTTTTATTTATTTTTTTTTTTTGTTTGGTGTTTGTTGTAATCACGAAAAAAAATTCGCAGAGCACAGTTTCATTGGAAATTTTGTAACTTCGAATAATTAGAGGCCTATGACGGTCTTTCGCCAGCACAAAATTTTAAAGTCAAGGTCAAAGGTCAAGGTCACTTGTCGCAAATCGGTAATCGACAAAACTATTTTTTTTGAAGTAATTTTGGATCGATCGTCTTCAATCAATGAAAATAGTTCAGGTCTGGCGCTCAAGCTGATAATTTGGTGGCGATTGGCCTTGACTTCATGGTTTGTTTGTTTTTTTTTTATACTTTTTCGGCGTAATCACGTTATATATCTGAGAGAGCACGTTTCATTGGAATTGTAAAACCCACAACCTACCACCGCAAAAATGAGGCATAAATGGCAAGGCCATGCACAAGGAGTCGACAAAACCTTATTTTTGAGATTTTTGATCGGATCGTCTCAAAACTTCACGGGAATATAGTACAGGTCGGCCTCAGCTGAATTAATCTTTGGGCGAGCCATGACTTCATGGTTACGCCTAAGGCAACATTTGACCCAAGGCAATTAGTATTAGGACCATATCGGTATCCTCAAATGAAACACCTCGAGAGCTTAGATATATTTAAAGCTTGAACACATATTGGGACAGTTATCGAGGCAAAACCCTATTTTTCCTGGTTACTCTGTAGAAACGATTCTCATACGGATCACCATAGCAGGAAATATTCTCAGGAGCGCTCCTGGTGGGAATAGCAGCTCGTTCACCTCAGTGGTGACCTTAAAGAAAGTCACGACTGGTGGTCACCATTTGGAGATACGGGTCACCCTAAGGGTTGACATTGTTTATTTTGTTTGTTTGTTGTTTTTGTGAAAAACAGTAATACGGAATAAAATCCTCGACCGGATTTCGACGAACTGGTGGGGGATAGTAGTCAAGGCTCAAGCAGTAAGATTTGGGACTGGTCCAAAAATCCCAATATGGACTATGGCGCCATTTTGAAAAAATATGAATGTTTTGCAAACTTTTTTTCAATCAAATCCGATTTTTTTATTTTTTTTTTTTTTTGCATTTCTACAGTTACTGATCCACAAAAAAACACTGCCAAAATCTAATAATTGCGCTGAATTATGAAAAACTAGTGGAATACCACTAACAATCAATTTCTCGCGCTAGGAATAGTTATCGACGAAATCGAATTTGAGTATGTACAATTTAAAAGTAAAGGGAAAGATTGCAACACGAACACTCGTGAGCACTGTGGACGTCAAATTGAAATGAATGGATATCAGGTTCACGAGTGACCTAGCATATTGGCGCGGAGGTTTTGCACTCTAAACCGATGCTCCCCCTCTAAGTTCTTAAGTATACTCTGCACATATGGGTCCGTCATTTAGGGTAGTAGGAAAAACAGAGGCTCGACGCATATTCTCGCATTAATGAAAAATGTCAATGATCCTGTAAATCTAATCAAAGAAAAATGTTTGTCATCAATAAGGTTGCTACCATCATTTTCACAATCTGATCCCCATATTTGAAGAAAAGATCCCTAAACTTGTGCAACTTCAACAAAGCAGCTTATTCTAGACTATTTCATTTTCGCTTTCATACTCTGAAATCGTGTGAATCGGCACTCTTCAAGTCTGTACTCAGTACGTCATCATGCCAATCCGCACTTCAGGTTTGCTGAATAATCTGTTCGATTCCTTTTGGCAATTGATATCCCTCAAAACCAACAATGTAATAGTGCCATTATTCAAACTCACCACAATATCGTTGGATCAGCCATGAGATTCAGCGCAAGAGGTTCTATTTTTTTCGGACGTGCACATTTTGCAAGTCGTTGCTCGCATGATTTTTGTCTGATTGACTTTTTTGCCGAAGTACAAGAGCTTCGATCGGTGGCACATTGTTCGAGTCAGCACCGTGCAGTTTTGCCAGAGGGTCTGGACCATTAGTGGGAGCCACTTCTGCCTGGAATATGACAAAGCGTGCTATCTCCAACGTGTTGAGAGACTTGCGCTCTGTACACATCACAACAATTCTTCATTACCATGATGATCTCATCTAGTTGGTTCCGTTTGTTTTGCCACAATTATTGATTGGGTGAGATCATTGGCATGGTCTTTTAAGTGCACACAAATTGAGTGGCAGCGTTCTTCTCGTCTTATTTCTCAATGGATGCCACACTTTACACAGATGAGACAATCATCATCTATCAATTCCAGCAATGTGGTTCGTGTGTGTGTGTGTGTGTGGTGATGTTGTGTGTGTGTGTGTGTGTGGTTGTGTGTGCTGTGTGTCTGTGTGTTCTGTGTGTCCTGCTGTGTCTGTGTGTCTTGTGTCTGTGTGTCTGTGGTCTGTGGGGTCTGTGTGTCGTCTGTGTGTGTGTGTGTCTGTGTGTCTGTGGTGAGTGTGTGTGTGTGTGTGTGGTGTGTCTGTGTGTGTGTCTGGTGTTGTGGCTGTGTTTGTGGTGTGGTGGTGTGTGTGTTGTGTGTGTGTATGTTGTGGTGTGGTGTGGTTGTGTGGTGTGTGTCTGTGACCGCTGTTCTTCTGACGCACACTGGTCCGATCCATATTGAAACTGCTCAGATATATTGCTGGTGACTGAGGTATGTGCCTTTTCAAGTTTGTGATATTAATGCGCAGTGTGCTTGACCAAGTTATGGCCATTTTATTTACCAACCAAATAATAAGACACGCCTTTACTGCGCTGGGCGTGCGATTGGGGGAAGGGAAGCTCAGCACGCGTCCCATTACCGGTTACAACGTAGGGCATTCCGGATGGATGACTTCGTGTATGTCTAAAATCTCTCGATTTCCTTTATGTGGCATTTATAGATCAAACAATGCCCAAGTGTATGCGATCGTTTATACATGATGCATCGTGGCATAGAATATTCGGGTAAACATCACACGAGCTGAGCGGCATATGGTGCTCCGAACCAGGAAGTAAAAAATTTTTCTCATCTTTCTCTTCTCGTTTTTTGGGTTTTTTCCCTTGGCCGACGACATTGCGAAAGGCCAAAACATACCCCTATGCGCGCCAAATTAATATATTGGCCCTTAAAAAACTCATAAATTGCGATACTCGTAACCGGGGATTTAATGCGGAACTTCCGGCACAGCACTACGGGCACGCGAGAGCGTAGAACAGCCTGGTGGTTTTGTTTCCTGCTCGCGTTGAATGATTATTTTTTTAAATGTTTTTATTTTTTAGCGGGCACGTATAGTTGTACTGAATAGCGGCACAACGTGATTTGCCTAGTGACTATAACGTGTGCCTCAAGCTCTTCAACTGTTTATTATCTTTACTCCAACGCAGTGATAAGAAAGCACAAAAAGGTCGATTTTGAACTGCTTGATCCCCAGTGTAGCTTTGATTCAAGGTCTTTTCTGATTCTGGTCACACACACACACACACACACACACACAGATTGCTGGAATTATAGATAGATGATTGTACTCTCTGTGTAAAGTGTGGCATCCATGAGAAATAAACAGGAAGAAGCTGCCACTCAAATTGTGTTGCACTTAAAGAAAGCATGCCAATGATCTCAACCCAATCAATAATTTGGCAAACAAACGGAACCAACAGATGAGATCATCAATGGCATGAAGAAGTTTGTTTGTGATGTATACAGCAAGCCAAAGCTCTCAACACTTGGAGATGCACGCTTTGTCATATCCAGGCAGAAGTAGGCTCCCACTAAATGGTCAGACCCTCTGGCAAAACTGAACGGTGCTGACTCGAACAATGTGCCACCATCGAAGTCTGTACTTCGGCAAAAAGTCAATAAGACAAATCATGCGACAACGATCTAGCAAAATGTGCACGTCCAAGAACCTCTTGCTGAATCTCATGCTGATCCAACGAATTGTGGTTGGAGTTTGAATAATGGCAACTATTACATTGTTTGGTTTGAGGGATATCAATTGCCAAAGGAAATCGAACAGATTATTCAGCAAACCCTGAATGCGGATGGCAATGATGAGACTGAAGTACACTTGGAAGATTGCGATTCACACGATTCAGAGTATGAAAGCGAAAATGAAATAGTCTGATAAGCCTGCTTTGTTGAAGCTATGCCACAGTTTAGGGATCTTTTCTTCAAATATGGGGAATCAGATTTGTGAAAATGATGGGTACAACCTATTGTGACAAACATTTTCTTTGATGAGATACAGGATATTGACATTTTCATTAATGCGAGAAACTAGTCAGCCTCTGTTTCCTACTGACCTAAATGACGACCCATATTGCAGAGTGAATACTTAAGAAACTAGAGGGGGAGCACTCGGTAGAGTGCAAAACCTCCGCCGCCAATACTGCTAGGTCACTCAAGTGTGAACCTGATATCCTATTCATTCAATTTGACGTCAACAGTGCTCACAGAGTTATAGTTTGCAACTTTCCCTTTTACTTTTAACTTTTACATACTCAATTCATTCGTCATAACTAGATTCCTTGAGACAGAAATTGATTTTACGTGGGTATATCCACCTGAAGTTCCAAAATCAGCCGCAATTATAATTTTGGCATGTTTTTTGTTGGAAAATCACGTATACATGTAGAAATGCAAAAAAAAAAAAAAAAATCGAAATTTTGTTGAAAAAAAAGTTGCAAAAAATTCAATATTTTTTTCAAAATGGCCGCCATAGCGGCCATATTGGATTTTGGACCAAGTCCAAAATCTAATGGCATGATCCTTGGACCATACCTAATCCCCCACCAAGTTTCGTCGAAATCCGTCGAGGAGTTTTTTCCGTAATACTGTTCACAAACAAACAAACAAACAACAAATAAACCAATGTCACCCTTAGGGTGACCCGTATCTTGCCAAAAGGTGACCACGTGTGACTTCTTTAAGGTCACACTGAGGTGAACAGAGCTGCTATCCACCAGGAGCGACTCCTTGAGGAATATCTGCCTACGAGAGATTCCGATGAGAATCGTTCTACAGAGTAACCATGAAAATATGCGTTTGCCTCATAACGTCACCAAATGACGTCATAATGTCTCAAGCTTGATATATCTAGAAAGCACTCATCGAGGTGTTCAATTTGAGGTACTACACGATATGGTTCCTAAAACTTTAAAATTTGACCTTGGGTCAAATATGTTTGACCTTAGGCGCTAACCATGAAGGTCAAGGCCAATCGCCACCAAAAATTAATCAGCTGAGTGCCAGACCATGAACTATATTTCCCATGAAGTTTGAAGACGATCCGATCAAAATTACTCAAAAAATAAGGTTTTCGTCGACTCCCCTGATTTGCGACAAAGTGACCTTGACCTTTGACCTTGACCTTCAAAATTTTATGCGCTGAAAGGGACCTCATTAGGCCTTGATATGCGAAGTTACAAAAATTTCCAATGAAAACTGTGCTCTGCAGAGTGATTTATACGTGATTACAGCCAAAAAGATAAAAAAAAAAAAACAAACAAAACACATGAAGGTCAAGGCCATCGCCACCAAAAATTAATCAGCTGAGCGCCAGACCATGAACTATTTCCCATGAAGTTTGAAGACGATCCGATCAAAATTACTCAAAATAAGGGTTTTGTCGATTACCCTGATTTGCGACAAAGTGACCTTGACCTTTGACCTTGACCTTTAAAATTTTGTGCGCTGAAAGGACCTCCATAGGCCTCTGATATGCGAAGTTACAAAAATTTCCAATGAAAACTGTGCTCTGCAGAATTTTTTTCGTGATTACAAGACAAACAAACAAACAAACAAAAAAAATAATAAAAAACATACAGACTGACTAACATATCTTGCAAAAACTTTGTTTTGGCAAGATAACAAACAAACAGAAAGGGGTGAAAACAGTAACCTCCGATCTTCGATGGCGGAGGCTAAAAATACACCCGTGCGGGAGTGACGGTCTCTCTGCAGAAACAAGCATGAGTTCCTGTTACTAGGGTGTAGTGTTCTCGGGTCGGAGGGATTTTTGGCCAACTTTGAAGTCACGTGACGCGAAACCGAAAGCGAATATCGAAAATCCGGCCCGACCAAATCTAGATATTATCCCATAGATTCATATGCCACAATCAAATTCAAGATAACTTAAGAAATGTAGGAGGAGATAGATTTGAAAATCGTCATTTTGCAGCTACGTGAAGCAGTTTTCGCAAAATTCAAAGTCACGTGACGTGTACGTTATTCGAAGATATCGGTATTCTTTCGAATGGACATGAAAGACAAGGTCAGC
Source organism: Eptatretus atami (assembly GCA_035128595.1). NCBI lineage: Eukaryota > Metazoa > Chordata > Myxini > Myxiniformes > Myxinidae > Eptatretus > Eptatretus atami. Next base: position 31,087,434 of record CM068963.1, on the reverse strand, counting down.
TGCTATGCAATGACACCATTCACTAACTTTTACCATGCCCAGTAGAGAATATATAGCCTCCTGAAGGTAGGGCAGTTTTTGCAAACTTTGAAGTCACGTGACACGAAAACGAAAGCGAATATCGAAAATCCGGCCCGACAAATTTAGATATTGTCCCATAGATTCATATGCTACAATCAAATTCAAGATCGCTTGAAAATGGCTGATAATTTGAAAATTGTCATTTTCGCAACTTCAAAGGCCTCGTGACCTTGACCTTGACCTTCGGTGACCTTGAAAGTCATACCATCGTGTACTCTCATCGACCTCTATCAGGATCACTAATGACCAGATCTCCCGCTTCAACTTCATTGTGAACGGACGGACGGACGGACGGACGGATCGAAGGACATCGACACCATATTATTAGGTCATGCTCGAAGAGATGACCTAAAAAGTTCAAATTCATGTATTTTAAGGGGATATTTTATGGTCTCATGAAGAATAGGTATATAATAAGTTGTGATTATTATCCTCGTTACCCTCCGCCAGAGGAGAGGGGATTGGCATTTGGGTCTGTTTGTCTGTTTTTTTGCCAAGTATGTTGGTCTTTCGTGCTTGTTTGTCTATCTGACTGACTGTCACAAAATTTTTGGCCAGAGTTTTCAAACAATCGTTCTGAATGTTTTTGTGTATGTAGGTGACTGGCTAACGACAGGTCAGGTCAGGAATGGGAGCATGCGCCGAAGCAGCGCGTCGCTGCGTCACTTTCCACCGGTACTCCAGGGGCTTCCGTCTGGCCAACCCCCAGGCAGACGCCTGCCACATCCCCATCTCCTTGAGATGCTGATCAATCTGCTGCAACCACGAGACACGTGGTGGCCCATTGGCCTCCTCCACTCATGAGGCTCCCTCAATGAGAGAATCTGGTGAGCAGGATCAGCGCCAGAAAAATGACCCACATGCCTGCAGAGCAGCAGCTGATGCTCACAGACTATGCAGGTAACAAATCTCATTTGAGTGGCTCTCAGCAACCGCTCGTTGGACACAAAGTCCGAACAGCGATAGCTAAGGATTCTCCAAAGAGACTGGTACCAAAGAGATCCCTGGTCAGAGTCGAAGTTTCACATTCCGAAGAGCAAGACCGGAAGCACCAAGGACCTGAAGACTCAGACTTTAGTCCTCCTGCACAGGCACTGACAACTCCAAAGGATCCAATGAATCCATGACTCCCCAGCTGATTCCAAACATCTATTGACCTCTGACTCACAGCCAGTAGAGACATGAATAGCACTGCCAAGTAAGTGAATCTCTCGTGACTTCCACATCCTCACCACAAACAGGTACAGACAAGATAGCAACATCCAAGATGTCATTGAAAGCACTCGATCTTCAGTTTTGACCCAGGAAACCAGTAATCCCAGCGGCTCCGACTCCCCATTCAGCACCGCGAGGGCCCCCAAAACGATATCCAGAGTCTTTGCAAAGATGACCACCATCTGCAAAATCAAGGTCAGAGATCTTGACATTCCCAAACAATGCACCGCAACTTGATCTCTAAACATCCTCCCAGAAATTACAGTCTGAACAGTGCTGAAAAGTGTGAGGGCCAGTACACAACCCTGATGAACTCCAGTAAACAACTTGGAAATAACTAGGAGATGGTATCACCACATCTCACAGCGCACTCATGACCAGAGTACAGTTCAGACATCGAATATGATCAGTTTTGGTGGCACCCTACGAAGACCAATAATCCTCCAGAGGAATCCCGATTCACTGAATCAACGCTTTACAAGAATCAACCATAGGCTGCAAGCAGCGCCTGCCGAAACTCTCGTCTGCATTCGGTGAGGACCTGAAGAGCAAGGATATTGGTCAATCGTTGACCTCTTTGGTGTAAAGCCCGACTGCTCTGGATGCTGGTGCTCAAGCAGATGTTGGCGAACCCTGTCTAAGACATTAACCGAGCAAAAGACCTTACCCGGCACTGAGAGCAGAGTCACCTCTCGGTCGTTGTTGCAGTCTGGTGATCACCTTCCCTTTCCAGAGAGGACAACCATGCCCCTCTTTCAGTCAGTTGGGATGATGCCTGTGTTCCAGGCAGAGTGAAGAACTGCATGCAACCACACGAGTACAGCATTTCCACCAGTCTTGAGAAGTTCAGCATGGATGCCACAGATCCCAGGAGCTTTACCCCATTTCAACCGCTTCACCGCAGCCTGTGTTTCCACAAACGAAGGTGGACCACAGTTGATTGGAGGGCTCAGCAATAGGATAGTAACACCTCTGACATCTAACTCAAACAGCTGGTGGATCAGCCTGGTACAACTGCTCAAGTAACCGGCCCAGGAGCGTTACTTCGGAACCCTCTGTCATGAGCCCACCACTCTCTGCTTCAACTGCAGCACACTGAGGGATGGGCTTGGAGAATGAAATGCTCAAATTCCCCTGCAAGGACGACGAGAATCACTTGACCACAGGTGATGCTCTACCCCTCACAGATTCCTCGCAAATAGGCCTCCTTGTCCACCCTCAGCACACGTACAGTTTACACCTCAGCTCTCGTGAACAGCCGAGCCTGCTGTGTCTGTCTGTGCGTGTCTGTGCCTGCGTGTCTGTGCATGCCGTGTGCGTCTGTGTCTGTGTGTTGCATCTGCGTATGTGTCTGTGTGTGCGTCTGCGCTGTATCTTGTGTGCATCTGCGTCTGTGTGTGCGTCTGTGTTTGTGTGTGCGTCTGTGTCTGTGTGTGCGTCTTGTGTCTGTGTCTGTGGTGCGTCTAGTGTCTGTGTGTGCCTGTGTCTGTGTGTGCGTCTGCGTCTGTGTTCTGTGTGTGCGTCTGCGTTCTGCGTTGTGTGTGCGTCTGCGTCTTGTGTGTGCGTCTGCGTCTGTTGTGTGCGTCTGCGTCTGTGTCTGTGTCTGTGTGTGCGTCTGTGTCTGTGTGTGCGTCTGTGTCTGTGTGTGCGTCTTTGTCTGTGTGTGCGTCTGTGTCTGTGTGTGCCTGTCTGTGTGCGTCTGTCTGTGTGCGTCTGTGTCTGTGTGTGCGTCTGTGTTCTGTGTGTGCTGTCTGGTGTCTGTGTCTGTGTCTGTGTGTGCGTCTGTGTCTGTGTCTGTGCTGTGTGTCTGTGTGTGGCTCTGTGTCTGTGCTTGTGTCACGATTCCTGGGTCAAGCTGTGAAGTTTTCTGTTCTCAAACTTTTGTGCCGAGGACTCTCTTTCTCGATTGATACTGATAGTGTGTGTGTGTGTGTGTGTGTGTGTGTGTGTGTGTGTGTGTGTGTGTGTGTGTGTTGTGTGTGTGTGCATCTGTGTCTGTGTTCTTAGTTTGGTTTAGCTTCCAACTTAGTTTGGTTGTTGTATATTGGTACGGGTCAGGTATCGGCTGCGAGCACGACCGCCAGGTGGAGCAGTAGAGTCGGCTCCGCCGATCACCCGGAATTTAGGATCGCATCTTTCGGAAAACTCCGAAAAGTACGGTACTTTATCGGACCGTGAAGCGTCAATATTTCTACCAGTGGTACAGGGTTATTTGCCAATTTTTCAAAATACCGAGAGATCCACGTGGCGATTTACCGAGTCTTCACACCCTCGCCGGCACCCGTACGGAACAAAACCGCTAGCGTACTCGAACTGTGTGTGACCCGAGCGGACGGCACCAAAGTCCCGTCGGTCCAAATTTCCCCTTACGGCGGAACAACGGCCTTGCTAATTTTCCAACATGCAGCACGTTTAAGCCAATGGAGGAAAGGACACGAACGAGCTGATACATTTCACAAATGGGGACATATATTAACAAATAGGAAATGAGGGAGCACGTAAAGGGCAGAGTTATCCGACTATAAGAAATGCAGTCAATGTACAAGCCAAAAAGCACTTAACAGTTGCTACTTATAGACGGGCCCACACACAACACACAACACTCACACACACACACACACACACACACACACACACACACACACACACACCACACACACACACACACACACACCACAAATGACCCCAATGGTTTTTATTGAAGTCTTCCAGCTCGAGGAAAGGGAGCTGGAGACCAGAGCCTGCACTTGGACCTGTCTACCTCGTGTTGGTCTTCGACGATCCGGCTCGACGGGACTCGAACCCGCAACACGATGCCACCCCAAGCACCAGGGACGGAGGAAAAAGCGTGGAGCCAGGTGGACGACGACAGAGACGACCGAGCACTGCCAAGCCGACCAGACCATACGAGTCGATCTCGGACCTCGAAACCCGATCGCTGCCAAGCTGACCAGACCAGACGAGTCGATCTCCGGCACCTCAAAACCCGATCTCGCTGCCAAGCCGACCAGACCAGACGAGTCGATCTCCGGCACCTTGAACCTGATCGCTGCCAAGCCGAACAGACCAGACGAGTCGATCTCCGGCACCTCGAACCCGATCGCTGCCAAGCCGACCAGACCAGATGAGTCGATCTCCGGCACCTCGAACCCGATCGCCCAACCCTGACACTTTCAAGGGCCCTGGCGTTCCTTATATTGCATTTCTCCTGCGGGCTGGGGTGTCGTGGAAGGATCGCCGTCTGAGACGTCTCGCCTCCCATTTCGTCGAGAGGCTTGTGGGAAAGTTTGACATCTGAGACGTCTCGCCTCCCATTGGTCCGGGCTTCGTGGAACTCAGTGACTGAGACGTCTCACGCCTCCCATTGGTCGAGGAGGCTGTGGGAAAAGTTTGCCGTCTGAGACATCTCGCCTCCCATTGGTCCGGGGTTCGTGAGAAAGTCGATGTCTGAGACGTCTCGCCTCTCATTGGTCTTGGGGTTCGTGAGAAAGTCGATGTCTGAGACGTCTCGCCTCTCATTGGTTGCGGGGAACATTCCATCTCTCTGGGGCGGAGTCGGAGCTCTGGTGGCCGAGGAAACTCCGCCCACGTACGTGGTCAATTCACGTAGACAATGGCGTCGGTGTGAGGAAGCGAGTGAAGGCGTGTTTTGTAAACGAATCTCCGCAGGCGCCACACGTAATTCCCGTTAGACACAGGTAGGGGGCCCTAACTCTAAACACACACTTACCGATATAACTGTTCTATAGGACCCTGGCTGTTGTGTGCGATGGGTTTTCCAGATTCGTAACAATATCTCTGAGGTTCTTTGTCATCATTCCGTCTCTCCAACAATCCACTGGCCAAGAACTGCAGGTGTGTGACAAATAAACAAACTCACAAATACAAAAACACCCGTGCCGTGAATTATAGTTAGGATAATTAACACACACACACACACACACACACACACACACACACACACACACACACACACTTCTCAGAGAATCATCACAAGATAATGACGTACAACCACCTCAACACAGAGGCGGATAGAGCAGAACGGAGGTGATAGGTGATGATAAAGAGGATGCTACTGCGGAAACAATAGACCCACTTCTGAAACAAGACCACACTCAAAAAATGCAAGACGAGAAGAACCAAATTATCCACAGCATGGATAGCATTTCAAAAAATATTTTGATAATGTTCTTTTAATTTTGAATATACAATGTCGAGGCTTGTTATGAAGTCAAAACACAGAGAACGTACAACCAAGTGGAGCATGAGACAAGAGGGGCGGAAAGGAAGCACAAAAACAGTGGGGAACAGAGACGTTAGGGATCTGTGGAAGGGAGAGGGATGGGGCGCGGCGGAACACGAGGTATGCAAGATGGACATTACAGGGACTTTCAGGAAGGAAAGCAGGGATTTGAAGGAGGTGGTTGGCGGGATTACGGGGTAAGAAAGAGGATCGTGATGTGGGGTTGGTGATGTGGGTTGAAGATGGGGAATGAACGGAGACTGAGGGTGAGAATGCGATCGTACGAGTTCGACATGTGTATTGTGAAGAAGGAATGAGGGCGCTGTGGTATTGGGAGACCGGGGAAGTGGGATTGACGAGTGTGGGGAATTTGTTCAAAAAGGGAGAAAAGAGGGATGAAAGAGTGAAGGTGAGTAGTGATTCTTGATTTGGCAGTTTTTACCAGAAGGGGTTGCTGGTGAACCTTGAGTGCCCTGTGGAAAAAGGTGGGGGGCGGGGATATCGCAGACAGAGCGGGGGTGGGGGCGAGGCTGGAGAGGAGACAGCAGAAAGGAAGACCACGAGTGAGAGCGGTGAGAGAGTGAGAGCCCCAAAGACTCAGCCTCATCACAGGAGAACCAATGATCCTCATGCCTTGGTTTCCACAGGGTTGAAGCCGAGAAAGGTGAGAGGCGGAAGCACCCAGCCCAGGGAAGAGGCAGTACTCCATCAGGCTGGGATGAAAGCTTTGTACATGGTAAGGAGCTCAGGTGTGCCAAAGAGGAACTTTGTATGACGGAGGATTCACACTCGTTGACTGGGTTTGGAGGCCCAGTTGGAAATATGGCTTTCCCAGAAAGATAAATGGCAGATATTGAGACCCAGAAGCTTGAATGAAAGGATTTCTTTGATGATTATTGAGAAAGAAGATGGGGGGAGGGGGCGGGGGGAGGGGAGGTGGTTTCCAGACGGTCCTTTCGGAGAGACATCGTGAGTGAGAGATTTGTTGGATTGAAAACATGTTACAAGGTGGACCAGCTTGTGATTTTATCCAGATCTGCAGAGAGTGAAGAGACTGTTGCTTGCCGATCTGAGGGATGACAGCTGGTGGAATCATGGCAGAGAGGTGGCATCATCAGCAAGAAGATAAAGAGGATTTCCAGAGTCGGAAAGATCATGATGAAAACCACAAAAGACACAGGGCCAGAACACTGCCTTCGAGGAACTCTGTGCCTGGACAGGAAGAGGGGATGAGAGACCTCCATTTAAGGGCCACACGTTGGCTGCAACAGAGAGGAAGTTTGCGAGTCTGTGTTCCACATCATGGATGATAAAATGCATGCAATTGTGCAAGATCAACCCCAAATAATCAAACTGATTAGAAAAGCAATGGAGCTTTTGGAATACCACATTGATAGTACAGTACAAGGAAGGAAGGATTGAAACACCAGGGGTGACTACACGAGGCAGGATCTTCCAGAAGTGACAGCCTTTCCACCCTCCTGTTTTGCCTGCCGTGGACTCACTGAGCAACAATATGGATAACCCTAACATCCAATAAAATGACATCCAAAGAGGCAGTGAAGGTGGACACATCTACTGTACAGGATGATTTAAAACTGTGCACCAAACGACGAATAATTGAAAGAACAACTCAAATTAGTGCAAACGGTTCTCAGATGTATTCACAAATGGCATTTTGCCTAAATAAGTGTGTCAAGTACACATTCGTACAAGCTAGACCAACAAAAATGAAAAACACACAGATCGACCTCGATACAACAATGCAGGAACTAGAAAACAAACGCATCATACAAATACCTCACGGCTGAAGTGGGCCACAAAATGTCACAAACAAATGCCACAAACAATTGCGAAGAATACCTGCAATTCGTATCGGGGATACTAAAAACACACCTCCGAGAAACAAAATCAAAGCCATTAACCAACTCGTAAAACTTTGTCTTCGGGACAAGTTGTATTCCAGTACAACTGCGGAATTAAAACTGGCCACAAGCGGAAATCAATAAACAAGAGTAACACCTCACTATCCACAAAATGTATTACAAAAATCAATGCATCCCGAGAATATACTTGCCGAAATGAGAAGGAGTCGCGGCCTGATGGAGCTCAACCAAGTGCACAGAGTGACACCTGTAGGATAAGATGAGTACGCGAAAAGTGCAACTATCAAATCCAATTGGTATGCAAACACGAAGACAACAAACCAGAGAAGATATCCTTAACCCAACCAGCAAAAAAACTTTCCAATACAGGTGGGAATGGGAAGAAGTCACTCATGAAACCATGACAACGAATACAACCCCAATGATTGCGAAAAGAGACAAAAGAAAATATAAAACAAAATATCAAGAGATACATTGACAACTGGTAAAACTATAAAAAGAGCAGGAAGATATAAAAAATGTTTAAAAAAAAAAAATAAAGTTGGACAGATAGGGATACACAAAGAAGGCTCTTTAGAATGGCTAAGAGGAGGTCAGTTCAACTGGATGGAGAACAAGTCATAATAAATGTCCAAGACAAAGGAACAACACCAATGGCTTTAAGAAAATGGCCAGGACTGAGTCAATCAGACAGTGTGGGTTTCTGCAAGGTAGAAACAAAGTACAAGCCACCTTCCTCTTGGGAAGTAAAATAACTCATGGCAGAGCAGCTGGTACACACAAAGGCCCAACACAAGTACGGAGAGTCATCACTGGCACATGTACAAAAAATTTCATAATCCAGTTCCAGAATACTCATGGAAACATAGAACCAAAAAGCAATCACTGAAAAAGTTGTGCTCAAGTACGACCT
>CM068963.1:31061188-31076411 GCA_035128595.1 Eptatretus atami | reverse complement strand
CCTACTGACCTAAATGACGACCCATATTGCAGAGTGAATACTTAAAAACTAGAGGGGGAGCACTCGGTAGAGTGCAAAACCTCCGCCGCCAATACTGCTAGGTCACTCAAGTGAACCTGATATCCTATTCATTCAATTTGACGTCAACAGTGCTCACAGAGTTATAGTTTGCAACTTTCCCTTTACTTTTAACTTTTACATACTCAATTCATTCGTCATAACTAGATTCCTTGAGACAGAAATTGATTTTACGTGGTATATCCACCTGAAGTTCCAAAATCAGCCGCAATTATAATTTTGGCATGTTTTTGTTGGAAATCACGTATAACATGTAGAAATGCAAAAAAAAAAAAAAAATCGAAATTTTGTTGAAAAAAAAGTTGCAAAAAATTCAAAATATTTTTTCAAAATGGCCGCCATAGCGGCCATATTGGATTTTGGACCAAGTCCAAAATCTAATGGCATGATCCTTGGACCATACCTAATCCCCCACCAGTTTCGTCGAAATCCGTTCGAGGAGTTTTTTCCGTAATACTGTTCACAAACAAACAAACAAACAAACAAATAAACCAATGTCACCCTTAGGGTGACCGTATCTTGCCAAAAGGTGACCACGTGTGACTTCTTTAAGGTCACACTGAGGTGAACAGAGCTGCTATCCACCAGGAGCGACTCCTTGGAATATCTGCCTACGAGAGATTCCGATGAGAATCGTTCTACAGAGTAACCATGAAAAATATGCGTTTGCCTCATAACGTCACCAAATGACGTCATAATGTCTCAAGCTTGATATATCTAGAAAGCACTCATCGAGGTGTTCAATTTGAGGTACTACACGATATGGTTCCTAAAACTTTAAAATTTGACCTTGGGTCAAATATGTTTGACCTAGGCGCTAACCATGAAGGTCAAGGCCAATCGCCACCAAAATTAATCAGCTGAGTGCCAGACCATGAACTATATTCCCATGAAGTTTGAAGACGATCCGATCAAAATTACTCAAAAAATAAGGGTTTCGTCGACTCCCCTGATTTGCGACAAAGTGACCTTGACCTTTGACCTTGACCTTCAAAATTTTATGCGCTGAAAGGGACCTCTATAGGCCTCTGATATGCGAAGTTACAAAATTTCCAATGAAAACTGTGCTCTGCAGAGTGATTTATACGTGATTACAGCCAAAAAGATAAAAAAAAAAAACAAACAAACACATGAAGGTCAAGGCCAATCGCCACCAAAAATTAATCAGCTGAGCGCCAGACCATGAACTATATTCCCATGAAGTTTGAAGACGATCCGATCAAAATTACTCAAAAAATAAGGGTTTTGTCGATTACCCTGATTTGCGACAAAGTGACCTTGACCTTTGACCTTGACCTTTAAAATTTTGTGCGCTGAAAGGGACCTCCATAGGCCTCTGATATTGCGAAGTTACAAAAATTTCCAATGAAAACTGTGCTCTGCAGAATTTTTTTCGTGATTACAGACAAACAAACAAACAAAACAAAAAAAATAAATAAAAAACATACAGACTGACTAACATATCTTGCAAAAACTTTGTTTTGGCAAAGATAACAAACAAACAGAAAGGGGTGAAAACAGTAACCTCCGATCTTCGATGGCGGAGGCTAAAAATACACCCGTGCGGGAGTGACGGTCATCTCTGCGAGAAACAAGCATGAGTTCCTGTTACTAGGGGTGTGTTTCTCGGTCAGGAGGGATTTTTGGCCAACTTTGAAGTCACGTGACGCGAAACCGAAAGCGAATATCGAAAATCCGGCCCGACCAAATCTAGATATTATCCCATAGATTCATATGCCACAATCAAATTCAAGATAACTTAAGAAATGTAGGAGAGGATAGATTTTGAAAATCGTCATTTTGCAGCTACGTGAAGCAGTTTCGCAAATTCAAAGTCACGTGACGTGTACGTATTCGAAGATATCGGATTCTTTCGAATGGACATGAAAGACAAGGTCAGCTGCTATGCAATGACACCATTCACTAACTTTTACCATGCCCAGTAGAGAATATATAGCCTCCTGAAGTAGGGCAGTTTTTGCAAACTTTGAAGTCACGTGACACGAAAACGAAAGCGAATATCGAAAATCCGGCCCGACCAAATTTAGATATTGTCCCATAGATTCATATGCTACAATCAAATTCAAGATCGCTTGAGAAATGGCGGAGGAGATAGAATTTGAAAATTGTCATTTTCGCAACTTCAAAGGCCTCGTGACCTTGACCTTGACCTTCGGTGACCTTGAAAGTATACCATCGTGTACGTCTCATCGACCTCTATCAGGATCACAATGACCAGATCTCCGCGCTTCAACTTCATTGTGAACGGACGGACGGACGGACGGACGGATCGAAGGACATCGACACCCATATTATTAGGTCATGCTCGAAGAGATGACCTAAAAAGGTTCAAATTCATGTATTTTAAGGGGATAATTTATGGTCTCATGAAGAATAGGTATATAATAAGTTGTGATTATTATCCTCGTTACCCTCGCCAGAGGAGAGGGGATTGCATTTGGGTCTGTTTGTCTGTTTTTTGCCAAGTATGTTGGTCTTTCGTGCTTGTTTGTCTATCTGACTGACTGTCACAAAATTTTTGGCCAGAGTTTTCAAACAATCGTTCTGAATGTTTTTGTGTATGTAGGTGACTGGCTAACGACAGGTCAGGTCAGGAATGGGAGCATGCGCCGAAGCAGCGCGTCGCTGCGTCCACTTTCCACCGGTACTCCAGGGGCTTCCGTCTGGCCAACCCCCAGGCAGACGCCTGCCACATCCCCATCTCCTTGAGATGCTGATCAATCTGCTGCAACCACGAGACACGTGGTTGGCCCATTGGCCTCCTCCACTCATGAGGCTCCCTCAATGAGAGAATCTGGTGAGCAGGATCAGCGCCAGAAAAATGACCCACATGCCTGCAGAGCAGCAGCTGATGCTCACAGACTATGCAGGTAACAAATCTCATTTGAGTGGCTCTCAGCAACCGCTCGTTGGACACAAAGTCCGAACAGCGATAGCTAAGGATTCTCCAAAGAGACCTGGTACCAAAGAGATCCCTGGTCAGAGTCGAAGTTTCACATCCGAAGAGCAAGACCGGAAGCACCAAGGACCTGAAGACTCAGACTTTAGTCCTCCTGCACAGGCACTGACAACTCCAAAGGATCCAATGAATCCATGACTCCCCAGGCCTGATCCAAACATCTATTGACCTCTGACTCACAGCCAGTAGAGACATGAATAGCACTGCCAAGGTAAGTGAATCTCTCCGTGACTTCCACATCCTCACCACAAACAGGTACAGACAAGATAGCAACATCCAAGATGTCATTGAAAGCCTGGATCTCAGTTTTGACCCAGGAAACCAGTAATCCCAGCGGCTCCGACTCCCCATTCAGCACCGCGAGGGCCCCCAAAACGATATCCAGAGTCTTTGCAAAGATGACCACCATCTGCAAAATCAAGGTCAGAGATCTTGACATTCCCAAACAATGCACCGCAACTTGATCTCTTAAACATCCTCCCCAGAATACAGTCTGAACAAGTGCTGAAAAGTGTGAGGGCCAGTACACAACCCTGATGAACTCCAGTAACAACTGGAAATAACTAGGAGATGGTATCACCACATCTCACAGCGCACTCATGACCAGAGTACAGTTCAGACATCAGATTGATCAGTTTTGGTGGCACCCTACGAAGACCAATAATCCTCCAGAGGGAATCCCGATTCACTGAATCAAACGCTTTACAGAGATCAACATAGGCTGCAAGGAGCCGCCGAAACTCTCGTCTGCATTCGGTGAGGACCCGAAGAGCAAGGATATGGTCAATCGTTGACCTCTTTATGTAAAGCCTGACTGCTCTGGGTGCTGTGCTCAAGCAGATGGTGGCGAACCTCTATCGAGAATTAACCGAGCAAAGACCTTGCCCGGCATCTGAGAGCAGAGTCACCTCTCGGTCGTTGTTGCAGTCTTGGTGATCACCCTTCCCTTTCCAGAGAGGGACAACCATGCCCCTCTTTCAGTCAGTTGGGATGATGCCTGTGTTCCAGGCAGAGTGAAGAACTGCATGCAACCACACGAGTACAGCATTTCCACCAGTCTTGAGAAGTTCAGCATGGATGCCACAGATCCCAGGAGCTTTACCCCATTTCAACCGCTTCACCGCAGCCTGTGTTTCCACAAACGAAGGTGGACCACAGTTGATTGGAGGGTCAGCAATAGGGATAGTAACACCTCTGACATCCAACTCAACAGCTGGTGGATCAGCCTGGTACAACTGCTCAAAGTAACCGCCCAGGGGCGTTTACTTCGGAACCCTCTGTCATGAGCCCACCACTCTCTGCTTCAACTGCAGCACACTGAGGGATGGGCTTGGAGGAATGAAATGCTCAATTCCCCTGCAAGGACGACGAGAATCACTTGACCACAGGTGATGCTCTACCCCCTCACAGATTCCTCGAAATAGGCCTCCTTGTCCACCTCAGCACACGTACAGTTTTACACCTCAGCTCCGTGAACAGCCGAGCCCTGCCTGTGTCTGTCTGTGCGTGTCTGTGCCTGCGTGTCTGTGCATGCGTGTGCGTCTGTGTCTGTGTGTGCGCATCTCTGCGTATGTGTCTGTGTGTGCGTCTGCGTCTGTATCTGTGTGTGCTGCTGCGTCTGTGTGTGCGTCTGTGTTTGTGTGTGCGTCTGTGTCTGTGTGTGCGTCTGTGTCTGTGTCTGTGGTGTCGTCTGTGTCTGTGTGTGCGTCTGTGTCTGTGTGTGCGTCTTGCGTCTGTGTCTGTGTTGCGTCTTGCGTTGCGTCTGTGTGTGCGTCTGCGTCTGTGTGTGCGTCTGGTCTGTGTGTGCGTCTGGTCTGTGTCTGTGTCTGTGTGTGCGTCTGTGTCTGTGTGTGCGTCTGTGTCTGTGTGTGCGTCTGTGTCTGTGTGTGCGTCTGTGTCTGTGTGTGCGTTGTGTCTGTGTGTGCGTCTGGTCTGTGTGCGTCTGTGTCTGTGTGTGCGTCTGTCTGTGTCTGTGTCTGTGTGTGCTCTGGTCTGTGTCTGTGGGTGTCGGTCTGTGTGTGCGTCTGTGTCTGTGTCTGTGTGTCACGATTCCTGGGTCAAGCTGTGAAGTTTTCTGTTCTCAAACTTTTGTGCCGGGACTCTCTTCTCGATTGATACTGATAGTGTGTGTGTGTGTGTGTGTGTGTGTGTGTGTGTGTGTGTGTGTGTGTGTGTGTGTGTGTGTGTGTGCATCTGTGTCTGTGTTCTTAGTTTGGTTGTTAGCTTCCAACTTAGTTTGGTTGTTGTAATATTGGTACGGGTCAGGTATCGCTGCGAGCACGACCGCCAGGTGGAGCAGTAGAGTCGGCTCCGCCGATCACCCGGAATTTAGATCGCATCTTTTGAAAACTCCGAAAAGTACGGGTCTTTATCGGACCGTGAAGCGTCAATATTTCTACCACGTGGTACAGGGTTATTTGCCAATTTCAAAATACCGAGAGATCCACGTGGCGATTTACCGAGTCTTCACACCCTCGACGGCACCCGTACGGAACAAACCGCTAGCGTACTCGAACTGTGTGTGACCCGAGCGGAGGTCACCAAAGTCCCGTCGGTCCAAATTTCCCCTTACGGCGGACAACGGCCTTGCTAATTTTCCAACATGCAGCACGTTAAGCCAATGGAGGAAAGGACACGACGAGCTGATACATTTCACAAATGGGGACATTATTAAACAATAGGGAAATGAGGGGAGCACGTAAGGGCAGATTTCCGACTATAAGAAATGCAGTCAATGTACAAGCAAAAAGCACTTAACAGTTGCTACTTATAGACGGGCCCACACACACACAACACACACACACACACACACACACACACACACACACACCACACACACACACACACAACACACACACAGAAATGGACCCCAATGGTCTTTATTGAAGTCTTCCAGCTCGAGGAAAGGGAGCTGGAGACCAGAGCCTGCCTTGGACCTGTCTACCTCGTGTGGTCTTCGACGATCCGGCTCGACGGGACTCGAACCCGCAACACGATGCCACCCCAAGCACCAGGGACGGAGGAAAAGCGTGGACGCCAGGTGGACGAGACGAGAGACGACCCGAGCACTGCCAAGCCGACCAGACCATACGAGTCGATCTCCGGCACCTCGAAACCGATCGCTGCCAAGCTGACCAGACCAGACGAGTCGATCTCCGGCACCTCAAACCCGATCGCTGCCAAGCCGACCAGACCAGACGAGTCGATCTCCGGCACCTTGAACCTGATCGCTGCCAAGCCGACCAGACCAGACGAGTCGATCTCCGGCACCTCGAACCCGATCGCTGCCAAGCCGACCAGACCAGATGAGTCGATCTCCGGCACCTCGAACCCGATCCCCAACCCTGACACTTTCCAAGGCCCTGGCGTTCCATATATTGCATTTCTCCCTGCGGGCTGGGGTGTCGTGGAAGGATCGCCGTCTGAGACGTCTCGCCTCCCATTGGTCGAGAGGCTGTGGGAAAGTTTGACATCTGAGACGTCTCGCCTCCCATTGGTCCGGGCTTCGTGGGAACATCAGTGACTGAGACGTCTCACGCCTCCCATTGGTCGAGAGGCTGTGGGAAAGTTTGCCGTCTGAGACATCTCGCCTCCCATTGGTCCGGGGTTCGTGAGAAAGTCGATGTCTGAGACGTCTCGCCTCTCATTGGTCTGGGGTTCGTGAGAAAGTCGATGTCTGAGACGTCTCGCTTCTCATTGGTTGCGGGGAACATTCCATCTCTCTGGGGGGAGTCGGAGCTCTGGTGGCCGAGGAAACTCCGCCACGTACGTGGTCGAATGCCGTAGACAATGGCGTCGGTGTGAGGAAGCGAGGTGAAGGCGTGTTGTTGTAAACGAATCTCCGCAGCGCGCACACGTAATTCCCGTTAGACACAGGTAGGGGGCCTAACTCTAAACACACACTTACCGATATAACTGTTCTATAGGGACCCTGGCTGTTGTGTGCGATGGGTTCAGATTCGTAACAATATCTCTGAGGTTCTTTGTCATCATTCCTGTCTCTCCAACAATCACTGGCCAAGAACTGCAGTGTGGTGACAAATAAACAAACTCACAAATACAAAAACACCGGTGCGTGAATTATAGTTAGGATAATTAACACACACACACACACACACACACACACACACACACACACACACACACACACACACACACCTTCTCAGAGGAATCATCACAGAAATGACGTACAACCACCTCACACAAGGAGGCGGATAGAGCAGAACGAGGTGATAGGTGATGTAAAAGAGGATGCTACGGAAACGAATGACCCATTCGAAACAAGACCACACTCAAAAAATGCAAGACGAGAAGAACCAAATTATCCACAGCATGGATAGATTTCAAAAATATTTTGATAATGTTCTTTTAATTTTGATATACAATGTCGAGGCTTGTATGAGAGCAAAACACAGAGAACGTACAACAAGTGGAGCATGAGACAAGAGGGGCGGGAAAGGGAAGCACAAAACAGTGGGGAACAGAGACGTTAGGAGATCTGTGGAAGGGAGAGGGATGGGGCGGGGAACACGAGGTATGCAAGATGGACATTACAGGGACTTTCAGGAAGGAAAGCAGGGAATTTGAAGGAGGTTGGTTTGGGGGAATTAACGGGGGTAGAAAAATCTGGTTTTGTGATGTGGGAAGATAAGAGATGATGGTGAACAGCTGTTTTGAAGACCTGGAGGGAAGAGTGGGATTGACGAGTGTGGGAATTTGTTCAAAAGGGAGAAAAAAGAGGAATGAAAGAGTGAAGGTGAGTAGTGATTCTTGATTTTGGCAGTTTTACCAGAAGGGGGTTGCTGGTGAACCTTGAGTGCCCTGTGGAAAAAGGTGGGGGGGGGGGATATCGCAGACAGAGCGGGGGGTGGGGGCGAGGCTGGAGAGGAGACAGCAGAAAGAAAGACCACCGAGTGAGAGCGGTGAGAGAGTGAGAGCCCCAAAGACTCAGCCTCATCACAGGAGAGACCAATGATCCTCATGCCTTGGTTTCCACAGGGTGAAGCCGAGAAAGGTGAGAGGCGGAAGCACCAGCCCAGAGGGAAGAGCAGTACTCCATCAGGCTGCGGATGAAAGCTTTGTACATGGTAAGGAGCTCAGGTGTGCCAAAGAGGAACTTTGTATGACGGAGGATTCACACTCGTTGACTGGGTTTGGAGGCCAGCTTGGAAATATGGCTTTCCCAGGAAAGATAATGGCAGATATTGAGACCCAGAAGCTTGAATGAAAGGATTTCTTCGGGATTATTGAGAAAGAAGATGGGGGAGGAGGGGGCGGGGGGAGGGGAGGTGGTTTCCAGACGGCCTTTCGCGAGAGACATCTGTGACGAGATTTGTTGGGATTGAAAGACATGTTACAAGTGTTGGACCAGCTTGTGATTTTATCCAGATCTGCAGAGAGTGAAGAGACTGTTGCTTGCCGATCTGAGGGATGACAGCTGGTGGAATCATGGCAGAGGGTGGCATCATCAGCAAGAAGATAAAGAGGATTTTCCAGAGTCGGAAAGATCATTGATGAAAACCACAAAAAGCACAGGGCCCAGAACACTGCTTCGAGGAACTCTTGCCTGGACAGGAAGAGGGGATGAGAGACCTCCATTAAGGGCCACACGTTGGCTGCAACAGGAGAGGAAGTTTGCGAGTCTGTGTTCCACATTCATGGATGATAAAATGCATGCAATTGTGCAAGATCAACCCCAAATAATCAAACTGATTGAGAAAGCAATGGAGCTTTGGAATACCACATTGATAGTACAGTACAAGGAAGGAAGGATTGAAACACCAGGGGTGACTACACGAGGCAGGATCTTCCAGAGTGACAGCCTTTCACCCCTCCTGTTTTGCCTGGCCGTGGACTCACTGAGCAACAATATGGATACACCCTAACATCCAATAAAATGACATCCAAAGAGGCAGTGAAGGTGACACATCTACTGTACATGGATGATTTAAAACTGTGCACCAAACGACGAATAATTGAAAGAACAACTCAAATTAGTGAAACGGTTCTCAGATGATATTCAAATGGCATTTTGCCTAAATAAGTGTGTCAAGTACACATTCGTACAAGCTAGACCAACAAAAATGAAAAACACACAGATCGACCTCGATACAACAATGCAGGAACTAGAAAACAAAGCATCATACAAATACCTCGAGGCTGAAGTGGGCCACAAAATGTCACAAACAAATGCACAAAACAATTGCCGAAGAATACCTGCATCGTATCGAGGGTGATACTAAAAACACACCTCCGAGAAACAAAATCAAAGCCATTAACCAACTCGTAAAACTTGTCTTCGGGACAAGTTGTATTCCAGTACAACTGCGGAATTATAAACTGGCCACAAGCGGAAATCAATAAACAAGATAACACCTCACTATCCACAAAATGTATTACAAAAATCAATGCATCCCGAGAATATACTTGCCGAAATGAGAAGGAGGTCGCGGCCTGATGGAGCTCAACCAAGTGCACAGAGTGACAACTGTAGGATAAGATGAGTACGCGAAAAGTGCAACTATCAAATCCAATTGGTATGCAAACACGAAGACAACAAACCAGAGAAGATATCCTTAACCCAACCAGCAAAAAAACTTTCCAACTACAGGTGGGAATGGAAGAAGTCACTCATGAAACCATGACAACGAATACAACCCCAATGATTGCGAAAAGAGACAAAAGAAAAATATAAAACAAAATATCAAGAGATACATTGACAACTGGTAAAACTATAAAAGAGCAGGAAGATATAAAAAATGTTTAAAAAAAAAAAAAATAAAGTTGGACAGATAGGGATACACAAAGAAGGCTCTTTAGAATGGCTAAGAGGAGGTCAGTTCAACTGGGATGGAGAACAAGTCATAATAAATGTCCAAGACAAAGGACACAACACCAATGGCTTTAAGAAAATGGCAGGACTGAGTCAATCAGACAGGTGTGGGTTCTGCAAGGTAGAAACAAAGTACAAGCCACCTCCTCTTGGGAAGTAAAATAACTCATGGCAGAGCAGCTGTACACACAAAGGCCCAACAAAGTACGTGGAGTCATCCACTGGCACATGTACAAAAATTTCAATATCCCAGTTCCAGAATACTCATGGAAACATGAACCAAAAGCAATCACTGAAAAAGTCGTGCTCAAGTACGACCTAATGATCCCATTGAGTGTGAACATAGAAAACAAAGCATTGCAACCGGATATAGTACCGAGGTAAAAAAAAAAGAAAGAAAAGAAGGCATTGCTAACAGTTGTCATTACCCAGCAATTTTGGCCTAAACAATGCAGAAATTCAAGAAAATAATCAAATATCAGGACCACAAAAATGAAGTCCAAAGATTCTGGAAGCAGAAGAATGCTGGAATTGTATCATGAATAACTAGAGCAACAAGAATGGTAAAAAAAAAAAAACAAGAACCTCACAGATATCTTAAAAACCATCCCTGGATATGTTGCTACAAACAAACTTCAGTTGGAGGCTGTCAGGGGCTCGGTGATGATCCTTAAAAGTGCCCTCAGAGCAAAACTTTGAGAACAAGGAAACTTCACAGCTTAATCCATGAATCATGATCCATTACAAAAACAGAGGTGGCTCCTCTGTTCCACCTTCTGAAACTTGAATTATGGAGATACTGAAGCACGCGCATGCACGAACACAAACACGCAAACAGTATCGCAACCTCTTCGGGACAAGACTAATGAGAGCGAGGTCGATGGCATGTCATTGCAAATCTCCATGCTTCTCACTAAAAAACAAAGCTGAAAGATGTCAAGGAGTTCCACCCAGAATGACACATCAAAGTCTGAGTTTAAACAAGGACAAATGTGTCCAAGAGCCACGTCCTAAAGGTTTTGTCTTCACCAGAAGAAGAACAAGAACAAGAAGAGGAAGAAGAAAAAAAAAACCAACAACAACAACTTCCGATATTTCGTCACGTGCCTTGACGGAGCCAATAGCGAGACCCGTCCTGGACGATCGTCGTTCATGACGAGAAAATAGTGTATTTACGAAATTACAATACATTAAATGGAATAATCTTTAAATAGTAACGTGAACTTTTCGAAACTTTAAAGCAAATGTCCGAATATATTTAAAAGTTCATGATAGACGCTCTCAAAAGGCACCCTTAATGCGAGGATGTGTACAGGTGTTTAGTATTTAAGGAGATCCGGATCCTGTATATAAAAGAGCCGAGTCGTAAAGGTTTTGTCAGAAGAAGAAGAAGAAGAAGAAGAAGAAGAACAACAACAACAACGCCGAGCTCTCTTAGAGCCACGTCTCGCAAGTGAGACGCGGCAAAAAAAAACACATCTTCTGTTTTGACCCAAGCGAGCCTAAGTCCTCACCCCGAGGCATAAACCGTGGGTCAAACCCCAAAAATCGTAATATATTTCATGCATCCCTCAAAGTTGATTGCATATTTCTCTACATATGGTATCCAAAGCAATCTCCACTCGTGACTCACGGACTTAATCTCCTGGCGCAGTCAACGCGTGGCTCTTAATGGCTCTCTCTCTCTCTCTCTTTCATCTCCTCTTTCTGTCCAGGCTGGAATTCCTCAAGGCACGATTCTCGGTCCTGTGTTTTTTCTGTTTTCATCAGTGCTGTCTCAGACTCTGGAAAATCCTCTTTGCTGATAAATCATCAACTCTTTGCTGATGACTCCAAGCTCTGCCATACCACCTGTCATCCCTCTGATCGGCAGCCAGCAGCCTCTTCACACTGCAAACCTGGATAAAATCACAAGCTTGTCCAACATGTAGAACATGTCTTTCAATCCTGACAGATCTCTCATCCTCGCCATGTCTCTCTGAAAGGACTGGCTGGACCACCTCCCCCCCCCCCCCAATATACTTCTTCAACAATCCTCTTGAGAAGCCCTTTCATTCAAACTCTTGGGACTCACTATCTGCCATGATCTTTCCTGGGAAAGCCACATCTCCAAGATGGCCGCCAAAGCCAGTCGCCGACTGGGCATCCTCCGTCTTGCAAAGTCCTTCCTTGACACCCCTGAGCTCCTGACCATGTACAAAGCTTTCATCCGCCTCTTACGGATGAAAGCTTACGCCGCCTCCGCCTCTTACCTTATCCCTGGTCGCCTCTTACGACACAGGGATAAGGATTGGGTTTCGCCAAGATTCCGGGCTGCCCTTGACACCTTCTCATAGCGCGACCCAGCGCAGAGCTCCCGTCCTCAAGCGATCCTCCAACCCAAGCCTCCGAGTAGCCGGATTACAGGCGCACGCCACTACGCCTGGTATAATATATATATATAATATATATATATATATATATATATGTATATATTTCTTCAATATTTCATTAAACAATGTTTTTTAAAAATGTGCACTTCATTGCATTTCTTGGTATTTGACCTTTTGACCAAGAAGACTGGCCAAAATTATATTGCTCTGGCAACTTCTTTCCATGCGGTGATCACAACTACCATGTTTGGTGAATTTGTGCACAACCATTTCGGAGGAGATAGCGTGACGGTCGTAGACGGACAGACAAAGAGCTAATTGCAAAGACCCGCGTCCCCCTCCCCGATTTTTTATTTTATTTATAAAAACGTTGCGGATAATTTTCCAAAACATCAAAAGTAACAATCATTTTATTATTCCCCATTTGCTTGCGTCGCAATGGCGGCAAAATAAAGCGCTCGGGGATCACGAGGAGAAAAGGGGATGGAGACACTCAACTGCGTGAAGTGCTGTACACTCAGCTGCTTGGACACCCCTCATCCCTATTCCTCTCTCCCAGTTTAGAAGTCAAGGGAAGAGGGTTTTTGGAAAATGAATTTATGATTCCAGCCAACTCTGTTTATTTATTTTATTTTTTTTGACTTCATTTTGAGTTAAGAATAATACACCTAAAATGCAATCTTTGACATTAGGCACGTTCTTGTGCAGAAAAAAAATAAAATAAAGGCATCACAAGTTTACTGTACCATGGACCAGCTATTATAAATCATCACAAATAGCATGTTGAGAACAAGAAAAGTTCATCCGAAAAATACATCATCATATTGTGTGTAGCTTGTGCGACCAATTTGAATCATTGTTGGGAGTTGATGCACTGTGCCGTTGATGCAGTGCCCTCTGCTGGTTCGGGACAGGCATTTGGAATTTATTCATCGTGCCGGCGATAGCTCGCCTACTCTTCGCTCGAAGGACACCGTGGGGGGATCTTTTACGTCCACAAACTAATGCCGGTCGAGCACACACATTGCTGAATCACCCTGCCTGTGAAACACCAGGATGGCAGTTTACACCTGGTTCATCAAGATTAAAACCCAGGAGACACAACAGCTCTAGAGCCGAGTGTGCGTCCATGTCGGCCATCCTGCCAGGCGACCAAAATACATAATCGACAGCAATTCTTTGAAAGGTCAGAAGCTTTGTGGAATAAAACGAAAGAAAAAAAAAAATGGCCCGCAAAAGATCAACCCTTTCAAAAGCGAAGAAATAACGAATCATTTTAAAGTTTATTTTAAATTCACTCCACATCGTATCGGAAAAATGAAAATCATCATCGATTGCGAAATAACCTTCATCTGACGTTAAGAATACCTTCAACGATTCTCTGATCTGCAGAGGATTCCGTGAGCGTTAAATAGTATTAATTGCAACAACAGAAAAGAAATATTAACCACCTCCAGTATGCAAACCACGCCACAGGCCTAGTCGCGCAAAGATGAACCGGAAACGGAAGTAGGTAATCTTATATATATATATTTTTTAAATATCGTGTGCTTTTTTATTTTTTTTTTTGTTCGTTGTTACTGTCTAGTTACGCTCTTTTTCTTTTGTTTTTTCAATCCTTCAAGCATAAATTCACAAGACGCAGCTTGAATGTAAATTTATATTTTTATTCTAATGATTAAGTGAAAAAAAGGAAAGTTACCAGACAAACAAAGCGAACTTCACGACACCACCGAGATTTTTTTTTTCACGGCGGATATTTTGTTTTGTACTTCAGAAAAAAAAAGAGTCAGTTAATATATTCAGAAATAAAAACGGTCGAATGGAAATGATTCGAGGCCAACGACTTTATATCACCCTTCTTTATATCGGTTCATTATTTCTTCCTTATTTAGTAATTCTTCCCAAGTTGTTTTTAAATTTTACTGACATTTTCATACTTATAACCTTATGACTGCAGTATCGAACCCAACTAAGATGTTGAATCGATCTTTGTTATATTTTCAGTCGTTAATTAAAAAAAAATATATTTTGGAGCCCAGCCTCTTCAGATTTTGCGTGCAATATACCTCAAAGTGTTAGCGTACTTCTGTCATCAAGAAAGCAAACGAATCATAATTTTCAAAATGGAAAAAACTATATATTATATAAATAAACATTTTGTATATCCTGTTTTTTGAAATATTGCTGAAGTTAGTGTTGTGGTTTGAGTTGAAAACATGTTCATTCTCCACATTAAATGAAACGTCACACGTCAAGCGAACCAAAAGGGGATCCAAATGGACGATCGGATCATCGAAGTCGACAAATTCTCGATCACTCGTTGAGGAAGTATCAAGTGAAAGACGCCACGTTGCGCATTACGTCATCGCGCTCTTCGCTGTGACGTCACTTCGTTCTTTCTTGACAGAGAGAGAGAGCATTGTGTGGCGTGGCGTGATGACGACGATGCTTACGTGTGATACGTACGTGAGAAATGCGGCCTAGAGCGTTTTTACATTCTTCTTCGATTAGGTGCAGCAATAAAAGCAACGATAAAAAAAATCGTTCCGTCGTGATTCGTGACTGAAAAGCCTTCACGCTTCTCTCCGTGCTTCATCCTCCTGGCCTCCGTGAGTTTGAGAGTCTGAGTTGTGGATGTGACACGGTGTTTATAACCTGAGTGGACCCGTATAACTGGTGACGGGTCACTTTGAGTTGTGTATAAGGTGAAGCTGTTTTGCCATGGAGGGAACGCTTGTCCCGAAGCTTGGATGTGTCGATACGTCGATACGTCGGACCCTTTATCGAGGGACTCGTATGATGACCATATATGGTGAGCCTGGTGTTGGCTCAGTGGTTGGGGTGGTGGCTCGGGATCTTTGGGTCCTGAGTTCAAGCCCCGTCGGTCGTTGAATTAATATCAGGTGGGGTTGACTCGGCCTGTCATCCTTCCGAGGTCGGCGAAATGAGTACCAGTTC
>CM068963.1:30985038-30998128 GCA_035128595.1 Eptatretus atami | reverse complement strand
TTTATTTAGAAGCTTTCTTTTGTGAGAGTAGAAATGGCAACAAACTTCCAGATTAAGTGCGATGGTCTGTACGGTGGCCACAAAATAGCTGTGGATGCCATTGCTTCAGGAGAATATTAAAATCGGGTGGTGGGAGAGAAAAGGTAAAAACAAGTAATGTTGGGAGGTTGTGAAGAGGGGGTGGGGGCACGGGGGTTAAAGAAAGAGGGCAACTTTTTCATTCCGGTTCTAAACAGTCCATCCTCGTGTATTTGGTTACGATTGAAATTCAATGTAAGCAAAGTGAATAATATAAATAACAAACAAAAGTCAGTTGGAAACTTCATTTCAATTTTTTTTTCAAACCAAAGACATTAAATATATTGTTACGGCTGTGGAAATTCGCAAACATCATAAAGGTCCCGTTAGGTGAGATATATTTCTGAAGTACATGCTGTAGTTAGCCCAAACCCGTTGTATAGAGGGAATTAATGTGATTCATTCGGGCTGCGATCCTTTGAGTTAGGCGTTTTCTGTTCTACCTTTATTTTCGAACCAACCACACTTCAACGTCAACAACCGCCAACCAACAACAACCACGCTAACCACGCCACCCTCTAACAACGCCAGCCCCCGCCACCCTCACAACCACGCCACCATCTCAACCACGCTACCTACCCCAACGAACGCCATCCTCAGCGTCTACGTACGACGGTGCGCGTTGAAGGCCGTCGAAACGGCTTCGCCTCGTCCCCACAAGCCGCAGGTGGGAGGGAACGAGAGGGAACGCCCCCTTCTGAAGCGCCTCGAAGGAAGGTGGAGCCGAGAACGGGCGTGGCGCCGGGCGTATAAGACGCGGAGGCGGCTGAGGCTGCTTTTCCTCTCTTCGTCGTCGATGCTTCTGCTCTCTTCTTCGTTGATTCGTCTTCTGCTTGGAGGTTCTTTCTGCTCTGCTGGCTTCTCTGGTTCGGCGCTCGCTCGTCCTGCTGCTCCGGGTTCGGCGTGTGCTCTCCCTGTCGGTGGAGCTCGGTCCAAGGCGTCGAGAGGCCGGTACGGGCAGGCGCGCCGGAGAGGCCTTGCCGGCCAGCGCTCGAGGGGAAGTCACGACCGCGGGGACGGGCGCCAAGGACAGCACCTAAGGGAAGTCGCGACTTCCATTTTCTTTTGGGGTTTTGTGTGAATGTGTGTGTGTCGGCGCCAAGTCCGTGAAGTAGAATTGTGTAAGTGGTCCGTGTGTCGCGTTATTCGGTAGTAGCTCTGCTTTCTTTGTTCTATGTGATATATGTGCATTTTGCGATTGTAAATACATGCTGTGTTATGTGTGCTTTTGTGTCTGTGTTGTAAATAAAATGCTAGTCTGTTGAATCTTCCCCCGTGTCGCTGCGTCCTTCCTTCGTTGGGTCTCCATCTTGTTTCACGTAAAGGGTTCGTCGTGGGCGCGGCCGCCCGATAATTAATCTGAACCGTCAAGGCCGACGATAACACCGCTCGGTTATTCCGTTAGCCCGGAACGAGCCGCTTAAGCGGATCGTGTCCGAAGTCGGCTGTGGCGAGGTACAATCCCTCGGTAGGTTACCCGTGCGGGTACTTAGGTATATCGACTTTCGGCGATTCACCCTATTCCGCGCGGGTAGAATGCGGACTGGGTTGTGGTGAGGCCGAAAGGTCCACCCGTGACTTGATCCCGGCGTTAGCCGGGAGGGTCACGACTGAATTGTCCGTCCGGTGGGCGAGGCGGTCGCGATTCGAGTCACGTGGCCGATCGCACGCCGACGGGCGCGAATTCGCAACACTGGTGTACAGGAGTGTGATTCAAATCCCTCCCGTCTCCAGCTAAATTCACGGAATCGGTCCAGGGGTGAGAGGAGCGACCCCCGATTCCCTCCAAATTACGAGCGAGTTAAATTGACCCCTTACGTGGAATAAGATGGCGTCTCAAGGCGAGCGGGAGCCGGGTATGAGGAACGTATATGTGTAGTGATGTAGAATCCATGGTCCAGGATGTAGACCCCGAGCAGGACATTGGTGTGCGGAGGAACACGAACTCCCCCAACTGAACCAGAGCCCGAAATGGGTGCGGCGGCGGCCGCGGTGTATGACACCTCCCCTCCCCCACCTCCGTCAAGTTCCCTCCCCGGCCCCCAGTGAAACCACGACCGACCGAGGCGATTCGGCTTCGTCGGAGTCGGCTGAAATCAACAGAGTGGGGGAAATGTTGATGCGGATGATGCAACAAATGAACGAGAAAATGGAACAAACACAAACGAATGAAATCGAATATGCAACAAATGAACAACAAAATGGATGGAAACTCACTCGAAATGAAAAACGAAATAAAAGGCATAAACGAGAATATGGAAACAAATGCGCAAGGAATGAGAAGAAATAAAGAAATGCGGGGTGAAACGCAGCAAATGGGCCGGAGCCTGCAGGCGGGCATGAAGGCAACAACAGCGAAGTGCGTAATGGCGACGCCACGTGTGGGAGCGAACGAGCTGGAGGGGGTGCAACGGTTGTCAGGCCCGCGGTGAAGGCGGGTGAGAAAAAAATAATCCGGGAGACGTGTTGGGCGAGAAGTGTGAGGTGACGGAAAAGTGACGGTAACCGAGAGGGAAAAATTAATTGGGGTGACGGAGACGTGCACGAAGGAAATAAAAATGGTGGAGTGTGAGAAAAGACTTCAAGACATGACGAAGAGAGTTGATAAGCTGGGACGGGAGGTAAAAACGGAGACAGAGGAACTGGGAAGACTGATAGACAAACACAAGGGCAAGATGGAAGAACAGTTAGAAGCCAAAGCAAGGTCGGAGGGTGCGGAGATGAGAAAGGAATTGGAAAAGAAAGCTTCTGAGTTACAAAACGAGCTGAGGATGTTGAGAGAGGAAAGAACGAGAACGGAGAATGAAATGTTAAGAAACCACACTGTACACATCGAACAGCTGGAAGCGAAGGCCAGATTAAGAATGAGATGCAAGAAAGAGTAATGTGGAAGAACGAATGAGACAGAAGAAGGAAATCGACCAATGGAAGGAAACACGAGATTGCAGAATGAGGAACAAGAAAGAGTACTGAAAGACAAGGAATGAGACAGGAGAAGGAAATCTGTCAGTTGAAAGAAATAATGAGATTGCAGAACGAGGAACAAGAAAGACAGTGGAATAGAAAACTGAAAGAGTATGAATTTGAAACTGAACGACAAAAGGAAAAAAATAAGTTGGAATACGAGGAGAAGTTGAAGGAGCAACGAATGAAGCAGGAAGGAGAAATCAGGAGATTGAAGGACACAACGAGAATGGAGAGGGAAGAACGAAGGGAACAATGGGATAGAAAAAAAAAGAACATGAAGCTGAGGTTGATCAATTGAAAGAAAAGGCGAGGCTGGAGTGTGAGGAGATAGACAAAGAACAGCGAATGAAACAGAGGAAGGAAATGGGCCAATCGAGAGAAACGATGAGATTGGAAAATGAAGAGCAGGAGAAACTGTGGGAAAGGAAACAAAAACTATACGAGTTTGAAATTAATGAACTGAAGGAGAGAATGAAATTGAAGTCCAGAGAGATGGAGGAACTCCAGCAAGAAACAGAAACTAATAAATGTATAAGACACGAGGTGAAAGGAATTGGGAGGGAGAGAAAAGAACAATTAAGACGGAAAGCAGGATGAGGTACGCGGAGATCCTGAAAGAGCAAGGAGTGAAACAGAGGGAAGGACGGGAGCGATTAAGGAGAAAGCAAGGTTGACCTACGTAAAGATAAGGAAAGACGCCAGAAAGAAGCAGAGTCTAATAGACACGAGGAGACAACAGAAACTACAAATGTACAGAGACGTGGAGACAGAAAAAAATAGAGAGAGACTGCATGATAATGACGGGGTTAAAGGAACAGAACACACACACACAGAGGTAGTGGAGGATAATGGGGGTGAGCTCGCGGAATGGGTAGAGACCCGGTGCGAGCAGCTGGATGGCTGCCTCCAGGAACGAGGGGAGGAAGTATGCCCCCTTGAGGCGAATCACAACCAGGTGGGTTCGGTCGTGCTTTGCGAGGTCGAGGGAATGAGTGCTGCGGACGGGTGCACGTGCAGCTTGGGGGTATAGAGGCCCCGGAACCTTGTGGGACACGAATCCCCAGTGTGGTTGTCCCGGTGTGTGGGTGCAAGGTGTGAGTGCGCTCCCGTGTGTGGATGAGACCCAGGTGTGAGTGCGACCCGTGTGTGAGTGGTGTGGTGGCATGTGTGCCGGAATGCGTGCTTCCCAGCGTGCCGTGTGTGAAAGGGGCACCGCAGGTGGATGAGGCACCGTGTGTGGAGGGAGCCACGGGTGCGAGTGGAGCGGCGTGTGCGCCAGAAACGGCACGCGTGTGCGAAGCACTGTGTGTGAGAATGCGCTATGTGAGGAGACAGTGTGTGTTAGGTCGCGGTGTGTAAGGGAGATGTCGGTGGGCATGCGCGAGCATGCAGCCGCGTCTCCTGGTATGGAAGTGAGTGTGATGGAGTGGAGTCTGTGCGTCGTGACACGCAGGTGTGCGTGGGTAGAACGGAGACGACGGCGACAGAGAGACGGAAGCCGGGTAGCGGCCGTAGCTGTTGTGGGGACCGTGCCGGGTTCACCCAGCGGCAAGCGCGAGGTCGTGCCGTGCAACGCACGAGACCCCCACGTGCTCGCTTGCGGGAGTGAAGCCCGGTCCGGAAACGCACGCGGTGGATGTTGCCGATCCCGCGGACGGACAAAGTCTAGGCAGGTAGACGGATTTGGACCGGATGGGTTCTCCACGCGAGCTTGTGTTAAGCTCCAACGGGCAGAGCACATGTGTTCGCGTGGGAGCCCCTCGGAGTGCGAGGGTTGTTTTTGGGCTGCGCAGGGTGACGTCATGGCTGCACGTGGGTTGGAATCCGGCAGGAGGGGTATCCCTGCCGGATGGTACCGTCCAAAAGGGACGAGGTACACGTGCAGCTGCATGACGTCACGGGCAAGGTGCAAAGTGCGCGAGCTGTGAGTTGCCGCGCTGGTGCTGCGCAGAATTTGGAAAAAAAAAAAAATTAACAAAGGCAGGCCTCGCTTTCGGGTGAACAGGATCCCGGGTAAGGGGTGAAAGATCCCCTTACCTGGGCACAGGATGGAACTAGCTAGGGGGAAGGTTAGCATAGTTAGACCGACTTCATGGGGCAGGGTAAGTCCTTATGGAGTCCGTGGAATGGATTTAGTTAGAGGGATTGTAGTGAGCTTTAGGTGGGGAAATGGTAATGGGACAATTTAGAAGACAGTGACAGACTTTGGATGTGTAGAGGGGACGTAGCTTAGCTACGTAGTGTAAAATGGAACGTGCTATTAGTTTAAGGGATGACGTGGAGCACGAGGTAGTTAGGGAATTTGTGAGGGATGGCAGCGCCTGGTTCGTGGGCGGGGCGGCCGGCCCGCGAGGGGGGTCGCGGGGGGTCTCGGGGTAGGTCGGGAGGGGGGCGGCGTGCGGGCTGGTGCGGGGGCGGGGCGAGGGGTGCTGAGGGGGGCGGCTGTTTGGCGTGGATAGGGCCGGTGGGGCCCCACTGGGCCGGTGGACTCTGGGTGAAGGGAGCGGGACGAAGGGAGGGAACGAGGAAAAGAGAGGAGAGTGACGGTGGACAATGTAAGGAACAAAAGAGAAACAACTTGATTGAGTGCTGGGACGAGTTACTCGTGTGGTGTAATATGGCGCCATTGTGGATGACAGCTGAGAGCACGAATTAGGGAGGTAGTTAGAAGGATGGCAGGATTCAGCGATGTGTGTGTTGGTGAGTTGCGTGGAGACGTGTTGAGTGGAGTGAGGCCAGCGGGTCTGTGTGAGTGGAGCGAATGTGGAATGCATGGTGCGATGAGTGATTGGGGGAGGAGTGACTCCCGCCCAAGGGACCCCGGGGTCAGTATAAAGTGAGTTACGTGGGTTAGTCAAATTAACAAAAATGGAAGTCGTTTTGCTGATGGTGGGGAAGTAGGCTCGAAACCCATTTTGGAGGGGTGCAGGAGCCCTGTTGACGGGCTGGGAGCGTGGCTGCGAAAGGTGAGTATCGCTGAGTGGGTACCCCGGGCACCGGCTAGTCGGCCGTGGTAGGCCAAGGGGCCATGGGGGGCCGGGTTAGCGTAGTGGCACGGGTGCGCCCGCTTGGTGCGGGGGCCCGGAGCGCCGTTAGCCGCGTGGCAGTGTCGTGGGCACGGGTGACCCTCGGAAAGGGGCCCGGGGCGCCAGCCTGCCACGTTGCGTTTCAGGGAGTTGCCATGGGGCACTCCCTGGTGTTTAGGGAGCTGGTAGGCTCGGAGGCAGTGTAGTGCCCGGGGGGTGCCATCGTTGGGGAATCGGCAGAGGGTCGTGCCTGCCAAAGGGAGCCACGCGTCCCAGCCATGAGACCGTGCAAGGGCACGAGGGAAAATTCGAGGGCGAGGCCCGAAACTGTAAGGACACCAACACAGGCGACGGGAATCTGGGTTGTTAGAACCAATAGTGTAAGCGCGAGGCGCTTGTTGAAAGCCCCGGGGTAGTTTAAAGGTTAATGGATAGGGTAGATTAGGAAGTGTACCCCTCCGCACCATCCATCCCTTCGCTCTCGTTGTGGGCCGCTGGACCCACTTTGGGTTAGATCGCTGAGATCTGGGAGGCCATCTTGAGGCTTGGTTGGCCTCGACACAGGACGCTAGCTCTCCCTTATTCCCCTCCGGGAAGGGAACGTAGGGGTTGGGAGTAGGCTAGGGACGATAGGTTAGCCGAACAAGGACGATAAAGGGGGTTAGGGGACGATTTATAGTGGGGAAGTAGGGAAGTGAAAATAAAAACAACAAAAAAAAATTAGTTGGGGCTAAATTATTTTTTGACAAATTAAGGGGGTGGGTATGGACAGTGACAGGCAAAGGCGATAGGTGGGAGGAGACAGTAGGTAGGTCCGAGCCCGCCTTCTGCGAGTGGCCAGCACCACCGCACTCCCTCCACCAACCTGCACTGCACGGCAAGAGGCCGGCCAACTTCATCGGCAGCTGTTGTGTTACTGCAAGGCCTGTGCCGGCCGGATCGTCCGACGGCTGTTTTTACTGCAAGGCCTGTGCGGCCAGTTCGTCTGCCGGCTGTGTTCGCCTGCAGCGGCCTTGTTCTGCAGGCTGTGTTCGCCTGCAGCGGCCTTGTTCTGCAGGCTGTGTTCGCCTGCAGCGGCCTTGTTCTGCAGGCTGTGTTTGCCTGCAACGGCCTTTTCGGCAGGCTGTGTTCGCCTGCTCACCTTTGCCATGCCATACCACTGCCCACATCTGCGTTTGCCCCGTTCAATTTTGATTTGCCCCCCCCCCCTGTTCATTTCCATGCGCGCCAGGATCCGCAAGCAACAGTTTGCAAGCTGCAGGAACTGTCCTGTTGGCAGCTGCAACACAGGCCTGCAGTGGCGGCCCGTGCACCGGTTTTCCTTTTGACTCTCCTTTTTCCTGCAGAGTCCATTGATCCTGGGCCATGGTTTAGTGTAAATTATAAGGTTAAGATGTATTGTACTGTAAATATGAGTGCGCCCCGGCATGTCTGTCTTAGCGCCGGCAATTTTATTTAAGTCGTCCGTGTGAGTGAGTTTGTTTAGTTAGTTACTCAGCCCTCAGGTTATTTATTTTGGGGACAGGAATACCATGAATGTCGCACTCAGGGATCCGTAGGTAAAACGTACTAGGGGAGACTACACATGATGGCACACGATAATTTGACGACTCGGGACGAGTCTGTAAAAAGGGGAGGGGGTAGTGTTACGGCTGTGGAAATTCGCAAACATCATAAAGGTCCCGTAGGTGAGATATATTTCTGAAGTACATGTGTAGTTAGCCCAAACCCGTTGTATAGAGGGAATTAATGTGATTCATTCGGGCTCCGATCCTTTGATTAGGCGTTTTTCTGTTCTACCTTTATTTTCGAACCAACCACACTTCAACGTCAACAACGCCAACCAACAACAACCACGCTAACCACGCCACCACTCTAACAACGCCAGCCCGCCACCCTCACAACCACGCCACCATCTCAACCACGCTACCTACCCCAACGAACGCCATCCTCAGCGGTCTACGTACGACGGTTTGCGCGTTGAAGGCCGTCGAACGGCTTCGCCTCGTCCCCCACAAGCCGCAGGTGGGAGGGAACGAGAGGAACGCCCCCTTCTGGAAGCGCCTCGAAGGAAGGTGGAGCCGAGAACGGGGCGTGGCGCCGGGCGTATAAGACGCGGAGGCGGCTGAGGCTGCTCTTCCTCTCTTCGTCGTCGATGCTTCTGCTCTCTTCTTCGTTGATTCGTCTTCTGCTTGGAGGTTCTTTCTGCTCTGCTGGCTTCTCTGGTTCGGCGCTCGCTCGTCCTGCTGCTCCGGGTTCGGCGTGTGCTCTCCCTGTCGGTCGGAGCTCGGTCAAGGCGTCGAGAGGCCGGTACGGGCAGGCGCGCCGGAGAGGCCTTGCCGGCCGCGCTCGAGGGGAGTCATGACCGCGGGACGGGCGCCAAGGACAGCACCTAAGGGAAGTCGCGACTTCCATTTCTTTTGGGGTTTTGTGTGAATGTGTGTGTGTCGGCGCCAAGTCCGTGAAGTAGAATTGTGTAAGTGGTCCGTGTGTCGCGTTATTCGTAGTAGCTCTGCTTCTTTTGTTCTATGTGATATATGTGCATTTTGCCAATTGTGATTGAAATACATGCTGTGTTTTATGTGTGCTATTTGTGTCTGTGTTGTAAATAAAATGCTTGTCTGTTGAATTCTTCCCCCGTGTCGCTGCGTCCTTCCTTCGTTGGGTCTCCATCTTGTTTCACGTAAAGGGTTCGTCGTGGGCGCGGGCCGCCCGATAATTAATCTGAACCGTCAAGCCGACGATAACACCGCTCGGTTATCCCGTTAGCCCGGAACGAGCCGCTTAAGCGGATCGTGTCCGAAGTCGGCCTGTGGCGAGGTACAATCCCTCGGTAGGTTACCCGTGCGGGTACTTAGGTATATCGACTTTCGGCGATTCACCCTATTCCGCGCGGGTAGAATGCGGACTGGGTTGTGGTGAGGCCGAAAGGTCCACCCGTGACTGGATCCGGCGTTAGCCGGAGGGTCACGACTGAATTGTCCATCCGGTGGGCTGTTCCTGCACACCAATGTCCTGCTCGGGGTCTACATCCTGGACCATGGATTCTACATCACTACACATATACGTTCCTAATACCCCCGGCTCCCGCTCGCCTTGAGACGCCATCTTATTCCTAGAGGTGTTAATTTTTAGCTCGCTCTTTAATTTTAGACCGGGAAATCGGTTGGTTCGCTTCCTTCTCACCCCTGGACCATTCCCTATGAATTTTATGCTTGTGAGACGGGAGGATTTACGAATCACCCTTGTATCTATCCTAGTGTTTGCATAATTCACTCCCGCTCTGGCAGTTGCGATTCGGCCACGTTTGACTCGTGATTCTTCCTTAGTCGACTCGCCTTCGCTTCTCCAATCCGGTTACGTTACTTAATTTAGTCGTGACCCTCCCGGCAACGCCGGGACCAGTCACGGGTGTACTTCTGGCCTCACCACAATACCCACTCGCATCCTTCACCTCGCGCGTGAATAGGGTCGAATCGCCGAAAGTCGATATACCTAAGTACCGCACGGGCTACACTACCGAGGATGTATACCTCGCCACAGGCCGATTCGGACACGATCGTCTAAGCGGCTCGTTCCGGGCTAACGGGGTATACCGAGCGGTGTTATCGTCTGGCCTGACGGTTTTTCAGATTAATTAATCTTTCGGTGCTCTTCGTCGCCCACGTACGATACTCCTTACGTGAAACAAGATGGAGACCCAACGAAGGAAGGACGCAGCGACACGGGGGAAGAATTCAACAGACTAGCATTTTATTTACAACACAGACACAAATAGCACACATAAAACACAGCATGTATTTACAATCGCAAAATGCACATATATCACATAGAACAAAAGAAGCAGAGCTACTACCGAATAACGCGACACACGGACCACTTACACCAATTCTACTTCACGGACTTGGCGCCGACACACACACATTCACACAAAACCCCAAAAGAAATGGAAGTCGCGACTTTCCTTAGGGCTGTCCTTGGCGCCCGTCTCCCCGCGGCGTGACTCCCTCGAGCGCGGCCGGCAAGGCCTCTCCGGCGCGCCTGCCCGTACCGGCCTCTCGACGCCTTGGACCGAGCTCACCGACACAGGAGAGCACACGCCGAACCCGGAGCAGCAGGACGAGCGAGCGCCGAACCAGAGAAGCCAGCAGAGCAGAAGAACCTCCAAGCAGAAGACGAATCAACGAAGAAGAGAGCAGAAGCATCCGACGAAGAGAGGAAGAGCAGCCTCAGCCGCCTCCGCGTCTT
This sequence comes from Eptatretus atami, assembly GCA_035128595.1. Classification (NCBI taxonomy): domain Eukaryota; kingdom Metazoa; phylum Chordata; class Myxini; order Myxiniformes; family Myxinidae; genus Eptatretus; species Eptatretus atami. The sequence goes on along the minus strand of CM068963.1, from coordinate 30,987,809 downwards.
ATACGCCCGGCGCCACGCCCCGTCGTCGGCTCCACCTTCCTTCGAGGCGCTTCCAGAAGGGGGGCGTTCCCTCTCGTTCCCTCCCACCTGCGGCTTGTGGGGACGAGGCGAAGCCGTTCGACGGCCTTCAACGCGCAAACCGTCGTACGTTAGACCGCTGAGAGATGGCGTTCGTTGGGGTAGGTACGTGGTTGAGATGGTGGCGTGGTTGTGAGGGTGGCGGGCTGGCGTTGTTAGAGGGTGTGCGTGGTAGCGTGGTTGTTGTGGTTGGCGTTGTTGACGTTGAAGTGTGGTTGGTTCGAAAATAAAGTAAGACAGAAAAACGCCTAACTCAAAGGATCGCAGCCCGAATGATCACATTAATTCCCTCTATACAACGGGTTTGGGCTAACTACACATGTACTTCAGGAATATATCTCACCTACGGGACCTTTATGATGTTTGCGAATTTCCACAGCCGTAACAATATATTTAATGTTTTGGTTTGAAAAAAAAATTGAAATGAAGTTTCACAACTGACTTTTGTTTGTTATTTATATTATTCACTTTGCTTACATCTGAATTTCAATCGTAACCAAATACACGAGGATGGACTGTTTAGAACCGGAATGAAAAAGTTCCCTCTTTCTTTAACCCCCGTGCCCCCACCCCCCTCTTCACAACCTCCCAACATTACTTGTTTTACCTTTTCTCTCCCAACCACCCGATTTTAATATTCTCCTGAGCCATGGCATCCACAGCTTTTGTGGCCACCGTACAGACCATCGCACTTAATCTGGAAGTTTGTTGCCATTTCTACTCTCACAAAAAGAAAGCTTCTAAATAAAATAGCATCATGGAATTTCCCATCCACCCATCCATTGGGACCACACACTGTGCAGAGCGTTGGTGCTGCCTAAGCAGTCTCCTTGACTATTGGGACCCATACCTCGGTCTCCTAAGCAGCTTTCACCACGCAGACCCATACCTCGGCACCGGATGCCGGTTCAGGCAGCTCGCATGTGGGACTTGCTTCAGGCTGCCATTAACTGGACCTGTTCCCCGTTCACACCATCATTTTTTTGTATCTACGTACGTGTGTTTTGCGGCAATGGCTGACTCCACTCCATCATCGTGTGGCTCCTCCAGCACGACCTTCTGCACCTGCAGGGCCATCAGCAACTCGCATGTCTCTGCCACAGCATGTCCATTAACTTCCTCAGCAAGGGCCCACTCTAACTCCCACCCTCCCTCAACCTCCTGGCTTTAGCCATAGATCCATAACTATTGTGCTCCTGTGCTCTATCTTGTTTTCTCCTGTCTCTCACTCTGGCGCTATACCAAAACTTTTCGCTACTTCTCTTGTCGGTTTTTTTTTTTTTCAGTTTCATTTTGTCTGTTTTAATTTGCTACGTCTTCTGTGTTTTTCTTTTTTTTGCTCCCCACTGTCCCTCTTACTATTTCCCTGGGCAACCCTTCATGTGGCCCTAACCATTACCTTGATTTCCCCCCCCCCCCCAATTTCCCTGGCCTTGACCATCCACCAGTCTCCGCTGCACTCCCCGCACATCCAACCTGACGTGGCTCACCCCAATTTTAGCTTGCAACTCGGTCCTCATTGTTATTAGATCTCCTCATGGTCGAGCGGAGTAGCTAGGTGCATGGCACGGCCGTGTTATTGGCACTGATCACCCGTATTCAATTTGTCCTTTAATGGACTTGCACAATTGCAACCACAATCAGAACCACCCAAATCCACCCGGAGACCAAATGGTTTTATACTGTAAGGAGGAACAGGGAGTGGGAATACAAATGAAGCAACAACAATCAGTAATCAACAGTGAATATCCATTATGACTTATGCCTTACCGTAAATGAGCCCACAAAACCACAAACGAACGGCAGTTTCTTACTTACGTAACTTATCGCGCCCAATCATTCCATGAGATAGACAATATCAAGCGATCGACAAGACCGAAAATACCCCAATGATGTCCGGCAGGACACCGTGGGACCTTGAGGCATGAGCAGGAATTGAGCCAACGTCCTTGCATCACCCGAGAAGAAGAAAGGGTGGGCGTGACTGGCAGGGTGGGGCGTAGCGGAGTGCATCGCTGGAAGAGCATCGTTAAGGGGTGGAAAATGCCCCACAGTCTCTCACGCATCCTCACTCCCCACCCCCCTGCCCCCCAACCAAGGTTTCACCCCAATCACCAAGGTTTCAGGCTTCTCTCCACCCCAGTGCTATTTTGCCCCCACCCTCTGCTGTGACGCATTTAGTCTCTCCCCTCTCAGCCGTTATTGCCCGATGGCCCAGTTTGACGGTATGAGGTGCCACCCACTGGCTTGTCTCGGACGCTCCAGAGGGATGGTGTGCCACCTCGACATTTCCTGCCCAAATTTGCACCTGATGGCCTACCAGGTCGCTTCTAAATCACATAAAAGACCGATTACAAAATTAGCCCCTAGAAGTCATTTCCACAACAATATATAGGTTATGTTGTTCAACTACTGTCAGTGAAGTGTCTCGTTCAATGCTTGTAGCAATTAAACCAACAAACAAATATTGTCAATGTGCAATAACTACGATGATACAAAACATACAATTAATAATTGTAATATAGTAGAAAGAATGTGAACAGAAGTTTTTAAAAACATGAAAAAAATAAAAAGGAAGAGAAGTTGTGTGAAAAGGGGAATGTAACACAAAGTGTGAGCATTTTCCATAGTATATATTGTCGCAGGGGTGGCCGGCCCAGGTTAATCCTCCGACCAAAATTTTGGTGCCGAGC
>CM068963.1:30927396-30939218 GCA_035128595.1 Eptatretus atami | reverse complement strand
CTGATCGGATCAAACAACACGTCCCCTTGGCGATTCGAAGAAAGATTGTGAGGGTGAGAACACAACCAGTACGAGCATGTAGAAATATCCAGAAACCACCCGTCACTGTACCTGCTTCATCTGCCATTGCACAGCACCTGGTTGCCACCCTATGTGTGCAGACCAGTACAATGCAGATATGTTCAGGACATTGAGCTGAGGTCGGAGCTCGTTTCATTTACGTATGTTGGAAGCAACCTTCATCTTAACCACCGATCCAATATTATGTCGTCAAAAGGAATTTGTACGATCTCTGTGTCTCTTTCAGCAGGAAGGATCAAGGAAGAAATGGTAACAAATGGTGAAATGGACCTTAGGAGGAAACCCTTCCCTTCCTCTCTCCAGATGTGGGTTGCGCAAACGTCAATCATCGACAACTCTGCTCCAAGCCAATGGGAGCTCGAGGTCAAGATGAATGAGCCGACGCAATGGGCGTTCGGATTAACCGTGACGTCATTACGGTTGAACCAATCAGTGTCTACCTTATTGAGACATACGTATAAAGCACACGCCTTCACTTCCTTCTTCACTTGCTGCGATTTGTACCCTGAAGAGTGCAGCACAAAAAGCTTTGGTCACTATTATGTCATGTTTGTTTGTATCCATATTAAATTCTGTAGTACCAAACATCTGTTTTTATATATATATATATATATATATATATATATATATATACGAACTTCCTCCAAAACGTCACCAGGGAACTTTCACTTTAAACAAGCAGAGTGAATAATACTATAATCTACATCAAGGGGAACTTCCTCCAATCGTCCCCAGGGGGACTTTTCACTTTAAACAGAGAGTAAATAATATAATGAATCTCACTCAAAAAGGTGAACTTCCTCCAAGGTCCACCGGGGGCATTTTCCAGTTAAACAGGAGAGTAAATAATAAAATAAAATCTCAATAAGGGTGAACTTCCTCAATCCGTCCACAGGGGCACTTTTCACTTTAAACAGGAGATAAATAATTAAAATCACATCAAAGTTCTTCCTCCAATGGTCCAGCAGCGGCACTTTCACTTTATAACAGGAGAGTAAATAATATATAATCCAACATCAAAAGGTGAACTTCCCCAATGGTTCCAGCGGGCACTTTTCATCTTTAAACCGGAAGTAAATAAAAAATAAATTACATCAAAGGTGATCTTCCTGCCAAATGGTCAGCAGGGGGCACGTTTCACTTTAAACAGCAGGAAAATAAGTATAATAATCTCACATCAAATAGGTGAACTTCCTCCAAATGGTCACCAGGGGGAACTTTCACTTTAAACAGCAGAGTAAATAATATAATAAATCTCACATCAAAGTGAATTCCTCAATGGTCCACAGGGGCACTTTTTCACATTAAAACAGAGAGTAATAATAATAAATCTCACATCAAGTGAACTTCCTGCAATGTCAAGCAGGGGCACTTTTCACTTAAAAGAAGTAAATAATAAAATAAATCTGACATCAAAGGGTGAACTTCCCCAATGGTCAGCAGGGGGCACTTTTCACTTTAAACAGAGAGTAAAATATATAATAAATCACATCAAAGGTGACTTCCTCCATGGTCCGAGCAAGGGGGCACTTTCAATTAAACAGCAGAGAAATAATATAATAAATCTCACTCAAAGGTGAATTCCTCAAGGTCACTCAGGGGGAACTTTTTCACTTAAAACAGGAGAGGAAATAATATAATAAATATCACACAAAGGTGAACTTCCTCCAATGTCCACCAGGGGGCACTTTTCCACTTTAAACAGGAGAGTAAATAATATAATAAATCTCACATCAAAGGTGAACTTCCTGCAATGGTCCAGCAGGGGGACTTTTCACTTTACAGGAGAGTAATATAATAAAATAAATCGACATCAAGGGTGATTCCTCCATGTCCAGCAGGGGGCACTTTTCACTTTAAACAGGAGAGTAAATAAATAATAAATCTCACATCAAAGGTGAACTTCCTCCAATGTCCACAGGGGAACTTTTCACTTTAAAACAGGAGAGTAAATAAATCAATAAATCTCCAATCAAAGGTGAACTTCACCAATGGTCTCAGGGGCCTTTTCACTTAAACACAGAGAATAATAATAATGAATCTCACATCACGGGTGAACTTCTCCAATGGGTCCAGCAGGGGAATTTTCACTTTAAACAGCAGAGTAAATAATATAAATGATCTCACATCAAAGGTGAACTTCCTCAAATGGTCCCAGCGGGCCACTTTTCAATTTATACAGAGAGTAAATAATATACAATAATTCCCATCAAAGGTGAATTCTCCAATGGTCACCAAGGCGGAACTTTCACTTTAAACAGCGAGTAAATAATATAATAAATCTCACATCAAAGGGTGAACTTCCTCAATGGTCCACCATGGCGAACTTTCCTTTAAACAGCAGTTAATAATATAATGAAATCTCACATAAAGGTGAAACTTCTCAATGGTCCACCGCGGAACTTCACTTAAACAGCAGAGTAAATAATTATATACAATCTCAATGCAAGTTAACTTCCTCCAATGGTCCACCGGGGAACTTTCACTTTAGAACAGCAGAGTAAATAATATAATAATCTCAACACAAAAGGTGATACTTCTCAATGGTCCACCGGGGCACTTTTCACTAAAACAGGAGAACGTAAATAATATAATAAATCTCACATAAGGGTGAACTTCCTCAATCGTCCACGCAGGGGCCACTTTTCACTTATAAACAGCAGAGAAAATAATATAATATCTCACCATCAAAGGTGATACTTCTCCAATGGATCCACCCAGGGGGAACTTTTCCTTTCAACACAGAGTAAATAAATATATGATCTCACATCAATAGTGAAACTTCCTACATATGGCCACAGGGGGCACTTTTAACTTAAACAGGAGAGTAAATAATAATAATCGAACATCAAGGCTGTAATTTCCTCCAATGGTCCGCAGGGGGCACTTTTCACTTAACACAGGAAAGTAAATAATATAATCAATTCCCATCAAAGTACTTCTCAATGGTCCACCAGGGGAAACTTTTCACTTTAAAACAGGAGATACTAAACAATAATCTCACATCAAAGGGAACTTCTCCAGGGTCCAGCAGGGGGAACTTTTCACTTTAAAACAGGAGAGTAAATAATAAAATAAATCTCAATCAAGGGTGCAACTTCCCTCAATCGTCCCACCAGGGGAACTTTTCACTTAAACAGCCAGAGTAAATAATATATAATCTCACATCAGGTGAACTTCCTCAAGGGTCAGCAAGGGGGAACTTTTCACTTAAACAGAGAGTAAATAATATAAAAATCTCACATCAAGGGTGAACTTCTCCAAGGTCAGCAGGGGGCACTTTTTTCACTTTAACAGCAAGTAAATAATCCAATAAATTCAATCAAAAGGTGAACTTCCCCAATGTCAGCAGGGGAACTTTCACTTAAACAGGAGAGTAAATAATATAATGAATCTCACATAAGGGTGACTTCCTCCTAATGGTCCAGCAGGGGAATTTTTCACTAAACAGGAGAGTAAATAATAAAATAAATCTCCACAATCAAAGGAGAACTTCCTCCAAATGGTCAGCAGGCGGGACTTTCACTTTAACAGGAGAGTAATAAATATGAAATCTCACATCAAAGTGAACTCCTCAATGGTTCAGGCAGGGGAACTTTCACTTAAACAGCAGAAGTAAATAATAAAATAAATCTCACATCAAAGGTGAACTTCCTCCATGGTCCAGAGGGGGCACTTTTCACTTTAACGCAGAGTAAATAATCATAATGATCTCACATCAAGAGGTGAACTTCCTCCAATCGTCCACCAGTGGGGCACTTTTTCCACTTTAAACAGCGAGTAAATCATATAATGAATCTCACATCAAAGGTTGAACTTCTCCAAATGGTCCACCGGGGGGCACTTTCCATTTAAACAGGAGAGTAAATAATAAAATAATCTCACATCAGGGTGAACTTCCTCCATCGTCCACCAGGGGCACTTTTCAACTAAACAGGAGAGTAAATAATATAAATAAATCTCACATCAAAGTGATTCTTCCTCCAATGGTCCAGCAGGCGGCACTTCACTTTAAACAGGAGAGTATAATAAATAAAATCTCACATCAAAGGTGACTTCTCCAATGGTCCCAGCAGGGGGCACTTTTCACTTAACAGGAGAGTAAATATAAAATCTCACATCAAAGGTGATCTTCTCGCCAATGGTCAGCAGGGGCACTTTTCACTTTAAACAGGCAGAGAAAATAATATAATAAATCTCACATCAAAGTGAACTTCCTCCAATGGTCCACCAGGGGGACATTTTCACTTTAACAGCAGAGTATAATAATATAATAAATCTCACATCAAAAGGTGAACTTCCTCCAAATGGTTCAGAAGGGGCACTTTTTCACTTATAACAGGAGAGTAAATATAAATAAATTGAATTCAGGGTGAACTTCTCCAATGTGCCAGCAGGGCACTTTCTCACTTTTAACAGGAGTAAATAATATATAAACTACTCACATCAAAGGTGAACTCCTCCAATGGTCCCCAGGGGAACTTTTCACTTAAACAGAGAGTAAATAATATATATAAATCTCACATCAAAAAGTGAACTTCCTCAATGGTCCAGCGGGGGCACTATTTCACTTAAACACGCAGAGAATATAATATATAAATCCTCACATCAAAGGTGACTTCTCAATGGTCCACCAGGGGGAATTTTCACTTTAAACAGGAGAGTAAATAATATAATAAATCTCACTCAAGGTGACTTCTCCACATGTCCACCACGGGGGCACTTTCACTTTAACCAGGAGAGTATAAATAAAAATAATTGACATAAGGGTGAACTTCCCTCCAATGGTCGCAGGGGGCACTTTTCACTTAAACAGAAGTAAAATAAATAATAAATTCTCAATCAAAGTGAACTTCCTCCATGGTCACAGGGGAACTCTTCAATTTATAACAGAAGAGTAAATAATACAGATAAATCTCACATGAAAGGTGAACTTCCTCCAATGGTCCTGCAGGGGGCACTTTTTCAATTCTTTAAACAGACGAGTAAATAATATAATGAATCACTCAAAGGTGAAACTTCCTCAATGTCACCGGGGGCACTTTTCCACTTTAAACTAGCAGAGAAAATAATAAAATAAACTCACATCAAGGTGAACTTCCTCAATGGTCAGCAGGGGGCACGTTTTCCACTTTAAACAGAAGAGAATATATAATAAATCTCCATCAAAGGTGAAACTTCCTCCATGGTCCATGCAGGGGGCACTTTTTCACTTTATAACCGGAGAGTAAATATATAAATCTCACATCCAAGGGTGAACTTCCTCCAATCGTCCACCAGGGGGCACTTTTTCAGCTTTAAACAGCAGAGAAATATAGATAAAATGACTCTAAACATCAAAGGTGATCTTGCCTCATCGTCCACCAGGGGGCACTTTTCACTTAAAAAACAGCAGAGTAAATATATTACTATACAATCTCACATCAGGGTGTAACTTCTCCAACGGTCCACCAGGTGGCACTTTTCACTTAACAGCAGAGAAAATATATAAAATGAATTCACATCAAGGTGATTTTCCTCCAATCGTCGCACCTAGGGGGCCCTTTCACTTTAACGCAGGAGGTAATAATATAATAATTCACACAAAGGTAACTCCTCCAATGGTCCACCAGGGGGCCACTTTTCAACTTTACAGGAAAGTAAAATAATATAATAAATCTCACATCAAAGGTGAACTTCCTCCAATGGTCAAGCGGGGCACTTTTCCACTTAACACAGCAGAGAAAATACATATATAATCTCAACATCAACGGTGAAACTTCCTCCAAGTCGTCCACCAGGGGGCACTTTACTTAAACAGCAGAGAAAATAATATAATAAATCTACCTCAAAGTGAACTTCCTCCAATGGTCCACGGGGCAGATCAGCACGGTGATATCCATTTTGTATTCGTTTCAATGAATTCGTCTATCATGTTGTAAGTCCGCGTCGACCTTCAAACTGTAATATCTCCTGAAGGAACGTTCCACAGGTTGATGACGAGGTTTTCAATCATTCGTTAACTTTCACTTCATTCCTCCTTGTCCTTGTCACGCAACCCACTGCCACCAAATTTCATAGAATCCGTGCACACCTTTTTGAGATATCAAACACACAAACAATACCACTTTTGGTGCTGGAGTTCAATAAGTTTGTTTTGTGGTTGTTCTTCATTCTTCAGTCACACCTGGGGCCCTGACTTTGGTGAAGGGATTTCAGAATCTGGACAAGGTGTGAATTCACCCCCAACAAGGAAAACATTCTGTCCTGTATTTGTGGTTTTGAAAACTTACTCGGGGGGGGGGGGGGGTAGGGGGAGTAGCATACACGGACACCGAGGTGACCCGAAATTGTTTATTTCAGTGTTTATGTAGGTAATCCTTAGGTCCCTTGTCGAGGGTTGTTCAGTTGGGCACGTCGTTGGCTTGGTTGTATTTTCCTGGTGTAATGTCTGAATGCTCCCCCCCTGCCTCTCCACCTTGGTTACTTTCAATGCATCCTGCCTTCACCCCCTGTCTGTCCCCTCACCGAATGGTTCCAGTGGTTCTGCTCACGAAGTTCTGTTCTTTCATTGTGTTTCTCATCTCGCACGTCACGTGACGGTGTGAAATCAGCACAAACCTTGAATAGCAATGGTGATGACTTGCTGAATGCGAAGCCTCCTTCATTTCCCTCATCTCCATTCAATGCACATTTGCGGCATTGCCGGTGGGTCGGGTTCCTCTGCAAACAAGACAGGGTGTTCCAAAGGGAGCCAGTGGTCACCTGGGACAGCCTGCGGGCAGATACTTCTCCAGAGGTTTTAACACATGACGTGACTGTATTGCACTTTTTAACACAAACACACAAACACTACAAGACTTTAATTCCTGTCCACTTTAAATATACATGAGAGGTTGGATAAACTCTGAAAGCCTGACAACATACGATTTCAACCGTTTACTCTGGCTACTATTGGCCACGTCAGGGGTTTGCGCACACCAGTTCGGGCGTGGCGCATCGAGGTTAGAACGTAAGTGACTACAAACGTATCACTTGGAACCAAACTGGCGAACACAGCCCTCGTGCCTCGGCTGTTGTGAAGCTATCGCGAGTACAGCGTAAGCCTTGGTCCCCTTGGACCCCGCCCTGTTTTTTTTTTTATTTTTTTTTTTCTTTTTTTTTTGTTTTTTCTTGTTTTTTTTTTTTTTTCATTTTCTTTACACCATTTTTTGGTTGTTCTTCCCCAGGTTTAAGTTAAGTCACCATTTTGAGTTCAAAGGTCGTGCAAAAAAGGTGACAACAGATGGTGGTGTAAACGGAAGTCGCTCCAAGACTTCCAAATTTCGGAACATAGAAAACGTGCGAAGGCATCGTACGTGATCCTCGTGTCGATACACGTACCGAAGGACAACGGAAAGGTTAATAAGTGCGCTCTTTGCTCTCTTACCGGGTGCCGAGCGACCCTTGCTTCTTCTGCAGGCACGCCCGCACAGGTAACGTCCAGGTGAGAAGGGCGACCAGTCACCGTCGCACCCAGCACACGAACAGTAAGTCTGCCAGGAAGCTGCTGCACCTTGCTGGACGAGCTTGTAGGAAAACGACGTGTCGAATGGCTGCGCGCCCGTGTATGTCATCGTTTTCTTGCACGGCTGAACGCCGGTTCCAATCGCAAGGGAGAAGGTGTCGTTTCTTTAAAACGTTGTGGAAAGCCACGTGACGCTGGACCCGGCTTGTACTTTGTACGCCCTTGGGGTTGTGTGATGTCCACACCGATCAAGGGTTCACGTACTCGGCACCCGCCGGAGAGCGCACAGTAAATGTTACCTGGCACAGGATACGTCCAAACTCACACAGGTGCAGGGCGGTGGGCAAGAGACTTTGATTCCTTCGATCCTTAAATAAGGTATCGACTGTACAGGACCTCGAACCGGCTGAGCACTGCGACCGACTCGGCGACGAAGTGTGCCACCCCCTGGGGGGGGAGGGGGTTGGGGGGATCAAGAGAGTGGTTGCAGTTTTGTCGACGTCAAAGCGCATGTTACGACACTCGCTTGCGAACTCGGAACCGGGAATCATACCACCGCTGCGTGACCATCGGCTGACACGGAACACCGACTGTCGATCTGTCGATAAAGCCGTGGACCACAAAACACATAAGCGGCACTGTTAACCCGAACAACAACAACGGATATGAAAGGTTGTCCTTGGGGCTCGCTTGTCTATGGTTTGTTTTTTTTCACAGCGTCACACCTCGTGCTGAAGATACCGCCACCTGTCGTGATGTGTACACACAAAACACAACATATCTGTAATTAGGTGTGAGTTTTTTTTTCCAAGTTCATCTTTCAATGACATCATAATTTGAAAATTTCAACCTGCAGATTCTTGACTGGATTAAAAAATAATAATAATAATTGGATACATTGTCGAGGCTCGATGAGGCTTAACACACAACGCACAACAAGGGGGCAGGGAAAGAGGGCGGGAGAGGGAAGGACAAAACAGTGTGGGAAAGAGACATTAGGAGATTGTGTGGAAGGGAGAGGATGGGGCGGGAACATGGGAATTACAAGATGGACACGACAGGACATTCCTTGCAGGTGACTCTGTTCTTTTGAGAAAGTAGTGCAGGAAACTAGCAGACTGCAGCATGAATGCAACCAGTGCGGCTTTGAAGCTGGTATGTACGTTCAGACGGTGCAGCCCGTGCATCAGTTGCAGAGCATAGTTGATGGGGCAGAGGATGATGGCTGTGGAGCGCAATCTCCGCGCATTTCCAACATGTTGCCGTATCAAGATGATTCGATGCCTATTGTGGGAGGAAGCAGATGAAACAAAGGGAGTTGGGATGGAAACACAAAGGCAAGGTAAACAACGCTTGGGTACAATCCTCTGAGCAAGTCTTAAACCTGTACGAGTTATGAGCAAGTCTGAACTGTACGAGTCTATTGAGCAAGTCTTCAACTGTAGGACTATGACAAGTCTGAAACCTGTACGAGTCTATGAGCCAAGTCTCAAATCTTACGAGTCTATGAGCAAGTCTTAAAACCTGTACAGTCTATGAGACAAGTCTTCAACCTTACGAGTCTATTGCAAGTCTTCAAATCGTTACGAGTTATAGCAGTCTTAAATCTGTACGAGTCTATGAGCAAATCTTCAAATCTGTACGAGTCCTGGAACTCTCAATCTGCTACGAGTTCTGAGCAAGCTCTTCAACCTGTACGAGTTCTATAGCAATCTTCAAACCTGTACGAGTCTATGAGCAAATCTTCAAATCTGTACGAGTCTATGAGCAAATCTTCAAACTGTACGAGTCTATGAGCAAATCTTCAACCTGTACAGTCGACGAGCAAGTCTTCAAACTGTTACGAGTCTATGAGCAATTCTTCAATCTGTACGAGTCTATGAGAATACTTTCAAACTGTACGAGTCTATGAGCAAGTCTTCAACCTGTACGAGTCATGAGCATCTTCAAACCTGTACGTGTCTATGAGCAAATCTTCAAATCTGTCAGTCTATGAGCAAGTCTCACAATCTGTACGGTCATGAGCAAATCTTCAAATCTGTACGAGTCCTGAGAACTCTTCAAAATCTGTACGAGTCTCTGAGCAAGTTCAAACTGTACGAGTCTATGGCAATCTTCAACCTGTTACGACTCCATGAGGAACTCTTCAGTCTGTATGAGTCGACGAGGAAATCCGTCAAAGCCTGTAAGAGTCTATGAGCAAACTCTCAAATCTGTACGAGTCGATGAGGAAATCTTCAAAACCTTACGAGCCTATGAGCTGGGGGAGTCTTCAAAGTCTGTATGAGTCGTGGAGGAATCTCAAACTGTACGAGTCTATGAGCAAGTCTTCAAGTCTGTATGAGTCGAGAGGAATTCTTCAAACTGTACGAGTCGACGAGAAATCTTCAAACCTGTCGAGTCGACGAGGAATCTCAACCTGTACGAGTCTATGAGCAAGTCTTCAATCTGTATGAGTCGACGAGGAAATTCAAACCTGTTACGAGTCGTGAGGAAATTTCAACCTGTACGAGTCGAGAGATCTTCAAACTGTACGATCTAGAGCAAGTCTCAAGTGTTATGAGTCGACGAGGAAATCCTTCAAACCTGTACGAGTCTAGCAGCAGTCTTCATAACCTGTACGAGTCTATGAGCAACTCTTTCAAACCGTACAAGTCTATGAGCAACTCTAAAAGTCGTATGAATCGACGAGGAGAATGTCAAACCTGTACGAGTCTATGAGCAACTCTTCAATCTGTACAGTCTAATGAGCACTCTTCAGTCTGGATGAGTCGACGAGGAATCTTCAAACGCTGTACGAGTCTATGAGCAAACTCTTCATCTGTTGAGTCGACGAGGAATCTCAAACCTGTACGGTCTATGAGCAAGTCTTCAAAGTCTGTAATGAGTGACGAGGAATCTGCAACCGTATTTATACTTAAAATCTGTCTTTCAAAGGAACGGTTTATAGCTTGAGATTGTGAAAAAAAAACATTGTGTTGTGGTTGGAGTGGATTGTGGTTCAATGGATTGTGTCGAGTGATTTGTGTTAGAATGGATGTGGTTCGAGTGGATGTGTTCGAATGGATTGTGGTGCTCGAGAAGGAATTGTGTCGATAATTGTGGTTAGAATGGATTGTGGTTCGAGTGTTTGTGGTTAGAATGGATTGTGGTTCGAGAGGATTGTGGTTAGAATGATTGTGGTTCGAGTGATTTTGTGTTAGAAATGGATGTGGTTCGAGTGGATTGTGTTCGAATGGATTGTGGTTCGAGAGGAGTTGGTGGTTCGAGTGATTGTGTTAGATGGATTGTGGTTCGAGTGATTTGTGGTTAGAAGGATGTGGTTTGGATTGGAATGTGGTTAGAAATGGAATTGTGGTTCGAAGTGATTTGTGGTTAGATATGGGATTGTGGCGAGTGGGATTGTGGTTTAGTGATTGTGGTTTTAGTGGCCTTGTGGTTAGAGTGGATTGTGGTTCGAGTGAATTGTTGTTCGAAGGAGTGGTTAGAGTGTTGTGTTTCAGTGGATTGTGTTAGAGTGATGTCTGACTTTCGAGTGGATTGTGGTTAGAGTTGATGCTATGATCGAGAGGATTGTGGTTTCATTGGATTGTGGTTCAGTGGTTTGTAGTTAGAGTGGATTGTGGTTCGAATGATATTGTGCTTCGAGTGAATTGTGGTGAATGGATTGTGGTTGGAGTGGGTTGTGGTTCGAATGGATTGTGGTAGAGTGAATGGTGGTTCGAATGGATTGTGGTTAGAGTGGATTGTGGTTTGAGTGGGTGCGTTTCGAAATGGATTGTGGTTTGAGTGAATTAATTGGGTGGAGTGGTTGTGGTTTCAGTGGATTGTGTTTCATGGATTGTGTTAGAGTGATGTATGATTCATGGCTGCTGTGGTTTCATTGGATTGTGGTTAAGTGGAATTGTGGTTGAGTGGATTGTGGTTCGAGTGAATTGTGGTTAGAATGGATTGTGGTTTCAGTGGATTGTGGTTCGAGTGATTTGGTTAAAGTGTTTTGTGGTAAGACCGTCTGTCTGAACGTGGGAGGTCTGCAGTCGAACCCCGGCCGAGTCATCCCAAAACTTTTTTAAATGGTGCGTGCTGCTTCCTTGCTTGACGCTCAACAATGAGACTTAAAGAGGATCGGACTCTTCAAACATTAGCATTGGAGTGAGAGTGCAGTAGGTGCGGCCTGGTCTAGTTTTGCTTGCTGTGGCTGAAGGTGGTCACAAGAGAGAATATATAATATTTATATATAATATATATCATATAA
>CM068963.1:30880500-30906955 GCA_035128595.1 Eptatretus atami | reverse complement strand
TAAATTTTTTAAATTTTTTTTTTTGTCTGTAATCACGTTAAAAAATTCTGCAGAGCACAGTTATCATTGGAAATTTTGTAACTTCGCATATCAGAGGCCTATAGAGGTCCCTTTCAGCGCATAAAAATTTTGAAGGTCAAGGTCAAAGGTCAAGGTCACTTTGTCGCAAATCAGGGGAGTCGAGGAAACCCTTATTTTTTTAGTAATTTTGATCGGATCGTCTTCAAACTTCATGGGAATATAGTTCATGGTCTGGCGTTCAGCTGATTAATTTTTGGTGGCGATTGGCCTTGACCTTCATATGTTTTTTTTGTTTGTTTTGTTTTGTCTGTAATCACGTATAAATCACTTAACTCTGCAGAACACAGTTATCATTGGAAATTTTTGTAACTTCGCATATCAGAGGCCTATAGAGGTCCCTTTCAGCGCATAAAATTTTGAAGGTCAAGGTCAAAGGTCAAGGTCACTTTGTCGCAAATCAGGGGAGTCGACGAAACCCTTATTTTTTGAGTAATTTTGATCGGATCGTCTTCAAACTTCATGGGAATATAGTTCATGGTCTGGCGCTCAGCTGATTAATTTTTGGTGGCGATTGGCCTTGACCTTCATGGTTAGCGCCTAAGGTCAAACATATTTGACCCCAAGGTCAAATTTTCAAGTTTTAGGAACCATATCGTGTAGTACCTCAAATTGAACACCTCGATGAGTGCTTTCTAGATATGTCAAGCTTGAGACATTATGACGTCATTTGGTTTATTTCTTTATTTATTTTTCAAAGCAACTTTGTTATGAAATGTGTGCTATTGTGTGTGTAGATTTGACCATTAAACCATGGTATATTAGTTGCTAAGGATAATTTATCCATATCGTTTGAGACAATTCTGTCTAATTCCAGCTGAAGTTTTTTTTTTTTATTCGTTTATTCTAATCCCAAATCTATTTGTTGCATCTATGGTTCTGCATGGATATAATAATGTCTCGATTGAAAATGGTGAAGTCATTGTTCTGCTTCATTCTCGAGGTTGGTTGACTGTCTTTGTTCAACCTTCGAGGTAAAGACCTCCTATGATGATGAGAATCACCTTTTATCAGTATTCTTTTCCAGATGCGGCAAAACCAGCCGGCCGTGAAAAATGTAATCCACTCATTCTGCTGCACTTGGATTGCTCCCCATGCTCCCTACCCTGCTTCTCCCAACTCATCCTAGTTGGTCTGAGATATACTTTGCATTGGCCAGTACATCCATTTGAAAATACTGCAAACCAAACGTTCTAAATATGGTCCGACTAAACTTTAATGCCCTGCCAGTACTGTATTAGTTGTTTACACTCCAACCTTACTGTTTCTGTATTTATTTGATTGGATTCGTTCTTTTCTTTGTGGGTTAAGTAAGTCCTTCCTTGATTCTTATCAGCTTACCACTGTTTCCAAAGGCATGTGGTTTGTAGTTATTTGGAATAGGCAAACTAAAAATGATGTGCGTCGAGAAGCGTATACATCGATTGAACTATTTTATTTTAAACGAGCAAATAAAACCCGTCGCTTTGCTGACGAGAATATTTGAGAGGTTGTGGCGGAGAGTGAGAAAGGATTAGGGAGTGGGGAGAGATAGCAAGGAAAGGGAGGAGGGAGAGTGAGAAAGGGATTAGGGAGTGGGGAGATGATAGCAAGGAAAGGGAGGGGGAGGAGTGATGCTTCACCGCATGTTGCCAAACACTCTGGGAGGTAGAGGGGATGGAACGGGAACGAAGATTATGGGGAGCAAGGAGGGGAAATGGGGGGGGGGTGTTTCTGCCCTTGTGTTTTTGTCATGGGACTTGAAGGGAGGGGCGGTGGAGTTTGACTTCCATTTTGGAGGAGGACAACGGGAGGCGACGATGGTTCGCTGGCATTATTGAGGAAGCCCTACCGTAAAAACCTATCTCTTCCGTCAAAATTGACCAAATTAATCGGATTTTTTATGTTGTACTTCTGGACATTACGCACAGCTTTTAGGAAATGAAATTGCGAGAAAAAAAATCGAGAAACAAAATAAAAATAAATAAAAAG
This sequence comes from Eptatretus atami, assembly GCA_035128595.1. Lineage (NCBI taxonomy): Eukaryota > Metazoa > Chordata > Myxini > Myxiniformes > Myxinidae > Eptatretus > Eptatretus atami. Next base: position 30,904,906 of record CM068963.1, on the reverse strand, counting down.
TTCAAGTGGCGTGGCTCCGCCCACAAGGGGCGTGGGACGCCCTCATACAAAAAAGACACAACTGGACCATGATATCTAGCTTGTGTCCAAGTTTCATCAAGATCGCATCAAATGTCATGGAGCTATGCTCTGGAGAGAGTCACAAACAGACAGACAGACAGACACATACACAACGAAAATAGTGGTCACTGCTTTGTGCCTGCGAACCAACATGAGGGGGGGGGGGAGCAGGGCAGGGGAGATGGTCCATCTGCCGATATTAGTACATGATTCAATGAAATGGGGTATTACAAACAGCATGTTCAACAGGATAGAAAAACCACCCGTCACTTTCAAACAGCACATAACCATTTTTAACGAGATGGGCTTCCCTTGAGGTATGCGACTCGAACTGCGGCTGCCACCCTGTTCTTCGCTCTGGAACTGGATCTTTTGAAGGAGCACTCATTGTCCTTCGATGCCCAGAGTGCCAAAGACCGCACAAACCGAAAAAAACGAACACTGAACACTCCAGGCTCAAAACAACACAAACACCAGAGCACAACATAATTACCTCCAAACCACAACACAACCAACTGTGAGAACTTTTCACAACCACCCATTGTTTATCATTTCATGAAAGTTGAGAGGGTGTGTGTGTGTGTGTGTTGTGTGTGTGTGTGTGTGAAAGAGAGAGAAGGTGGGGGAGTGTGGACCACAGATGGAGGGTGGGATGGATGCAGTGAGGGAGGGGATGAATGGATGGAAAGTGGATTCACCGCAAGTTCGCAGTTGTTCATGAACACAGCTCCACTCTGAGTGAACATGATGTAGAAGGAAGGAATGAATGATGAATGAATGAGTTCCCACCTGGTGTTCCTTTGTCTGCCATTACATTCCCTGTAGCATCTGCAATGAGCTTGGGTTTTGGAAACAACTCTTTCCTAATTACCTCGAAAATACTTCACCAGGGGTGCATCTCTGAGCATCTCTGGGAGGGCCTCAGCATGACTGTTCCTTGGTGAAGGTTACATTATAAACTTTTGTCAGATATAACCAAGACAACAGAACACACATTTATATGTGCACCTGTTTGAACTTCATTTACATTATCACCTAACATTGTCATGATTGTCAATTTGTAATTTTATTTTCAAAAATGATAACAGCTATGATTAAAAAAAAATAGTCCTTTACACCACTGTCTTACTGTCTCGCCATGGCTTACAAACATCGTCTTGGTCCATCATCCATCCCTTCCCTCCATCCCATCCATCCCTTCAATCCATTCCTCCCTCCATTCCTTTCCTCCATCCATCCATCCATCCATCCATTCCTTCCTACTGTCCAACCGTTGATGAGGAATGGCAGGCTTGACACTGCGGGGTGCAACACAGTTGGTGGTCGATCAATGTATTTTTTATTCTGTTGTGCAGATCGACTGTGCAGAGGCACAGTGTGGGTACTTTTGCCGTGTATCACTATGGCTTGCAGACGAACATCCAAGCAGCTTGTAAAGCGCTTGCCAAGTGGCTTAAGCACTCAAGCAAGCATTCCAACAAAACCATTAATAAGGAACAGCAGGCTTGACAAGCGATTAACGATCGCCGAGTGGTCATATTAAACACCGCCCGGGAGATGTCGCTCCGAAATGTCAATGTCCAAATTGGACAAATGAAGGTTTTTTTATTAATTTAATTTTTTAGTGGTCAGAACTGCTGTTGAGGTCAATTAATTAGTTAAAATTTTGAAATTTGGCTTGATTTAAATGATTCTTGAGGTTGTTGCATTTGCGGAAATGAAATAAAGCCACGAACGCTGGTGTTTATAAGCATTGCAATGTATCCAGCGATTCCTCAGTATGATGTTCAGGCATTCAATGATATGAGTGAGGAAAGTGGTGGAGGGGGGGGGGGGTGGAACTTTATTGTTAAACTATTGTGGCCTGTTCCAAGCCAAGACATTGTTGAGCAGGCCAAAAACAATGGTGAATTAAGACCCCAACGAGGGAGAGCGGGCTGACAAGGATGATGCCTTCATGAAAGGATAATTAAATGAAGCCGGTATTTATCTTCAAAAGGGGTGTTTTAATTTACCCAAACACTCAGTTTTCATTCATGCACTCCCTTGGAGTTTCCTTGGTATGCATGAAAAGTTTCAGGCTGCTAGGTTTAATGGTTTTTGGAGTTAATGGAGGAAACGTGTACACACACACACACACACACACACACACACACACACTTATATATACTGTATATATCTACTGCCATTGGATCTTTGTCAAATTGGATTGAACTTTGGAAAAACTGTTCTGAACAAATGTTCCCTTTCGTACTTTCATTCTCTCTGTCCCGTTTTCATGACTTGCAGAAGGCTTAATATAATGATCTTTGTTGTCATCTGCCTAAGTATTAGGGTGAGAAGGTGAGTGGAGTTGGTGGGGTGAGGGCGAGGTTGGAATGCAGAACTTTTAACCTCCACCATTTGTATGTTAAACGTTTTCCTTCCACTTCCTTCCTTTATTATCTCCACTATCTCCTTTCCCTTGTTCGTCTTTGCCAGTTGGGCTGCTTGTTATATTAATTATCAGCACTCGTACACATGGGGTATACTTCTGCTCTAACCCTAATCGTATCAACAGGGGTCTTTTTTTGGACCCGAGGCCCACATTCTGATGTGTTATTTCTATATTAGTTCAACGATGTATTTCATGTTTTATTGTTTGTTTACCTACAGTATACAGTGGGGAAACAAGTATTTGATCACTACCAACCAGTAAGAATCCGGCTCTCACAGACCTGTTAGTTTTGTCTTTAAAGCCCTCCCATTCTCCACTCATTAACGGTATTAACTGCACCTGTTTGAACTCGTTATCTGCATAAAAGACAGCTGTCCACACTCAATCAATCAGACTCCAACCTCTCCACAATGGGCAAGACCAGAGAGCTGTCTAAAGAACATCAGGGACAAAATTGTAGACTTGCACAAGGCTGGGATGGGCTACAGGACATAGGCAAGCAGCTTGGTGAGAAGGCAACAACTGTTGGTGCAATTATTAGAAAATGAAGAAGTTCAAGATAACAGTCAATCTCCCTCGGTCTGGGCTCCATGCAAGATCTCACCTCGTGGAGCCTCAATGATCATGAGAAAGGTGAGGGATCAGCCCAGAACTACACGGCAGGCCTGGTCAATTACCTGAAGAGAGCTGGGACCACAGTATCAAAGAAAACCATAAGTAACACACTACGCCATCATGGATTAAAATCCTGCAGCGCACGCAAGGTCCCTCTGCTCAAGCCAGCGCATGTCCAGGCCCGTCTGAAGTTTGCCAATGACCATCTGGATGATCCAGCAGGAGGAATGGGAGAAGGTCATGTGGTCTGATGAGACCAAAATAGAGCTTTTTGGTTTAAACTCCACTCGCCGTGTTTGGAGGAAGAAGAAGGATGAGTACAACCCAAGAACACCATCCCAACGTGAAGCATGGAGGTGGAAACATCATTCTTTGGGGATGCTTTTCTGCAAAGGGGACAGGACGACTGCACCGTATTGAGGGAGGATGGATGGGGCCATGTATCGTGAGATCTTGGCCAACAACCTCCTTCCCTCAACAAGAGCATTGAAGATGGGGCGTGGCTGGGTCTTCCAGCATGACAACGACCCGAAACACAGCCAGGGCAACTAAGGAGTGGCTCCGTAAGAAGCATCTCAAGGTCCTGGAGTGCCGAGCCAGTCTCCAGACCTGAACCCAATAGAAAATCTTTGGAGGGAGCTGAAAATCTGTGTTGCCCAGCGACAGCCCCGAAACCTGAAGGATCTGGCGAAGATCTGTTAGGAGGAGTGGGCCAAAAATCCCTGCTGCAGTCTGTGCAAACCTGGTTAAGAACTACAGGAATGTCTGATCTCTGAATTGCAAACAAAGGTTTCTGTACCAAATATTAAGTTCTGTTTTCTGATGTATCAAATACTTATTTCATGCAATAAAATGCAAATTAATTATTTAAAAATCATACAATGTGATTTTCAGGATTTTTGTTTTAGATTCCGTCTTTCACAGTTGAAGTGTACCTATTGATTAAAAATTACAGACCTCTACGTGCTTTGCTAAGTGGAAAACCTGCAAAATCGGCAGTGTATCAAATACTTGTTCTCCCCACTGTATGTGCCTGGTAATAAAAATATGTGATGTTTTAACATCCCACCTTGCTGCACAGAGTTACAACAAATCCTTTCTGTGGTCCAAAAAGACCCGTTTTCATTATTTTATTTTTTTTTCTTTGCGTATTTGATTACTTCATGTGATATTTGTATTTAGCGAGTCCTCTAAAAAAATTTATGCTTATGTTTGCTTACTTCATCATTAAAACGTCACCAATCAAAATATGTTTACTCATTTACTTAGCAGATTGAGCAAAATTTAGTGCTTCTGAGTTGGGGTCATGTCCACCAGTTGGCAGGTTAATTTTAAATTTATATTATATATATTTTTAATGTTTGTTGATTTATCAATAAAACCACCATGTAGACAGGAACAGTTGTTGTTTAAGACTAGCATTAATATCGACTTGTACAATTCATGTGACCACTGCCACATTGCCCATTGTTGTTAGTGGTTCTGGTATATATTCCTGTGAGGACTCGACATCCGCTCTAACTCCCCTACTCTCGATTCTTCCCTCTCCTTTTCGTTACTTTTCTCTGTGTTCCCAATTCCCCTCCCCTTCCCACACAGGTAATATGTATGTTCCTTGCCAATATGCATATGATTCAGTTTAACTGCTATTGAGAAGTAGCCTACAATCTTTTCAATCTCTTCTCTTTATCTGCATGTGCTCTTCATGAGGTTGTTTTTGTTGTTATTTTCATCCCCCCCCCCTTTTAGGTTCATCTTAACGAGATGACCTAATAAAGCCGCCAAATGTCCGTACGTCCGTCCGTCAACAATTTTTCTTTTCCGATCTTGATTAGAAACTAGTAATGTGGGTCGAGGTCGATGAGCGTGTAGCACACGATATAACTGTTTGTCCGGGATCAGAGCGTTCAGGTCGAGATCACGTAAGTTTATAAAAATCGCCATTTTCAAAAATCCTATTCTTAGTCTCCATTCTACAAGATATTCGGCAAACTGTTTATTGATTATGATAGTAAAAAAATTTATTGTATCTAAACGGACAGATTTGAATTTTCCTTCCGTGTTGATCGTCACGCTGAATCTATGGAAATGGTCAAAAACGCCGATGCGATTCGCAAAGAAGGAAGAAGGAGAAATGAAATATAAAATATAAAACACATTTTAGCCTTTATATTTATAACATTTTCGCGCCAAGGTTGCAAAAAGTATCCAAAACCCGAAAATCGTAAACATCAGCATTATTTCCAAAATATAATTTGTGCGCACGCCGCCAAAATGCCGAGTCAGTTTAACGCCGCACATGTATGTTAACCAAACTGCGCAGTTCAGTCTGCGCAGTAGAACGTGCCGCAGTAGTCTTCGCGTCATAACTGAACATTGAGAACTTGTGGTAATTATAGAGATGACCGTCACCCCACACGGGGGTAATTTTTTTTTCCTTCTGTTAAAAATACCCTTCTGTTCGCATCAAAATCTGTTACTTTTCCACACTCTCAAATGAATGTTTAAATGTTGCTGCTTGTGTTTGGAAGATGCATATTCAAAATTAAATACGACAACTCGGCGTACGTCCAGCAATTACCAAAGCGATTGTCGACATTTCAACCACCCATTGTCTTCATGTGGGACTATGCAGGTATCGAATTCCTGATGTTAAGTACTTACTGAAGGAAATTGGTGAATCACTCGACTGCGAATATGCATATGTGGTGAGATTTCGTGGTTGATTTTCACCCCTTAAGCAATCTTCCCTTTGAAATTATAAACTATGCCTTTAGGCCTTACACAAGTACTTTTTGCTATTTGTTTGTAATTCACATGCTATCATTACATGGCATGTAATGTTCACACCAGGTAGTAGCCAAAGGTTTGAACATAGAAAGGAAGGGATTGACGATTTATTAAATTCGGTTATTGTGACTGGCGCCAGACATGAATGATGGGCCGAATGCCTCTCCTGCTGCATAAATATCCTTGTAAATGGTGTTCTAAAGAAGGAATGCAGGACCTGCCCCCACCTCAATGTGCCAGTCGGCATGCAAAGTGAGTAATTACAGTTTTATATATGCAGTGCTTGGTTTTAAAAGTTTCTTATATAACTTAGCAAAGACAGATTAATTCCCCACTTTCTTATGATGTCTCTGGCTTGCCACGATTATGGCACTGAAATTTTTTGTTTCTCCACTCGGAGTGGGTAATTGTGCTCGAAGCATTGTTCGAGGCCACGTATTATATGCAGAATGGAATAGTGCATGGACTTAAAACATACCATTATGTAGATGCGTATGCAATTGTATGTGCTCACATCTGGATTGTGGTTTATATTGCCCTTGGAGCTCCGTGTGAGCGAGCACTGTCGAGGATTTTTCAGAATTATGAACCAAAAGGACAGATACGCGTCAGACTGCCTGGAGAACCAACAGGGAGGTCATGTCATGCTCAACATCACCACACTCATGGCACGGTGTTACTTGCTTTATCAATGAACGCCAACATTTGGCAAAGTTGTTTTCTCTCATTTGTAACCTTCCAACTCAACATATCACTGTTCAAAAAAAATACATTGCCATAAGGCTCCATGGAAAGTATTTTGAGAGAAATTAAATACTCACCATTGTCATGCTTTTGAAGATACAATGGACAATCAACAAAGGCAAACAGGCCTGACAGTTTGATCTTGTATTTGCTAAGTCTAATTTGTTTGACAACCTTTTTTCATACAAAGAGCAGATATAATTTTGTGAAAGCCTTTCCTGCAATTCTTTAAGGAAATTCTATTCGGAGGTATTTGTGCTGTCTGCAGTGTTTCCCATAATTTATATTTTCCAAAACTCTAACGCAGATTTCCTCTGCAGCTGCAAAATATTCAACAAATAGACATACATGAGGATCCACAATGTACATACTCTCTTCGCAGCCGGATCGGTTTCATTGCTGCATTGTTGAGTGCAGTCACAGCGTAAGAAGAGAACGGCACCACCAAGGCGCCCAATCAGTACCACGTGGATATCAATCGGTTCCGTATTGAATGAAACAAGACACGATTACATGTCTCACCCGTATTTGGAGGAATAACCAATCAGTTCTCACCCGAAACAATGACCCAGGTGGCTTAGGATGATATAGATTTACTCCTCCCAGCTCTTCAGGCCGAAGAAAGCTGCATAAAGCAACCATGAAAAGTTACGCAAGGTAATCCCAGCCAAGGACTGTTCGAAGGTCAATTCTGTTCAGGAATTTAGCACCCATTGCATTTAATATTTATTGTGTTGCAGAATGGAACATTAACATACAAAGGGCTCACAGTCTCTCGTATGACCTACATTGAGTGTTCTGAGTGGTCACATGCATCCTGCTGCGACCGAAAACAAAAAAAACAGCCATTTTGCCTTCGTTGCTGCGTTACATTTTCGAGTTGATTTCAGCAATCTTCTTTGATGTTTATTTAAATCTAAATAACCTTGAATTTTGATTGCGTTAATTCACGTAGTTGCAATGTAGGGTCAGCGTTCATACCGTCACCAAAAATACATAATACTCATTTAATTCAGGATGTGATGCTTGGGGATCCTAGGACCTGAGTGCAAATCCCACTCGGCTGATGAAATACAGGTGGGTTACTCTGCCTTTGTCATCCTTCTGAAAGTCGGAAAAAATGAGTACCAGCTTGCTGGTTTCCTGTGTCGGAGTGGCGACCCGCAGGATTTGCCCAATTGCCAAGGAGACGGCTTAGGCCAGCACCAACGCTCTGCACAGAGTATGCTCCCAATGTTATGGTGGTTTTATGTTCTGTCTGGCCCAATATCCTTGTATTACACACGGACGAGGATTGTGAATAAAGTTCGGCAGTTGTGCAATTTGTCTCGGCACTGTATTTGTTAAAATGCCATATTGATTCTCAACCAGGTATCTTTGTCGACGTTTCTGCTACGCGTTAAGAAAATGTGACTGACATTTTTATTTAGTTCATCAGGAAGCTTTTCTTCACAATGTGTTGAGTAATTACATTTTTGCACATGGTTTTCCTTCATGAATGATCATCAATCGATCCCTGAGCATCATTAGCCGGTGAATGCAAAAAAAGTTTTGAACAGGCCATTTATGTTGTGGCCTATCGTTTATGAACAGAATTTGGCATTCTTCTTTCGTGGTGGATGCCAACAACAGTGTGCTTATAAATGTTTTTGATAATGTATGTTCCAGCATCATCAAGCTATGTCTTGCGGTGGAAAAACTTTGGAGAACCTTGTCTTCTGAAGCCTCAGACCTAAGCAAGGCCCGGCTTTCACGGAAGGAGGCATCATGGCTCTCTTTACTTTCTCAAATGCAGTCGATAGGCAGACTCACTCCTTGAACTGTCCTTGAAATCAACACAAGCTTCAGGCTGTGCTTTTGAAAGACACCACTCTAAAGAACAGTCACCTTGAAGGTAGGGGTGATTGAGATAAGCGTGGTATAGATTTTGAAAGCGGGGGGAGAGAGATGAAGTTTAATTATTCTCTGCAATTTTCATCACGTTATATGTCGAGCAAGATTAACTTTCAGTTAAAGGCCAATCTTCCTGGAACTAAATTTTACGCTTCATTCTAAGCCAAAGGCCGATTCGTACGTTAAATGTTGTGCAAAGCAAAATGCGTAGTCTGGAAAACCTTTTAGTGGTGATTGTGTCTAAATGAAAAACACCTGTTTTTTTTCCTTATTTTGAAACTCGTGCCTCAGATGCACAGGATCCAGGTTTAAATCCCCAAAAGCCACGTGTATTTTGGTCCCATTAATTTGCGGTTTCCTGAAACGTACAATGTCTTTGCCTGCATATACATAAAATTATGTACAAACTTCCTCCTATGAATTTAGATCACGTTAAAAAAAAACAAAAACAAAAAACCTTATGCAACACCAGCAGGACAAAACGATAAAGCCTTGCAAAGTGAGGAGCCTTGCAAAGGGCTTGCCAATGACTGAGGATGGAAGAAGGACAGGGTAGTGTTGAGGCCATTGTAAGTAATGCCTCGCCTTATCGCGCCCCATAGAACGCTGATTCGTTATGGAGCTCTTGTTCTGGAAAAAGGGGAAAAAACTTTTACCAAAAAAAAAAGAAAGGACCCTTTATAACATGCCGGTGCTCACCGAGTAAATGCCTCCTCCCCTTACCCCACCCCACCCAATTGCTGTTCAGAGTGTGTGCATACAGTATTAAAATCAGCTGTTTACTCTGCTAGGATGACTTCTTCCCCCACCACTGCCATGTTGGAGTTGGAGCAGAGTAGAGCAACGACAATAATTGGTTCGGTCGTTCGTTTTTTCATATGCAGCATATGGCCCGGCAGGGTGCATCATTGCTGAGGGCATGTGCTTATACCCACTGATGGAATGCTAGATTCGGTTAGGCAGAATTTGAATTTCCAAGTTGCCAGTGATTTGCGTCCCCTACTCTTCGTGATAGACACCGTTGGATTTTAACATACCACAAACAACAAATATTGGTCAGACAGATGCCCTGTTTAAAGTCCATCCGACGGGACGGCACAAACATCGATTTAATCACCCGGCCTGTAAAACCCTTGGAATGAACAGTTTATTAGCTCGGTCAGGTTCTCACCCACGGCTAGACAGCTTAAAGCGATGTGCCTACTTCCAGGCCATTCTGCCTGCCGTAGCGATGCATTGTTGTTTTTTTATTGAGTTTCTACATATTTTAGTTTTTGTGAAGCTTACTGATGTTATTTATAAAAAGTAATAATTAATATTTTTAATGAAATATCCCATTTGAATAGTCCTATTACCAAGACACCAATTAAACTCTCGATGTACCGTTCATGGGCTCCGAAATAATGCTGTTCGCTAATGCCTCTCATATTAAACAATGGTATAATGACCCCTTTAGCACATTTTAGATTCCCCACTCTTTCTCAGGAAGTTGTATCATGAGCCACTAAGTTGAGGTATTACTGTATCCAAGTTATCTGTTTAACAAGAACATTCATTGAAAATGTCGATGCATTTCCACAATATCAAATAGAGAATTGGTGACTGGGTGAAATTTGTTGGTAGAAAACATATTAATTTAAATTCATTTTGGAGCATGGGCATGTGCTCAACATCGCCCCGGCTTCCAGTATGACCTGAGAGGCCATCTTTGTACTGTATCCAGAGATCGAATTAAGGCTACAGCATTTATGTAGTTTTTTCAATTGCATTTTTTTTCAAAAATTGGGATGAAAAATTAAAACGGAATTCTGCGGCGAGGTGGGAACGCTGCGCCTAACTGTGGACTCGATCGTTCACCCTGGCTGATTTGCTACCCTCTTTAAAAACTCAATCCACGAGTGTTTCTTGTGGATGTTATATAGCCTGTCGAGAGTGATTCTCCTTTACTTGCTTCCAAATGCATTTAGCTTGAAACAACATGAACAACAGCCACGCTTTTGTGAAATTTGCACCACAACTTTAGAATTTAACCTGCGATAAACTTTGGTCGCCATTTAGCTTTACTTTGGAGAGATTCACACTCGCCATCAGTTGCCCTGTGGATGGAAAATATGTAATCGACTCACTTCACATGCTAAGATGACAAATTTTAACATCCCGCCAGGTTGACCACACGCTGGGGTTAATGAATGGTGTGAATGCATCGTCTGATCCGCGTTTGTTTTATTGTTTTTTAACCGTGGAGGTTTGATTGAACGCACCCACTTTTCACCCTCGCCATGCTGACTCACCATTCTAGCGGTCACCTTTTAATCCGGTGAGGAATACCTGTGTTTGTTGCCGAAGACTGCATGTCTGAGTTTGAAAAGCTTTGAACTTTGTATGAATTATGTTTAAGAATTCTCAGTCCGAATCACTTTTTGCGTTGAATGACAATCCCGTCTCGTTTCAAATTTCTACTTGACATTAAAAATTGGCACTTGCGAAGTCTCAGGTTTCGGAAAATTATAAATAAAATAGGGGGCAAAATTTTTTGGGGGCGTTTTCCTGTTCTTTCACACATTCTCAAGAGGCCCCACGTACAAACGAACACTGCAGTAACATAATGTGAATGCCTTATTCGGACCGGGTAGTGACCGGACCAATGTCATCCATCGGGAATTCAGACAGTTATACAGTTAACTATAGTTCCTTTTTGGGATGGGGTAGTATTCGGGAGGGGGGGAGCAGGTTGCGGGTTCCCAACTACTTATTTTTAAACAATGACTTCTATTTTGGTTAGTTTGGGGCATTTGAACGAGTACAGTGGGTGGATGGTGTTTGTGATACACTTGCCTTGAATAAGGAATAGCTGTGGACTTGTTTCCTTCCCTTCTCTTATGCATGGCACTATTAGAGCTGAAAACGATGAAAAGCGTCACACAGCCGGTCGTCAGCTTATTTTGCTCGCTGTGTGTGGTTGCTGAGGACTCTGAAATCCGATGCGTGTTTAGCGTTTAATCCCAGATTATTTTGTTGCCTAACGTCCTTCTTTTTCACGCAGGAGAGCTGCAGAGCTCTTGGAAAAGAAATCGAAAGGCTACCAAGTTGCAGATCTAGGCAAAAGAACGATCGTTACCAAAACACGGCTCGCCAAATGAAGAACCCGTTAACCGAAACCAGGGTCTCGGTCTCGAAGAGCCTCTCAATATTGCAAAGACTAACGTTCTCCTTTTTGAAAGGCACTGTGATCATTGGTGCCTTTTAAAAATAAATTAAACAATGTAGATATTTTTCACCCCCTATACATAACAAAATCCTTCTTTTTTCTTTTCTTTCTTTTTCTTTTTATGTTTTAGCTGCTTTTGGCCTGCCAATATCGCGAAGCCAGTGAAATTTTAACTTCTCAGAATAGCTTGACACAAAAACATCAAGTTGCGAGAAATACAAAAGCAGTATGAAGTAATGCTTAAAACATGTGTTGTGCTTTTAAAAAAAAAAAAAAATATATATATATATCTTCCAACATTTGTGCAACATTGTAAACCTGCTTATATCGGCTTCACAGAGCCCATTTTATGTATTGCATTGTCACGAAGATACATTTGACTCGCCTGAATGCGCTTTATTTTTTTTTAATTAAGTGTGCGACAACTGCTATTTTCACACGGTGTTGGCGTTCTGATGTATGCAGAGAGCTTTTGAGTTTGTTCGTGTGCGAGTCTGATGTTGGTTGTTAAAACCCCATGCTTGTTGTGATTCCGAGTTCCACCACACGAGCATTACCCACCATCTGTCGTATCCATATCACTTTCTCGAGCACGCTTGCAGGCTCCGTATTGGGCTTTCTGGGCTTTCAACATAATGTGGGCCAGTTTCAAGGTGCATAATTCATGGGATTTCATCAATTGCTTTTTAACCAGTGATGAAGGTATGATGTAACATAATGTAAAAAATGGCCATTGTTTTACAAAGTAAATTCGTTTTTTTCCTTTTTGTTTTTGGACATTCTGCACAGATTTCGGGACCGCTTGAGATAAAACCATCTTACATCGATTCACTCCGTTGTTTAATATTTATGTCGGTGTATGTTATTTGCACATTTTGGAGCACACCGTTGTTCCCAGCGATGTAGGACTGCCAACCAGTACTGAAAAATGTACTCATTGTATTTTGATATTATCGGTACACCATTGTACTTTGGACAGATTCCATTTTACCATTGTACATTTAGAATCCTGTAAAAAGATAATTTATGTGGATCAACTTTGCCTCTTGTTGTTATGGAACTCTTTTTTTTTTTGAACAAAAATTTCCAGCACTCTTTGTATCTATGTTTTGTTCACTCTAAAACTAACAACAGCAAAAAGTAGTCTTGCCTAGAACGTGTGAGAACCTCGTCTACTGTAAGAGATTCCGATGTTAAGCGACACGAGTAAAAAGTGGTACTGGGAGTGAAATTGCACGAGTGGAATGCATAACGTTTCCCTTGCAATCCTGGCGTTCAATGTTAGGTCATTTGCTTCCTTACCTTGGAAATTCATTTTTAAAGGGTAATCAGTATTCTGAGTTGCAATTTCCTGCGCTTGTTCATGTGCTTGCCATTACTGTGAGCTTGAGGGGTGATCTGTTTTTTCTGTCAAGTTTGCAGGAATATCTATTCTTCAACATGAAACACTCGTACTGCCAATGCACACTGGTGGATGTGTGTTGTGTGTGTGTTGTGTGTGTGTGTGTGTACTGTCATCATGAGCTCTACACCTAAATCCAATTATCCCCAGCTGCAGCGAGGACTTCTTATAAGATTGTTTTTGTCCTTTGTCAATTGCTATTTTTGCTATCTGTCGACCGCTTGGTTTATCCCGTTTATTTATTCATCACGGCTGTCGCTTCCTTACCCGCTGGTCTTAAATAAACCCGTGGCAAGATCACGTGACATTCCCATTGCTACTATGGTCACGTGATTCACCCTGTGAGCAAGAGTTAGCTGTACGGCTGACTTTTTGATGCCGTATTTTCGTTTTATTGGACATTGATACGACAGTTTTGCTGATTTTTATTTTATTTTCCTGCAAGATATGACTTTGAAATTGCAGTCAGTTCATGTAAAATTTCAGTTTGCAACCCCACGTTGTTAAAGTACTAAACATGTATACGAGTGAGTTAATCAGTCATTGTTAGAGAAGACTTTTTATTATGTGCACGAGATTACCCACTCTCACTCTGGAGTGAGAGATTTGTTTTAGAATTGAATCGTTACCCCACCCTCGATGACCCCCTGTCGTCCCAGCAGGCGGCAGTAACCACTTACGAATTTCAGCCTGGATACACATTGGATATAGTGTAAGTCTCTCCACACTGTGGGGTGAGGTGGAAGAATATTGGATGCCCATGGCCTTGCACTGGGTGCCCTGATATGGATGACAACTTGGTGAGAGCAATGTTGCCAGCGTGTTTTGATTTTATAATTATTGGACCACGTATACACAATAATTGCCTTGTTTTATAATCGGTCGGATGAGATGTATTGATTTGTTTACGTGGGGAGGATGCCATATCTCGACTGTGTGTAACGTGTAGTATGCGCGTGTGTTTCAGAGAGATTAGATTGCCAGCATAACAGGGATCATGGTAGAGAAGTAGTTTTGTTACACGTGGACTGAAGCAAGCGTATGTAATGTTATAGGACAGTAGTAGACATTAATCATGTACATGCCAAACTTCTTTGTGGGCATGGGGGGATTCCCATCGCAGAGGCACATGTCATGTGTGCAAGAAGCTAATTTGATATCTCTCTGGCCAGTGTGTGCAGCCGTTGCGTTGCAGTGAGGCTGTGAGCCAGTACATTTTTTATAGGGCCGCCCCTGTCGCGGTGGCCCAGGAGGAATGAGACTGGGTCCACCTTTGAGTTGACCAAAGAACTTCCGTCACGCAGAGAAGACAAGAGAGAGACTCCTGAAGGGCTCGAGAGTCGATTAGGAGGAAAACCGAGTCCACAGGAGAGGCTGTGTGCGAAAGGAGGATGGAGACCTCGCTTGGAGGAGAAGCCTTTGTGGAATAGACCCCAAGCTGGGATCACCTGTGTTTTTAGAGGGCCAAAGAGGGCCTCTTTCTAAAAAGGACAAAAAAAGTGGAACCACGGTGGTCAGGTTGAGAGCCAACTCAAAACCCTCTCTGTGCCGTGTTTACTTTGTCTTTGACCATCAACTGCCTGCTCGTTTTGCACCGGTTACTGATAAATGGGCCTCAATTGTGTTGAACTCCGTGCACCCTGTGCATCAGAGAAAAGGACAGTCCCACTTGCATTATTGTAGTGCTGTAAAAGTGTGTATCTGTGGTCGCAGTGGGGTTATTGTTTTATGATTGATTTCCATTCATTGTATACAAGCTTCGTATTCCCATTCTCTTATTTGCTGGCTTGACTTGCTTGGTTTGTTCCATTTATCATAGGCGTCTGTCGACCCTCTTCACAGTGCTTTTTCGATAATAAACAAGAAAAAAGGACCATTGTGCAGAGCACGATTCTTGCAAAAGCAGCCCTCCTCTCCAAAGGTTGCCTATGGATACATTCAGAATTGTCCATTTCATTTGATTAAAAATTGACTATCCTTAATCAAATCGGCATCTTTCGACATCAAGACCGTGGCAAATCAGCCTGTGAGAAGTGGCCAACCAAACCTTTCAGTGATTTCACTTTGATAGGCACCTTAATTGTGCGGTGTCCCAACAGTCCAACTTAACGAGTTTTTATTCCAATTACCTAATCACTTTGGAGTCCGATCCCCGATGACCACACAAGGTCTCAATTACAAATGGCAATTTATTAACAAAATGGTGAAGGAAGAAGAAACAACTGACACTCGAAAACCCATACGTAACAAATGAATATTGAAATATCCCACGCACCTTAGGGCCGTGGCCTTGATGAATTATACCTGATTTAATTAACTGGGTACGGGATGTGAGAGAGAGAGAGAGGAGACGCAGAGAGATGAGAGAGAGAAAAGAGAGAGAGAGAAGAGGAGAGAGAGAGAGAGAGAGAGAGTCCAGGAACCCTATTACAGTGCAGCATTGTTCCGACACCATACCGGTCCGGTTGTCTCGCACGGGCTTGACCCCCATTGGCAGCTTGGGTGCCTTGTTGCAACACATACTCCCCCGCCACCACAAACTCGTGAAGCAGGTCGGGTATATAGGTGAAGAGATGCCAGGCGCACGGCAGCTCACTAAAAGTTTTACTCGATGCAAGCGTTTAATGCCGTGTTGCATGTATTGGGTCAGGAAAGGGATATTTTTCCACCCAACCACAATTCTCACCTCCTGGTTGAAGTGCAGGAGGCAAGAGGACAATGTTTGGTCATGTGGCACGGATGGCGCCACTGTTGCTGGCTTTTGCGTAGCTTCGGCTGTATGTGCGATATGATCCATTCTTTGCTGCTCCAAAAGCAGGAGTTTATAGATATTTTATATAATGCGAACTGTTAGTATTCTGTCCGTGCATTCAGCTGGTCTTCCCGGTTTCTGCAGCCGCTTCCTGTGCTGCGTTTGAAAAAGCTTGTGCTTGCAGGCAAAGCTCACACTCAACCAGCGAGAATAATATCGATAACGTTAACAAGATATATTTTTTAAACCTATAAATACACCATAGTATCCGTTGTTAACTCCACCACTGAAGATAGCCGGAGGTTATGTTTTGGCCCCCGTCAGTCTGGCTTTGTCTGTTTGTTGTGAGCAGGATATCTCAAAAGTTGTCGATGAATTCAGACGAAATTTTGTGGCGACAGGTTTGGGGGTGACGACAGTATGAAGCGATTAGATTTTGATGAAGATTCTGGATTCGGATGAGGAATTAAAAAAATTATTCAAAGTGATTCTTCACCATGAGAGATGGGACAAAAACGAATGTAGCATGATATACAGGTGTCCCAAAAGTCACCTCGGATTTAGAAATGAAATAATATTTGTTTTTTTATTAATTTATGATTATTTTTTATACAAAGGAAAAATTTCAAAAGGAGATAAATTTGCTTTATTTATGAAGAAATGATGCAGCTTTCGATGTCCTCCATTTTTGGCTTCGCAGAGACTGGCTCTTCGACAGCATTTTCCATAAGCAGCGGAACAATAACTCTTGGCTGAGCCCTTGAATTTCTGCACAGATGTTGTCATTGATCCTGCTGGAATTGTATTGGGGCTTATTGATGTATACACGCTCCTTTAGGAACCCCAAAGAAATAATCGGGAGGTATCAAATCAGGAGAACGGTTGATGGCCAAATTGAAAATTTTTCTGGATTTTGCGACATTATTCGCGTGTCCATGCTCATTGGGTGAGAATAATTGATCGATGAAATTTAAAATAAAAATTACCACGATTGGTTCTTGTTCAGTTGGTGAATTTTTCCACAGTTAATTGTCAAATGTTATCTAAATTTCTGAAAAGAAAGAAAAAACAAAATTATTAAAAAACAGAAAAGTTATTTAATTTCTAAATCCCGAGGTGACTTTTGGGACACCCTGTATTTGACAAAACTAAGTGTTATTTGAGTTCCGGTAGGTGACAAAAACAAGCAATGCAGATTTTTGCGTTAGGTCCAACATGTAGAATCTGATTCATCAGTGGGTGTTATAAAACGTAAACATGTTTCAGCCTGGTGGAAGTATGCGCCTCCACCCAAGTGCCAGTCAGATGACACCTTGAGGATTTTTCACAACGTTGAACAAACCGTGTCAGCAATTGTGAACATCATAACCCCTCCTGAAGTCTTTGAAGTTGATATATTCAAGCTTATTTTTGAGGGTCACAATGCTAAATGGGAAGTTTTTCTTTAATAAATCATCACCTTGCAACTGCAAACATTTGTTCAAAGAGCGTCCAAATAAACTTAAATTTAATATTCCATGGACTCTGATGTAATTTTGTTAGAGGTTTGGAGCATCGGGACTCTGAGTCGAGGAGGTTGGCGTATCAAACCCGGCCAAGTCATAAGTTGTATTAAACGCTTTGAAAAAATGGTGTGTGTTGCTTCCTTGATTGAGTATTTTGAAAGGATAGAGCACGGCTATGGAGCAGGAGGAAAGGAAGAGAAAAAAAAATTGCCATGAGGTTTACATTTTTGTTGTAGTTTCGCAATAGTAACAATTGCATTGGAAGATGTCCGTGTTAGAGGTATTTTCTAGATTACTTTGTATGTGGGTTGGTGTAATGGGGTTGTTTTGATTTGTTGTGGGTTTGAGGTTGGAAAAAATGTCAAAATATGTCATGATGGCAATCCGTAAAAGGATTGTACTGTCGTGTTATTTCCTTCGCTACCTTTGTTTGGTTGCTTATGGGGATTCCATCCCTTTTTCTGACTTGTTCCATTGCATCCAGATCGGGAAAACAGTTCAAACATCAGCATCCAGAAATTATTTTGATGGGACTTTTGCATGGGGGAACATACCCCAACCCCTTCAATTATCTCATACAAGTCACTGCCCCTTAGTTCCTTAATATTGCCTCAATATATCCTGTCCATTCTGTCTGCCAGGTCATACATTCTGCTATACCGATGTGTCCTCACTTTTTGGGACTATCTATTTATTTAGGTTATTTCTGCCCGAAATAAGCTCACACAGTAGGTCCTGGTGGTCCATCTGTTACGTCCGTTTAACATTTGATTAAAACATCTCACAAGCGACTTGGACGATATGGACCAAATTTGGGTACGATGTATCAGGACAGCGAGTCTCATTGGGGTTGTGTCCCCATCCAGATCCGTCCCATTTAAAGATGGGGTTTAAAAGGGGGGTTTGTACCAAAATTGGTATTTCGTTTTCAAAAATTTTCTTTCTCGGAAACCGACAACTGAATCCAGTCCAAACTGGCCAAGAGGCATCGTGACCATGCCCTAACCTTAAGTTGTGCTTCCCATGGCTGGCATTCTCCTTCTAATCCCTCATATTTCACTAAAATATATTTTCATCAACAAGACTCCAATCAACGACATGGATAAAATTTTTGTATGACACATCAAAAATAATGTCATGCTTCCCCCAAAAAGATGGGGTTGTGCAACCCCATATGAATCCCACCCCCCAAAAAGATGGTTTGTGCACCCCATATGAATCCACCCCTATAAAGAGGATCTCTCTCTAGTTCATGGTCTGGCGTTCAGCTGATTAATTTTTGGTGGCGATTGGCCTTGACCTTCATATGTTTTTTTTGTTTGTTTTGTTTTGTCTGTAATCACGTATAAATCACTTAACTCTGCAGAACACAGTTATCATTGGAAATTTTTGTAACTTCGCATATCAGAGGCCTATAGAGGTCCCTTTCAGCGCATAAAATTTTGAAGGTCAAGGTCAAAGGTCAAGGTCACTTTGTCGCAAATCAGGGGAGTCGACGAAACCCTTATTTTTTGAGTAATTTTGATCGGATCGTCTTCAAACTTCATGGGAATATAGTTCATGGTCTGGCGCTCAGCTGATTAATTTTTGGTGGCGATTGGCCTTGACCTTCATGGTTAGCGCCTAAGGTCAAACATATTTGACCCCAAGGTCAAATTTTCAAGTTTTAGGAACCATATCGTGTAGTACCTCAAATTGAACACCTCGATGAGTGCTTTCTAGATATGTCAAGCTTGAGACATTATGACGTCATTTGGTTTATTTCTTTATTTATTTTTCAAAGCAACTTTTGTTATGAAATGTGTGCATTTTTGGTGTGTGTAGATTTGGTGTACCGATGAGGATAACCATGGTATTATTAGTTGCTAAGGATAATTTATCCATATCGTTTGAGACAATTCTGTCTAATTCCAGCTGAAGTTTTTTTTTTTTATTCGTTTATTCTAATCCCAAATCTATTTGTTGCATCTATGGTTCTGCATGGATATAATAATGTCTCGATTGAAAATGGTGAAGTCATTGTTCTGCTTCATTCTCGAGGTTGGTTGACTGTCTTTGTTCAACCTTCGAGGTAAAGACCTCCTATGATGATGAGAATCACCTTTTATCAGTATTCTTTTCCAGATGCGGCAAAACCAGCCGGCCGTGAAAAATGTAATCCACTCATTCTGCTGCACTTGGATTGCTCCCCATGCTCCCTACCCTGCTTCTCCCAACTCATCCTAGTTGGTCTGAGATATACTTTGCATTGGCCAGTACATCCATTTGAAAATACTGCAAACCAAACGTTCTAAATATGGTCCGACTAAACTTTAATGCCCTGCCAGTACTGTATTAGTTGTTTACACTCCAACCTTACTGTTTCTGTATTTATTTGATTGGATTCGTTCTTTTCTTTGTGGGTTAAGTAAGTCCTTCCTTGATTCTTATCAGCTTACCACTGTTTCCAAAGGCATGTGGTTTGTAGTTATTTGGAATAGGCAAACTAAAAATGATGTGCGTCGAGAAGCGTATACATCGATTGAACTATTTTATTTTAAAACGAGCAAATAAAACCCGTCGCTTTGCTGACGAGAATATTGAGAGGTGGTGGCGGAGAGTGAGAAAGGGATTAGGGAGTGGGGAGAGGATAGCAAGGAAAGGGAGGAGGGAGAGTGAGAAAGGGATTAGGGAGTGGGGAGATGATAGCAAGGAAAGGGAGGGGGGAGAGTGATGCTTCACCGCATGTTGCCAAACACTCTGGGAGGTAGAGGGGATGGGAACGGGAACGAAGATTATGGGGGAGCAAGAGGGAATGGGGGGGGTGTTCTGCCCTTGTTTTTGTCATGGGACTTGAAGGAGGGGCGGTGGAGTTTGACTTCCATTTTGGAGGAGGACAAGCCGGAGGCGACGAATGGTTCGCTGCATTATTGAGGAAGCCCTACCGTAAAAACCTATCTCTTCCGTCAAAATTGACCAAATTAAATCGGATTTTTATATGTTGTACTTCTGGACATTACGCACAGCTTTTAGGAAATGAAATTGCGAGAAAAAAAATCGAGAAACAAAATAAAAATAAATAAAAAGTTCAAGTGGGCGTGGCTCCGCCCACAAGGGGCGTGGGACGCCCTCATACAAAAACCCATGTTGGTTCGCAGGCACAAGCAGTGACCACTATTTTCGTTGTGTATGTGTCTGTCTGTCTGTCTGTTTGTGACTCTCTCCAGAGCATAGCTCCATGACATTTGATGCGATCTTGATGAAACTTGGACACAAGCTAGATATCATGGTCCAGTTGTGTCTTTTTGTATGAGGGCGTCCCACGCCCCTTGTGGGCGGAGCCACGCCCACTTGAACTTTTTATTTATTTTTATTTTGTTTCTCGATTTTTTTTCTCGCAATTTCATTTCCTAAAAGCTGTGCGTAATGTCCAGAAGTACAACATATAAAAATCCGATTTAATTTGGTCAATTTTGACGGAAGAGATAGGTTTTTACGGTAGGGCTTCTCAATAATGCCAGCGAACCATCGTCGCCTCCCGCTTGTCCTCCTCCAAAATGGAAGTCAAACTCCACCGCCCCTCCCTTCAAGTCCCATGACAAAACACAAGGGCAGAACACCCCCCCCCCATTTCCCCTCCTTGCTCCCCATAATCTTCGTTCCCGTTCCCATCCCCTCTACCTCCCAGAGTGTTTGGCAACATGCGGTGAAGCATCACTCTCCCCCTCCCTTTCCTTGCTATCATCTCCCCACTCCCTAATCCCTTTCTCACTCTCCCTCCTCCCTTTCCTTGCTATCCTCTCCCCACTCCCTAATCCTTTCTCACTCTCCGCCACCACTCTCAATATTCTCGTCAGCAAAGCGACGGGTTTTATTTGCTCGTTTTAAAATAAAATAGTTCAATCGATGTATACGCTTCTCGACGCACATCATTTTTAGTTTGCCTATTCCAAATAACTACAAACCACATGCTTTGGAAACAGTGGTAAGCTGATAAGAATCAAGGAAGGACTTACTTAACCCACAAAGAAAAGAACGAATCCAATCAAATAAATACAGAAACAGTAAGGTTGGAGTGTAAACAACTAATACAGTACTGGCAGGGCATTAAAGTTTAGTCGGACCATATTTAGAACGTTTGGTTTGCAGTATTTTCAAATGGATGTACTGGCCAATGCAAAGTATATCTCAGACCAACTAGGATGAGTTGGGAGAAGCAGGGTAGGGAGCATGGGGAGCAATCCAAGTGCAGCAGAATGAGTGGATTACATTTTTCACGGCCGGCTGGTTTTGCCGCATCTTGAAAAGATACTGATAAAAGGTGATTCTCATCATCATAGGAGGTCTTTACCTCGAAGGTTGAACAAAGACAGTCAACCAACCTCGAGAATGAAGCAGAACAATGACTTCACCATTTTCAATCGAGACATTATTATATCCATGCAGAACCATAGATGCAACAAATAGATTTGGGATTAGAATAAACGAATAAAAAAAAAAAACTTCAGCTGGAATTAGACAGAATTGTCTCAAACGATATGGATAAATTATCCTTAGCAACTAATAATACCATGGTTATCCTCATCGGTACACCAAATCTACACACACCAAAATGCACACATTTCATAACAAAAGTTGCTTTGAAAAATAAATAAAGAAATAAACCAAATGACGTCATAATGTCTCAAGCTTGACATATCTAGAAAGCACTCATCGAGGTGTTCAATTTGAGGTACTACACGATATGGTTCCTAAAACTTGAAAATTTGACCTTGGGGTCAAATATGTTTGACCTTAGGCGCTAACCATGAAGGTCAAGGCCAATCGCCACCAAAAATTAATCAGCTGAGCGCCAGACCATGAACTATATTCCCATGAAGTTTGAAGACGATCCGATAAAATTACTCAAAAAATAAGGGTTTCGTCGACTCCCCTGATTTGCGACAAAGTGACCTTGACCTTTGACCTTGACCTTCAAAATTTTATGCGCTGAAAGGGACCTCTATAGGCCTCTGATATGCGAAGTTACAAAAATTTCCAATGATAACTGTGTTCTGCAGAGTTAAGTGATTTATACGTGATTACAGACAAAACAAAACAAACAAAAAAACATATGAAGGTCAAGGCCAATCGCCACCAAAAATTAATCAGCTGAACGCCAGACCATGAACTATATTCCCATGAAGTTTGAAGACGATCCGATCAAAATTACTAAAAAATAAGGGTTTCCTCGACTCCCCTGATTTGCGACAAAGTGACCTTGACCTTTGACCTTGACCTTCAAAATTTTATGCGCTGAAAGGGACCTCTATAGGCCTCTGATATGCGAAGTTACAAAAATTTCCAATGATAACTGTGCTCTGCAGAATTTTTTAAACGTGATTACAGACAAAAAAAAAAAATTTAAAAATTTAAAAAAACAAAAAAAAAACCATACAAGCTGACTAACATATCTTGCAAAAACTTCGTTTTGGCAAGATAATAACGTTTTTTTGTATAATGTACATGGATTGAAGCTCCTGGAAGAGCTAGAGCAGAATGGAAGGGAACAAAATGGATGTGCAACACCAACAGCAGAGTACAAGTGAGATGATAAGGAGATCAAGGGGAGGTGGGGACATGTGGCAGGTAAATATTAACAAAAATATTCTACTGTCTGCGATTTGTCCCCACCTATTTTCCGCAGGGCAATAAAAGGTCCGCCAACAACCCCCTTCTGGTAAAACGATGAAAATCACGAATCACTGCTCACCTTCACTCTTTAATTCCTCTTTTTCCCGCCTTTGGAATAAACTCCTACACTCTGTTCAATCCCATTCTTCCCTCCAGGCTTCAAAATGTTGTTCACCACCACCTCTTATCGTCCCCCATCCAAAACCACAATCTTTTCTACCCCCGTTAATCCACCCCAAACCCACCTCCTCCAAATTCCTGCTTTCCTTCCTGAAAATCCTGTGATGTCCATCTTGCATACCCCGTGTTCCCCACCCCATCTTCTCCCTTCCACAGATCTCCTAATGTCTGTTGCCCACTGTTTTGTCCTTTCCTCTCCCCCCCTCTTGTCTAATGCCCCCTTGCTGTGTGTTGTTTGTTAGCCCTCATATGAGCCTCGACCATGTATACAAAAAAAGGGGGGAAAAAAAAGAAAAGAAAAAAGACCACCGACCTTTCAGACGAAGAAGACAGAAAGACCACCCACCTGCCTGCATGAGAGAGTGAGAGACCCAAAGACTCAGCTTCATCGTGGAAGATCCTAAAAGCCTTGGTTTCCACAGCGAATGACTGGGTCTGAAACCGATGATCTGAGATCAGGCCAATGGATAAAAGGAAGAATTTGACATTAACTGCAATGATAGATTCCATGACCTTGCTTATAATTTGAAATGCGGGTGAACATTTTACAGGGGAAGAGAGGGAAGCATTTATGGGGTGGGGTGAGGGGAAGTATTGAGAGGTAGAGTGAAGAAATGGGGGGGGGGGGGCATGAAGCTTTGGAGGGAGTGGGGTGGGGGTGGATTCCTATTCCGATCACAAATTCACAACTTTGACAAACGCGAGATAAAAGATCATGGGATGGGAGATAAGATGGCTTGCTGAAGACATGGAGAAACGGGGCGCTGCATGAGCAGGGCAGAGATTTGGTGGATCAATCACCAAGCTGACAAACAGCTCTGAAAATAATCATTGTGAAGAAGAAGAAAAAAGAAGAAGAAGAGAAGAAGAGACATATCATGGTGGAGAAGAGGAACATGTGTAGCATTTATGAAGGAGATACAAGGGTTGAAATGCATTTTTAAAATGCTTTCAAAGGAAGAAGTGTTTACATTTCATGTAGATTTGGTTTGGAGAAAAGAAGGGCAGGGGATGTAGAACCAGAAGCAGAAGGAAATTCAAGTAGAAATGAGAATCGTGATGGAATGAAAAATAAAGGTTTTTTTTGTTTATTTGTTTTGTTTTTTGAAGCGAGGAGAGGAATAAGGATAATGTTGAGGATGTAGAAGCATTGAATCTCTCTCTTTTT
>CM068963.1:30845058-30861662 GCA_035128595.1 Eptatretus atami | reverse complement strand
TTCACAAACAAACAAACAGACGGGTGAAAACAGTAACCTCCGTCCATCTTCGATGGCGGAGGTTAATAAAGAGATACCTCCATTCCTATCCTCTTCCTTTCTTTTACTTTTTTCAATGTTGGCATTTCCAATTTCCTACCCTGTGTACATTTTATAAAGATGCCTTATAAAGTAGTCACATGATCACATCTATTTACATAAAGAGGTACGACAAGATGTAGCCGGAGGTCAATAGCCGTCTGGGTAGGCCCTGGGGAGTCAGATTCACTGGTTCATGGGGTGTGAAGCTGTCAGTACCAATGTAGGACGACAGACGTCTGAGTAAAGGTCCTTGGTGCTTCTCGTCTTGCTCTCCGGATGTGAGACTTGGACTCTGACAAAGGATCTGAGACATAGATTTAACTCCTTAGGTACTAGGTCTCTTCGGAGAATCCTTGGCAATCGCTGGTGTCAGGAGTGGGATTCTGACATTGGCGTGGGGGGAGGGGGGGAACGGCCCCCTTTAAATCCAATTTGGATCTTAAATTTTCTTTTAATTTGAATTTTAAAAGGAGCCAGGGTGGCAATTTTAGTTGGGTTGAGAGATTTCAACCTTGGTTAGACAGCTCAGAGGTGTGCATGCACATCTCTTAGCTCTCCTGTTGGGTGTGTGTATGTGTGTGTCGTTGGTTGTTATCTCCATATGGTTTCAGACGGTGGTACGGAGCCCTCCCATGTCTCTGTGTGTGTAATATATTTTATCAGGAAGACATACTTACACACACAGAATGCATTACTTATGTCATAACTATTTTATTTATAGTTGTGTTTCCGGAGGAAAAAAAAGACAACTTCCTTGTGACATTTGCCACAATGCTGACGTTTCCTCCCACCTTAAACCTTAATAATTAAATCTAACAAGGCATCCTCAGGTCATTAGAACAGTCATCAAAGCTTTTGGACTGGAGATTTATCAACCGGTACACAAAGCAAACAGGAGTCCACCTCAACGTGATGGAGACAAACATTTGCGAATGGAAGAGCTCACATTGCACTGGAATCTTTACTTCAGTGGACATTTTTACTCCTTTTTCTGTGAAATCATAGCCAAAATTGATTCCCCCAACCCCTCATTGATGTTTGATACTTGTGTTAAGCAGAGTTGTTGAGATCAAGAGCATATGGCAGTTAAATATAACAATTCAACAAACTTTTCTAAATTGCTAAATAGTTGGGAAGAAATTGAACAAGGCTTGATGAAACTTATACAAGTTTTCATAAGATTGCCACAAAAATGCAGCATTTAGCAAAGCTTTGTTCAAGATAATTGATCCGACATCTGTTTTGAGATGGTCATAAATCAAATGCCACATCAACCACATCGATGGAACTTGTATCTTCATACTTTAACCATGAAACAGCACATTAATCTGCACCACTGTCAGGCTAAAAGATTGACGGTTCTCAACCATATCAACTGTTAAATTGCCTTCGGTGCCTGAACTCGGTTTGCTTTGAGAAGAGGACCCATCTATCGTCGATTCATGAAAGCAACAATATCTTATCAGTGAAAGAAGCATATTTAAAGAATTCCCTGTTGGGAGTGATGAAATTAATTGCAGATCATTGTCTCTTTTCCTCTGGTGTCCAACCGTTGCCACAAATATAGCTTAATGAATGTTCCCTGCTCTCAAACTCTTCACACCCTTAAAACCCCACTTTCGAACAATTAAGTTGACTTGTTCTCAATTATAATGTTTTAGCTTTATACAGTGCCCCACCAAAATAAAATGAACACTCTTGATTGAAAACAATCTTTACTGTGACGTGAACACATTTAGCAGGAACACTGTTCCGTAGGCGATACATCCAGAACTACCTCTGCCTGGAAGAGACTGAACGGGCTGCAGCTTCTTCCCTGGGTACCGCAGAATCCTGACATGAATGCCATCCCACGAGTTTTTGGAACATATGGAGCGGGAGCTTCATAAAAACTGACGTCTGCCAAATAATACGGAAGAGCAGCAACAAAATTTACTTCCACTTTTGGTGAAATCTCAATTGGGTTTTTATACAGAATATGGCTGATTCGATGTCTTCATGGATTCATACACTTTTTGATGCCAAAGGTATATCCTTTAACCAGACCCTACTACTTGTAATCCATTTGATTGTTTGTATCACAGATTGTTAAATTAAAGTTTGTTTACAATCAGGGGTGTCTATATCCTGGCATATGGCACTATGTATGCAATTCAAGAAAATGATTCCATTTTTATATATTTGTACTTTTCTCAGAAGAAGATTTAAGCTGCACGGTAACATTCAAGCGACTTGCTTCTGGAGAAAGTAAAACATTCCCTTACAACAAACAACGGCCGACATAGATGGCTTCTTAAGAGCTTCAGCAGTGGTTGAGGATTTGAAGATCATTTTTTTTTTTTCATTTTTGTTAGCAAAGTGGCCTTTCCTTTTTGTTTGAGGTAGTGTAAGGCACATGGCCAAATATAATTTCCATCATTTGTTTAGAACCTGAATTAACTTCAATTGGGTAAGTCGTTATTTTACACCTTGTCCATTTTATCATTAACTAGCAGGGATACCCGTGCTCCGCACAGGAATCCCGTGGATGACGGCGGGTCTGAAGGAGTATATGTCACAGTTAATTGTAAAATTGTAGAGGCTGCCACCATTATTATTTTTTTTCACACCACTATAATATTATATTTTCCCCGCCATGTTTTATATGCAGAAGACTCGAGTTCAAAAATGTTAAGATTTATTGCCGCATCAGATAAAAAACCATAATGCCTCAACAATGTGAGGCTGGTTTCATGTCATCATTTGCGACTTAATTAATTCTCATTCTCTAGCAAATTCCGTTGGTCCCATGTCAATCGGCTGAACTTGAAAAATTAACGTTACGAAATCAGGTGATGACGTCATAATTCGGAAACCGCAAGTCGGAAGTACAATTCTTTTACATCGGGACACTCCCGGGTACATGTTCTGTCAGCTTGTGAAGTTTGGTGAGGAACAGTCCAGTACTTTTCGCGTGCATAGTCACAGACAAACACACACACAGACAGACACACTTTCAACTTTATATATATAGATGAGCAGATATATCAGCAGTAAGACGACTCTCGCTCTCTCTCTCTGCAGCTGACTCCGCTTGCCTGGGTCTTTCATGAGCAGATCTATCAGCAGTTCGCTGTTGCCGTGCGCGTGCAGTTCGAGAATTCAAATAACAGGAGGAGAATGTTTGTTTAAAAAGTCAACGAATACGAACATTTTGTATTTCAAAAAACCCTAGCGTTTTTAACCATGAAGCCTTTTGTTATGATTAATACGCCGGCGCACTATTCGAAAGCCATTTTTTTTTTCTAATGGAAATTTTATTTATATATATATTATTTAATATATATATATATAATATATTTTAATTTTTATGGAAAGCCACTTAGCGCATCCTGGAGCTGAATGTTAGTTCTATATGTGTGTAAAGTTCATCAAGATCGGTTCACTGGTCTAGGAGCTATTCGTCACAAAA
Organism: Eptatretus atami; assembly: GCA_035128595.1. NCBI lineage: Eukaryota > Metazoa > Chordata > Myxini > Myxiniformes > Myxinidae > Eptatretus > Eptatretus atami. The sequence continues at coordinate 30,858,130 of CM068963.1, read as the reverse complement.
AAACAGACAGACAGACACGGACAGAAGGACTGCCATTTATATAGTAGATTTTCTTACTCAGCTGGGGCCTGGAAACGAAGAAACATTGTTACCTCTGCCACCAAAGGTGAAGGAGGTTATGTTTTCACCCCTCTCTGTCTGTCTGTCTGGCTGTGTGCAGGATATCTCAAGAAAGTGTGGACGGATCCTGATGAAATTTTGTCGACAGGTTCGGTGTTTGATAAGGACGAACCGATTAGATTTTGGTAAAGACCCAGATCCGAATCCGGCTACTAGAATTTAAGTGATTCTTCACCATTGAGAGATCGGGCTAAAAAAACGATATATAGCATGATATCTCAAAAAGTTGTGGACGGATTTGGACGAAACTTGGTGGACATGTTGGGTGTGTGACAAAGAAATGATTCAGTTTTGGTGAAGATCCGAATCTGATAATTTTTTTTAAGTGATTCTTCACCATTGAGACATTGGGCTCTCTCTCTCTCTCTCTCTCTCTCTCTCTCTCTCTCTCTCTCTCTCTCTCTCTCTCTCTCTCTTTCTCTCCTCTCTCTCTCTCGTTGCGGTTGCATCATTGGTTGGGACACGGCTATGCCGCTGATGCAGTGTCCCCATTACCAGTAAACTGGTACTCATTTTGCCAACCTCAGAAGGATGACAGGCTGAGTCAACCTCCTGGTGTATTTTAATTCAGCAGCCAAACTCAGGACTCTATGATCTCTGATCCCAAGCCACCACCCTAACCACTAAGCCAACACCAGGCTTAGACATTGGGCTAAACTGATATATAGCATGATATCTCAAAAAGTTGTGGACGGAATTGGATGAAACTTGGTGGACAGACTGGTTGGGTGTGTGGTAAGGACGAATTGATTTGATTTTGGTGAAGATCCGAATCCAGATCTGGATACGAGAGTTATTTAACTTTAAAGTGATTCTTCATCATTGAGAGATGGGGCCAAAAACTATATCGTACTGTATGGCATGATATTTCAAAAATGTATTGGGCCAATATGTTCTCGTGGATCAGGCATTACGCGGTGGAGGTACGGGCTTCACCGAGTGCCCTTCTAGTTTGTTTATTTTTTTTCTTTCAAATACCACACTTCTGTTTTTCAGTATGAAACTGTATGATATCAAAATGATTTCATCCTGGAGTTGTAATGGTGCTCAAGGTTGAGGTGAGGGCCACATGTATACACCAGACTTGCTCACGTCGTGGACAAGGAGGCGTTTGCCTCTGTTGGGAGAGTTTACCAGCTGAGTAAGGTGGGGGAGAATAATTGAGACCGGGGTACCGGCCCAGCGGACATGAAATGTTGAATGGCCGGAAACGGACAAGACAGCTGTTGAAACGTCCTCCTTGAAGGATGGTGACCTCAGGAAAGCTGAACAGCCACAGAAATGAAACAAAGGTGCAGGCTCGACCCCACCTGCAGCCGGCACGGAACCCACAACCACAAGTTGTGACCACAGTAGGAGAAACCCCCATGCGGTGTGCTTTATCAATTCGCACACTCGGGGCTGCACACGCACCCTCTCGATTTAGAGCAAACCCAGTGTCGCCTGTAGTTTATATTCCGTAAATAAAAGCATGAAACCGTAATGAGAGGAGATGCCAAGGCACAACTGTGCCCATGGTAATCTCGTAAAGTGCAAGACATTTGCTTTGTAAAGCTCTTTGAAAGCTCAGCACGTAGGATTTAAGCTGATCTGCCACTGGGAAGCATACCTCTGGATATCCTTGGGGCCGTAACAGTTATAGACCCGGTAAGGCTCTCAAGGTACAAAGTGCATGGTAAAGTCAACTTTTGGCTCGTAGACAATTTTAATTTGATCAAGGTAAGTAAAGCTAGCGCAAAAGCCCTCCATCGTCGAAGGTTTGCATTCGGTTAAATGTCAGCCGATGGGACAGCCGGTTTAATGGCCTGCGTCGTGATGGTTGTGCATTGGATCGTTGCCCATGGTGGAGATTTTAAACATGGTGGAGATTCTTGTACCTGGAATGCAGGTGGTTTTACTGTCAATACACATTTTCATAATGAAGCTTCTTGACATTAAACTTAATTACTTTGCTTCAGAGTTCTTTGATTGCCTGAGATGGTGTGATTTGTAAATGCCTGGCGATTTGATTGCCAGCTGACCGACACAATGAAGGTTTATAAATAATCTGTAAATGTCACATCGCTGACATTGATCACTTAATAGTACACAACTATAGTAATAGTACACAACACGGGGGGAGGTGGAAAAAGGAGGTAAATTGAGAGTGGAAGCGGGAGGAGAGAGAGAGAGAGAGAGCACGAGAGCACAAGCACACACACGTAGCAGGGGTGAGAATAGAGAATTTTTTTTAAAAAAAAAATACAGATTACACCTGGTTTGAGGTTAGAAGTTTCTGCAATTTTACATATACATGTTAAAAAATAAATTAAAAAATCCCGAATGAGTAGGAAATATGTCGTTTACAACACCAAGAATTGCCAAATAAAGGGACTTTTGCATTCAAAGGGAAGAAAGAATGAGTGTCCAAGCCCCTTGATGTTGTACAGTGGCTTTGCCAGAATGGAATGAACACCCTTGACTGTATACAAACTTTATTTTAATAATCTGTGATAACTACCCATTCAAATGGATTACATGTCGTATTTTGGTGGCATCTCCTTTGGCATCATATTCCTGGTGTTGGCTTAATGGTTCGGGTGGCGGGCTTTGGATCTGAGGGTCCTGAGTTCAAATCCCACTTGGCTGTTGAATTAATACCAGGTGGGGTTGACTCTGCCTGTCATCCTTCCGAGGTCGGCAAAATAAGTACCAGATTGCTGCTCTACTATGTCGGAGTGGCGACCTGTCCAGGATTGTGTCCAATAGCCAAGGAGACTGCTGAGGCAGCACCGACGTTCTGCACAGAGGATAGTCCCAATGAATGGATCATACGGCGCTTGGACCCGTGAAAGGTGTCGAGTTAATGATATTGTGTGTGACCCTAACTGCAATTTTGCCAAATGTGGGATAGATTTTACTCCAGGTTTTGTGCATTACTTGGCAGGGGTCAGCTTTTTCACAGCTCACAATCATTGTTACCAGATGTGTTCAATAGCATTCGGGTCAGGACTCCGTGGGACCCAGGGAAGAAGCTGCAGCTGCAGCCCATTCCATCCCTTCCAGGCAGAGGTGGTCCTGGACGCTTGGCATGCTATACCGTCTTGCAGTAAATCTATTTAATACTGCAAAATACCTTGCTATATCAGTATGCAAGAAACCTTCTTACCATTTTACCAGCTCGGCATTTTGCAGTAGGTAACACATTTCCTGCAGGAAGACGGTTCCACAGGCCATGCGTCTCGAACCACCTCTTGACTGGAAGATGCGGAATGGGCTGCAGCCTGTTCCCTTGGCACCACAGATTCCTCCAACATGATCGCCATCGAACAGGTTTTGGAAAACATGGATTGGGAGCTGTGGAAAAGCTGAGCTCTGCCAAATAATACACAAGAGGTGCAACAAAATCTACCCCATGCATGTCAAAATCTGGATCGGGTAGTCATGCAGAAAATCATCGATTCAACATCTTCCCGGGTTCACGTACTGTATGATGCCAAACGAGATGGTGTCAGATACTACAAGGAATCCATTTTATGATGTTCATGTCACAGATTGCTGAGTAAGCCTGGTGTTGGATTAGTGGTTAGGGTGGCTGGCTTGGGATCTTCGGGTCCTGAGTTGGAATCCCGTTGGCCACTGAATTAACACCAAGTGGGGTTGACTCAGCCTATCATCCTTCCAAGGTCAGTGAAATGAGTACCAGTGCGTACTGGTAGAGGGACACAGCTGTGCTCCCAAGAAATGATAGCTACCCAGCAGCCAAACTGCCATGTACACAAGAACAGAACAGATTGTTGAAATTAAGTTGATTTACAATCGGGGGTGTTCATTGTATTCTGGTAAGGCCCTGTAATACATGAAAAGTTAAAGAAGATGAACAGAGCAGAAGAACAGATGTGAATAATGGAAGAGAAGAGAACAGATGAGATGAATGCAAACACCGTACAGTGATTATAAGGCTGAGGATCAAATGTAAATGCTGAACAAGTAATTTTAAACTCTTTGATTGTTGCACACATACTTAAAATACAGGACAACTTGCTGAAAGCAAAAATCCTGGACAAACACAATAAATTATATATTCACTTTGAGATTGTGTACACAATAAATGCTAGAACGGCACTCGGTAGAGCCCATAGCTCCGCCAGGCTGAACAGTTTATGTTTTGTATCTCACTGACAGGTCGGATCTGGATTTGGACCTGAACCAAAATCTAATCGGCTTGTTCTTGTCACCAAAGCAACTCATCCACCAAGTTTAGTCATAATCCATCTGCAACTTTTTGACACATCATGCTATATATTGTTTTTGACCTCCATCTCTCAATGGTGAAGTGTCACTTAAACTAGAAGGGCACGCAGTGGAGCGCATACCTCCGCCACGTAATGCCTGATCCACGAGAACATATCGGGCCCAATATATTTTTGAAATATCATGCTATACAGAACTATATCGTTTTGGCTCAATCTCTCAATGGTGAAGAATCACTAAAAAAAATTAATAATTTGCATATCCAGATCCGGATCTTCACCAAAATCGAATCAATTCGTCCTTGTGACAAACCCAACCTGCCCACAAAATTTCGTCCGAATCCTGCTCACAGACGGACGGACAAACAGACAGGGGTGAAAACATAACCTCCGTCCACCTTCGGTGGCGGAGGTAATAACTTGATGTGTATTAAAGATAATTTAACTTTTTCAGTAGCGTTCGGAGATTCTCACTCGATTGGGAAAGAGGAAGAGGGGGGTAATAACCAAGCTGCTCTCTGCAAACAAAAAAAGTTGAACGAGGCGAGAACATCAAGCGGAACCTCTAAATTTGCCTGGCTGAGGTTTAAAAGGAGATCCCATGTCCTTATCCCTAATCACACAAAGTCTCGACAAGCCCAGTAGGTCCTCATGCACCCAAAGACCTTGGACTACCATTGACAAATCAATAAAGCTTCACCAACGTTTCAATATCCAGAAAGTCTGGGAGATAAATGTCCAGTTTTTGTGTTTTTTTAAAGCAAATGGTAAACCGTGCAATGGATCATATACCATCATATACTACCTGCTATGGAATATGCTTCACGTCTTTGGAGTCTCAGGAACCCTCTGATCTTCTACCCTCAGTATATGTGTGTCAAGCCTTCATCTAGAATGGTGTGGAATGACTACCTGCTGTGGACTGGTAATGCTCCTTCCAATCCTACCTCACCTGGAGGACCTGCTCAGCCCAGCCCTTGCTTTCAGATCGGATGTGTTCCACCTGAAACCCTTTCCTCATGACCCTCAGCACTCATCTACATTCTTTCATACCCATCTTTTCTCACCTGTGGAACCATCCACGTAAGTCTGGAATCTCAAGCTCTTCTCGAGAGGATTTTAAGTCTGTTTTCCATTACCTACTGAGCTTTACAACGCCAGCCGAGACACTGATCTCACTCTCCTCGTGCATTTCCTCTCGTCATGCAGTGGTGCCATCCATGCGTTCTTGTTTCCACTTTTACCTCTCCTTCTGTCTGATGAACTTTTGCTTCCTGCTGTTCCGCTATTCCATGAGCCTTGATATCTGAATATAAAAATTTAAAAGGCACTTTGCTTCAACATATTGATGGTCTCCAGCATTTTACATATGAAGAATGCATTTCATATCTGAATCTCCACTCCGCAGGTGGTGCATGATGATGAGCTGATATATGATTCGACTGGAAAAGGTTTACGGTTAATCCTCTACCGGACCCGATGAGGTCTCCTTGTTCAATTACGTGGCCGTCACAGATTCAAGACATTCCATGCTCAGAATCCTAACTGAGGTTCTTCACTGGCTGTTCTCTGTTAGACGTGTTCCATTATGGAACTCACTGCCCATCGAGTTGGTCAAAATCGACTCTCCTTCAATTGATATACATATCTGGATGGTCGACCTTTCAAAGTTTAAATGACTTGCTATCCATTAAAACCCTTTGGTAGTTCGAAAAATCACTTGTAAACTTCCAACCAATGAGCAGCAAGTTAACAGAAATGTTTTATTAACACCATGCTAACTGTCAGCTTTCACTGGCTGGGCATTCCATTTGTTATTGAAGAGCTAACCCCAACCCAACCCCCCCCAACCCTTTGGCTTATTGTACTCTAACCCTCACCCTTTCCTCAACTTCTGAGTTGAAGACCCTGTTCCTGCAACGATTCATATCTGAAGCCACGGCGCATGTTGCTGGGAACCAAGGTTTAAGTCTCACGATATACTGTGTACTGTGTTCAGAAATCTCGACTCATGGGGGAGCTAAACGACAGAGGGCAAGCAAGATCACAGACTGCAGATGAGCAAAGGGGAACAGATACAAGAACATCGCACACAAGTGCATATGAGGCAGAAAGGAAACAAGCAGGAAAAGGGGAAGGAAGGAAGGAAGCGAATCGGGTGTTTGCACACAAATTACAGACTATGTTGACGTCGTTGTTTGTAATTGATGTCAACATGCAAAGACGTGTCCGAATGTCTTTGTCCCGCATGCAATTTGTGTACAAACTCCACCAACCATAATGCCAAGATCAATTTTTTAAAAATCATATATATATATATATATATGTAATAGAGTGTGTCATTTAAACTTGCCCTTTCCTCTTGAATCATTACACACTGCCCTACAATATAAACATCAACACAGTTTGAATGTAAATGATTTACAGTGACCTATTTCAAGGCCATTTAAGTGTTCCAGGTGATTAAGCGTTCCACTCTGAGATAGACGAAGCAAAGGCACCGAGATGAAGAACTATCGGTGGTACGACCATGCAAAGTCGATTCATGGTGACCGACGGCGTTAATCAAATCACTGCTCAAGCGCATGGTATAACGTTCAACCTTTTCTCTTCTGCACCCGTGCTTCAGATGTCTTTTATGATTTTCCGTCGATACATTAACATTAGAATCATTGCATTTTATCCCCTCTCTGTCACCAAATAGTTACACCATCGATAGAATGACTGGTAATCCAGAAGGCCATTGAGATCCCACGTTGACCATTTCAACTTGCTTCAAACCTCGGCGTACTTGTAGACATTTCCTTTGAGTTTGAGGATCTATTTTAGCTTTGCTTGAGTATTTATCCGCATGCCTTCAATCGCCGACACCATCAATGACTTCCCTTTTCAGTGCAGACTTCCCTTTTTCTTACATATGCTCTGCACATGGACAACAAGGAATGAATAAATAACATCGACCACAGAATGTTAAACCAGACTCGGTGTTTGCAAAGGTTCGGGTGCCTGCTCCGAGTCTGGGAGGTAGGTGGCTCAAACCCCGGCCGAGTCATACCAAAGACTTTTTAAAAAAATGCCACGTGCTGCTTCCTTGCTTGATGCTCGACTGCATTTAAAAGGATAGAGCACGGACAAACAATGCTGGGAAGGCAATGACGAACCGCACAGTATACTGCTTCGACAGCACCAACGCTCTAGACTCTAGAGGACGCGACATCAATAATCAAATCAATAAAATATAAATTGAACGTTAGCCTCTTCATAAAAAATAAACAACCCAAACAATTGCTCACAGATATCAGCCGCTCTGACAGTTAAACATTGATATGTGGAAGAACAGTTCATATCCGGACACCCATAACGCCCAAACTCGTGATACAGAGCTTCGGGGATGAAATACACTGTAAGTACATTGTGACATCACTTTAGTGATGGTGCAGCCAAATATAGTTCAAAGATTAACTCTGGTAATCTTTCCTGTTCCCATGTCCAAAGATAGATCAACTGAAGTGTACAATATACGAGCCGATGTCTACTTTGCCAAGGATGGATGTGTTTTCAAAAGTTTTGAAAGTTTTTACCATCATTTCCTTTTTCAAAAAGAAAAATACCTCCGGGAACGTTTTCCAAAATCTGGTTTTGTACTTTTTGCAAGTTTTGGTGGAAAGCGTCATTATGGTTGTCGCAACATCCTGAGCCGGTAACAGTAGAGTGACATTTGTGGTGATCGCAGGCGAATCGACACGATATCTCATCGCATGGAAACTCCTTCATTGGATCAGTGCGTGTTACGGATGATGCGCTCGTTATAAGATACTTCGATTAGTGAGAAGTCTGGTGGCTGCCTGTTTCCCAATAAAGCAGCTAAGACGTTTTTTCCTTTTCCCATCGACAATAATATAAATACTATTGTTTGTTATGCAGCCTGTGGCTGCTGGTTGCATCATCTTCTGGAAGCACGACTGTGTCGCTGATGGGACAGTTTTCTGACCTCAGAAGAATGACCACCTGGTGTTATTTAAGAGCAACACAGGGACTCAAACTCAAGACCATTAGATCTTACAGCAGGCTTGATAACGTTAAAAACAGGCCATCCTGTCATCCTGCCATCGTCATCATAATAATAATAATAATAACACCAATAGTGGTCAATAGGTAAAAGTGACTGCAAGAACTCAATAACGTCACAAGGTATAAAAGTTACACAAAGCAACGTTGCAACGAGATTATTTACAAAATACCTCGAGTCTTGTTTTAATGAACAACTGCAGTACTGTGAGTTAAAACAAATATTTACATCGCGATTCAAATATATATATATATATATATCATGTTTCAGTAATCATAACTTACAATTTCGCAACCTTATACAAGTACAGTATTGCTATGGGTGTGCGCATCAAGACCGTTTAAGACAGTTGTTTCAAGGAAGCGAGTTTTCCCCCCTCGGTGTTACGTAACCGCATTACGTGACGTCACAACGTTCACTGCCATCGCGGACCAAACCATGTAAATTAAGTTAAAGAATGACATTATAAAGTGTAAAGTCGTAAACAAAACCTGCAATAACGCAAAATAAAAGAAAAATATATATATATATTTATATTTATATATTTATATAACTTACAAAAAACTTGGTGCAAGTATTTGAGTGCAGGTCAAGATCCAAAAAGAAGAAAGTTTGTAAGTTGTAATTTATAAAATATATTATTAAACAGTTGTTCGATCGCCGAAGTAATTGGATACATCCCCTGGTCTTGTTGGATCTCGTGGAGGTATTGTTGAGTCTACGAAGCCATCTCCAGGGAGCTGAATGTGTGTGGTGTACTTTGTACCGCTTGTGTTTGTAGCATCCCGGTAAAGAAGGTCATCGTCATACATATATATATATATGACGTCATAGCAGCAGCAGCAGCAATTTACGACACGACGGAGGAAAGGCCTACAAGAGGGGCTTTGGCCCTTTAGATCCCTCTCTGCTGTCCCAGCCGTCAGCGTGGCTCGGCACGAACGTCTGCGAGTTTCCATTGGTATCCAGCACAGTGTGTTCGCTGTTGCGACTGCCCCTACTGGCGCTCACGTCGGCCCCGTCGGCCATTAAGCGTGCGTCGAAAAAGGTCACGGAGGACCGCGAGTCGCGAGCTCGACTCGTGGCGGTCACCTGCGACACGTCGCCGTCGCTCGGCCGTCGTAGTTGCGAGCTCTCGAGTCGGCACGAGTTGCACAGCATCCGGCGGAAAGCGATGCGAAAGTCGACGCTGCGACAGTAGATGATGGGGTTGAAGGCCGAGTTGATGTACCCCAGCCAGTTGAGCGCCACGAACAGGGGGTTGGGCACGCACCTGCAATAGGCGTGCACGATGTTGATGATGAAGAAGGGAGTCCAACAGAGGCTGAAGATGCCCATGATCAAGCCCAGGGTCTTGAGGGCCCGGTGCTCCTTGTGCGAGAGGAACAGGCTGAGCTTCTTGCCGGTCTTTTTGCTGTGCGAGTTGGTCGACGATCCGATGTGGAAGTGACCCTCGCTGTTGTTGATCTTGGCCAACTGGACCTTGGCCTCGCGGAACACCTTGGAGTACATGATGACCATGACCGAGAGCGGCAGGTAGAAGGACACGATGGACGAGGCGATGGCGTAGCTCACCGGGATCACGAACTCGCACTTCTCGGGAGAGCCGGTGGAATTGGTCGAGTGTCCCTTGGACCAGCCGGTGTGTACGGGCAGGAAGGAAACGAGGGCCGATATGATCCACACGACCACGATGATGACACGAGCCCTGCGCTTCGTCATGAGGGTCTCGTAGCGCAAGGGGCTCGTCACGGCCACATACCGGTCCACGGCGATCACGCACAGGGTGTCGATGCTCGCCGTCACGCACATGATGTCCAGCGCGATCAAGAAGTCGCAGAACTTTTCTCCGAAGTACCAGGTCTTGAAGACGATGGGAGTCCCGCTGAACGGGATCACGATCAGTCCCATGAGTAGGTCGGCGCACGCCAGCGACATGATCAGGTAGTTCGTCTGGCTCTGCAGCCGCCGGAACCTGGCGATGGCCGCGACGGCCACGACGTTGCCGAACACCGTCACCAGCACGATGGTGCACAAGAGCGCTCCGAAGAAGCCGCCGCTCAGTCCGAGGCCGTCGCCGGCCCCATCGTCGTCACTCGCGTTGGACGACGCCGCGGCGACCATGGTCATGAGCGTCGACCTAGCCGCAGGACACCTGTCGGGTCGCACGCCGGGTGCATGTGCGGCGTGAGATCTGTGCGAAACAGGATACCTGGGGGGGGAGGGGGGGGAGAGAAAAAAAAATAAACAATTGCGTGCGCGGCGCGGACGGGCGCGGCGACCGTTTGGCGTTCCGCGGATCCTTTCGAACAGGACCACCCCTGAACGGTCCCGCCCACAACAGCGGCCAGCCAATGGGAGCGGCGAATTGGCGGGCGGGGTCTCTTCGCATGGGACATTTGTCGGTGCAAGAAAAGACCCGATTGCCTTTCTCTCGCGGTCCGGGTGAGACTCGTTCGTCGATTCAAAAAAAAAACTTCGTCCTCAGACTCTTCTACTTCGTTTTGTCTCGAGACATTCTTCCTGCTGGGTTTGCCCCATGGGTGCACAATGGACTTTTGTTGAACCACCGTTCTTCCTTGTTTCACAGAAACTTTTGTTCTCTCAAACGTCCTGTTCATCTGCATTCTTGTTTTCTTGCCGAAGGTCCTCCATCTGTGCTGAAATGGAAGTTCCTATTTTATTAGCCGTATTTGTAAACTACGTGAGAGTTTCCTTTTGAATGCCCCCCCCCTCACCGTTTGTTCACGGCTCTGTTCGTTTTGCTCCGTAAAAGCGAGCTGTATTTTCCCGCCCATTTTCAGTTGCAGCGCGTGGGAATTGCCGCGTCGGAGTCCGTGGACGTGCCGTGTCGTCGTCTCACACAGTAAACGATGTTTGCAGTGAATGCGCTTGGAATTCGGGGTGTGGTGAGATCAGTTGGGCGTGAGGATGGGGTTAGGGATGCTGGGGAATAATGGGCGTTCAATTCGTGGCCTGTCCCGTTTCGTGATCCTCTCCCGTCAATATACCCCCCCCCCCAAAGTGAACTTCGGGCACGGATAACCAACCGACGGACAAGAAGATCCTCGGAGGAGGTCGGTTGAGGAGCTTTGGGAGGTTGTGAGGTGGAAATGGGTGGTGGTGGTGGTGGTGGTGGTTGAACTGTTGAACGTTCCTCAGCTGTTGAACGATCTGTGCTCGGAGACGACGTACACGTGCAGTCGATAACTCTTGGCAACAGTTGCACAGGGAAATGCAACGGAAGACCTAAATGGCGTATGGCGTACGTGGTAGGTAAACTCGTCTCCCCTCACGCAGGACTTTGACGCCGAGGAATGAATGACATTGTGCTTTGGAATTCCCTGATCCGGGGTTCGCATTTGAACCTCTCACTCAGCGACACCCGCTGAGCAACCAGAGTCGGGGAAACACCTGCCGAAAAAAGGCACCCCGGTTCACACCACGTCACAAATGTACACCAACGGCTCAGACACCGGTATAACAGGTCAGTGCAGCGTCAACACGGACAAAGTTATCTTGAGCATGGAAGAAAATGAGAAGCCTGGTAAGGAGGGCCACTGGCTGTCAATTCCTCGGGTTTTTGATCTCTTAAAATCATCTTCACAAGGAACTCATCGACACATTTCTATACCTGCAGGTCACGTCGAGATGGCGCTATGAAGACACAGAGCTGGAACTGCCCCCCTACACATCCACGACAGTGCGCTCCACCCGCCGCACGGAGCGCGGGTTGAAGTGAGCAGCGTGCCGAACAGGATGGCATTATATAAACAAGGGAAATATTATGGACCCCGATTGGAGCTTCGAGGAAGATTTCGACGCCTGAATCAACCCATGGGCTCTTGAGTCGAGCTCACGGCTCGATTTGTCCATGGAAACACTTACCTAGCGTATTGCGGTTCCCGCGGTTGTCTGAACACAAACCGAGGGAGCCTATGCGTCAGTGCTCTCTTGTGCTGAGGCATTCGGAAAAGGTTCTCGATGATGCAGATCAATGAGGATTACAGGGAGATAGGTATGGGGAGGTTGACTCTGCATTCCAGTAATCAAAATTTCGATTTGAGAGAGCGTGGCTGAACTGAAGACCCAAACGATCCTTGAACGTAACCCGATAGACACAAAGCTCGGCCATGTGCAGCACGCAAGGAATCTCAGTGTCCAAATGGCCTCAGCTCTTCTATTCTGGGAAGGTAACCTTGAGATGGATCCTCTGATCGATGTGATGTAAAATCACCAGATTCCTTATGGCCGAGAGCCTTGTGGGTTGGGGGTGAGGAAGCGGGAGGAGGGAGTGAGCTTCTTTGCCTCTCCTGGCTCGATGCTTCAACTGTTTTGAGATGTTCCCATCACGGTGACATAATCTGTGTTTTGTTGTCCCCGGGGCTACGGTATGCAATATGTATTTGTATGAGTGATGGTTTATTTGAACAATGAATAGGCAGAAAAGCCTGCAAAGGAGGACCCTTCATAACAAATTCATGAATGATGATTCCAACATGGACCATGTACAGTACAATGAAAACAACCAAGACATTGCTAATGACGATCCTGTCGTTGATTTAAACAATCTTGCTGTCGTGATTTGAACATCTACGATGTTTTATCACAAATCGTGTACAGTATAGTATAGTGAACAATGATAAAACAC
>CM068963.1:30792370-30805161 GCA_035128595.1 Eptatretus atami | reverse complement strand
TTACGACCACGGGTGTGGTGCAATTATTTTATAGATAATTATAATGTTCGTCACCACCAGAGAACCGTCGTTTGTTTTACATAGGTTTTAATATCACCCCCGACACAGCACATCAATCCACCATCTGCCTTCCTCTTGCTGCTGCTCACTTCTTCATCCCTCCTTTGCCCTCCCATTATTCCTTCCCACATCAATCCTTCATGCGATCTTTTTTTTACACCAGATCACGATAATCATGACAGAAGACTTCCTTGTTGATATTGTTATGTTGGAGGTGGTACGAATTAGGTAGCATGCTGTTCGCATGGTCCTTGTGTTTGTGTAGGGTAGAACAGTTTTTGTAACCGGGGACCCATTAGAGAGAAGTTGCCCTGTTTTTATGTATGCCATGAGGGACGGTACAGCTGACATAAGGGTTAGATAAGAAAGTGAAATTCATGTGTGCCCTCTTTGTGGAACCTGGCAAGGCACCCAGGCAAGGAGAGTATGGAGTGGGACCAGAAGGGATCTTGACTGTGTTTGCATCCTGCGTGTGGCTTTTAAAACCTCGCCGTGGCCCATGATGATCCGAGAGGCACCATGATGCCAGTCCTCCCACGTGATAGCACCATGGTGGAAATTGCATGCCACTTGATTGGTGGAGCCATGCTGTTCGCGAGGGAACTATCCAGTGCTGTGGGCATCACTGTGGGTGGGTGATAAAAGGGGCCATGCACAGGGGCGAGCAGAGGGTTGAGCAGTTGAGAGGTGAGAGTTGAATGGTGAGCTAAAGTAGACAGGCTGCACAAGGGCAGTTTTCATCTCTCTCTTTCTTCACCTTGCCTGACTCATCTTCACCCCTCTCGACTGTTTGCCACAGCTGTGGGCTGCTCCCTGTTGCCCATGCTGCTCACCTTGGAGACCTGCTCGCATTGGAGCCTGTTTCCACACCTGTATCCTTGCTTGGCCCCAGCGCCAGCTTTACGCATTTTGCCGACCTCGGCAAGGTATGAACGTGCCCCCCCAAAAAAAATCCCCGCAAATATAGACATTATGCCCTCCCCCCGCCCCCCCACCCCTTACCGTTTGTTACACACACACACACAACATTAATTGTAGAGTATCAGATATTCCTGAAATAAAACATAATTTAAAGGATTGCTGTAAATGATGTCCATTTTACAACGTCCTATATTCAACTTAATTTAAATTGTAAACCTCAAAACATAGTTCCCTTACCTAAAGTAAGAACCTTAACCTATAAGCAATTGAATGGTTTCCCGACCGCACAGATCATCAGCTGGGCACCGTTTGTTGTGGAAGTACAGCTTGTACATATGTTAATGAGGGGCTGATGACTCGTTGGTTTGGCGTATGCATATCAAAGTTGTTCCATCCTGGCTGCTCACTGAGCGGGTGTGTATGAATCATTCCCGGCATTCGGCTGCTGTTACACTGTTCTTCTGCAGGGTGTCGATCCTTTCAGCCCAGGACCTCTCCAAAGGGCGGAGGAGCTCATTGTGTCGATCCTTTCAGCCCAGGACCTCTCCAAAGGGCGGAGGAGCTCATTGTGAGCCAATGACCAACAATTTCTAGAGCCCAACTGTGTCTGCAGACGTCCTCCTGCAGTTGGGTTATTTTTTAGGAGGTTTGTGGCAGGATTTACACTCCGGCCACCGTAAAACACTTCATTCCGCAAAACCCACGAATGTAAAGAAAACTGAAAACCCACTACGTGGGAGTACCTCCTGTGCAGCTGCCCTTCGTAGGGCAGCTTATCAGATGATGGGATTGGGGAAAAGCCTTCGGGACCCACACTCCTTGATGATGGGAGGAAAAGCATGGGGTAAACTCCCTGGGTCATATTGCGGTGGTGTGTGTCGGAGTGGTGCTGAGGAGTCGGCCACCAGAAGTCGGTCTCCTTGGGTTAACCTGAGGCGGTCCTTTTGGGTGGGTGCCTGGAATGTCCTATCGCTAAGAGAGGATGATCACCTGTGTCTGTTTTCATCTGAGCTCCAGCATTTGAACATCGGTATTGCAGCACTCTGAGGTTCGGAGACCAGATAGCGGTGAGATCATGGCGGGTGGTTACACGTACTATTGGTCTGGTCACTCTGATGGTTATCATGCCCATGAAGTTGCTGTAGCTCTGTCCAATAAGTTGGCTCCATTGATAATTGAGGTTACAACAGTCCAACTAGCGTATTATGAGACTAATGATTCGTCACTCCTTGGGTGTCGTTTCCCTGGTCTCTGTATCTGCTCCGACTGAGGCGAGTGATCTTACTGTGAACAACGCATTCTATGCCACACTCAAGTCTGTGGTTGATCAGTGCCCCAGGCAAGATACTATTCTAGTCTTGGGGGATTTCAATGCATCGACTGGAACTGATTGGGATGGTTTATGAGACATGTGTTGGTCCCCATGGGTCTGGAACTGTGACCCAGAATAGCATGAAGTTCCTTGACTTTGCAAGAAGTAATGGGCGTGGCTGGCTCATGGTTTCAGCACCCACAGGCTCACCGCTGGACTTGGTATTCCAATGTTGGTGGTGTGGCAAAGGACATTGACCATGTTCTCGTTGATGTTCGCTGGAGGATGATCCAGAACTGCAGGGTCTACCGGAGTGCTCAGTTCCTCAGTACTGACCACAGGCTTGTTGTAGCAACTCTGAAGCTGCAGCTTAAATCCAGGAGAATGGTACCATCCTAGCCAAGGCTTGATGTTGGCAAGCTCAAGGATGAGGGGGTAGCTGAGGAGTTTGCGAACAGGCTGAGTGGGGATCTAGGGGGTCTGCCTACTTTTGGGAATCCTGAAGAGTTGTGGAGTGTCTTCATGACCACCATCCTTTATGTTGCCGGTGGATGTCTTGGAACTCACTGTAGGGCAAAGAAGAATTTTGTCTCTGTTGTGACACTGGGTACCATTGACCAGAGTTGCAGGGCCAGGCTTAATGGCAAGGCTAAGCTGTTCAGGGAGCTGAGGTGTAAAAGTGTACATGCGTTGAGGGTGGACAAGGAGGCTACGAGGAATCTGTGAGGGGGTAGAGCATCACCTGTGGTCAAGTGATTCTCGTCGTCCTTGCAGGGGAATTTGAGCATTTCATTCCTCCAAGCCCATCCCTCGGTGTACTGCAGTTAAAGCGAAGGGTGGTGGGCTCTTGAAAGAGGGTTCCGAAGTGAAGTCTGAGCCGGTTACTTTGAGCAGGTGTAAAAGGCTGATCCACCAGCTATTGAGTTAGATGTCAGAGATGTTACTATCCCTATTGCTGACCCTCCATTCAACTGTGGTCCACCTTCATTTGTGGAAACACAGACTGCAGTGAACCAGTTGAAATGGCGTTAACCTCTTGGGATCTGTGGCATCCGTGACGAGCTTCTCAAGGCTGGTGGAAATGCTGTACTCGTGTCATTGCATACAGTTCTGTGCTCTGCCTGGAACACAGGCATCATCCCAACTGACTGGAAGAGGGGCCTTGTTGTCCCTCTCCGGAAAGTGAAGGGTGATCGCCAGGACTGCAACAACTACCGGGGGGTTATGCTGCTCTCATTGCTGAGCAAGGTCTTTGCTCGGATAATTCTTGATAGTGTTCGCCACTATCTGCTTGAGCACCAATGCCCAGTGCAGTCAAGCTTTACACCACAGAGGTCAATGATTGACCGTGTCCTTGCTCTTCGGGTCCTCACCAAATGCAAATAAGAGTTCAGGCAGGGGCTGCTTACAGCCCATGTTGATCTCTGCAAATCGTTTGATTCAGTGAATCAGGATGCCCTCTGGAGGATTTTTGGTCTTCGTGGGGTGCCTCCAAAACTGATCAATCTGATGTCTGAAATATACTCTGGTACTGAGAGTGCTGTGAGATGTGGTGATTCCTTCACTGACATTTCCAGTTGTTACTGCAGTTCATCAGGGGTATGTACTGGCCCCCACTTTTTTCAGCACTTGTCTGGGCTGAATTCTGGGGAGGATGTCAGAGAGATAAAGCTACGGTGCATGGTTTGGGAATGTCAAGATCTATGATCTTGATTTCACAGATGATGCAGTCATCTTTGTGGAGACTCTGGATATCCTTTTGGGGGCCCTCATGGTGTTGAATGAGGAGTTGGAGTTGCTGGGATTATTGGTTTGCTGTGTCAAAACTATGATCCAGGCTTTCAATGACATCTTGGATGTTGCTATCTTGTCTGTGCCTGTTTGTGGTGCGGATGTTGAGGTCATGGAGAGATTCACTTACCTTGGCAGTGATATAATGTCTCTGCTGGCTGTGAGCCAGAGGTCAATATATGTCTGGGTCACGCCTGGGGAGTCATGGATTCACTGGATCATGGGGTGTGGCACTGTCGGTACCTGTGCAGGAGGCCGAAAGTCCAAGTCTGAAGGTCCTTGGTACTTCCAGTCTTGCTCTATGGATGTGAGACTTGGACTCTGACCAGGGATCTGAGATGTAGATTTAACTCATTCAGTACCAGATTTCTTTGGAGAATCCTTGGCTATCGCTGGTCGGACTTTGTGTCCAGCAAGCGGTTGCTGAGAGAGACTCAAATGAGATTTGTTACCTGCATCGTCCGTGTGTGTCAGCTTGCAGCTGTATGAACATGTGGCTCATTTTCCTGACATTGATCCTGCTCACATGATTGGTGTTGGCTTAATGGTTCGGGTGGTGGGCTTTGGATCCAAGGGTCCTAAGTTCAAATCCCATTGCTATTGAATTGATACCAGGTGGGGTTGACTCTGCCTGTCATCCTTCTGAGGTCGGCAAAATGAGTGCCAGGTTACTGGCATCCTGTGTCAGAGTGGCGACCCATTCAGGACTGTGCCCAATAGCCAAGGAGACTGCTTAGGAAGCATCAACGCTCTGCATAGAGTATGGTCCCAATGGATGGATGGATGGATCCTGCTCACCAGATTCTCACAGTGAGGGGGCCTCGTGAGTGGAGGATGCCAATGGGCCGACCACATGCCTTGTGGTTGCATTAGGTTGATCAGCATCTCACGGAGATTTGGATGGGCCAGGCATTTGCCTGGGGGATGACCAGACGGTGGCCCCTGGAGTACCGGCAGAAAGTGGACACAGTGACGTGCTGCTCCAATGCATGCTCCCATACCTGACCTGACCTGACTTCTCCAAACGGCAGATACACAACCTTGAATACGGATCCACATCAGTACATTACCTCCATCATCTTCACTCCACCTCCTCAAATCCTCAACTGCCTTCTTCCCCCTTTCTTGTTCCCCCTCTCCCCCAGTACCACAGAGCCTTTTTACTCTCCTCATCCGGCCCCTCCCCTAGCTATTCTGCAATCCCCCACACTCTTTCAACAACCCTCCTTACCTCCCCCCCTCCTCCTTGTCCTATCCTCCCCTCCCCCCACCCCCTGCACAAAAGCCTCCTCCCTCCCTCTTCATTAAAAGTGTGGACCTCAAATATCCGGGGCCTTCGCTCAACCTTTCAGAACTTTCCATACAGGCTGCCACTGACAAACCAGACTAATCTGCCTAACATAAACTTTCCTCCTCCAAGACGTGTCTGACTCCCAAGTATCTCTCCCTGGTTACTCCCTCCTCCGGTATGACAGACCTGAGCATCGTCCTGGTGGAGGTGTTGCTCTCTTCATCAAAGACTCTATTCCTCACTCTCCATGCACTGCCCTCACTCCCCCCCACACCCCAGGAATACCTCTGGATACGGCTTCCCCTCCACTCCCACCTCATGTTTTATGTGTACTGTACCGTCCACTAACAGTGATGACTCCATCTACACCTCACTATCCGAAAACATGGACCAATTTCTATCTTCTCTTCCAAACACTCTCTTTCTCATATGTTGTGACATCAATTGTCATCATGCCAGTTGGCTCGGTGTGGGTACCTCTCTCACCTGTCATGGCACTTCAGCAAAAGCTTTCTGCGACTCATTGGGACTGACTCAATCGGTCAACTTCCCAACCCGGATCTCAACCAATGGTACTCCATCTCTTATGGATCTGATTTTGACAAATTTCCCTGACAATATCTGCTGCTCTTCCTCCGCTCCAATTGGTTCCTCTGACCACGTCCTTGTCAAAGTGGACATCTCTCTGACTATTATCAGAGAACCACCTCACCAAAGTTGAGTCTGGCATTTCACTCAAGCCGACTGGCAGGGTGTCCAAGCAGCCATCAAACTTATAGACTGGTCTCCTATCGCTACTTTCTCCAACATCAACTCATCCTGGGAATTCTTTCAAAGAACTTGCTCTCCCTCATGCACACATTTTTCCCCTCTCGTCTTCAGTTGTCCTACCCTTCGTCCCGCCCTTGGTTCACTGAAGCTTGTGGTGAGGCAGTTGTCCTGAAACAACTGCCTTTGCCTCATGGAAAGCAAACCCAACTGAGGGCAATCTCAGTTCCTTCCATAAAGCTCGGAAAAAGTGTGTATCTATCCTCAGGAGAGCCAGAAAACAACATCTTTCTCATCTCAAGTCTGAACTCTCAAAGTCTCTCCCTCCTCAAAATCCTGGTGGCGTCTAATCAAATCTGTTTCTGGTGAATTTCCCCTCCATCCCCTCCCTTACCTCAAATGGCCGCACTGCTGATACCGCACGTGAAAAAGCTGAATGCCTAAACTCGGTGTTTGCATCTAAATCTTGTGTCCAAAACCCATCACTTTCTCTACCCACCTTACCCAGTCGCACCCAACTGTACCTGGACTCTGTGTCCTTTTCTCCTGACAAGGTGGAGACTTGCTGTCAAACCTCGACTCAGATTCTGCAACCGGTCCAGACGTCATCAGCCCACGTTTTCTCAAAACCTGCTCTTCTGTCCTTGCTCACCCTCTCTCTGTTCTATTCACCCTCTCTTTTGCTCAAGGTCATCTGCCATCTGCTTGGAAATCAGCAAACATCACTGCCTGCACAAAAAAGGTGCAAAAACAGATCCCTGCAACTACAGACCAATCAGCCTTCTCCCAATCATCAGCAAGGTTATGGAATCCATCATCGCTTCCGACATCAAATCCTTCCTCTTCTCCAATGGCTTGATTTCTGATCATCAATTGGTTACAGACCAGGTCACTCTACCCTGGATATGCTGCTTCTGCTCTCCCAACAATGGATGGAGGTCCTCAATGCAGACAGGAAATCCGAGCCACATCCCTGGACATGTCACATGCTTTTGACATGGTCTGGAACCCTGCCCTGCTCACCAAACTCTCTTCCTATGGTATCCAAGGCCATCTCCACTCATGGCTCGCAGACTTCCTCTCCTGTCGCAGTCAACGTGTGGCCCAAATGGAGTTCTTTCATCCCCTCTCCTGTCCAGGCTGGAGTTCCCCAAGGTAGCGTTCTGGGCCTGTTCTTTTTCTGGTTTTCATCAATGATCTCTCCGACTCTCTGGAAAATCCTCTATATCTCTTTGCTGATGACTCCACCCTCTGCGCACCATTGGTCATCCCTCAGACAGGCAAGCAGCAGCTTCTTCGCTCACTGCTGATCTGGATAAATTCACAAACTGGTCCAACACGTGGAACATGTCTTTCAATCCGGACAAATCTCACACTCTCACTATGTCTCTTCGAAAGGACCGTTTAGAAAATCCCCCATCCACTTTCTCAACAATCCTCTGGAAGAAGTCCTTTCTTTCAAGCTTCTGGGTCTCACTATCTGCCATGACCTTTCCCGGAAAGCCACATTTCAAACCTTGCCTCCAAAGCCAGTTGCCGACTGGGAATCCTCTGTCGTGCAAAGTCCTTCTCGGCCCACCTGAGCGCCTGACCACTTACAAAGCTTTTGTCCGCAACCTGATGGAGTACTGCTCTCCCCTCTGGGCTGGTGCTCTGCCTCCCACCTTTTTCGGCTTCATGCTGTAGAAACCAAGGCATTTCAGATCATTGGTATCTCCCGCAATGAGGCTGAGTCTTTGGGCCTCTCACTCTCTCACCGCAGGTTGGTCGGTGGTCTTTCTGTCTTCTACCGTCTCCTCTCCAGCCTCGCCCCCAGCTCTCTCTGCGATTTGTCCCCACCACATTTCCGCAGGGCGCTCAAGGTCCGCCACCAACCCCCTTCTGGTAAAACTACCAAAATCACGAATCACTGCTCACCTTCACTCTTTCATTCCTTCTTTTCCCACCTTTGGAATAAACTCCCTCACTCTATTCATCCCATTCTTCCTCCAGGCCTTCAAAACAGCTGTTCACCACCACCTCTTATCATCCCCCATCCAAATCCTCGATCTTTTCTACCCCCGATAATCCACCCAAGCCCACCTCCTTCAAATTCCCTGCTTTCCTTCCTGAAAGTCTCTGTAATGTCCATCTTCTATTCCTCATGTTCCCCGTCCCATCCCTCTCCCTTCCACAGATCTCCTAATGTCTCTGTTCCACTGTTTTGTCCTTCCACTCCCTCCCCTCCTGTCTCATGCCCCCCTGATGTGCGTTGTGTGTTAGCTCTCATACGAGCCTCAACAAGGTATACAAAAAAAAACCCTCAAGGGTGAAGGACAATACTGCCAGGAGGGGCATGAAGGAGCGAACACGTGAAAGAACTTTGAACCTTTGAATGTTCTGCTCCTATGCAATCTTCTTCTTCTTCTTCTTTCGGCTGCTCCGCAGGGTCGCCACAGCGGATCATCCGTATGATCCGCATAGATTTGCACATGTTTACGCGATGCCCTTCTGCCGCAACCTTGATCGCACAGGATATGATACACCTTTTACCGGGTTAAAATGCAAATATGCAAAACTGCTCCTATGCAAATATTGGTGTTAAAAGTAAATTGAATCCCTCCGTTCAAATCCATAATTAGAATGTTAAGTAGTGTGAATAGAGTGTGAATTGTTTGGTAGATTGGTGACCCGACACACTAGGATAGGGACATGCCAATCTTACTGTGACACTTTGATTTTTGGAGTTAAGTGCTTCCCATGTTGTGAGGTAGAGTAAATGGGAGATCTGTGCTGTACGTTAGACAGGGCCATTGCGTGGGATGCCCCAGATGGAGGCTTGGGAGAGCCTCGGGAGAAAGGTGGGGGTAGTGTTACGGAAATGGCCCTTATTAGGCTACTATATATAGGATTAGCTCAGATCCCCCATTAAATGCATGTTTAGCTAGGTTGTGTGTAAAATGAACGTTACATGTGTGTCGGGAGGTGAAGAGGCTGTTTTATTGTTTTGGGGCGGTGGTGGAATGAGAGCTCCCTCTTCTTCCTTCCCCATCCCGGACGAGACCCCGCCCAGTCGGCTGAGAGGGTGAGGCCAAAAAGAGGAAGTGAAACAGAGAGGCCACGAGCGCCGAAAAGGAGAAGTGAAACTGAAGTACAAAAACTGCGGTCGGCTTCGAAAGGGGGAGGAGCCAGTCGCCTTTGAAGTGAGCGAACAAAAAGAAAAAGGGGTTCAGTTGGAAAACAGTCGGGGTTTCGAGGCGTACTCGGGGTGGCTTCGAAGCGAGCGAACGAAGGCTTGGTAAACAGGTTCATGGTGTGGAAACAGTCGCTCTCAGGCGGGCTCGTGTTTCAAAGCGAGCGAATGAAAGAGAGGTGGCCTGCACGTCGAATCGGCGATCGACTCTTATGAGGAGGTGATTCTGCCGTGAGAGAGACGGAGCCGGCTTTGAGAGGTGAGCGTGGAAAAGGAAAGAAAAGGTGAAAGAAACTACAGAGAAAGAAACTGAGAGGACGGAGTTGAGAAGTCGGGCTTCGAGGCAGGAAGGTAAGAGAAGAAACGACGGAGCCTCTGACGGTCCCTGCTCACACCAACGGCTCGACACGTTTGCCGATCCGCTTGCCGGAGCCCGGCACCTCGATTTGGACCTTGTCTGGTGAACAGGTCAGGCCTGGATTTGTGTGCTGGACCTTGGGAGAGATCGGCTGAGGCCCATCGTTGATCTGGCGGTCTTGTGCCGTCGACCTTACCCAGGGTCAGAGCGTGCGGAGACCGCGTGCGGTGCGGAAAAGAAAGAGTACGGCGCCGCATCTTGGCACGCGGCGCGTTCGAGCTGGGGGCTCGAATCCGTGGACATCCCCTTGTCCCGAGCGACATTCGTGCCTTTTGACACTGTCCTCTCATCCATGAAACATCACCAAGTACTCTGTCTTGCATGCATGCTGTCTGTCTGTCTGTCTTGTTGCACGTTGTTTAAGGCATATCTCGGTAGGGACCCCTCGAAAACTGTAGTCCGTAGTTCCCTAGTTAAGAACGGGTTAAAGATTGTTAATAAAAGCATTGTCATGAATGTTTTGCTTGTCATGTTCCCCGATGTCCCAAATAATCTGGTTGGTTCGTATGAAGTTGCCGCTATGGATTAATTTGTGTCGCGTCGAGGAATGATCCGTTTGATTGGCATATAAAACCAAAATGGTTACAGACTGGCAGAAAACGCTCGGCATCTGATACAACCAGTCTGTAACCGGGGTTCTATTCCCCAACTGGTAAGGTGCAAGGATTACGTTGGTATCGCGATTGAAGACGCGTGACCCGAGGCCTGTGCCGAGCCGGCCGGCGTTATAAACCCCGGAGACGGTGGTGGGTGAGGGTGGCGCCAAGAGTCGGGCGAGAACCCGCCACCCCGGATCCGCAACAATATGTATATATATGTATATGTATATATATATATATATATATATATATATTAATATATGTATATATGTATGTATATGTATTGGGTCGCCGAAATAGGTGACCCTTATTGTCAGTAATTCTGTCTGTTTGTTTGGATGTTTGTTCGTTTGTCATCAGCATAATTGGTCGTAAACGTGGGCAGATTTTGACCAAACTCGGGTGGTGGTACATCTTATGACCTAGTGCTTTGGAAATTGTGATGGTTGCTAGGGACGCTTTGGTTCCCTAGCAACAACCGAAAAACTTCAAAATCGGTATCGTTCACGCGAAATCAATTCCGAAAGCCATTATCCCACGTAGGGTTATGAAATTTGGCACAAATGATCTACAGGTGATGCTCTATCAAATATATTCCGTTTTTTGTGATATATGGAATACTTTACCCGCAGCGCCCCCTACAATTAGGGTATGCGCGAAAATTGGCGAAAACTGAAGGCCCCCTAGCGACCAGGTGAGTGCATCGATATGAATGAAACTTTGCAGGTTCATGGTACTCAATGATACTACAACTTTGCCTCAGGACATATGACCGATTTCGCTTAGGTCAGGGGTCAAGGACAATTAGGGCAAAAATCGATATTATGCGAGAGCTGGAGGTGCCTTCGTGCCAAATGCTACTCCTCCTAGGGTTATGGTCGGATGGTCATGAAAATTCACACTAATCGTCTGGAATACATTGTGCACAAACAATCGAGCCGGATTTTCGATTTAGATCTTTGTTCACCCACGGCACTCCCTCAAACTTTGGGGATTTCCGATTTCAAACCGCATTTTCGGTACTTTTCATTCAGATGGATTATAATCAGTAGATGGAACTGGCTGAGATTTGATATGCATAATCTTAAGGTGTATTCCCTATCCGCTATATGACATCCATTTTGCTCTATATCTTACAGTAAACATGCTCGGCGACCCATCGCCACCTTATCGGCGTGTGTGTGTGTGTGTATATATATATATATATATATATAATATATATATATATAATATATATATATATATGCCTCCTCTGACGAAGCCACCAGAGGCATTATGTTTTTGGCTACAGGTTCAGTGGTCCTATTTAAAAATTTTTTTTTAATGTCAGCAAAGGAAAAAATATCGCGACGAACATAATGTCAAAGAAAAAAAAAAAAAAAGCCCTTCTGGGTTTAAAAAATATCTGGCGACGACATAATGTCGAAGAGTGCCCTTCTTGTTTAATAATGCATTTATATAAATATGTCGTAAATAATATTTTTACTACTTGTGTTGTATTTCACCAATTATATTTGGTGTCGTTTTATGATCTTGAAGAAAACGTGTTTTAATCTGCAAACTGCAGCTCCCTGTATTCACATACGTCTGACTATCTGTTTTAATCTCTTGATAAGTTCAGTGCTGTGTGTGGTTGCTCTCGCCGACCGAATTATTTCACCTGCAACTAACTGTACCATGGAATAACTTCTTGGGAATGTTGCTGTCTATGAAAGACATTTGTTCAATGTGGAACGGAAAAGCATCTCGTTTATCAAATAATTTGGTGTGAAATTTATTATTATTGATATCGATTTGTAATTCTAAAAAAGAAAATGAAGTGCGAGTCTGCTTTTCCTTTTTTAATCGAGTTATTTTGGATATATATCATCATGAAGCTCATCAAATAAAAACCCATCATTAATTGCCAACAAATCATCAATGAATCCAAAGATGTTTCCACACCTTCATGCAGTTGTTAGTTTCTTCCTGCACATGGTGTGAACCCAATCAGACTCGTACATGTGCAGAATTAATTTGTAAAGAAAGGGGCAGGATCTGAACCCATGGGTATCTCCACTGTCTGCTGGAGTATCTTGTTGCCAAATGTAAAGAAGCTGTTGCTTCGGAGAAATCAAATACTTTACTTTATTTAAGTTTATTTTTTGGAAAACCTCCATGGATGTTGATTTTCCTTTCCAGGCCAGTTTGCTCTTTTTGATAAACTTTCATGTACACTTTATTACCTCCTGCAAATGCTTTGTCTATCACTTTGTCCAATGTAGTTATGAGCTTGTCATGTGGAATGTTTGGGTATAATGTCAAAAAATCACAAGTTGATAGATATTTAGCCTTACCCTCATTACTACCTCCACCACTGAAGGTGAAGGAGGTTATGTTTTCACCCCTTTCTGTCTGTTTGTTTGTCTTTATTTGTGTACAGGATATCTCAAAAAGTTGGGGATGGATCTGGATGAAAT
>CM068963.1:30749368-30774074 GCA_035128595.1 Eptatretus atami | reverse complement strand
TATATATATATATATATATATATATATATATATATATATATATAGTGAAAATTGAAAGTACTCTTGTACCAAGTTACTCCATTGAGTGAAATGCAAGGGAGGCAAAATTGGTGATTTTTTTTGTTTCACTTTTTACTCCTTAGGATAAAAATAAAAAGGAGTCTGGGTGTATTGGACTTGGTTCCATTATGTCCAAACTTTAAAAGGATTGGCAGAAATAAAAACATTGCGCAATTGTAATGTTATTTTTTTGGAAAACAAAGTCAAGGCTCGTGGAAGAGCTGGAGCACTAAATGTATCAGGACACAACAGAATAAAAGGAACAGCAGACAGAGAGACAGAGACACAGAGACACAGAGACACAGAGAGACAGAGACACAGAGACACAGAGACACAGAGACACAGAGACACAGAGACACAGAGACACAGAGACACAGAGACACAGAGACACAGAGACACAGAGAGACAGAGAGACACAGGAGACAGAGACACAGGAGACAGAGACAGAGAGGAAACACCAACAGCAGAGTTGAAGGATAAAATAGAGGGAGACTAGGCTAGTTCATCCTTGCCGGTTCAGTCTCAGCTCATGAATTCCATAGACGTGCAAGCTTTCAGCCCTTTAATCCATCGGCTTATGTGGTCCTTGGGAGGGGCGTGAATGGGGACCGAGCAGCACCTTCAGCGAGACAAAGGACGACACAAATAACCACTAGAGATCCCTTACACTTACAGGTTGGTATTTGTCTCCTCGTGGCCTCCAAAAACCGTAATAATATATGTGCGTGTGTGTATATATATATATATATATATATATATATATATGTTTATGTATATATGTATATGTATATATATATATATATATATGACATCATATGCTCAATGTTGCCAGATCTGAAACAGAAAACATGACTCTCACCCATAGATATAACATATGTTGTCTATTAATACACACATTGCATTCTCGATTCTTTATCACCATTTTAAGGTTACTTATTGACTGCCGCTCATATATATAATCTACATATATCTATTGTATATGTATGTAACACATAATATATATATATATATATATATATATATATATATATATATATATACACATACATACACACTCTCACACTGCGTGAGCATACGAGCTAATAAATGTAGTTTTTAACTTTACATGTTTCCGGAAAAATCAAACTTTAAAAATTAACAAACACAAAAAGTGGATTTTATTGAATCTGTCTGCATTTCCATGATGTAATGATGTTGCATCCAAAGCATAATTTTTGTTTTTTTAACACTTTATTATACTTTCTGTAATCCTTTTGTTTGCTTTTCCTGCCAGAGGTAGACCTGAGTTTTCTGTCTGGTGCATCATATTCAATACAGTATGAGTAACTGAATTTTAAAATCATCTCCTCTTTGGATCTTGAGCTCATTGAGTGCTTTGGGGCTGAATTATACTTGTGAAGGGGTGAGAGGGAGAATGACAGGCTGAAGCTGGAGGAGGGCTTCGGGCTTGGCGTAAAGTGAGCACATGAAGGCCAACTTTCATTGCCATCCCTCACGATAAAGCTGAAGCACAAAGCCTGTTGCTCTCACATTGCAGAGAGCTCTGTGGCCTCTATTTTTTTTAACACCTCTACTCTGGTCTATCTACCTGCGTTATGACAGCCCCCCAACCCTCTCCAGCTATCTCCAGGACACACACATTCTTCCACGAACTTCCATCCATCCATTTGGACCATACTCTGTGCAGAGCATTGGTGGTGCCAAAGCAGTCTCCTTGGCTATTGGGCACAATCCTGAACAGGTTGCCACTCCAACACAGGATACCAGGAAGTTGGCACTCATTTTGCCGACCTCAGAAGGATGACAGCCAGAGTCAACTCCACCTGGAATTAATTCAACAGCCGAGGTGGATTTGAACTCAGGATTTTGGGATCCCAAGCCCACCACCGTCACCATTAAGCCAACACCAGGCATGTTAACCCCCCTCCTCATTCAACTCCTAAACTCTAGGCTCTCAACCCACCTTCCTCCGTTCCTTTGTTCCTCTTTTTTACTTTGTTCCTCTCCAGAGAAATTTGTGGAAATTCCTTCCAAAAATCTTTCTGTTGCAGTCTTCCTTCCAGGGTTTCAAGCAGGTGCACTACCATCTTATGTCAAGCTCAATCCCCATTAACTCTACTTAACACAGGGAGTGCTCTTACATGCAGGTCACTGTGTTTCCTCCCTGTACCCCTCTCTCTCCTCTTTTTATGTCCGTGCATTCCTTTGTTTGTTGTGTCCAACTGTTGCCCCACTGCACCACTGTCATTCCATTGTCTTTTGTCCTTCTCTCACCTCACTCTTCCATGAAAAAAACAATATATATAAAAAATAAAAAAGATTCGATTTTGAATTCAGAAAAATTGTTCATGAAAGCTATAGTCTCACATTACCAATCCAGCCTTTAATTCTGTGTTGTTGTAAATAGTTTAAAGAAAAGTTAAAGGTGACAATAGACTACAATTGAAGGATGAGTCAAATAAGAAAACAGCAATCTGTCATATATAAACACTTTGTGTATTTATCTGTCATAAAAGTCATTTTAAAAGAGTCAAAACTAACCCTGCAAGCCTGGCTCGAAGCAATGCAAAATGCCCTTTAGTTTCGGAAGCCCCACCTAGAGAAGTTGTTGTTTGGATTTCTGAAGCGATGTACAAATATGCTCTTTAGCGTTTGAGGAAATCGTTGTAGTTCTGCCAAATCATCAGGTAGGGGGTCCAAGATGGCCTCCCAATGGGGGCGAAAGCAAAGCCAAATTCTCAGCTGTGCGGTCTTTGGCATTGACGTACAGGCAAGGACTCTAATTGCTGAGGAAACGTCCTTTAGAAAACAATGATGTCAAATTGAAATAAAATGCTTTTTTTCATGGCCATTGTAACAGAATTGTGACAAAACAAACAATGTTGGAGACATTGTTGTGATGTAACTAACTATACTATGTTACTGATCACAAAAATGAACAAAGAAAAAACAAGAAAGATGTCATGCGTAACACAATACTTTCAAAATCAAAATAAACAATGGTTGCCTTGGAAACGCTTATTTAGTAATTTCGAATTTTTCACCTTATCAAGTGTTTTACATTATTGATCGTGATGCACAGCAAATTTGGTTGATACATTGTCTAACTGCGGCCGAATATGTGTTTTATGTGTTTTGGATGTTCTTGACCTTGACCTTGACCTTGAGCTTTGACTAATTTTGACCACATGTGCTCCACATACGTACAAATTAGCTGTTTAAATTTCAATTTGACGTTTGAAAAATTAATGAGGTATGGCAAAAATATAATCACAAAAAGTCCCATCTATACTATAATGGAGCTAAGTGTTTGTTATCTCCTTCTAGATGAAGCGTCAACAGTCCACGAAACTCAGCTATATTGTACGAAGTATACATGACTGGATCGCTGTACTTTTTAGCTCGCTATCACGAGCGAATGAGCAAAAATTATGGGGGGTTAAAAAGTGAAGCTCAGGCCGCCGAGTATTAGATATGTAGCCCGAGGTACGTCACCGAACATGATTGGTCCAGCGCTATCACGTGCCTACCACAACAGACCAGTGATGGCAGGTTTACTATGTTGGGTAGTCGATAAAGTCGAAAAAAATTTTTATTTTTTTTTTTATGCTACCCTTATTTTCACTTTTTCCGTCGATATGTTTGGCTGTCTGTATGTCTGTATGTATGTCTGTCTGTTCGGTCCAGTGCTCCGTTAATACAATGGCGATTTCGATGAAACTTGGTGGGTAGGTTCATACCATGACCTAGTTGTGTGCAAATGAGAACCGTTGCTATGGACACCACCGTTGCCTAGCAACGGGACTTTGAAATTTTTGGAAAATCATAAAAAAATTATTTTTTCGAAAATCAAAAATCGGGCCACGAGCGACTGTGGGCAGTACATTCAGCCATATTGTCAAAAATTTCCAGCCGGATCCTATGAAAACTGTCGGAGAAGATAGACTTTGAATGAACCCTGGTCGAAAACAATAAAAAACGAAGATCGTTATATCTCAGAGACTATGAGTCAGATATACATGAAACTGGTATGGTAGTTCATGGTATGTCCTAGTTATGTGTGAGAAAGAACCGTTGCTATGGACCCCTCCGTTGCCTAGCAACGGCCGAAAAACCTCTAAATGTGGGGGTATTTTAACGAAAAACAATCTGCAGCATTAACCCTTGAAGCTGGAATCATGAATTTTCTTGTGCTTAATCATCAGGTCATTCCCCATCGAACGGGCCATCGCCTCAGGTTCTATTGGGTAGGCGACTACCCATGTCCGCCTACCGGCTTGTCTATCTATCTGTCTATCCATCTATCTATCTATCTCTATCTGTCTATATATCTATACATATACATTTATATAATGGAACAAATTTGTGAGTATGTATGTACAGTATGTATGTATGTATGTATATCCGCTTTTACTCATTGGCTCATCTGCATAATGTAAAAGTGACTTCAGGTTGCCAACACACACACACACACACACACACACACACACACACACACACACACACACACACACACACACACCCAATCCCAAGTCCTCAATGCCCCTCCCAACTCTGTCCTCTCTCTGCCCCCCTACCACCACACCTAAACTGTGTGTTCCCCTCCCTTTCTTGAAATCCTCAAACCCTCCCAACTTAAAGTCCTCAACTCCCCCCCCCCCCGCACCCTCAAAAGCTTTTAAACCCCTTGATCCCAACTCTGTCCCCTCTCTGCCTCCACTCCCCCAACCCAACTCTGTCATCCTCTCCCCTTTTCTTCTTCAAGTCCTCAACTGTCCCAAACCCAAGTACTCAATTCTCCTTCCACATCTCAAGTCCTCAACCCCCCTCCCACCTCCTCCTAACATCTCAATCTCCCTCTTCCAACTGCATGCACCCTCACCCCCAACTCTGTCCTCCCCTCCCCATTTCCTCCTGTTCTTAACAACGTTACACAGGGAACTTTGGCGCATGGGAAGGCCATTCGGCCGATCATGCCTGCGTTGTTCCTGTTCCCGTTTGTTAAGAACAATGTTAAAATTAAATAAAGATGAAATGTTAAATTCACAATCACTTCCCTCTTTCTTCACTTGAACTCACAGTAATTCACGGATCAGTGTTTGTGTGTTTGTTTATTTGTTTGTTGCGCTACTCCTTCTACAGTTGTGGGCCGATTACATCCAGACTTGCTCCATAGGATCAGTATGACCCCAATTAGTGTATAGGGGTGTTTTTATCTTTGCCGGTGGTTTTGGGGGAGGGGGAAGGGACGGACGCAAATTCTCCATGTAAATGTGTATCATGTAGCACTGTGTCTAGATGGGGGAGGGTATTACAAGTCTCTCTACCATTTGCAGTGCAGTATTCCTGTGCCCACGTTTTCCAGTGCAGTGAGGTGTTTTTCATCATAAGCAGAACGTATATTTTTGTTTCATGCACATACCTTCATGGGGCTTTTTTTTCCAAGATAGAGCTGCCAGTTGCCTATACACCACCCAAATAAAGGTATGTATCAGAAGAACGTGTTGCATGCTTGGAACAAGCATCGGCCTTTCTGTGCAAGTGCAAGGTTTCTGTCGGCCTTCGGGAGGTTTTCCTCGATGCTGCATGAAAAATCATATCCCTGACCCTCCCCGCTCATCACTTCGCTGCATGGTACCATGGATCCTTTCAATCCTACCACTTTTTATTCTCTCAATGTTGGCAACTACGTCAGTGGGTTACAAAACATAGACTGTTCAGTCTGGTGGAGGTAAGCACTCTACCGGGTGTCGTTCTAGTTTTCCTACTCTTTTTGTCTCCAGCTTTGCTGGGCCGGGAATGGGAAGCCACTGTATCTGGTCTGGATAACATGGTTACCGTTCTGGTGAAAAATCGCCCAGAGGGGGATTTGTTGTTAACGTTGTTAACACAGCTTGTTATCGACAAAGATTACAAAAAAAACCTGGAAAATAAGGGTTTTGTGAAACATGAATGGGCATGTTGAATGGTGTAGCATTTGTTGGAAGAGCCATCCATTTCAAAAGAAATGGTATGTTAATCATTGGTATACCGGAACATATTGATCGAAGCACATCTTAGACTGAAATAGACTAGAAAAAAGAAAAAAATAGTGTCTTCTCTTAGATGTGTCATCCATCTATTATATTGTTTATGGTTGGCAGGCAGAGAGAGCATGACATTTAATTCCAATACTGTCGACATACATATCGGCTACTAATGCTGTCTGTCTCTCTATCCCCACCCCTGATATACAGAAAAGCTCCTCGAGGAGAATTTTTTTTTAATCCAAACCTCCAGAAAAATTAGAATTTTTTTCAATCAGATGAAAAAATCTAACCGGGGCGGTGTATAGGGAGCAGACTGCAGCCTCGATCGCTCCCACCAATTATTTTCTTTCCTGTTAAGAAATATATAACCTCCAAATTTGAGCTCTTTCAACCAGCACAATAATAAAAGGCTTCTTTAAAAAAAGAAAACTTGTGATATTTTTACCATGGCCTTCTAGCGCTAGTTTCTTCATAGTCGATTAGATGTACATACTGTTTCCATTGAATCAACATGTTCACCAACATTTGTGGTGTCATGGTTAGAGCATCCGTTTAAAAAAGATAGAGCATGGATAAACTAGAGCGACACTCAGAAAGAGTGCATACCCTCACCAGGCTGAATAGTTTAGTTTTGCATCCCACTGATTGGCCGGATCTGGATCCGGATCTTCAACATCAAATCAGTTGGTCCTTGACACACACCGCACATGTCCACCTAGTTTATAATTAGTCCAAATCCATCCATAACTTTTTGAGATGTCCTACTCACAGACGCAAGCAGACAAACAAATTACAAACAAATCACAGGAAAAATTACTCGTAGAGCGATACTTGGAAAAACATAACAACGTAGAACGGCACTCGGTAGAGCACATACCTCTACCAGACTGAACAGTTTACATTTTCTATCCCACTGATGGGCTGGATCTGAACCAATATCGAATTCGCTCGTTCTTGTCACCTAACCAACTCATCCACAACTTTTTGAGATATCATGAAATACGGTATATAGTTTTTGGTCCTATCTTTCAATTTTAGAACTTAGGCCTATGTTGAGCTTTTGACCTTAAAATAATAGGTGGTTGAATTCAGTGACCTGATAGGTAAATCCTCTTCAACTTTCAAGTCAATCGGAAGAAAATTGACGATTTTAGAAATTTGGCTGATGTTGACCTTTTGGCTTATGTTGACCTTTTGGCCTTAAAAATAAATAGGATTCTGTCAGACCACGAACCTCACCATTTGGTGAAATTTTGTGAATATCGGTTTAAAATTGTAACATGTAGGTGATTAAAGGTGAGCGGACAGACAAACAAATGGAACAGATCAACATACTTGCCAAAAAAAAAGTTTTTTTTGCCAAGTAACAAACAAATAGGGGTGGAAACATAACCTCCGTCCACTTTCGGTGGTGGAGGTAACAAGCA
Organism: Eptatretus atami; assembly: GCA_035128595.1. Classification (NCBI taxonomy): domain Eukaryota; kingdom Metazoa; phylum Chordata; class Myxini; order Myxiniformes; family Myxinidae; genus Eptatretus; species Eptatretus atami. The sequence goes on along the minus strand of CM068963.1, from coordinate 30,766,558 downwards.
TAACTTGGTAATAAAAGCACAGGCCCTAATGGCTTCCTCCTACGTCTCGAGGTTCCTTGAAAGGGAAATCATATAAAGTTGTTTTACTGGATCTGATGAAAAGCAAGCCTGGCGGCATGACAAGGTTGAGATGAAGTCCACCTGTACAACCATACTTCAAAGCACAATGCATCGACACTATACAAAGATTTTCTCATCAAAAAGTGAATGTGCTAAGATTGAAAAAAACAAGAAAGAATAAGAAAGTGAATTGGTGTTTGTTCATTCTGCACCTCACAGATGTCCTCACCTCCCCCCGCCCACCAAAATAAAAATAAGAATAAAATAATACCATGGTGATGTTCCTGTGCCTGCCTCATTGCTCCCCCCTCCCCCACCCCCTCATTCTCATCGTTGTCAACCCTACCTTTTGGTGGTAATCTACCTCTTTTTGGATACTTGAACAGCCGACCGATTTTATTGCCCATAATAGTGAAAAATACCATTTTTTTTTTTTGATAGATTTACATGTTGTGAGAAGCTTTCTGTTGGCCTTGAGATGGTTTCCATCAATACTGCGTGAAAAATCATATCATAATCTCATTGCATTTGATTGTCAACAACTACTATTCAAAGTACGCGGCAGCAAATGACAAGTGCTGTCTCATTTACAAGCATTAAACGAAACGTAGGATGTTTCTCATTGGTTGGCTGACAGGATGTAACTCAGCGTAAAACATTGTACCAATGAGAACCACACCTGTGCTGTGAAAGCCTTATACACAAGTACATGCACACAATTAGAACCTATTGGCCAAGGCGAAGAGAGCGACCCACCAAAATCTTAGTGCGAGGTCCCGAGCATCCGAATGACATGAGGTCATCGCAGTGGATCCACCTAAAGTCTGTATTGGAGAGTAGGGCATGGCCAAGTGTAAGTTTATCATTAAATTTGAGCTTATATTTTACTGATTACAACATATGTTATACAATGTAAAGTTCAAAACATATTCAGGAGTTACAAGTAAAAACAAAAAAATCGAAAAAGACAATTACTCTGCTTTAGTTTTGCATAAAAGAGTGTCTCAGAATGTACAAATTGAAGGTTAAAATTCTATAATTTCCCTACCACGGGGAGGAGGACAGAGTGTAAATTCCCCAGCATCCTGCAAACCCTCTGCTTCCCCAGCATCCCACCGCCTCTTCACTTCCCCAACATCCCACCGCCTCTCTACTTCCCAGCATCCCACCACCTCTCTACTTCCCCAACATCCCACCGCCTCTCCACTTCCCCAGCATCCCACCACCTCTCCACTTCCCCAACATCCCACCGCCTCTCCACTTCCCAGCTCCCACCGCCTCTCTACTTCCCAACATCCACCGCCTCTCCACTTCCCAACATCCACCGCCTCTCCACTTCCCCAATATCCCACGCCTCTCCACTTCCCCAGCATCCCACCGCCTCTTCACTTCCCCAACATCCCACCGCCTCTCTACTTCCCCACACCCACCGCCTCTCTACTTCCCCACATCCACCGCCTCTCACTTCCCACATCCCACGCCTCTCACTTCCCCAGATCCCACCGCCTCTCTACTCCCCAACATCCCACCGCCTCTCCACTTCCCAACAATCCCACCGCCTCTCCACTTCCCCAATACCCACCGCCTCTCCACTTCCCAGCATCCCCCACCTCTCCACTTCCCCAACATCCCACGCTCTCCACTTCCCAGCATCCCCCGCCTCTCTACTTCCCCAACATCCCACCGCCTCTCCACTTCCCCAACATCCCACCGCCTCTCCACTTCCCCAATATCCCACCGCCTCTCCACTTCCCCAGCATCCCACCGCCCTTCACTTCCCCAACATCCCACCGCCTCTCTACTTCCCCAACATCCCACCGCCTCTCTACTTCCCCAACATCCCACCGCCTCTCTACTTCCCCAACATCCCACCGCCTCTCCACTTCCCAGCATCCCACCGCCTCTCTACTTCCCCAACATCCACCGCCTCTCCACTCCCAACATCCCACGCCTCTCCATTCCCAGCATCCCACGCCTCTCTACTTCCCCAACATCCACGCCTCTCCACTTCCCAACATCCCACCGCCTCTCTACTTCCCCAACATCCCACCGCCTCTCCACTTCCCAGCATCCACCGCCTCTCTACTTCCCCAACATCCCACCGCCTCTCACTTCCCCAGCATCCACCGCCTCTCCACTTCCCCAACAATGCCCACCGCCTCTGCTACTTCCCCAGCATGCCACCGCCTCTCTGCTTTCCCAATAGGTTAATCTGATCATCTGCTTGTGAGACTCACCATTTCTCTGACTATTGTCAGAGAGTGCTGTATAGTTTGGCAATTACATCAAGCTGATTGGCAGGGACTGCATGTTGCGTTGTCATTTCAGAACTGGTCCTTCATTTTCACCTCTCCTGATATTATTACTGCCTGGGAATCCTTCCACACAAGCTTGTTTTCCATAATGTACACATTTACACCATCTCATCTGCAGTTATCATACCATCCTCACAATCCTGGTGCAGAGAATCCTATGGCGAGAAAGTTGCCTTCAAACAACTTGCCTTCTCTTCCTGGAAGGCAGATCTGACCGAAGGCAACCTCAGATCATTACATAAAGTCCAGAAACAAATACTTGGCCACTCTCAGGAAAGCTAGAAAATAACGTCTGGCCAGCATTAATGCTGGACTCTCAAACCTGTGTCCTTCAAAGACTTGGTGGTGCCTTGTCAAGTCTGTCTCTGATGTATATTCCTCCTCCATACTTTCCCTTATTTCAAACGGCACCACAGCTGACTCTGCTCATGAGAAGGGCAAATTCCTCAACTGTGTGTTTGCTAACCAATCTTGTGTCCCAGACCCCTCAGTCCCTATTCCTACCTTACCCTCCTCATACCCAGCTGCTCCTGGATAGTCTCTTTTTCACTTGTGGAGGAGTGGTTTCTGGCAAAGCTTGACTCCGATTCTGTGACAGGCCCAGACGGCATCAATACACGTTTTTGAAAAACCTGCTCTGCTGCTTTTGCTCATCCTCTTTCTGCTCTGTTCACTTGATCATTCTCTCTGGGTGAGTTTCCTTCTACCAGGAAGCAAGCCAACATCACTGCAATACACAAACATTGTGCAAAAACATATCCTCTTCACTCCAGGCATTTTAACTTGTGACCAATTATAAGCAAACTCATGGAATTAATTATTGCAGTTGACATCAAATCCTTCTGTTTCTCGAAAGAACTGATCCCGGATCATCAGTTTGGTTTCAGACCCGGTCATTCTATCCTCGACATTTTGCTTCTCCTGTCCCAACATTGGATGGACGCCCTCAATCTCAGACGTGAGATCAGGGCATTTTCTCTGGACATATCTGGAGCATTTGGTAAAGTCTGGCACCCTTCCTTCATCTCCAAACTCTCTGCTTATGGCATCAAACGCCACCTCCACTCATGGATCACTGACTTCCCCCACTTCCATAGTCAGCATGTAGCTTTTAACCGGATTCTCACAAATCCTCTCCTGTCAAGGCTGGAGTGTTCCAAGGCAGTGTCTTTGGCTCGTTTTGTTCCTCATCTTAATCAATGATCTTTCTGGTTCGCTGGAAATTCTGCTTATCTCTTTGCTGATATTCCGCATTCTGCCCTATCATTTCTCATCCTTCAGATATGCAAGCAGCAGCCTCTTCCCTCTTTGCAGACTTTGACAGAATCAGGAGCTGGTCCAACACATAGAATATGTCATTCAACCCTGACAAATCACACACACACACACACACACACACACACACACACACACACACACACACACACACACACACACACACACACACACACACACACACACACACACCCTGTTTCTTTGAAAGGACCATCTGGCAAACCCTCCCATCGACTTACAAATATACTTCCAAAACAAATAAGTCACTCAAACTTTTGTTCTTTTCCATCAGCCATGATTTTTCTTGGGTAGACCATATTTCCAAGATGGCCTCAAAAGCCAGCCACAAACTTGGCATCCTCCATTGTGCAATGTCTCTTCTTGGCCAATCTGAACTTTTGACAAACTACAATGCAACATGATGCATTACTGCTCTACCCTTTGGGTTGGTACCCCCGCCTGACATATTTCCCTAATCGATGCCTTCGAAAGCAAGGGATCTCCCACGACCAAGCTGAGTGTCTCGGCCTGTTACTTTTGCATTGTAGACAAGAGAGAGGTCGATGGCCTCTTTATATTATATGGCTTCCTTTTTGGCCTTGCACCTTCTGACTTCTCTTGGATGTGTCCCTCCCAGGTTTCTGCAGGGCACACATGGTCTGCCAGTAATCCTCTTTTTGGTATACTTCAAAAATCCAGGCTCACTGCTTGCTGTTGTAGCCTAGACAAATGCATAAACAGAATATTCCAGTCTACATTACCGAGTAGATCAAACACGACTCGGAAGAATGGAAGCCATAATCATGATCCTTCAGTCACGCATGCACGCACACCACCTCCAATGATCACGTCAGATTCCTTTACATTCCACAATACAACACTCGTCTCCATTCATCTCTTCTTCTTTTCTCTTGTCTGTGGAATCAATCATTCTGTTTAGTCCCATTCTTCCCTCCAAGGCTTAAATACAGTTGTTCACCACTACCTCAGGTCATCCTTGATCCACACAAACCTTTGATATCTTCTACCCCAAATGACCCATTACCAAGCATTCCCCTTTTCCAAGTTATTGTGATCCCCACATTTCTTTCGTTTCTCTGTTTGTGGGTTCATGTTTTTTTGTTCTTTTTCTTCTTCTACTGTCACTGTCACTGTCAGTGACACTTCAAATCTGCTCTTGCTCTTCCCTGAATTTCGATTGTGTACACAAAAAGATAACATGATACGTTTCTGAATAAAACAAAGCTGGTTCAAATAAATCAAAGAAGCAAAAGCTCATGGAAACAATTCGTTTTCCACTTTCTGGCACAGTGAGTGTTCAGCTACACAGGTATCAGGCACGTTTTATGAAAAGCTAAATGTTCGCAAGGACAGGTTTTGTTTTTGTAGTTTTTTGAATGATTATGCAATTATTTGCAAACACTGTGTTGCATCAGCCAATTGGGCGTAGTGGCGTGCGCCTGTAATCCGGCTACCCGGAGGCTTGGGTTGGAGGATCGCTTGAGGACGGGAGCTCCTATGCCTATGAGAGGGTGTTGGGCAGCCCGGAATCAAGGCGAAACCCAATCCTTATCCCTGTGTCGTAAGAGGCGACCAGGGTTGCGTCAGGAAGGGCATCCGGTGTAAAACTTATGCCAAATCAGTATGCGGATCATAACGGATGATCCGCTGTGGCGACCCCTAACGGGAGCAGCCGAAAGACGAACAACATGTGTTGCATCAGCCAACACCAGTGTGTTTGAATATTTTTATTTTTTATTTTTAAATAACTGATTGACTGCATGAAATTGCCTTCAGTCGACACAACAAAACGACTAAAGCAATCAGTCTTGTTTTTTTTTCCACGACTGTACATTCACAGAGGTTTTTTTGTCACATTTTCCAATTCCTTGATCACACACCATCAGGTTGGATTTCATCCACTCTCACTTTTGCTGGGCATGCTTCTACTCGGTTTGCAGAAATTGATAATGATCGGTGATCTTTCTGTTTTCTTGAACATTCGGTTGCCTTCAGCCATGCAGTTTTAAACTCATTCAACAATCAGGGTACGGCTGTTTCACAAACAGCGAGTTTAAAACAATCCGAAACGTGATTACTAGTAGTAGGCATCCACAGCCATCCTTCCGTAACCACTCACCCTTTTCACCTTTATTCGCTTTTAAATTCATTTTCTCTGCAACCTCTTCAACGATTGACGCGAAACTCAAAATACGAGCACCTACTCATGGAGAATGTTTATACAAAGTTACATGATAATTGGATGGAAAATGTGGCCAGCGTTCTAAAAAAAATTGTTTTCTGTTGGCATGGGTTGCAGGGTGTTTCACGTTTCAGGAATAAACGACCTTGACCTCGCTTTGGTTGGCCTTGGCTGAACTATCTGAAACAGTCCTTTGAGTTGAGACAAGTACACTTTTTTTCTACCCTGCCTCAGGAAAAACTGCCAGTCGTGTCGTCTTATCTTATACCAGAAATCTCTGGAATAATTGCAGTCTTTTGTGACGTTTGGCCTCAAGATCAGGTATATAATTTCTTGGGCCATATCCAAGCCAGAGGGTAGACCATGTCTGGGAATACTTTGTCATTGAGTGTCCTTTCTTGTTGATTCCGAGTTCATCATGGCAAGACTTTCACATAAATGACAATGGAGTATCGCTCTCCTCATTGGTCTGTGGCTCATGCATCCTATTTTGCAGTATCATTATTAAACATGGTAATGAGAAAGCCTTCGGCATTGTTAGCTTCTGCAATCAGGAGGCACCGATTTAGGATCAGCTTCTTTCTTACTAATGAAAGATTGATGACCTCTCTCGTTCATGGTAGTTTTTGGGTGACTTTGCTCCCCAAATCTCACCACTCTAAATTCAAAATTTCTGTTCCATTCAGTCGAACTAACCGTGCCTACCCATCGTTGATGGGTTTGATCCAAAGACAGCATGTTGCACTTCACAAATGTATTGCATGTCTATCTGAGTGTCTTAATCCTCTGAACCCTAGTGGCTGGTTTACAAACCTCCATATACCCAAGCGGCCTGATTTTTCTCCAGGGAGCCCAGGGTGGGGAGCCAAATGTCCAAGGAGCTCAGGGTTCAAAGGGTTAATGAGGTTGTAAAAATAAGTGAAACACGCCAAAGGATATTTTATTACACATAGTTGTTAGATGTCGTCATGGCTGTAGTTGTTGTTGTTTGTGTGCTCCTTTTGTGTACTTGTATACTGTGTGTACATATATGTATCGGGGTATGCTTGCATATTGTGTAAGCATACGGACCATTCTTCCCCCTTGTCTCAGGTCACTCACTCGCAATTGATTTTTTTATTTAGTTATTTTCATTTTTTTTCATTTATTTATATTTTCATTTATGGATGTTGTCTGACGATTCTGTGATTTTTTTTTTCCCGGTGTCCTGGCTTCGATGTTCACTGGCACGAAAAATTTCAGCTTTCTACATCACCCGGAAGGTACCGTAGTGTAGCAGCATAGCAAACCTGTTGTGCATTTTGTGATACAAGCACCAAATTTGGCACAAATGTACATTAATATGTTGCGAACATTTTCAGATATTGGGCCACTTGAATTCTCTCTTTATGTCCGCCATATTGGATTTCAAAAATGCCCACTTGAAATCTACATTTGCTATTATCTCTGACGTAATGCAGCTATTGACTTGATTCTGGTATCTAAATGTATGTTTTTGGGGGCAAGAATCCAATGGTACCATTTTCAACTTAATTATATCTATCACATCTGTTATATAATTTTATTGGAAATTATCTAGGCAAATATTGGATTCAACACAATACTTTGAAGAGAATGTCTTAGTTCTGTAAATGTCTAGGTATAATACTGACTGCTACTTGGTCTAGTATTTGAGGCTAGGTGTACTGGTATCTGAGGCTAGGTATTACCGGTACTGAAGATACGTGTACATAAACAGTGTCATGTTAACAAGTTCAGCATTCACAAGTACATGTATGTTGTTGACTCATCGTCATGTGCAGTCCCCTTCACACACACAGAGGGCTGTGCACTGAAGGGCAGCCTTTTTGCACTTGCAGCGCCTCACACACCCTTTCTTGCACTTGAAGAAACCAGCTCAATGCAGCTGTGAGCTGCCTCAGTTAGCCTGGTCCAGTAAGGTGTGTACTGTCCTTCTCCAGTCCTTGACACCCAGTTGGTTGGTGGAGGGAGCTCTGGTGCTGGCAGCAGTATCTGACCCACACAATGTCCACCTTGATACACTGCCCTCTTGACATGTTCCTCCAGAGCTGCCTTCGTTGGAGGGATGAGCTGCACATTTTCTTCCTTGGAAGAGTTTCCTCCTGGCCTTGTCAATGTCTGTGCATTTGCTGGTTCGATCATACACAGGATCACGAACCTCTCGATGATCCGCATTGCATCGTCTGGTATGTCACGAGGTGCAGAGGACAGCAGCAGCGCCTCAGTGAGTTCTGGCAGTACCGTCCAGACTGCCCACGCAGTCTTCTTGCCATGTCTATGAAAACTAGACACAGTGTCGCATCCAGTTAGAGCATGGAACATTGGCAGTGCACGAGCTTCTCTCGTCCCAATCCAGCTGCTATTTCGTTGCTGCTAGGTATCGGAAACTCTGGCCTGTTCGAATGCCAGCCACAGTTTGTCTTCTGGTTGCAACTCCTGTGCCAGGGACACTGCCAGCACCACAACATCGGTGTCTACAGTCCGGATGAGTATTGCAGGGTGTCCATGCTGGACTGCGTGAGATGCATGCAGCAACATCCGACTGTCAGCTTCTTCATGGTTACATGGGGCGAGTGAGGTCAGATCTGGCAGTAGTGGCTTGCTGAGCACTGCCTCTCATCAGTAATGACGAGTTGCTTGTTCTCCTGGTCAAACCATTCATGAGAGCTGCTGAGAGGAACCTGAACAGCTCGGTCTTGTTGCTGTCCACTCGTAGGAAGTTCTGCCAGTTGCCTGGTATGGCTGCGGCAGCCACCACACGTCTCCGCACACCTTGTCCCCGCTTTGCACGTGTACTACCTTTCAGTGAATCAGCAAGGTAAGTATCCCAGACCAGATCCAGGCGTGACACTGTTTGCAGCTTCGTGGACATATATGGGATGAAGATCTGTTGTGCATACTCTTCAAAGGTCTTTGATGCAGCCGGCTTCAGCATCTGGACGATGGTTGCTCCATCAAGCACAATACAGGTCGTGACAGGAGTCTCTGTCTTTGCGTCGGAGACTTCTTCCAAGCATGTGAGGAGATCACTCTTGGTACCAGTGCAGAGGCTTCCACCATCAGACAATGCAGGAGGACATGCTGATTCTCGTGACAAAAGAACTCCCAAGGTTTCCATCCCTCGTCTGGCAGCCAATGTACAGGCGTGCGAAGAGTTCACGGTCATTCTTGATGGAGGCGAGCTGTTGCTGACCTATGCTCTGGCTTCTTGGAGTGGAAGTGCTGAACACCTTCAGCTTGTTACGAGGAATGGGTGCATCCACTGCCTTTTCTGTCCAACAGACACTCTCTGGTGAAAGCCTCGAACTGCTCTGGCCAATCTCTTGGCATTCATCACGGTCTCCACAGCAGCAGGATCTGCGATCTCCTTTGTGTCCAGTTTGACTACATCCTGACTCTCCTCCTCGAATGGGTTGCCCATCTCCTCTATGACACCGACGAGAGAGCGAACATCTTTCACAAATGAGGCCTGTACACTTGCGTCTGCGATCATGATGACGTGTGTCTGCTGTTGCCGTTCCAGTGTTGGTTCCCATCCTGGAGTCTTCGATCACCCTGGCAACTTCTGGTCCCGCAACCATCCAGCGACGTAGGGCACTAGGGTTGTCAGTGAGCCCAACTGCTCCAACGTCTCCTTTGATGCAGGCATTATTCTGCTCATGTGCCTGGTCAATCGGGATTGAAGAGAACACCCTCTGTGTTTTCTGAACGGTGAAGTGGCTTTCCCTGAATTTCCTGGCTACATCTGGGTGTTTGATGGTGAGTTCGGCCATGTCTTCAGGTGCACTGGTATCCACCTAGCATAGTGGGTGTGATCAGTGCATGGAACCAGGGGACCAGCTCTGTCAGAGCATCGAGGTACATCATTAACATCCCTGCCTGAGAGAACGCACATACACTAGAACCAACAGTTTCTAGTTCAGCACGGTTGCCGCGTGAAACTGGGGGATGTCTTCTCCTCTCTGGCAACACCAGTCTTCAAACTCCGGAAGGTCCTCTGCACTCCTGGTTTCTCCCAGACAGTAGTGGTTGTAGGCACGGTGTTGCAGGATGTCAGTGCTGCTGCAGTCACTTGATGTGCTCTTCTTGTGCGCAAGACATGGGATGCTCGCAGGAATGAGTCTGCTGTCCCTGCTGTCGCAATCTCGGTTGCACAAGTGCTTCACCCACCACTCCCTTTCAGCCAGTCCCCCAGTGTCCCAGTGCCGCCATCTCTATGTGGAGGCCACCAAACATCACCACTATTCTGGTCTTCACCATAGCTCTCTGGCCACTTCACTGTATCTGCTTGGCCAAAGCAAACAGTGGCTGATCAACGGTGACCACTGGTGTCTGTCCAGGATTCAGGTGTTCCACAGCATTCTTCACGACGTCCATTGAGTGCGGATCATGGCCACTGTGTGGGCACTCTCCAGGAAGAGTGGAAGCAGCAACGTGGACAGATGACTCGAGCATCTGGTGGCTGTCGTGCATGAAATGCAGCCCAAGAGTTGTTGTCTGTCATGTACCAGTGTTGTCTTCCAGGACTCGCTTTGCATTGCCTAGCCATTGGTATTCTTCATCAGTCTGCTGTTTGAAGTCTCCTCTGGTCAATGACGCCACTTTAGCAGCTGGGACAGGCGACTTTTGATGCTGCTAGTGACAGGGGTACATCAGTGTAGTAGTGCGGCAAGGGGGCGACTGTCTTGGACCGTGCATCCCCAGATCCTCCAACAATGACGATACTCCGATCCACTCCTTCACCAGTGTAAGAAGGATGTTGTATGAGGGAGATAGCGGTACCATGGAAGAGTCCTTTGATGTTGTTGCACTGGGGTTGTGATCTATGTTGTCTACAGCGGCAGTTGTAACACACTTTGCCACGCATCTTCGGAGGGCAGACCACTCGTTCTCTGTGAAACTGTTGGCAGATACTGTTGCCCATCTGTGCTGAGAGCTGGAGCACTCTATCATAGGAGATGCTCAGGCCAAGGTGTGACAGTCTGTCGACCAATTCCTTCTTGCGTGTATGAGCATGCAGCATCATCCCTATGTATATTGGAAGTGGGGTCTCCTGTGAACTGTGCCTGACACTGGTGATGATGTTGTGCCACGTTTTCGCTTGTGTTTGATGCTGTTGAACTTCAGTATCTGAGCTGTGGCAATTGCTGCAGGGTTAGTGTCTGCCATCTGTTCCTTGATGCTGGGTCTCTAGGATCATACTGACTAGGGCAAGCAGCAACGGTGGCACAGATTCTTCTTGACATACTTCAGGGAATCCTGTGAAGGGCTTGGCTTCTCCAAACATGTGACGGCGAACAATCTGTGCAGCATGGGCAAGATGGACTGCATCACTATCACTGTCCAGCTCGCAGGCTTTGGCAAGAGCAGCACAGACATCTTCTTCAAATGCCATCAGGATGTCTCTCCCCTTGGTGTGTGCCCGCATGTCAGGAAACTGAGCCAACAGTCTCTGTTTCAGTCGTGTGAGATGGACTCTCGTGTCGAGCTGGACTCCTAGCTGTTCCATGCTGGACTGATAGAGCTGGACAAGGTCAGCCAATCTGAATACTGGTGCCGTCTCCTCATCTTGTCTGGTTTCTTCAATGTAGAGGACGAGTTGCGAAGACAACTGCCGACATTGCTCGCTCTTGTTTTGTGTCCTGTGATCCTGTTGACTGGGCCTTTCTTGTGCGATTGTAAAGTCCTATCAAGCACGGTGGGTGATACTGGGCATCCAACGCTATCATGTCCCACCACTGAGACGGCCCAGAGTTCTGTATCACCAAGAAGGGTTGCACAGGCACGCACCGTTTGTCATTTGGAATGTTGCAGCTTTCCGAAGACTGTCAGCCCCAGCAGGTTGTTCACAGAAGAAACAATTTTCTGGGACCTTCTTTCTCTGTACTCGATGAGCGTGAATGTAACCTGGTGCGTTTGACATGCAGCTTGTTCCTCATCGCTCTCACATTCTTTCTTGAGTGCTCTCTTTTGTGCTCTGCAGTTTGGTGTTGTTGTACTGGAGCCTGCATGTCTGATGATATTTGGCACCGTGTGCAACATCGCAGCTTCAATGCCGACCATCATCGAGTCTTTCCAGGTGAAATGATCCTGGAAGCTCTCCAAGTTCACTGAATTTGACCAAGTTCTCTGCGAGTGAACTGTACCACTCCAAGTGCTTTTCTCTTTGATTGGTCAGGTTTGGTCAGTGTCCATCTTGTCCTCTTGACATATAAGGCATAACTTCCAGTCAGTTGTGTGGAGGTGCTGTGATGTTGATGGTGAAGTTCGCTCAACATCAGCTAGTCTGAAGCTCTTGGACATGGTGCAACTGTCTTCTGAATCTGCAACGATCACAATGATATAATGTTAACATTTGTTATATATAATAGAGGAGTTTCCTCCGCCATACTAATGGAGAGGAGGATAATTCCCTTATATCATAGAGCATTTAGCTTGGCACACTTAGGGAATTAGTTTTGTGAGATTATGCGAATTAAATTTTCACCCATACGGAGCAAGAAGAGAAATAAAATCACATAGATTCTTTAGTTAAAAAATATTCCCAAATTTATTGAATATTTACAAAACATTTGAATTCATAAATTCTTACAATATTTACACAGCCAAGATTTAAATATAATTCAGTCTAAACTCTTATTAGGTTGGACAGTACATTTTCCAGACATACCCCGTTCTTTTAATTACAGCCTTCGAGTTAAATACAGAACATGTCAAAACTGTCAGTGTGGAATACACACTTCACTCAAAATACTACTTTATATAAAACATTTCTAATTTAAAGCCTTATAGTAAGAATTTCAGATAAACCCCAAAAAAGTAAGACAGGTTGGCTATTAGACAACCTGCCTCTGTCGTGCCCACCAGACAAGTGGTTTTAGCCAGCACACATGTGTATCAGGTAAGCTTGTGCTGAGTACATCATACTGAACAACTCAGTGAGGCAGAACATAGCAGTGCACACCAGGGTGACCCCTTCATGCATAAACCAATTAACCTGTCCACTGCAGGCATATAGAAATGGTTATTTTCTGCATATAATAATAATATAGTTCAGTTCTATATAACAATTTCTGTTATCACCACTACCTACAACACTCACTACACTACTAAAGCTTTGTCTGGAATTTTGTGGACTAACAGACAAGCTGGGATCAAAACATTTCCTCCTTCCACCATTGAGTGTAGAGGTAAACATCATGGAAATTATATCATGCCCTAGATTTAATTCATGCTTACCCGTGTATTTGCTTCACTGGTTCACAAGGTCTTTTGCATACATGTAATTCAGACTCTTGTCTTCACTGCTGACCACACAATGTTGTCTAGCTGAGCCCAGATTGTATGTAATTAATCATTTATGTGGAGTCACAAGGTGATTTAAACACAGCCACACACAAAGAACACAGTTGATGTGGTCAACACACATGCAGCCTCTCTACTCTTTTATTTGGGTCAGGCTGTGATTAAAGAATGTAGTGGAGTCATGTTTGTAAACATTGTTAAAGACATGCTACAGTGCATGTTAAGGAAACAAGACAGATGGAAGCCTATACAAGAAATTTCTGTACTCTAGAAACACAAAAGATGGCTTAAAGGGTCTAGGAAAAGGGATTATGCATGTTTGGATTTATTGACAATATGAATTAATGTTACATAAAATATGCATATGAAAAACACAAATGAATGGGTCACTTTGTTCCTAATGGGATATGAATTTATATTTTAGACTGCCAGTATATATGAGCTTGTCTGAGTTGTTACTAGTGATTTAGTATAGTTTTTTTTTATTTATATTTACAGAACTAAGACATTCTTTTCAAAGTATGTGTTGTAATCCAATATTTGCCTCGAAATTTCCAAATAAAATTATATAACAGACTGTGATAGATAATATAAGTTGAAAATGGTACCATTGGATTCCTTGCCCCCAAAAACATACATTTAGATACCAGAATCAAGTCAATAGCTGCATTACGCCAGAGATAATAGCAAATGTAGATTTCAAGTGGCGGCCATTTTGAAATCCAATATGGCGGACATAAAGAGAGAATTTCAAGTGGCCAATATCTGAAAATGTTCGCAACATATTAATGTACATTTGTGCCAAATTTGGTGCTTGTATCACAAAATGCACAATTCTTTTGAATATTTGGCTAAGCCGCCCACTACCGATCTTTAATATCAGTGAGTGAGTGAGTCAGTGCTTATAAAGAGCTTTATATACTGGATATACTCGCAGTGTGTGCTTACACATTGTGTAAGCATACAAACCTTGTTTCCCCATTGTCTCAGGTTACTCACCTGCATTTGATTTTTCATTTATATTATTTTTTTCATTTGTAAATATTTTTATTTATGGATGCTTTCTGATGGTTCTGTGATTATTTTTTCCTGGTGTATCGACTTTGATGTCCATTGGCAACAAAAATACTGTGCTTCCCCAATCTGGGGTCACTCACCTGCATTTTTTTTTCATTTTTTAAAATTTATTTATATTTTCATTTGTGGATGTTGTCCGATGATTTGTGATTTTTTTTCTGGTGTCCTGGTTGGCACAAAAATTTTCACTTGCACAAAAAATTTCAGCTTTCAACGTCACCTGGAAGGCACCGATCTTTAATATCAGTCAGTGAGTCATTGGTTAGAGAGAACTTTATTACATATAAATATATATTTATATGTTGTTGTTGTTGTTGTTGTTCAGTCTTTCGGCTGCTCCCGTTAGGGTCGCCACAGTGGATCATCCGTATGATCTGCATACTGATTTGGCATATGTTTTACGCCGGATGCCCTTCCTGACGCAACCCTGGTCGCCTCTTACGACACAGGGAATAGGATTGGGTTTCGCCATGATTCCGGGCTGTCCTACACCCTCTCAGAGCGCAGCCCAGCGCAGAGCTCCGTCCTCAAGCGATCCTCCAACCCAAGCCTCCGAGTAGCCGGATTACAGGTGCACGCCACTACGCCCGGTATATATATTATTACAGTATGTGTTTGCAAATGGAATGAGGACGTGGAGTGTTTTCCCACCAAGTCTTGGGAATATATCCAGTGCTGCACACACAAACTCCTCCAAAGTCTTGCTTTCAAATTGCATTCAAGAGTTGACTTGTCCACAAAATCAATAAGATCTTCCTCAGCTCTTCATCATCTGACATTTTCTCCAAATTATAGGAATATGGATTCATGATCCATTCTTCTGAAATCTTCAGGTCTCCAGCAGCAAAATATCCATCAAACGATTCTGACCAGCATTTCCAAATGAGCCACAACTTCTTCACGCACAGTAGGAGTTATGGATCCAGCATCATCAACCATCTCTTCTAGTGGAGGAAAATTTGAGAGACTGCCTCTTTCCATCCTTCGACGCCAAAGATGTAACTTTTCTTTGAAGGAATTCAACTTTCACAAGCCTTCATATTTTTATCCCTTTTCCTTGAAGTAAATACTCAGGTCATTCATACGAGTGAATATGTCAGCTAAGTAAGCCAGCATTTGGGCGATTTCTGTGATTCCAATGCCCCAACCAGATCACATTCACGCTCCTCCAGGAAAACTTTGATTTCTTCCCGCAGTTCAAAGAAGAGGGTTAAAGCTTGTCCTCGTGACAACCAACGGAATCTGTGTGGAAAAGCAAAACTGAATGCTCACAACCCAGATCCTCACAAAATGATTTGAAGATGCGATGGTTCAAAGCTCTCCCCCTGATCCAGTTGATGATCTTCACACAAGTATCAAGGACTTTCTTCAAATTTGGAGGCAATGTTTTTGATGCCAAAGCATGCCGATGAAGCAAACAATGGGTAACTTGCAAGTCTGGAATCGCCTTTTCATCAATGCAGAAAATCCAGATTTATTTCCAAGCATTTCAGGTGCCCCATCAGTGCACACAGAACCAATGACTTTGATATCTAAATCATGTTTTGCAAAGAAGTCTTTCACCAGCTGCATCACATCCTTTGCAGTTTGTTTTTTGGCAGATCTTTACAAAACAGGAAATCTTCCTTCACAGCACCATCATTGACATACAGTATATACATATATATATATATATATATATACACACATACATATATAAGTGTGACAGACGCTTACATATGGAACCCTTTTGAATAAAGCGTTGACAGACACATGGACAGACGCTGATCCTTTAGTCATCGATTTCACTTCTGGAATCACCTGGTTATATTTATCTGATGTTTTATTTTCTTCCATTCCTCAGTTTTTACCTTGAAATGTGATAAACAATGTAAATGTCAAACAATTCTGGTCTTTTTGGCTCCAAGCCAGGGTGGGTGAAAGAGAGATCTGTATGAGTTATTTACAGTCTGGCACCCTGCCCTGCTCTTAAAACTCGTTGCATATTGCATCCAAGGCCACCTCCATTCATGGATCACTGACTTCCTCCACTTTCATAGTCAGCATGTAGCTTTTAATTGGATCCTCTCATCTCCTCTCCCTGTCATGGCTGAATCACCACTTTGGCCGAGTCCTATTGCTAATGTTCATCAATGATCCTTCTTACTCTATGGAAGATTCTCTTCATCTTTTTGCTGCTGACTTTTCCCTCTGTTGTAACATCGCTCACCCTTTAGTTCAGCCTGCAGCAGCTTCTTCCCTCTGTGCATACCTTGATAGAATCATGAGCTGGTCCTACACTTGGAATATGTTGTTCAATCTTGAAAAATTTAATACTCTCACTTTGTCTCTCCAGAAAGATCATCTGGCGAATGCTTTCATCTGCTTCCTTAGCAATCCTGAAGAGATCAGCCATGATCTTTCTTCGGCAAACCACATATCTGAGTTGGACTCCATCCTCAGTTGCCGACTGGACATCCTTCATCGTGCAAAGTCTCTCCTTGGCACCTGTGAAAGTCTATATAATTGCAAGGCCTTCATTCACAGCTTGATGGAATGCTTCTGGGCTGGCACCCCTGCTTCACATCTTGTTCAGCTTGACGCTGTGGAAATCAAGGCCTTGAAAATCATTGGTACCTCTCACGATTAAGTTGGGTCTCTGGGCCTATCACTTTCACATTGCAGACAGGTGGGTGATGTCTCTGTCTTTTATAACCTCCATTCTGGTCTTGCACCATCTGCCCTTTCTGTGGTCTTTCCCCCTCTCCAGGTTTCCGCAGTGCCCCCTTTCTTGCAAATCTCCCAAAATCCATCCTCATTGCTCACCTCCACTCATTTGTCCTTTTTCCCCACCTGTGGAATCAAGTTGCTGACTGGGCATAAGGATCATGTGATCATAACATTGTTTGCACAAGGATTCTGTTCAGAGTTAGAGTTCAGGATAGTAGGGTAAGG
>CM068963.1:30701769-30739828 GCA_035128595.1 Eptatretus atami | reverse complement strand
TTTGCTTTTCGCTCACCGCATCACTCCCCACACCACAACGGGGGTGACACCAGCTAAGCTGCTGATGAAACGACGTTTGCGTACAAGACTGGATTGTCTAAGACCAGATGTGATGTCAGTCGTGTGTCAAAATCAGTGGAAACATAGACTTCATCATGACAAACATGCTTTAAAGCGCTGTATAAACATCAGGGACCCGGTGTTTGTGAAAAACCTTTGGTCGCGGAAAGTCTTGGCTACCAGGGAGGGTTCACCAAAACGAAGGACCGTTGTTCTACAAGATCAAACTCGAGGACAATCGAATCATCCGGAGGCACCTTGATCATGTCCGGTATCGGTCTTGTGATCCTGTCATCTTCATGAATGATGTCTCACCACTTCCTGGACCTGTGAAGAGCGACGTTGGTGCTGCAGATGGTACTGCACCACTCCCTGAGGCTGACCTCCATAACGCTGTTGCAGCGCCACCAGCAGGTCTGTCGGCTTTGTACTCCGACGATCATCAAGAGTTCCAAAGGTGCCTATCCGCCTCGATTTGTAGCCAATACTCATATATTCATGATCTTTGTATTATTTACGAGTGTCTTCATTACTCTTGTTTTCATCTTTAATGCATTTTCACACTTAATGGAAGGGGGGAGATGCCATGTATCCATGCATGAGATCAATCGGAAGTGCAGTCATCGCGAGGCGGGAACATGGCGGCACGAGGAGGCTGGACTCATGAATGGTTCTGAGGTTTCTGTGTGTTGAGCACAATAAAAGATTGATGGTGCATTCAAACTGCTTTCCCTGCTTGATACATTACACAGTGTTTGCAGGTCAATTGTTATGTTACCATGGAGACAACTTTGCAGTCTCAGACAAAAGGTTGTTGCGGCTTTCATTACATGTATCGAAGCACAGCAGCACATGGCTACAAAATCTTAATAAAAACGTAAATGCAGAATTTGATGTGAATGTACATATATTGAACTCAACATTTTTGGTTATTGTTTTTTTTAATAGGTTCTAAGGTTCGTGCAAGAGCTGTTGCATGCAGAGAGAGGCGTAAGGTAACACTGGACTTGAAATCAGGAAACCACAGCCGGTGCAACCAAGGGCTGGCAGGAGAGCCTAGAGCAGGTGGGGGGGGGGCTTTCCTAGTCGGAGGAACAGCTGTTGTTAAACTTGCCACGGGCAGTTTATTTGCATAGTGATGTGTTGTGTTAGAAACTTAAAGAACACACAACACACACACACACACACACACACACGATTAAAAAAAATTTTTAAATGTAAAAACAGAGGGATGAAATCTCTAAAAAACAAGGAAGGAATCACATCACATTATAAGACCACAATATGACACAACAATCTTCTTACAGATTACCATCATGATATCTTTTGACATTTCACTTTTGTTGTGGGATTGTGATGGAACACATCAAAAGAACCCGTCAAAAAAAACAAAAAAACCATGCCACGTGCCCCCATCTTGGCCCATGGGCCGGAGGTTCCCATTGCCTAGCCTTGGGTATGCCGGATGCATGCATACTCACTCCTGAGCTATTTCGCCTGGGTTAAAATCTCAGCTGAGCTATAAACTGAGTCATCCTGGTGTTTTCATGGAGGGTGAGGCATTAATGTTTGTGTCGTCCCTTGGATGAACATTAAGCTGGGTGTCCTGTTTGCCAGCATTAGTTGGTGGACATTAAAGAATCCATTGAGTCTTTCACGAAGAACAGGCACCATGGTACAGTATCGCCAGCACCATGGCCAAATTCGAAATTCCTGCTGTTCCTACAGGGATCCTACAGGTATGTTCCTACATCAGCGGCACAGCCACAACCCCAACAAATAACACTTACTGACAGCCATATGTTAAGTCTGGTGTTGGTTTCATGGTTGAGGTGGCTGGCTTAAGATCTTAGGACTTAGGGTCTTGAGTTTGAGTCCCTGTTGTTCTGTTGAATTAACACTAGGTGGGTTGACTCAGCCTGTTATCCTTCTGAGGTTAGTAAAATGAGTACCAGCTTACTGGTACTGTGACACTGCATCAGTGGCACAGCTGTGCTTCCAGGAGAATTCTGCAGACAGCAGCCCCAGGTTGCATATGAACCAACAACAACAACAGCAACAATGCATGTGTTGAATATGAAAGAAGAAGAGGCTGGTGACCTTTGAGTAATTCATGTAACCTATAGGTGTTTCTTATGACATCGCTATGACATTGTTACCTCCGTCACCAAAGGTGAAGGAGGTTATGTTTCATCCCTGTCTGTCTTTGTTTGTTGCTTGCAAAATTGAAGATTTTTCAAGTATATTGGTCAGTCGATTTTGTTATTCTGTTTGTCTGTTTGTTTGTCAACCAATGACAGGCCACAATTCTAAACCAATCTAGTCTGAACTGAGAAGCCTATTGATTTTGAGGTCAAGGGTCAACTTTCTAAAATCATTATTTTTCATCCGACTGACTTGAAAGTTAAACACGATTTGCATATTATGTCACTGAATTGGGAAACCAACAATTTTAGGTCAAAAGGTCAAAGGTCAACTCAAGGTCAAACTTCTAAAATCATCAATTTTCAACTGAAAAATCATCAATGCAGTTGCACATAGTCTGTTTAACTCCACAATCCAGACTGATTGTGTAGCAGACAGACTTTCGCAATGTCAAATTCCTCTTCTCATTCCCTCTGGCTTCTACTTCTTCACTACTTCCTGTTCCTTTCACTTCCCTGGCAACACCGCTCTTTTCAACTCGAGGTAGCTATATGAACAGTGCTTACCTATTTCACTCCAATGCAATTTTTATTTTTTTTTTAATCTGATCCAGGACACTGTTTTTTTATTACTTATCATCCCATTTCCATGAAATAGATTTATTAAGAAGACCTGACAAAATCATTTTTTTTCTCCCATTTTCTTAGCTTCCCTCCCCTGTTTGGGTAACGGACAGACTTTTCCAATCTCCAAATTCCCCTCCATCTTCACCATCCAATATCTTTCCATATCATTTTTAAAACAGGAAGCAAGAGGGTTCACCGTATATGATAACGTCATTGATAAGGTTGAATATTTACTTTGTTTCCATTTTTGTGCAACTTACCTGCCTTAAAACAAGTTTCTTTCATACTTAATTTGGGCTTATTCAATGATTATCTGCTTTTTCTAAACATACGTCCGATGCATTATTCTACATTGCACTCTTTTCTCTGTTTTTACTCTCTTTTATACGTTCCTGTTTTTAACGGGCACTCACTTATTGACTGTAGAAATGGAATTTGCTCGCAAGCCACATATGTATTTGCTAAGTTAATCATCACCACAGCTGCAGTTCATGTGTGAGAGGAAGCACTGGCGTAATGTGGTTTCATTGTCTGTCTGTTTCGTTGCATGGGATTATTAAAATACAACACAAGTCAGTAAATAAGCTTCAGGCCAGGGGAACAGCTGTGCTGCTAATTTTGTATCAAAAGTTAAAAAAATCTTCATCAGGTGCACTGTTTTGAGTTTATCCTACAATCTAATGCGCTTGACATCCAATTTATTTATTTCTTTTTTGCTATTGCGAGTGTTTGTGAAAGCAACTTTTAATTTTTGGACTACAGTTGATGCAACAGTGTTATTTACCGTAATATAATGCCATTGTAAACTTTGGAATATATCATAGAGCATAATGATAAGACTACATTGAAACACGATAAAGGTTTTCCATTTGTAAAGATGATTCGACCCAGTTTGGATTGGTTTCCTCTTTTCCATGACAACGTCAATGTTTTTGACCATCACCCTAACTTTATACATGTGTGCAGCAAAGTTGTAAAGCAGGTTGCAAATCCATATAGCAAGTCTCTGTGCACATGCACTTGTAACTTTTGATCACACAAGTGTTCATCATAACCTTATTTTTGGCACAAATTAGGGAAAGGTTTTCTCACATGTTTTTATGTTCATGCTTTCGGTACAAACATTCAATTACCTTTCTCTTTATGTAAAAACACACAACAAGGAAGTTACTTACATGATAATGTATGCTGATAATCACATGGTTCTGCACAATAGACATGGTTCTGCACATATGAATGAAATTGGAACATTTTCCATTGTAATCTGTCACGCTCAGACTTATTTATTATTATTATTATTATTTTTTGGATACATAGTGGAAGAGTTATAACACATAACTGCTCAGGATGCAACGGAACAAAAGGAACAGTAGAAAGAGAGGGGGCGTCCAGCAGCAGGGTTGAGGGACAAAATATAGGGAGATGGACGAATAAGAGATGTGGGGAAGAATGAGGGTTGGGGGAGGATGCACAGGTTGGACAAAATTGGCACAGAAGGAAACTCTTAGGAAGGGAAAATGATAAATATTGAAAGAGGTGGGCTTGGGGAGGGGGATGGGGAAGGGTTCATGAGATTAGAAAAGATCATGGTTTTGGATTGGGGATTACATGAGATGATGGTGAACAGCTGTCTTGAAGACCTAGAGGAAAGGATGAGATTGAAGATAATCTGGAAGTTGGTTACTTCCACATTCTATGGAGGCAAACTGTGGAGAATGTGGAGGCAAACTTAGAAACATGGTTTGCCCACGAAAGATTATGGCTGATAGTGAGACCCAATAATTTGAGTGACAACTTCTTCAAAAGGATTGTAAAGAAAGTAGATGGGAGGGTTTGCCAGATGGTCCTTTTGGGGAGAGACAGAGACAGAGACAGAGACAGAGAAGAGACGGTGAGAGAGACATTTGGTCAGGATTTAAAGATATATCCCAAGTGTTTGACCAATTGTTGATTCTATCTAGGTCTGAAAAGACAGAAGACGCTGCGTCTGCCTATTTGAAAGATGAGGGATGTCATTGCAGAGGGTGGACATTGGCAAATCGAAAAGGGGATTTTCCAGAGAGTCAGAGAGATCGTTGATGAAGATTAGGAATTGGACTGGACCCAGAACACTGCCTTGGGGCAAACAAGCCTTGGCAGGGAAAGAGATGAAAGGATTCCGTTGAGAGCCACACATTGGCTACGGAAGTAGAGGAAGTCAGTAATCCATGTGTGGAGTTGCCTTTAATGCCATAGACAGAGAGTTTGGAGTAATGTGTGTGTGTGTGTGGTGTGTGTGTGTGTGTGTGTGTGTGTGTGTGTGTGTGTGTGTGTGTGTGTGTGTTGCAAATGCATAAGTGTGTTTTCATCTGAAACACATTATAGTTTTGTTTCTTCAAATTCTGAGATCAGAAACTCCTTCCTGTACATTTCTGACATCGCTCAACAGGCTTTGTTTAATACCTTGCCTTAATGCCCACACTGAAACATCTATTCCATAACGTAACCCTTCTGTTGGCAGTGCACCAGAGTGGAGGTTTTTATTCAGATGTGATTCATTTGAGGATGAACGGATGAGAAATGGGGACACAACTGAATGAGCCATCCTGTGATACATTCTGTATATTATGTGTCTATCTTCATCCAATTTATGTTGCTATTCTTGTAAAAAAAAAAAAGGAAATAATAAAAGAAAAGAAAGTACATATATATATATATTGTTACGGCTGTGGAAATTCGCGAACACCATCCAGGTCCCATAGGTGAGGTATTTCTGAAGTACATGTGTAGTTAGCTCCAACCCGTTGTATAGAGGGATTAATGTGATTCATTCGGGCTGCGATCCTTTGAGTTAGGCGTTTTTCTGTTCTACCTTTGTTTTGAGCCAACCACGCCAACAACAACAACAACGCCAGCAGCCACAACCTACCTTCACCACTCGCTACCGCAAACCTCACATCACCGCCATTCCAAACGGCACCATGGCCATCGGACACTGCCGAAAACCTCCCACCTTCTCCTACGGCCATTCCCGCACCACCTGTGGGCACCGAGCGTCGGGCTATCTTCAGCGATACACGCGAGCCGCGAGTGCAGATGGCGGTTTTTCCGAGGAGAATTCGGATCAGGAATGCTACACGCCCACATCTGATCCATCCAATTAGGAAGCGCGGGGCGGCTTGGCCCGCCTCCAGACGCGCCTGAGGGAAATCGGATATGCAAATTTGAGGATCAGGAAGATTCACGCCCCTTTTTCTCCATCCAATCGGCGAGCGTGGCTCCGCCCTGAGGTCGTTTGGATCCGAGAATTTGCATATGGTGGGTTCCTGGAGCCGATAAAAAGACGAACACGGCCGGGCGCGGGCGGTTCTCTTTCTCTTCAGTTGGTTCGCAAGAAAGTTGTCGTCGAGGTTCCCTGTCTGCTGTCTGGTCGGGGAAGAGGTCCTGCGCTCGCGCTTGGCGAGCGACCTGCAAACGGAGGCACGGACCGGAGACGCGCGGCGTCGGTTGTGGGTGGACCTGCGCGTCCGCGAGAAGTGCCGGAGAGGGTTCGCCGGCCGCGAGAGAGAGGTCGGGGCCAGGCGCGGCACGCTGACGTCGCGGGAGAGGGACTCACCAGCCAGACAAGGGAAGTCGCCACTTCTTTCTTCATTTCTTTTGGGTTCTGTGTGAACGTGCGTGTCGGCGCCATGTCTTGTAAAGTAGTATTGTTTTAAGTGGTCCGTGTGTCGCGTATTCGGTTGTAGCTCTGCGTCCTCGTTGCTTTTGTCGTTCCTTCTTTTATTTGATATATGTGCATTTCTTAATTATTATTGTTGCTATAAATATTTGCTATACGTGTGCTCTATGTGTCGTGTTGTAAATAAAATGCTTGTCTGTTGAATTCTTCCCCCGTGTCGCTGCGTCCTTCCTTCGTTGGGTCTCCATCTTGTTTCACGTAAAGGGTTCGTCGTGGGCGCGGGCCGCCCGATAATTAATCTGAACCGTCAACGCCGACGATAACACCGCTCGGTTATCCCGTTAGCCCGGAACGAGCCGCTTAAGCGGATCGTGTCCGAAGTCGGCCTGTGGCGAGGTACAACCCCTCGGTAGGTTACCCGTGCGGGTACTTAGGTATATCGACTTTCGGCGATTCACCCTATTCCGCGCGGGTAGAATGCGGACTGGGTTGTGGTGAGGCGAAAGGTCCACCGTGACTGGATCCGGCGTTAGCCGGGAGGGTCACGACTGAATTGTCCGTCCGGTGGCGACGCGGTCGCGATTCGAGTCACGTGGCCGATCGCACGCCGACGGGCGCGAATTCGCAACAATATATATATATATATATACTGTATATTTGATCTTCTCATGCAGAAGATAAATATTACATGAGGAGTTCAAAAAGTTCTGCGAATGAGATCATCACAATATATATATATGTAATGCGTATATATGCATTATATATGTATATATGTATATGTATGTATATGTATATATATGTATATGTATGTATATGTATATATATATATATATATATATTATATATATATATATATACATACAGGGGGCTGCAAAAGTAGGTATACAGTAATGAAAAACAAAACGTGCGAAAAACAATACCTACTTTTGCAGCCCCCTGTATGTATATGTATATATATATATATATATTATATATATATATACATATATATATATATTAGGTGGTCGCGAGACTACCGTTATTCTCAGCTTTTCCGTCTGTCTGTATGTATGTAATGGACAGCTCTGGAGGCCAGAGGAGTCAACCGATTTTGATGAAACTTGACTGGTAGGTTCATACCAGGATCTAGTTGTATGCTTTTGAGCACCGTTGCTATGGACGCCACTGTTGCCTAGCAACGGGACTTTGAAATTTTTGAAAAAATCTGAAAAATATTTTATAATATTTTTCGAAAATCAAAAATCGGCTTCCGCACTTTTATGCGCACTATAATCACCCTCTTTGTCAAAAATTTTCAGCCCGATCCGTCAAAAACTGTATGACTAGTATGCAATTATATAGTGACCACCCATGTCGCCTACCGGCTTGTGTGTGTATATATATATATGTACTGTATATATGTATATATATGCATATATATATATATGTATATATATATGTGTATATAATTGTATATAATATATATATGTATATATATGTTATATATATATATGTAATAATGTATATATATATGTATTTATTATATATTATACATATATATGTGGATATTATATATATATAATTTATATAATATTATATATATATATATATTATATATTATACACAGGGTAGCCCGAAAGTTAAGTTACCCCTGATAAATTTCTCGCACTTCCTCCATCCCTTCCCCTCTGCCCTCGCCCCCTTGCCCGCTATGGTATGCGGAAACACTGACTCAGAAAAATGATGGAGCACATACAGATACAATGACAAATTAATTATTGTAAGTACTGTTCAATAAAACCTGTATATTAAAGAGTTCAAGAACAATGCTTCACTGGGAAGGGGTAAAGTGACTTTCAGGCCACCCTGTATATATATATATATATATATATATATATATATATTATATATATATATATATATATATATATATAGCCTGGTGTTGGCACAGTGGTTAGGGCAGCGGCTTGGGATCCAAGAGTCCTGAGTTCAAGCCCCGTTCGGCCACTGAATTAATACACCAGGGGTTGACTCAGCCTGCCATCCTTCCGAGGTCGGCGAAATGAGTACCAGTATACTGGGCCGGTGTATACCCGGTTAAAATAGGTGTATCATATCCCTGTGGCGACCAGGGTTGCGTCAGGAAGGGCATCCGGCGTAAAACATGTGCCAAATCACTATGCGGATCATACGGATGATCCGCTGTGGCGACCCCTAGCGGAGCAGCGAAAGAAGAAGAAGAAGAAGATATATATATATATACAGGGTGAGTCAGAAGTCGCGCCCAATTTCTGTCAGTTGATTGTTTGTTTGCCATTTGTATTACAGTGTACAAGAAGGTAGAAATAAATGAATGACATGTTTATCTAACCATTTATTCAAGAAAAAATTATTACGGAACTGTACCAAGCTGTTTTGCTTGCAATTTTCAAAGTGCCCTCCCTCGTGATCGATGCACAATTGCAGCCGAGCAGGCACAGAGCGGCACACACGTCTGCAGAGTTCGATATCAATTTCTTCAAACTTTGCAGTGATTTGAGCCTTCAATTCCTGAATGGTACGAGGCTTTTCACAATAAACAAGGTCTTTCATGAGCCCCCAAAGAAAGACATCTGGAGGTGTAAGGTCTGGGGAGCGTGCCGGCCACCGATCGGACGGCGGCGGCCGATCTACTTTCTGGGAAAGTTTTCATCAAGGAACTGACGAACATAACGTCCATAATGAGGTGGAGCTCCATCATGCTGGAAAGAACAGTCCTGATCTTGTACCCTGGACCCAAAGAAGGTTTGCAGCATATCCAGGTAAATTTCTGCAGTGACAGATCCCTCAAAGAAAAAGGGTCCAATCATCCCGAATGGAGATATGGCTGCCAAAACTGTCACTCCAGGTAAATTTACCTCCTTCTCAACTGTCACTCTTGGGTTATTCGCAGCCCAGGAGACATAATTGTGTCTGTTAATTGTGTCATTAAGCTCAATTTGGTGCAAATTCAGTAACTTTCCAATCTCTCAGCAATAACCTGCAACACAAAATCAAAAATAAATAAATTACGAAAATTAATAATCTGCAAGACAATTATTAACAACATGACTTCCCAGAAAGAATCTGACAGCTGAAAAAACAGAAATCGGGCGCTAACTTGAGCGCAATATATATATATATATATATATATATATATATATATATATATATATATATATATATATATATATATCAAATGACTGGCATGTCTTGGACCATTATGAGTACTGTATGTCATTTCCCTCGTTTGAGTATTGAATTTGATTTTATGATTATTTTGTTATGGTTCATGGCTCGTGTTGTTATTATAAATGTGGCTCAATGGAGGTAAATGATATCAATCACATCCAACAAATCACATGCAACATGAATGTATATCAAACAACCTTTGCTTGTGAATTGACATCCAGCAGCCTCTGAGCCTGCCAATAGAAACAAGGAATTGGACAACGGAATTGTTGTAATTTTCCGTTCAAAATCATCACCAAGAACCAGCTAGGCTGAAACACGATGTTCTTTGGGTCATTTCCAAAACAAATGCCAAGGAATTATGTTTTCCATCCATTGCATACAACAGAATTCCTTGAACTTTTTTTTTAATATATATAAAAACTTCCTCTTTTACGTGAAGTATAACAAATGTACCTTGGACAGTAAGATATTTTGGATAACAAAAAATATAAAAGTGAAAGAGGATTTTGTCTTTATTCCTGGGTTTCTAACTTGGGAGACAGTCAACTTAAGTGCTATAGGCCTTACTTCAAGAATCACAACCACCTCATGAAGAAGTCTGCATTCCATATCAAAGGGTTTCTTTGTTCAAAAAGGCCTTCAATATCGAATAATATTGAAAATAACATGAAATCCTAAAAATAGTACAATTCATGCTGATGAAGAGACAAAACCTGCTGACATGAATTGAAACCCTTCACGGCCTCAATCAAAGCCATCATTTCAAATTGCTGCACTGATTGAAGCTGTACTCAGGTATGGGTAAAGAACATTCGGGAAACTTGCTCTCAGCTGGAAAGCCTTAAACGTGATTTTAATGTATGGTAGGAAACAAAGCACGTGTGACAGGGAAAACTGATTTGAAACAGCTCTCATTGTGTGAAAGAATAATTTCCTGCTAAGGAAGATAGATAACAAGGGCAGTGTCTCATGTGGGTTTCGAGATTTTAAAACTGTTTCAAATCATATTTTTTTTATATTTTAAAGAAAACCTTTTTAAGCAGCCTCATTAAGAAACGACGCAACACCAAAACAAGAAAAAGAGCAATCAGAGATTGCAGACCCTTGCCAGGACTTGTTTTGTGTGGTGTTTGTGTAGTTTTGTGTACTGATGTGTTACATAATTAATGAGAGACATAACTAGAACTGCCACTTTATAACTGCTGGCAGTGATGACCGGGTACCAAGACGTCCCGCTTTGATGCAACCCCACTTTGATCGGACACCTGACCTTGACCCATGATGTTTTTCATTATTACCTCCGCCACTGAAGGTGAAGGAGGTTATGTTTTCACCCTTTTCTGTCTGTTTGTCTGTTTGCCTGTCTGCATGCAGGATATCTCAAAAAATTGTAGACGGATTCGGGCGAAACTTGGTGGACACGTTGGTTGTGTGACAAGGAAGAATTGATTGAATTTTGGTGAAGATCTGAAACCGGATCCAGATATAATAATTTTTTAAGCAATTCTTCACCATTGAGCGATAGGGCTGAACTCATATATAGCACGATATCTCAAAAAGTTGTGGACGGATTCGGATAAACTTGGTGAACAGGTCGGGTGTGTGACCACAACAAATTGATTCCATTTTGGTGAAGATCCAAATCCGGATCTGGATACGAGAATTATTTAATTGTTAAAGTGATTCTTGACCATTGAGAGATAGGGCCAAAAACGATATTTCGCACGATATTTCAAAAATGTACTGGGGCCGATATATTTCGTGGATCAGCCATTATGTGGTGGAGGTATGCGCTCTACCAAGTGCCCTTCTGGTTATTCAATTGAATTGAGAATGGGATTAAAATAAATTCAATTCAGATCAAATGGACGCCCAAATAGGTAGGGTCTTGCATTGGAATCATCAGAAGGAACCCAAACAAGCAAAAAGATGAAGTCATCAGGAGGAACCTAGATAGGATTTGCATTTCAGATGCTACTCCTCTACCTTCAAACGCATCCAGGCACAGCCAAGTGATAGATAACATAGATAAAAAATAGATAAAATAGATAAAAAATCAGAGCCTTGTTTTTTTTAAAAAAACAACCCACATCAAAAAATTAAATAACTCTGGCTGCCAGACAATGTGTCCGATCAAGATGATATTTAAAAATGTTATTCGCCATCACTACTAAATCACAATTGTCAAGTTTCACTTTGATTTATTAAGCATTTTCTGAGAAAACATTATTTAATATCTTTCTTAAATCCAATATGGCTGCCAAACCATGTGACTTAACAATTATTCCTGAACAACCTTGTATATGTATGTTTTGGGGAACATTTATGTGAAGCACACCCTCGATCTGTCCAGCTGTTCTGGAGAAGAAGATTTAAAAAATGTTTTAGGGTAAATCCAATATGGCTGCCAAACCATGTGACATATGACATCATATCTGTGATCCTTTTGTTCCTCATGGATAGGCGGTCATATATGTAAAGTTTTTCCTCGATCTGCTCAGCCATTTCAGAGAAGAACATTTTTTAAGGTTTTGTTTAAAAAAAAACAATATGGCTGCCATATCACGTGACTGATTACATCATCAAAAAATTTTGTGGACCATTTATATCCCTAGATGACCCTCAAAAATTTTCATACTGATTGGATGTACGTCGACATATGCAATTATGTTGTCATAACGAAGGCACCTTTGATGTCATTAAAAAATCAGACATTTCCCATGAGGAATACTTGCTATGTTGAAGTTTCAATGATTCCTTGGTGCAGTTTCAGAGATACAGAGGTCCAAAGTTTTCCGTTTTTCCAACATGGCTGCCACACCACGTAACCTATGCCGTCATAATTATCATTATAACTTTCTACAGGAGTAGAACTTCACCAATGGTGAAAATTTAGTCTCAATCCAGCAAGTGGTTGTGGAGAAAAACATGAAAGTTCTGTGCGGACAAACAAACAGACAGACAAACGGACCCAAGTGCAATACCCTTTCCTTCAGCGAGGATAATAAGCTGGAAAATATCAAAAGAACCAACCTACGCAACTGAGCAATGCCGCACTTGGTGATGCAATGCTCTGTCTGCTTGATAACATGTTCTAAGATCATGAACAGTTCCTGACAATGTGACAGTTTGCACTCAGGTCGGGAATCAAACTCAAACTAGGCATTGACCTCTGAGCTGACACGAGGCATCCAGTTGGTCAGTAATTTTATCCTGAACTATATCATGACATCACTCCTTATACTGATTAAACTGTTGACATCAAGAATGGTCATGTATGGTCGTATGGTTATTAAATTATATTTAGTGGAGATAATAAAAAGTGTTTTTTTGTTTTTATTCATTCATAATATGCCCTTTGCCACCAAAACAAGCTCGAATGAGCTAAGATCCTCGTCCTCTTAATGATGACGTCATAAAAACGAATATGACTGTCTCATGTTGATGCATCAGGTTTGCGATAAATTATCTGTGCTAATGCCCTGTTCGATTCCTGCAAACAGAATTCAAAAAGCTTGCCTAGTTCGGAGATAATTTTTTAGGCGATTTCCATTAGCGGAGATATTTTGACGTCATAACTTTTTTTCTAGGAGGAATTTTCAAAATCGGAGATCGTTACTGTCTGCGCAGGGTATTTTACATATTGTTGCGAATTCGCGCCCGCCGGCGTGCGAATGCCACGTAACTCGAATCGCGGCACGTCGCCCACCGGACGGACAATTCAGTCGTGACCCTCTCGGAACAACGCCGGGAGCTAGTCACGGTGGGGGTTTAACCTCACCACATCGTGCCAATTGCCCACCCGCGCAGGATAGGGTTGCTCGCCAAATTCGATCTACCTAAGTACCTGCGCGAATGGTCGACCGGCGATCGTACACGCCACAGGCCGACTCCGGACACGAACTGCTTAAGCGGTCCGTTCCGTGTTACAGTGATAACACGAGCGGTGTTATCATCGGCCTTGACGGTTCCGATTAATTACCGGGATGTTGCACCCACTACGAACCCTTTACGTAAGCAGGATGGAGAGTCAATTAAAAGGAAGGAGACGAAGCGAAACGGGCACAGTTCAACATGCAAGCACTTTATTCCGCGGCACACCGAAAGCAC
Organism: Eptatretus atami; assembly: GCA_035128595.1. Lineage (NCBI taxonomy): Eukaryota > Metazoa > Chordata > Myxini > Myxiniformes > Myxinidae > Eptatretus > Eptatretus atami. Next base: position 30,726,037 of record CM068963.1, on the reverse strand, counting down.
GTATATACAGCCATACACAATCAAAATGCACATAATGCAAATGTAAGAGTTAAAACCGACTACGCGCACATACGGCAACACTTATACAGTTTTACTTCACAGACGGCCGCCAACACACATTTACACAAAAGCGAAGGAAAGAAGCCACCCTCACAGACAAGGAGGCAGACAGGCCCATAGGCCAAATGTGCGCGTGACCTGGAGGAGAGCGCCAGGTCCGCGAGACCGGGGAGGTCTTACCCGCGTCCTCGTGACGCGTTGGCGGCAAGCCGCAAATGTGGCCGTGCGCTGTGCCCCGACTCCGTGCCCTTGGCGGTTTCGTTGGCACCACGTTTGGAGTGGGGTGGGAACGGGGCCCCTTTTGCACTATCTCAGCGCGCGGGAAAGGGGGAATTGTTGATGCCCTGGGGGAGGGGAGTGGCTGGCTGGCTTTGGTCCCGCGACGAGACGAGCGATCCCCACACCCAACCTCGTCGGCCGACCGCCGTCCTTCCTGCCTCGCGACCCGAGCTCCCTTGCTTGCAGTTCCACCGCGCACTCGACTCCCTCCGCCAACGCAACGCTCCTTGTCCCCCAAGAGCAACCTCTGCACGACACTCTCCAAGCACTCCAAAACCAACTCATCCCAATTCGCCTTGCGCTCGCCTTTTTATAGGCGGCAGAGCAGCCAATATGCAAATTTTAGGATTAGAACGCGATTGGAGGCGGGGCCACGCCGCCCCCCCCAGTCAGCCATTGGTCGGGCAAAAATGGGCGTGAACCTCTTCTGATCCTAAAATTTGCATATACGGACTTCACATACACACGCTTGGAGGCGGGGCCAAGCCGCCCGCGCTCGCTAATTGGACGGAAGAAGTGGCGTGAAGCGTTTCTGATCCGAATTTTCCCTTGGAAAGGCCGCCATTCGCGCTCGCGGCTCGGTGCGTTCGGCACCAATCGCCGAACGGGCCCGAGACAGCCCGACGTTCAGTGTTCACAGGTGGTGCGGGAATGGCCGTAGAAGCGATGATGTGGGATGAATTCGTGATGTAAAGGCGAAGTGGTGGAGGTCTTCTGTGGTGAGGGTTGGCGTTGTGGTTGTTGTCTGCGCGGTTGGAGCGTGGTTGTAGTTGGTGACGATGGCTGGCGTGGTGGTTAAGGTGGTTGTTGTGTGATGGCGGTTGAGACGTGGTTGGTTCAAAATAACGACAGAAAAGAAAAAATGGCTAACTCAAAGCGTCGCAGCCCGGATGAATCACATAAATTCCCTCTATACAACGGGTTTGGGCTAACTACACATGTACTATCGAGATATCTCACCTGCGGGCCTTTATGGTGTAAGGCGAATTTCACAGCCGTAACAATATATATGCAAGTTTCAGGAAGTTTCGATGAAAACTGTAGGCTGTGAAACAAACTAGTTTTGGAGATAATGGTATAGGCGATTTCCATTAGTGGCGATATTATGACGTAACTTTTTTTCTAGGAAGAATTTCCAAAATTGTAGATGGTTACTGCCTGCGCGTGGGCTTTCTGCATATACATGCAAGCTTCACGAAGATCCAATGAAAATTCTGGGTTGTGAAACAAAAAATGTCAAAAAATAGGAATGACGTCATAAAAATTGATATGACGTCATAGTGATGTATATGTGCGGGGATTCATCTCTGCTAATGCCCTGTTCGATTCCCGCAAACAGAATTCAAAAAGCTTGCCTAGTTTCGGAGATAATTTTTTAGGCGATTTCCATTAGCGGAGATATTTTGACGTCATAACTTTTTTTCTAGGAGGAATTTTCAAAATCGGAGATCGTTACTGCTGCGCAGCGTATTTTACATATATATGGCAAGTTTCAGGAAGTTTCGATGAAAACTGTAGGCGTGAAACAAACTAGTTTCGAGGATAATGGTATAGGCGATTTCCATTAGTGGCGATATTATGACGTTAACTTTTTTTCTAGGAAGAATTTCTCAAAATCGGAGTGGTTACTGTCTGCGCTCGGTTTTCTACATATGTATGGAAGTTTCACGAAGATCCGATGTAAACTCTGGTTGTGAAACAAAAAATGTCAAAAAATAGGAATGACGTCATAAAAATTGATATGACGTCATAGTGATGTATCATATGTGCGGTAATTCATCTCTGCTAATGCCCTGTTCATTCCCGCAAACAGAATTCAAAAAGCTTGCCTAGTTTCGAGATAATTTTTTAGGCGATTTCCATTAGCGGAGATATTTTGACGTCATAACTTTTTTGTCTCGGAGGAATTTTCAAAATCGGAGATCGTTACTGTCTGCGCAGGGTATTTTTACATATATATGGCAAGTTTCAGGAAGTTTCGATGAAAACTGTAAGCTGTGAAACAAAAAAGTCTACAAGAACAACAAGTGAGTAAGACTTCGAGATCCTCCACGAGGATCTAAAAACTGAATGTGTAGAATTGGTAACATAAAATTGTTGAAGGTCAACTACAGAATTTATTTCAAGTGCCTTTTTGGCACAAGGATTGTCGCGAACACCTGATTGCAAGTTCCCATGTTACATAATTGACTCATGCAATAATCGTTCAGCACGTGCAACTCCTGGACCCTTATATTTTTAGAGCTGACACGAGGCATTCTGAGCAAATTTGAAAATCGTTTTGAGACACCAGCATGTGGATCATCCAAAAAAACCACGAATTGCATTATTTAACAATCCATTACAATGTCACATGTGTCAGAAAATGAGAGGAATCAAATCATTGGACACCTTAAAGCAGGGTCTTCAATTAGCCGTGTTTCAAGGGTCTTTCACATGAGGAAAGGAACTGTTTATGACCTCAGAAGATGTTATCAAGCCACTGGATCAATAAGAGTTATGCCAAGAAGTGGACGTCCCAGAATAATGACTCCCGCTCAGGACCGATACATCCACATGACTCATCTACAAAATTGTTTTCAAACTGCCCAAAGTACTGCAAACACACTCCCTGGTCCTCACAGGATAAGTGTTAACACTGTCTTGAGGCCTCTCCACAATGAAGAGATCCATGCTCTTCATCCTGTTTACTGTCCAAGACTCGCATCGCTATGCATCCAAGCATGCTTGCAGTGGTCAAATCATCAGCTCCAATGGACACCAACATGATGTGGGGTGGTATTGCTGAAACTTTTCACTTGATCTGTATTCATGGCAATCTGACAGCAGATTGATACATTAATGAGATCTTACATCAACATGTGTTTCCTACTCTTCAAAAACATGGTCCAGGAATAATCTTTATGTACGATAATGCTCCTGCTCACAGGGCTATTCGAACAAGGAACATTCTTGTTAATGCCAACATTCATGTCATGACACCCTGTACTGCCATCTCACCACATTTAAGTCCAATTGAACATCTCGGGGATATCATTGATAGTTGCGTTCAAATCTTGTCAAGACAGCCAAAGACCCTCGATGAGTTTGAACAGGAGCTGATTCGGGTGTGGAATACCTTTCCCAGGGCTCAGAAATTTGATAGGGTAAATCCCTAAATCCTGATAGGGTAAATTTACCCTAAATTTGAATTTGATGTATGTGAAAACATTTGATACTTCCATGTTGGATCTGTATGTGAAAACATTTGATACTTCCATGTTGGATCTGTATGTGAAAACATTTGATACTTCCATGTTGGATCTGTATGTGAAAACATTTGTTACAACAGAGCATTATGTGATTAGGCCACAATGAAATGGACATGCAATTATTTAGCCTTTATCTCTCAGATCCTAGCACCTGATCTCTGTTGCATGACGTCACAAATGGCAGATTAGTGTGTAATAATCATCTGCTATATTTCACACGTCACAAAGGGAACAAATGGCAGACAGTATAAAATTATCATTGCACCCCATCTGCTACTATATTTGCATGAATGAAAATTTCACTTTTAAATGTCCATTTTATTTGATGTGCAAGGTGTGAAAAAAAATGTACGGACATACTGGAGAATGAGGTTTCGAGATTTTGTACAGTGTGAAGAAATGTACAATTCTGTTTAAATTGTCAGCATATCATCGTTATTGAAACCAGGCAGGAAAAACATTTTTGCAGTTACCACAAGTTTATCAACCACACATTCATTTTGTTTGCCACAAGCCACTTCCTTTTACTCTTTCAGGTCCTTTGCTTATGATGCGTAACTGAATAATATTTTGTTGTCATAGTTTCCTATGGAAACCTGTATACAAGTAAGTGGTGTTATCGGCTGACTCATCTATAACTAGAAGGGGCACTCGGTAGAGCGGATACCTCCGCCAGGCTGTTTAGTTTACGTTTTGTATCCACTGATTGGCTGAATCTGGATTCGGACCTCAACCTAAATCTAATCAGCTTGTTACCAAGTTTCATCCGAATCTGTCCATAACTTTTTTTGAGATATCCTGCTGTATGTCGTTTTTGGCCCAATCACTCAACGGTGAAGAATCACTTTAAAATTTCTCAGATCCATATTCGGATCCAGATATTCGCCAAAATCTAATCATTTCGTCCTTGTCACATACTCAAGCTCTGCACAAAACATCGTCCAAATCTATCCACAACTTTTTGAGATATTTTGTTCACAAACAGACAGACAGGTGTGAAAACATAACTTCCATCCACCTTCGGTGGCAGAGGTAAAAAATAAATGGCATTGTGTGTGTGTCAGTGTGTGTGTCAGTGTGTCTCATCCATAACTCCAAAACCATGAAACTTGGGGACCCCAAACTTTGCATGCATATGAAGACATCTCCAAGGAAGTGCATGAATGAAAATTGGATGGTTGCGTTAATTAAAACACCTCTTTTGGAAGATAACACAATGTAACAAAAAAAAAAAAGTTTGTTTGAGTGAATTTTTGTTGTTTATCTTTTATTAGGTCGTAAGAATGAAGAAAAGCATATATTTTATGTCGCTAATCGTTATTAAGGAAATGACAACGATTTTTTGAAAAATAACAAAAAATTGTATATTACATAAAATTGCAGAAAAATGTATTGAACATTAATGAAACTATACAACAGCGTTGAAACATGCAGGATATGCTAATCAGAAGTAAAACATAGCATACTGTTGATCGTTTTGTGATTTAGAAAATATTTTGAAATTATTTTGAAAAAAATATGATTTTTTCAAGTAGGTTATTCAAGTATGATTTATATGATTCATTCAAGTAGTCATTTGATATATGTTACATTTTGTTTCCGTTCTTTTCCTTCAACTCGTCTTATATATTTGTTCTTTTATTTACACATATTGTCTCATGATGGCTTCTGCTCGAGGTTCCTGCAAGCATGATCCTGATAACTTCTGCTATGCTGCGGGTCTTTCTGAATGTCAAGTCAGTCAAGTACACCATCGTTGAAGGGAACCTCTTCTTTCGGCTTACAAGGCGTACTTTGGAGTTCAATTAGGGACCAGGACAGAGTTGGGCGCCACACGTGGTTTGCGGAAGCTGTCGGTCCACTCTGGAGTCGTGGTACAGAGGGGAGAAAACGAAAACTGAAGTTTGGCGTGCCAAGAATCTGGCGGGAACCAACAGATCACTCAAACAACTGCTACTTTTGTATGGTGGTAGTGACGTGTCACCGCAGGGAAAGAAGACGGATGTGTTCGACTACCCCGATCTGCCATCATCTCTTCGTCCGGTGATGCATTGTGAGGAGATTCCAGTTCCCAACCCTCCTCCGGTGATCACGAAAGATGCTTGCACAAGTTCCAGCAGCGAAACAGAAGATGCCCACGACGATGTCTTTGTTGCAGATGATACCCAGGCTATTCCGCATTTCCCTAACCAAGCGGAGCTCAATGATCTTATCAGGACCTATCAGGGACTCACCAAATCAAAAGCAGAATTACTGACATCCAGGTTGAAACAGTGGAAGTTGTTGGACGAGAACTGTCGGGTAACAAAACAGAGACAACGTCATGACATATTCTCTCAGTATTTCACACTGGATGAGAAAGTGTGTTATTGTCACGACATCAACGGCTTGTTTGAAGAAATTGAATTCCCGTATGATCCCAGCAACTGGCGACTGTTCGTGGACAGCTCAACTAGAAGCTTGAAGGCGGTGCTGTTGCACAATGTAACAAGTACCCAAGCATCCCTATCACCCACTCTGTTCACCTAAAGGAAGGCTATGAGAATGTGAAGCACCTGCTGCGCCTGGTGAAGTATGAAGAGCATGATTGGGAAGTGATTGGAGACTTTAAGATGATTGGCTTTTTGACAGGTTTGCAAGGCGGCTTCACAAAACATCCCTGTTTCCTCTGCTACTGGGATAGCCAAGCTACAGCGAGACATTATGAAACGAAGGACTGGCATCAAGAACGGGCTTTGTCATTGGCGAGAAGAACGTGAAGTGGCAACCGCTGGTGAGCAGAGAAGATCTTGATGCCACCCCTCCACATCAAGCTGGGGCTCATAAAGCAATTGTGAAGGCACTAGATCATGAGTCCGCTGCCTTCAAGCATTTGGAAGCGTATTTCCGAAGTGTCGAGGCAAAAATAAGGCAGGGTGTTCGTTGGGCCGCAAATAAAAAGCTAATGAAGGACCCGGAGTTCTCCGGAAAGTTGTTGGCACCGGAGAGAAACGTGCCTGGCACAGCTTCGTTGCGGTTGTTCAGGCTTCTTGGGTAACAACAAGGAAGAAAACTACCGCGAACTGGTCGACAATCTTCTCAAGTCCTACAGGAGATGGGTTGCAGAATGTCCTGAAATTGCACACGATGCATTCCCATTTGGATTTTTAAAATCCAATATGGGAGACTACTCCGAAGAGCATGGTGAGCGCTTCCACCAAGAGTGATGGAATTTGAGAAGCGCTACCAGGCCAGTATAATGAGCGTATGATGGGCGACTACGTCTGGGGTTTGTCCGAGAAACCCAGCCTCTTCACGAAGAAAGAGCAGAAAATCTGTGTGTTTTCAATAAAACAGTCTTATCGAATATGTAGTATGCTATATTTTACTTCTGATTAGCATATCCCTGTATGTTTCAACGCTGTTGTATAGTTTCATTTATGTTCAAAGACATTTTTCTGCAATTTTCTTATGTAAATATACAATTTTTTGTTATTTTCAAAAATATATGTCATTTCCTTAATAACGATTAGCAACATGAAAGATATGCATTTTCATTTCTTACGACCTAATAAAAGACAAACAACCAAAAAATTCACTCAAACAAAATCTTGTTACATTGGTAATTAATGGCTTTATTTAATTATATCCTTTATCAAGGCTTCATCCTTGGTCACTTCACAAGGGTCTTAATTCACAATTTTTTTGGCCTGCTCAACAATGCCTTGACTTGGAACAGGCCTCAACGGTTTCTTAACGATAAAGTCCCCCCCCTTTCCTCGCGCATATCATTGAATGCCTGATCATCATTCCCACAAATTGCTGGATACACTGCAATGCTTATAAATTCCTGGAGACGCCAAGTGTTCATGGCTTTATTTCATTTCCGCAAATGTGACAACCTCTAGAATCTCTTGACTTCACCAGAATTTCAAAATTTAAACTTCTTAATTGACCTTAGCCGCAGTTCTGACTCCTGAAAAGTGTTAATTTGTCAAATTCGGACATTGCCTGACATTCCGAATGGACGTCTCCAGGATGTGTTTAATATGACCGATCAGCAATCACCAATAACTGCCATTCCTTCTCAACCATTTCGTTGGAGTGCTTGCTTGGCTGCTTAAGCCACTTGGCGAGCACTCTACAAGCTGCTTCGTGTTCGTTTGCAAGCCATGGCAATACATGGAAAATGTACTCACCCAGTCCCTCTGCACAACACTTAAAAAATACATTGATCGACCACCTGCCTGTGTTGTGCCCCGCAGTGTCATGCGTTTCCAAGCCTGCCGTTCCTTATCAACGGTTGGATAGAAGGAAGGAATAGATGGATGGAGGGATGGACAGAAGTGACGGATGAATGGGATGGAGGAAATAGTTGTTTGTAAACCATGGCGAGACAGTAGACAGTGATGTTAATGACTTTCTCTAATCACAGCTGTTGTTGTTTTTGAAAATAAAATTACAAATTGATATTGAAGACAATATTAGGTGAGAATGTAAATGAAGTACATATATAAACATGTGTTCTGTTGTCTTCGTTAAATCTGCCAAAAGTTTAAAATGTAACCTTCACCTCGGAGCGGTCATGCTGAGCACCGCCCGGAGATGCTCGGAGATGCACTTTCCAATGGAGTACTTTAGAGGTTATTAGGAGAGAGTTGTTTGCAAAACCCAAGCTCATTGCAGATGCTGCAGGGAATGTAATGACAGACGAAGGAACAGCAGGTGGGAACTCATTAATTCATTCATCATTCATTCATCCCTTACACCTCGTGTTCATTCTGTGAAATTGGAGGATCGTGTGTTACAACTGGGGAACTTGTTGTGAATCCACTTTCCATCCATCTACCCATCCATCCTCCATCCCTTCCCTCACTCCCATTCATCCATCCTCCCCTCCATCCATTCATCCCTTCCCTCCATCCATCCATTTTCCCTTTGTCCTCACTCCCCCACCACTCCTTCCTCTCTCTCCTCCCTCTCTCACCCCTCTTCCAACTTTCTTCCAACTTTCTTTCATAAAAAAAAAGAACTGAGAAGAAAGAAAAGAACGGAATGTGGGGTTGACTCCTTTCCTCACCTCATGCAACACAACGGGGCTATACTGGTCCAAATGTACTGCGGTGGGGGAAGGGGGAGGGGGGTGGAAAGATGGGAAATATTGGCAGTGGAGTGGCGATGTGGTGCGATGGGATGCATAGACGTGTCTCTGAGGCATCCAGCACCAGTAGTAAGTCCTCTCCGGAGTCCCAGATATGCCAACGGCACACCACTCCATTTCTGTTGTGCACCTGGGACAAGCAGCTCCACATGAACCAAGCCACTTTCTGGGCTTTCTATTATGCTCTCCTCCGGACTATGGGCTCCTTCGTTTTCTCCTCCGCACTCTGCGTTCCTTTCTGCTTCTCACCGAACAAGCTTTGAAGCGACCCTATTACATCCACACTCTGGGCTTTCTTCTCCTCTCATGATACCACTTTCTCGAGTCCCGTCTCGTGTGAGCCTCTTTCTCATTGGTGTGCATCCGATGGGGGCATGTCCACAATGCAGCTTGTGGAAAATGCCACCGTCCCTGAGGGAGCCTTCCACACATCCATCTCCTGACTCTTCATGCGTGAAAGACATGGAAGGCAGGGTCTTAAAAAGTCTATAGGTCTGAAAAGTGTCAAGAGGATCCAAGGAGATGTATTTGTCGCAAAAGGATCTAAATGAGTGTGAAGGGGTCAAAAGGGTGTAAAGGTGTAAAGGGTTTCAACGGTCAGGGTCTAAAGGGTGTACGGTAGCGATAACGGTAGGACTGGCATGCCAAATTTCAGATTCCTACATCATTCCTAACACCAATTGGCAGGCTGCTGCAAGTGGCCAATTCCAACACATCGGGACCGGCTTTCCAAAATCACTGGCTTTTCCACCGAACTTTTATATATTATATGAAACTCTAGCACATGATAGAGGGGTCCACTTATCAACTTAAAAAGTATTAAATGAGTTACTTTTCCTGCACATGTGTGCAGATATGATAGAAGATGTGCCCATTTTAGGTGCACCGAGATCAAGTATGTGGCCCATTTCGAAATTAAACGGTCAATCGTCAAGGCATTCACGGGCCAAATGACCTCCTCATGACTGTTTAAAACCCCCCTATTCAGGTGTGTCGTGGTTAAAAATCTGATTGTACAAAGTTTTGTTGCGATTAATATTGGCAGCTCAAAGCAGTGACGTCACAAACAAACAAACAACAAAGCAACTCTCACCTTATTGTGAGGTGGTTGTTGGAGGTTTACACACTGGCATGTGATGGTGGCACGCGGGTTGCACGGCAGGCATTGTATATTATATGGATCTACGCTTGTTTGTGATGGTACAACTGGCTCACACATGCCGAAACGACTCCAAATGTTTTTTTCTTTTTGTCCTTCTGACATACCATTAAATGCGTGGCTGATCTGGCTTTAATTTACTGTATTTGTTTAATCTGTACGACTTGTAATTTTCAAACTACAGCATATTGGAACTTATGACGGTCTTCGTTTAAAACGCACCAATTGTCCTAATCACCCCAGATCATCACGACTTAATTAAATGACGAATGTCAAACTATTTGTTGTCGGACAATGGAACGCACATCTCAAAACCTGTGTTCAACTCCCAAACACTATGTGGGATACGGATAAAAGACCTTGTTTTAAAACTATAGGATGTATATTGAGTGTATATTAGAGGTGTAATTAAGAGGTGTACATTTGGAGAGGGGTACATTTAGAGGGGTACATTTAGAGGGGTAGCATATAGAGGTGTATAATTTAGAGGGGTATACATTTAGAGGGGTACATTTAGAGGGGTACATTTTAGAGGGTGTATAATTTAGAGGTGTATATTTAGAGTGTAATTTGGAGGGGTAACATTTAGAGGTACATTTAGAGGGTACATTTAGAGGTTGTAGTATTTAGAGGGGTACATTTAGAGGTGTATATTTAGAAGGTGATATTTGGAGTGTATATTTGAGGAAGTGTATAATTAGAGGTGTATATTTGGAGGTGTAATTTGGAGGTGTATATTTAGATGTAATATTTGGAGGTGTATATTAGAGGTGTATATTTAGAGTGTATATTAGAGTGTTATTTAGTAGGTGTATATTTGAGGTGTAATTTGGAGGTGTATATTTAGAGGTAGTATTGGGATGTGTACATTTAGAGGTGTACATTTAGAGGTGTATATTTAGAGGTTGTATATTGGAGGTGTATATTTAGAGGTGTATATGGAGGTGTATATTTAGAAGGTGTATATTGGAGGTGTTAAAGTTAGAGGTGTAATTTGGAGTGTACATTTAGAGGTGTACATTAGAGTGTAATTAGAGGTGTACATTTAGAGGTGATATTAGAGGTGTATATTTGGAGGTGTATATTTGGAGGAGTTATATTTGGAGGAGTAAGTTATTTGGAGGTGTAATTTAGAGTGTATATTTAGAGGTGTATATTTTGAGGTGTATATTAAGAGTGTATATATTTAGAAGGGGTATTTTGGACGTGTATATGAGTGATATTTAGAGTGTATATTAGAAGTGTTATATTTAGAGGTGTAATATTTAGTAGAGTGTATATTAGAGGTGTATATTTGAGTGTATATTTAGAGGTGTAATTTAGAGGTGTAATATAGAGTGTAATATTTAGTAGGTGATTTTAGAGGTGTATTTTAGAGTGTATATTTAGAGCGTATATTGAGTGATATGTTGGAAGATGTATATTTAGAGGTGTATATTTAGAGGTGTATATTTAGAGGTGTATATTTGGAATGTGGTATATTTAGAGGGTGTTTATTATTTGTAGGTGTAATATGTTAGAGGTGTATATTTTAGAGGTGTGTATATTTAGAGGTGTATATTTAGAGGTTATATTAATGGTGTTATATTTAGAGTGGTATATTTTATGAGGTGTATATTTAGAGGTGTATATTTAGAGGTGTATATTTAGAGGTGTATATTTTAGAGGTGTAATATTTGGAGGTGTATATTTTAATGAGTGGTGTATTATTAGAGGTGTATATTTTAGAGGTGTATATTTAGAGGTGGTATATTTAGAGTTGTATCTTAGAGGTGTAATTAGAGGTATAATTTGAGGTGTATATTTGGAAAGTGTATATTTAAGGTGAATTTAGAGGTGTATATTGGAATTGTATATTTGAGGTGTATATTGGTAGGTGTATATTTAGAGGTGTAATATTTAGAGTGTGTAAGTGTATTTAGAGGTGTATATTTAGATGGTGTATTTTTTAGATTGTATATTAGTGTATAGAGGTGTATATTTAGAGGTTGTATTTTAGAGTGTATATTTAGAGGTATATTAGAGTGTATATTTAGAGGTTATATTTGAGGGTATATTTGGAGGTGTATATTTAGAGGTGTATATTTGGAGGTGTATATTTTGGAGGTGATATTTGGAGTGTAATTTGGAGGTGTAATTTGGAGGTGTACATTTAGAGGTGTAATTTGGAGGTGTATATTGGAGGTGTATATTTGGAGGTGTATATTTAGAGGTGTATATTTAGAGTTGTATATTTAGGAGTGGTATATTTAAAGGTGTGTATTTGAGTTGTATATTTGGAGGTGTATATTTAGAGGTGTATATTAGAGGTGTATATTTAGAGGTGTATATTTGGAGGTGTATATAAAAGTTTGTATTTGGAGTTGTATATTTGGAGGGTGTATATTTAGAGATGTATATTTAGAGGTGTATATTTAGAGGTGTATATTTGAGGTAGTATATTTAGAGTGTATATTTAGAGGTGTATATTTAGAGTGGTATTTTTAGAGGTGTAATTTGAGTGTCATTTGGAGTGTACATTTGGAGGTGTCTATTTGGAGGTGTAATATTGGAGGTGATATATTTGGCGGTGTATATTTAGAAGTTATATTTAGGTTATATTGGAGGTGTATTTTGGGGTGTACATTTGGAGGTGTACATTGGAGGTGTATATTGAGGTGTATAATTTGGTGAACTTAGCTAAGGTAGAGTTTTTGATCGTAGATATTTGCATAATTAATCGTAGATGTCTCACCTCAAATGAGCATTTTTTTTTTAGTGTGCATAAGTAGACACTCTTTCAAACATTTTTTCTTCTTCTCAGTTGAACACCCCCTTCCTCCCCCTCCCCCCCCACTTCCCTCCCACTTCCCCCCCTGCTGCCCCATCCTCTTTGCTCCCAACACCTCATTGCACCCTCTCCTCGCACCTTCTACTCCCGGAGTGTATAGCGACATGGGTGAAGCGTTGTTTCCCTCCCCCCCTTCCTCTTCATCACTCTCCCCCCCCTTCATCACCTCCCCCCCCCCCCTCATCACTCTCCCCTCCCCCCTTCCTTGCTTCTGCTCCTAGCTCCACCCTTCTTGCTCTCACTTCTCTCGCTCCCCCCTTCCCACTCCCCTCTCCCTCCTCTTTCATCCCCCCCTCCCTTTCCTTTAAATATCCCATGTGCACAAGGCGACGGATTTTATTTGCTAGTTCCAAATAAAGATGAGAATAAATGTGCCAGAAAGAAAAGACATTTTACCTTTCCTCCTCTCACTCACTATTGCAACACAATTTACTGTTGCCTGAGGTAACTGATGAACTAGATACTTTGATTACCCGACGCACGCGAAGTGAAAAGCGGGGTTATTTGTTCAGTGTTTGGTTGGCGCCTTCGATATCATTGGGATGAACTGAAGAGCACAATCGAGAAAAGAAGGGTACCCTAGGCTTATAGAAAGGGAAAAGAAAAGGCGAAGGAGATTGTGAGATGATTAAATAAGGAGGACGTTCAGAGGGGACCCATCTGCCAGCATTTGGTGGTGGATGTTAAAGGTCACCCTGTGTATTTCACAAAGACTGAGAGCCATTGTGTGTCTGCATCGTGGCCAAATTCCTGCTCTCGCCAGCCATGAGGCTCCCACTGAGAGGTCATTGATGTCGACCAAGAAGAAGATTTGTCCCACCTTGCTACCTTAAGGGACATCGGCCTATACAGGCTATCCAAAGAGAGAGAATGCTATCCAAAGCATCTTGCAGTTTGTGAACATGCAGGAAATTTCAAGGAGGTGATTAGCTGACAGCTTGGGAAGCAGGCCTTGGTGGTGCCTAATGCAATTAAATGCTTGGGAAATGTTCAGTGATGGTTCCCTTATGGTCTGGTGGCAGAATGTGGTTTTGAGGTGGGAGCATGTTTTGGGGTATATACAATGTTTTATTGTTTCTAGTAGAACTGACACTACTGATCATGAACTAGACAGGTGCCAAGCTGGCACCCTTGTGGAATTGTTTTTATTGAACAATTCAAAATGGCCACCACCAAAATACCTTTGTTCCAAAAACTTGGCCGACATTAGACTTAGAGACTTGATTTTTATGGCAAAACCCATGTTTTAATGATCTCAGAACTCAATAAAATACATCTCTAGGGTCTTCAATGTCATTATCAACACTTTCCAACTGTTTTCATCAAAAAAAATTTAAATGAATGATGACACAATGCTATGTTCAGCATATTATCACTCAGTAATATACATGAACTGTACGCAGGACCACCATCCATGTTCGAAAACAGTGGAGAGATGCAAATCATCAAAACAAAATCAACGCTTCAGAAGAAACTTCAAGTTGAGATGTTTGATCAAACATCTGTTCCCCCCTGATGGTATCATATTAGGTGGATGTGCCATGCTGTGGGTGATACACTGGCCTACCGAGGGAAGTGTTGAAGACTTCATAAGAAATCTACTGAATTATGTGGCCGCCCCTCTTGCAAAAAGTGACACATACTTAGTATTTGATGGATACTATGAAACCAGTATCAAAGCAACAACACTGCCAGGGCTGGGAAAGATGCAAGCAGACGACATCAGCTGTCCATGAACACTCTGTTACCATCACAGAAGGTCAGTCTCACTGTCACAGAGAACAAGGTTAAGCTGATCGGTCTCATGTGTCCATATCTGAAAGATCGAGCATATCTGCTCCCACACAATGGAAAGCGACTTATTGTCACTGGACCAGAACCAACACCAATGGAGATATGTGATGCAGAGATCAGACAGAGGCCACATGAAGAAGCAGATGTTATCATTGTTCAACAGGTTGTGTACCTAGAAGCTGCAGGCAAATCCAACATTCGAGTCATTGCTGATGGTACTGATGTATTTGCCTTGTTACTCCATTTCTATGTTAAACAGCAACTTTCATGGAATCGAGTGATGATTGCTACCAGCCAGGCAAGATCAAGCGTCGATATCAAAGGCACAGCTGAGAAACATGCCGACATCATTGGGGATCTGCTAGCTGCCCATGTCTTCTCTGGGTGTGATACTGTGTCATAGCTATGGGGGGTTGGCAAGGTGACAGTGGTGAAAATCCTGAAATCTGGTAAAAGACTGACGAAGCTCGATGAAACACAGGAAAGATGCCCATTGTCATAACAGATGCCACTAAATTCATTGCTGCGTGCTATGGATCACCTGCATTGGATGAGATGACAGCACTCAGGTATGAGTTATGATTGACTAAGATGTCCGATCGCAAACTCAGTTCAGCTTCCAAGTTGAGGGCTCTACCACCAACAGCAGAGGCATTCGAGGAGCATGTATGTAGGGCACATCTCCAAACATCCATCTGGAAAAGCAGCATTGGATGCAAATCCACCAGCTCTGAACCCAGTTCATTATGGATCATCATTGGACATGGTTTCTAAGATTAGTGCCAGCTGCGTTGCCACCAAATGTTTCTCTTGCACCAGTAGAGGTGTTGAAGATGATAAGGTCTGGATGCACTTCTTCATGACAATGTTCAACATCCTGTTGCAGCTGCTCTGCAGCACAGCTGTCATTTTTACATGTTCTGTCCTTTTTATGGCAATGAGGAAAGTAGGAATGAATGTACCATCACTGCTCTTTTAGTGGATGATGACAATGAGTTTCAGTGGATATTGATAAAAATGAACATGATGAAGAAACTAAAGTTTAGGACATTGAAAGACCTGATTATGATGATGACGTAGTATTTTCAATTTGTTACTAATATAGCAAATTGTTTAATTTCTATATTTCTTCCACAATGTGGAATATAATTTGTATGTAATTAATGAATGGGTTGGATGAAGTTGAAGTAACATATGATGAAGCTATATCTCTGAACTGGTAGTAGTGCTATATTTTATCAGGTTTTGTATTGAGATTAAGGTCGTGTCGAATTTAGTAAGGAAAAATGACATCACATAGGCTTGCGCTGTTTTTTTTTTTAGTGAGGACACCAACTATGGTGTTGTTGCTTATTTGTAAACATTAGATTTGACCAGAAATGTATCTCTATTTTCACTGTAAACGGAGATTTTTTTTCTTGAAAAGCAGCATTAGGATGCATTTTTTTTTGTATGAAAACATTTGGAAAGTGTTGAAAGTGACATTGTAGTCCATAGTGATGTATTTTATTGGGTTCCTAGACTTTTAAAATGTGGGGTTTGCATTCAAAATCAAGTCGCTATGTGTAATATAGGCCGAGTTATTGGAAGAAAGGTATTTCAGTGGTGGCCATTTTGAATTCTTCAATAAAAAAAAATTCCCCAAGGGTGCCAGCTTGGCTTCCAGCTGATTTATGACCAGAAGGTTCAGTTCTACTAGAAACTACAATAAAAACTGTATATACCCCAAAGCATACTTTTGTGGTCTGCCACCAGACTATTACCTCTTGTTGATTGAGGGCAGCATGTGATACATCTATTAATATACACAACACAGAAGCAGCGTTTCCAGGGTGGAATAAGCTTGGCAAAAGCCATGCTGATGATCAGATTGGAGAGTTGGAGAAGAGATATATCTTGAAGTTTTCCACAACAACCATTTCCATTACTTTGCATATGATGGGGAGAAGGCTGACTGCTCCATCTATAGTTCAGAGGGTCAGGATTACCATCCTTCTTATGAATTTGGGTAACGTGATTTTCCTTGATGTAGGTCGGCAGCCCTCAGAGAAAGACCTTAAGAATCAGAGAACGAGAGAGAGAGAGAGAGACAGAGACAGAGACAGAGACAGAGACAGAGACAGAGACAGAGACAGAGACAGAGACAGACATTGAAGTTGAACAAGTCTTAAGCATGAAAGCTCTGATGCTGTTGAATCCATCAGCAGTGAAAGAGTTAAGATTCACAAGGAATTTCCCCTCCTTGGCAGGAGGAAAACACATGTTGGAGGAAGTTTTCTATTGGGGTGGGGGAGAGAGGGGAATTGGGATTGGTACAGGAAGAGAACAATTTGTGACCTTGTACTTTTCTACAGCTAATCATGAGAACATTAATAAGCAATGCAAGATTAACACAGTCTATCGGATTTGAACCTGTGATCGCAGAACCTCATGTGCTGAGTGCTCAGATTGGAATAGTAAACACGTTAACTTAAACCCAACAAGGTCAAATGTGTCCAAGAGCAGCGTCCTAAAGGTTTTGTCGGCCTAAAAAAAAAAAACAACAAAAAAAACAACAACTTCCGATATTTCGTCACGTCCTTGATTAAGCCAATAGCGAGACCCGTCATAATGTATTTACGTATTTACGATATATATATATAGTGTATTTACGAAATAAATAGTGTATTTACGAAATTACAATACGATAAAATGGAATAATCTTTAAATATAACGTGAACTTTTCGAAACTTTAAAGCAAATGTCCGAATATACTGTATTTAAAAGTTCATGATAGACGCTCTCAAAAGGCACCGTCAATGCGAGGATGTGTACATGTGCTCAGTATTTAAGGAGATCCGGATCTTGTATATACAAGAGCCGAGTCCTAGAGTTAAGGTTTTGTCTTCACAAGAAGAAGAAGAAGAAGAAGAAGAAGAACAACACCGAGCTCTCTATGAAGCAGTGTTCGCTACGCGAGACGCTGCTAAAAATTGCTATGAAGATCACAAATGTAGAGAAAGTCAAGATGTGAAAAAGACAATTTATCCAATTCACATATATTAGTAGATTTAAAGGTATTTAAGAATTTAAGAGCCTCCCACAAAGTGTGGACTGACATCATGTGGAGACCTCCCTGAAGTGATTCAACTGAGTTTTTACTGACATTTTTAAAGCAACATGGCTATTAATGTTTCAGAAGCTTACAACTGAATCCTTAAATATGTTGCCTTCCGCCGGATTTCAAGCACAACCTCGAGGATGCTACCGCCATAGTTTTCATCACAAGGACAAGGCCAATATACCCATTTTTACCTGTGACGTGTCGCAGGTCTCCAAGAGCTCCACGTGGTCGTTGCTGCTGTTGTTGTTGTGGTTCTTGTTAACGATTCCTTTCATGGTGTGAGGTGCATGGGCTGCCGAGGAAGTTTCATTTTGGTAAGGAGCACAGTTCTGGATGGGTCACCACTCCGACACAGGATGCTCGAATGGCAATTATTACCCCAGTACGCTGGTACTCATTTTGCTGATCTCGGAAAGATGACAGGCTGAGTCAATCCACCTGGTGTTATTTCAAAGGCACTGCTGGGGCTTAAACTCAAGACCCAAAGATGATCTTAAGCCACCTTAACCGTTAAGCCATGTGGTTCTTGTCGGGGGCTGATTTTTGAAATGTACACCCATTGGTTGGACAGCTGCCGGATCCCACCCACATTAGGCACTTGATTCCATCCATCATGGCACCAAGCCAAAATAATATGGCCACCATCTTGGTTTACTGGTGGGCCGAAGACATCAGGCATGTGGGCGTCTGATTATTATACACTGCCCGGGTTTGTTTCGTCAGATTTCCATTGGCTTTGTTTCGGTCGTGTGTTACTCATGATGGGGGACCTCAAAAAAATCGAAAAAATATATATTAGTAAGGTTTAATCAAGCCTGTCTTTAATCAAGCCACCAAGACAGTGGTCTCCTTGGGTTAACCTGAGGCGGTCCTTCGGGTGGGTCCTGGAATGCCTATCCCTAAGAGAGGATGATCACCTGTCTGTTATCATCTGAGCTCAAGCGTTTGGCATCGTTATGCAGCACTCTCTGAGGTTCAGAGACCGGATAGTGGTGAGATCATGGGGTGGTTACACCTACTATTGGTTGGTCGCTCTGATGGTTACCATTCCCAAGGAGTTGCTGTAGCTGTATCCAATAAGCTGACTCCAATGCTAATTGAGGTAACACCGCTCAACGAGTGTATTATGAGACTAAGGATTCATCACTCCCTTGGTGCCATTTCCCTGGTCTCTGTCTATGCTACGACTGAGGCGAGTGATCTCACCGTGAAAGACGCATTCTATGCACACGCTGAGTCTGGGTTGATCAGTGCCCCAGGCGAGATACTCTTCTAGTCTTGGGGGATTTCAATGCATCAACTGGAACTGATAGGGGTGGTTATGAGACATGTATTGGTCCCCATGGGTCTGGAACTATGAACCTGAAGAGCACTAAGTCCTTGACTTTGCAAGAAGTAAAAAATTAGGGTGGCTGGTTCAAGTTTCAGCGCCACAAAGCTCATCGCTGGACTTGGTATTCCAATGCTGGTGGTGTGGTAAAGGAGATTGACCATGTGCTAGTTGTGTGTCGCTGGGGATGATCCAGAACTGCAGGGTCTAGCAGATTGCTCAGTTCCTCATACTGACTGCAGCTTGTTGAAGCAACTCTGAAGTGCAGCTTAAATCCAGGAGAATGGTACCATCCCAGCCTAGGCTGTATGTTGGCAAGCTCAAGGATGAGAAGGTAGCTGAGGAGTTTACGAACAGGCTGAATGGAGATTTGGGGGGTCTGGGTGCTTTGGGGAATCCTTGAGGAGTTGTGGAGTGCCTTCAAGTCCCCATCCTTGATGTTGCGGGTGGATGTCTTGGAACTCACCAATAGGGGAAGAAAATTTTGTCTCTCAAGGGACGCTAGATACCATTGACACAGAGTCACAGGGCCAGGCCTGAATGGCAGAGTTGAGCTGTTCAGGGGAGCTGAGGCATAAACTGTTTGTGTGCTAAGGGTGGACAAGGAGGCTATGTGCGGGAATCCTGTGAGGGGGTAGAGCAATCACCTGTGGTCAAGTGATTCTCGTCCTGCTTTAGCAGGGGAATGTGCGCATTGCATTCCTTCAAGCCCGTCCCTCGGTGCACTGCATTTAACGCAGAGGGTGGTTGGCTCTTCACAGAGGAGTCCGAAGTGAAGGCCCGCTGGGCCGGTTACTTTGAGCGGCTGTACCAGGTGGATCCACCAGCTGTCGAGTTGGATGTCAAGGGTGTTACTATCCCTATTGCTGACCCTCCAATCAACTTTGGTCCACCTTCTTTTGTGGAAACAGACTGTGGTGAACTGTTTGAAATGGGGTAAAGTTCCTGTGATATTTGGCATCCATGCTGAACTTCTCAAGGCTGGTGGAAATGCTGTACTCATGTCGTTGCCTGCAATTCTGTGCTCTGCCTGGAACAGACATTATCTCAACTGACTGGAAGAGGGGCCTTGTTGTCCCTCTCTGGAAAGGGAAGGGTGATCACCAAGACTGCAACAACCACCGAGGGATGACGTGCTCTCAGTGCCGGGCAAGGTCTTTTCTCAGACATTTCTTGATAGGATTCGCCACCGTCTGCTTGAACACCAGCGTCCAGAGCAGTCAGGCTTTATACCAAAGAGGTCAACGATTGACCATAATATCGCTCTTTGTGTCCTCACGGAACGCAGTCGAGAGTTTTGGCAGGGGCTACTAGCAGCCTATGTTGATCTCTGTGTAGCATTTGATTCAGTGAATCAGGATGCCCACTGGAGGATTCTTGGTCTTCGTGGGGTGCCACCAAAGCTGATCAATCTGATGTCTGAACTATACTCTGGTACTGAGAGTGCTGTGAGATGTGGTGATACCATCTCTGACTTATTTCCAGTTGTTACTGGAGTTTGTCAGGGGTGTGTACTGGCTCCTACACCTTTCAGCACTTGTATGAACTGGATACTGGGGAGGATGTCAGAGAGATCAAGCTGCAGTGCATCGGTTTGGAATGTCAAGATCTCTGACCTTGATTTTGCAGATGATGCAGTCATCTTTGCAGAGACTCTAGATATCCTTTTAGGGGACCTCAAGGTGCTGAATGAGGAGTTGGAGCCACTGGGATAATGGGTTTCCTGGGTCAAAACGAAGACCCAGGTGTTCAATAACATCTTGGATGCTGCTATCTTGTCTGTACCTGTTTGTGGCGAGGATGTTGAGGTCACGGAGATATTCACTTCCCTTGGCAGTGATATTCATGTCTCTGCTGGCTGTGAGCCAGAGGTCAATAGGCATCTGGGTCGGGCCTGGAGAGTCATGGATTCACTAGATCATGGGGTGTGGCGATTTCAGAACCTGTGGAGGAGGACAAAAATCCAAATCTTCAAGTCCTTGGTACTTCCAGTCTTGCTCTGCAGATGCGAGACTTGGACTCTAACCAGGAATGTACTCTAACATGGCGATGAGGATAAACATCTATAGCATCATTATTTCAGCCATATCGATGAATTCGTCCCTCAAGGGGTGGGGTGAGAGGAGGCAGGGGAAGGGGTGGGGTGGGAAGAGGGACCCGACGTTGCCCGGCAACGACGGGTACCCATGCTCGTGATTTATACACTTGAACATTGTGGAACACAAATCGCCTTATTGGCATTTTCAATAACCTTCCGTTTTGCAGTAATTGGACAAATATTAGGCCATTTTACTTCAATGACAAGGAAGTTAAATGTATGAGGAGGTTATTAGATCCATCAAAATCTGTGCTTGTCTGTGCTTGATACTTTTTAAATGCTGAGTGTCAAGCAAGGAAGCAGCATGTACCATTTTAAAAGTCTTCAGGATGACTCATCTTGGGCTCGAACCACCGACCTCTCAGTCTCAGAACGAAATCTGTAACCATGAAGTCACCCAATGTAGTAAATATTATTACCTCCACCACCAAAGGTGAAGGAGGTTATGTTTTCATCCGTTTCTGTCTGTTTGGACAGGTTGGGTGTGTGCACGATATCTCAAAAAGTTATGAACGGATCTGGATGAAACTTGGTGGACAGGTTGGGTGTGTAGCAAGAACGAATTGATTCGATTTTGGTGAAGATCTGAGAATTTTTTTTAAAATTTTCTAATGATTCTTCATCATTGAGAGATGGAGCCAAAAACGATATAGGTATAAATGTATAGAGCATGATAGCTCAAAAAGTTGTGCACAAGTTATGACTAAACTTGGTGGATGAGTTGGGTAGGTGACAAGGACAAGCCGATGGGATTTTGGTTCAGGTCCGGATCCAGATCTGACCCATCAATGGGATACAAAGCGTAAACTGTTCAGCCTGGTGGAGGTACGCGCTCCACCGAGTGCCACTCCAGTTTCACTTGTGTTGCCAACTTGGATTTCAAAAATGAAAATAATATGATAGGTTTTATACACGTGAAGAAATAAGATTGCATTCAATAAAACTAATAAAGCCCTTGATATTCATATTTGAAAATATCAATAGCATAAACATGATCGTTTACATGCAAATTATGCAAATTTACAAATATTGCCTTGTTCATGGTGCAGTTCTTACAATGCTGGTAATTTTGGATTATCTCATTCTGATTACTTCTTTGAAAGCCCAACTTATTCGCAGTTTGATGATGGGGTGTGTTGAGGAACATTTATGACCCAAATCTTTCAGGAGCCAGCTGGCTCGGCCAGACGTTCACTGAAGGTGTCAGGAATTTTTAATTTGTTCAGGGTCTATTCAACGGGAAAGATCTAACGGCGATCTTTAAGGTCTACCAGCGATCAGTGCTGGCACACGGGTCCTCCAGCTTAAAGAACATCCAATGGACGGCACGCACATCGATACCTCCCTCGCCCTCCCTGTGAAACTTCATGATGACAGGTTGTAGCCGGGTTGGGATTCAAACCCAGGTGAGACAGCTAAAGGCGAGTGCACATACCAACGAGGCTATCCTGTCATTCCTTGATGGAGTAGCGACCTATGGAGGGTAACCCCTGGCGATGAAAGTGTTCACAATTGTCACAACCCACCATGGATTCCATGATGTTCCTCAGAGTGGTAAATGGAAGAACAATAAGATATACCATTGCTTGTTTGGTATGTTGTGTGCAAGTTTAAAGGTAATATTAGTTCAGCATTATTAATTAAAGCAGATCATGACTATGAAATGCAATATTAAACTAGAAGGGCACTCGGTAGAGCGCGTACCTCCGCCACGTAATGCCTGATCCACGAGAACATATCGGGCCCAACACATTTTTGAAATATCATGCAATACAGTTACTATATCATTTTTGGTCCTATCTCTCAATGGTGAAGAATCCCTAGTAATTAAATAACTCTCGTATTGAAATCCAGATTCGGATCTTCACCAAATCTAAACATTTCTTCCTTTTCACACACCAAACATTTCCACCAAATTTCATCCGGATCCGTCCACAACTTTTTGAGATATCCTGCACACAAACAAACAAACAGACAAACAAGCAGTCATATACTGGTACTTACGAAATCGTCAACTTGACCTCTGACCTTGTCTAATAAAAGCTGTCTCTAGAGAAGGTAGCGACGCAAACCAGAAGTTTCGACGATTATTCTGTACCAAACCATCAAAAATCGAATGTTTGACCTCACTGTGACCTTGACCTTTGACCGATTTTGACCAAAATCTAATCAGCACTAGCCATCACCCTCCTGAATCACGTGGTGTAATTTGACATTGGTAGCTTCTTCCGTTCTCGAGTTATCGTGCCTACAAACAAACACACAAACACACACACAAACAAACAAACAGAGGACGGAAGTCATCAATATACTTACGAAATCTAAGTAACAAACAGACAGAAGGGGGGTGAAAGCATAACCTCCTTCAGCTTGGCAGAGGTAATAAATGTCAAATCACATCATCGATGGTCTGCTCTGCTCTTTTTATTATTTACTCATGATCTGGTGTTGTATATGTGGGGGTGAGTGGGTGTGTGTGGTTGTCCCTGTTTTTGTGTTTTTGGGACATGAACAGAGCTGGGTTCATGTCCAGGTTGGACATGGTGACGTGTGGGTTTCGTGATTGGTGGAGTTTCCGTCGGGTGATGTGCATGTGTAGCTGTGGGTGTTGTGTTGAGGATTGAGCGTTGTTGTTTTCTGCTCACATTGTACAGTTGTAATTGCACCATCCAATTTTTGCCATTTGTATCAGAGTTGTGTATTGCTTAATGTTTGGCAAACTAAAACACTCCCCAATTGACAGCCCACACCCTCACGTGACCGGAAATTAATTGTTGCCTCAGGAATAAAAGCGGACACGTGCTGAGGCTCGCGGTCTATTGGCTTGAGGAAGTTCGCTGGGAAGCGGGTGAAGCATCGCATGAAATTGGGTTTGCTCTTGCTTGTTTATTACTTAAATTAGCAGCGTATATCTAGTTTAGGGTGGCGGGCTTGGGGTCCTCAGGTCCTGAGTGCAGGTCCTGAGTTCAAATCATGCTCGGATGTTGAATTAATACCAGGTGGGGTTGACTCAGCATGTCATCCTTCTGAGGTCGGCAAAATGAGTACCAGCTTGCTGGGATGATTGAGCCATTCGAGTATCATGTGTTGGAGTGGCGACCCATCCAGGGTTGTGCCCAATAGCCCAGGAGACTGCTTCGGCAGCACTGACACTCTGTACAGAGTATGGCTCCAATGGATGGATGGAGTAGATATACCGGGCGTAGTGGCGTGCGCCTGTAATC
>CM068963.1:30660056-30701759 GCA_035128595.1 Eptatretus atami | reverse complement strand
GAGGCTTGGGTTGGAGGATCGCTTGAGGACGGGGGCTCTGCTCTGCGCTGGGCCGCACTATGAGAGGATGTAGGGCAGCCCGGAATCATGGCGAAACCCAATCCTTATCCCCGTGTCGTAAGAGGCGACCAGGGTTGCGTCAGGAAGGGCATCTGGCGTAAAACCTGTGCCAAAAAGTATGTGGATCATAACGGATGATCCGCTGTGGCGACCCCTAACGGGAGCAGCTGAAAGAAGAAGAAGAGGATGGATGGAGTAGCTCTAGTTACTTTTTGGTTGGATGTGCCTTTTTCTTTAAAAAAAGAAAAAATCCAACATATGTGCTTGTATATCCTGGAGCTCGGTGATTTTAATCAGTCATCCGTTTGATTAAGATGAAACGTGCTTGCCTTATAATTCCATGTCATACGACAATAATATAGTATTAATCTGCTCCAATTTCGAAAGTTTGATGACTTGGAATACGATGGGTGGTTTGCCATTGTCATCTCAGGTCAGTTTCAATCTGAAGCTCAAGTCACCGGATTGCGATACATTAGGTCAGCCCCAACCGAGAACCCAAATGAATTGCAACTGCAAAATTTACATTTGAACATGTAGATAAATTTTCTAAATACGGTATGTCTGAAGATTAGTTTCTGCAATTCCATCAACTTAAAGCTTAAAATTCTCCTCTTGTGGCACGACCTTACTGGCTTGTTAATCAACTGTAAAAAAGTACATATATATATATATATATTAAATATATATATATTAGAATATATATATATATATATATATATATATATATATATATATGAATATACGGGCGTAGTGGTGTGCGCCTGTAATCCGGCTACTCGGAGCTTGGGTTGGAGGATCGCTTGAGGACGGAACTCTGCTCTGCGCTCGGCTGCGCTATGAGGGTGTAGGGCAGCCCGGAATCATGGCGAAACCCAATCCTATCCCTGTGTCGTAAGAGGCGACCAGGGTTGCGTCAGGAAGGGCATCCGCGTAAAACCTATGCCAAATCAGATGCGGATCATAATGAATGATCTGCTATGGCGACCCTAACGGGAGCAGCTGAAAGACGAACAACAACATATGTTACGGCTGTGGAAATTCGCAACATCATAAAGGCCCATAGTGAGGTATTTCTGAAGTACATGTTTAGTTAGCTCCAAACCCGTGTATAGAGGGAATATTGTGATTCATTCGGGCTGCGATACTTTGAGTTAGCGTTTTTCTGTTCTCTTATTTTCGAAACCACACTTCAACCCAACACGCCAACCACACTTCAACGTCAACAACCCAACCAACAACAACAACGCTAACACCCACCACTCTAACAACGCCAGCCCCGCCACCCTCACAACCACGCCACATCTCAACACGCTACCTACACACACGAACGCCATCCTCAGCCGTCTACTACGACGGTTGCGCGTTGAAGGCCGTCGAACGGCTTCGCCTCGTCCCCACAAGCCGCAGGTGGGAGGGAACGAGAGGGAACGCCCCCCTTCGAAGCGCCCGAAGGAGGTGGAGCCGAGAACGGGCGTGGCGCCGGGCGTATAAGAGGCGGAGGCGGCTGAGCTTCCTCCTCTTCGTCGTCGAGCTTTTTTCTCTCTTCTCTCGATGCTTCTCTCTCTTCTTCGTTATTCGTCTTCTGCTTGGAGGTTCTTTCTGCTCTGCTGGCTTCTCTGGTTCGGCGCTCGCTCCTCCTGTCCTCGGTTCGGCGTGTGCTCTCCCTGTCGGTCGGTGCTCGGTCCAAGGCGTCGAGAGGCCGGTACGGGCAGCGCGCCGGAGAGCCTTGCCGGCCGCGCTCGAGGGGAGTCACGACCCGGGGACGGGCGCCAAGGACAGCACCTAAGGGAAGTCGCGACTTCCATCTTTGTTTGTCTGTGAACGTGTGTGTGTCGGCGCCAAGTCCGTGAAGTAGAATTGTGTAAGTGGTCCGTGTGTCGCGTTACTCGGTAGTAGCTCTGCTTCTTTTGTTTTCTATTTGATGTATGTGCATTATTGAATACTGTTTGTTTTATGTGTGCTATTTGTGTCGTGTTGTAAATAAAATGCTTGTCTGTTGAATTCTTCCCCCGTGTCGCTGCGTCCTTCCTTCGTTGGGTCTCCATCTTGTTTCACGTAGAGGGTTCGCGTGGCGCGGCCGCCCGATAATTAATCTGAACCGTCAAGGCCGACGATAACACCGCTCGTTATCCCGTTAGCCCGGAACGAGCCGCTTAAGCGGATCGTGTCCGAAGTCGGCCTGTGCGAGGTACCACTCCTCGGTAGGTTACCCGCGCGGTACTTAGGTATATCGACTTTCGGCGATTCACCCTATTCCGCGGGTAGAATGCGGACTGGGTTGGTGAGGCCGAAAGTCCACCCGTGACTGGATCCCGGCGTTAGCCGGGAGGGTCACGACTGAATTGTCCGCCGGTGGGCGAGGCGGTCGCGATTCGAGTCACGTGGCCGATCGCACGCCGACGGGCGCGAATTCGCAACAATATATATATATATATATATATATATATATATATATATATATATGTATAAAGAACAACCCACCCACATTTCTCACCTGTGAATGGAGGGAATAGCCAATCAGCTCACCTAATCGACTATTCCCAGGTGGCTAGGATTATATATATAATTGACCCCTCCTATGCTTCTCCAGCCAAAGTAGCTGCATAAAGCAACCCAAGAGGACTTACACAAGGTAAGTGCTAAGCGCTGTTTCGAACCCTTCCCAGAGTTCCTCAACAACTATAAAGACGTTCACACATAGTAAACACACGACAATCCCAATGCTATACACTCCCCTCAGCTACCGGACCAGTTTCATCACTTATCGGTGAATCATCAGCGATAGTGTAGACAGCAATGCATACCAATGAGGCTCTGAAGCATATACCACGTGCAAACGTCAAAAGCAGTCAATATATAAATAAAGAAAGACCCACCCACATCTCTCACCTGTAAATGGAGGGAATAGCCAATCAGCTCTCACCTAATCAATTACGCCCAGGTGGCTGGGAAGTCTTCTTGGGTTGCTTTATGCAGCTACTTTGGCTGGAGAAGCATGGGAGGGGTCAATCATATATTTATATATATATATATATATAGATATCCACAGCCTCACATAAAGCATGATGTGCTTGTTAACTTGTTTGTTGGATGTTTGCATAAACTGTATGGTAAGCACAATGGTTAAAAGGAAAGTCAATTTACAACCTTTGTTTTTTTTTGCTGAACTAATCATAACTTCATCACATCTAATGACTTTTGATGAATGAGCGTTTTGTTGAGTGGTTACACCTGACGTCAAAGTAACTATTTGTATGTTCAGTAATTAGTCCTCGGTTCAATATGTTCAGTAATTACCTCGTACAAGTTGAAACATCCCCACGTTTGATGTTCTACTTCTGAAAGTGATTCACACTCTCTCCTCTGACCTGACTACTACTGACATATGATCTTCCCCCTGACTCAATCGCTCAACGATTCGGGGAATTGGCATGTACCGAACACACAGCGTTAAGTGTAGTTGGAAAAGCCTGCAACATTTGCTGATCTCTCTTCATCCGTCAAAGCGAGTGCATTTTCTCCGGCATTTTCCTTGTTCACGGTACATATATTACAGCTGTGTACATTACACTACGTCATGATTGAGGAAACCTATAATTGAAGTTGTGGAAGAGATTTAGTGAAGAATGCCTGTTTTACTGCAGTTTTTGAAGCTGGAACTTGAATATTTTGGTACCGGATGTAGACTTTTTTTTTTTTTTGGAAACGCATACTTGAGGGCACTGATGCTCTTCAAAGCTCAGCCCCAGTTTGGAGTGCTTGTATATTTCGATGTGAAAAATGATTTTCAGTGTTTTGTTGGTACCACAAATTTTACAATATCTCACAATGTCCTTTTTGGTGGGAAACTACCACGAGATGGTGAAATGATCACCATAGTGAAGTTAAGATCTTTTTGAATATCCAGTAAGTGAAATGGACTGTCATTTGTACACCTTTCGGTTTTATTGATGATCATGAGCTCAAAACAAGCTGAGTTTAGGATCCCGGACTCGTAAGCAATTTTTCAGCTACAATGAGTGAGCTGAACTATTCTGAATCAAAGGAAATTATTTCATCTCCAAACTTGAGAGAGTAGAAATGACCATGATGCAATCAATATCTGGTTAGCCATGACTCCACCTGGGTTTCATGAGAGGAAACTATTGCAAATGTAATCTATTAAAAGTTCAAAAAAAAAAGAATAAATATGAGTCCGGATCAAAATTCTGTTTTTATTTTGAGACGGTCACAATAAAAAATGGCATTCCGTCAAATATACACCAAGAAGTGGTCTGTGGGTTAATCCACCAAGCAGATGTAGCCTCCTACCAGCACTACCAGTAATCGCAAGATTAAAGTTACGTATCCTAACGTTATGCAATTATAACTTACTGGTCAACGTGATGGTGTACAAAACTTTTTCCATTACTCCTCCGAACAAACAACACTTGTGTGTAAGCTGAACAAGATGTGCGCAGTTGGGATTATTCTTGAAGGCTAAAACAGACTTGAGTCGAGAAAGTGTAGTTTGAATATCCATACGTTAATTATAAACTGTGCGAAGTCAAATCTTGCAAAAAAAAATCTACTGCTGCAAGTGTGTTGGAAAGCACCAAATTATATTTTGTGGTTGTACTGTGAAATACGTCAGAGCAGCTTGAGTCCCAGAGTCAACTTAATCCCAACTTGAGTCCCAGAGTCAACTTAATCCCAACTTGAGTCCCAGAGTCAACGAAGTCAACTTAAAATAAAGAAGCTGCAAAAGTACGACGGCACCTTACCATCACCTCATGTCGTTTCCATTACCATTTGTTATCTACACCACCAGACCCTTGTTCTCCCACCCTCATCTTCCTACCTGCGGGTTTCATATCGACTCGCGTGCTTGTAAGTCTCATGTCGCCTGTTCTGCCTTCATGCCACTGTCAATACCAAGACACTGACGTTCATCTTCATGATCTTTTCAGAAACTTGATTTTCTACATTAAAAAAATCATACAGTTCGAAGCGAGAACAACTAGGAAAAGAACAGAGGTTATAACAGATTTCAATGGATGCTCACAGTGATTTTAAACAGCTGAAAATGTGTTCATGAGATCACATACCTAAGTGCAGCATGGGGAATGAATAACGCGCATCTTTTATAAGTTCTTATGTAAGTACGCATAACTTACAAAACACTGTTGGCATTTTAACACATTTGTGTTGTTTAAATCGAGCTTTTGTTACCTCTGCCACCGAAGGTGAAGGAGGTTATGTTTTCACCACTTTGTCTGTTTGTCTGTGTGCAGGATATCTCAAAAAGTTGTAGATGGATCCGGATTAAATTTTGTGAACAGGTTAGGTGTGTGACAAGGACAAACTGATTAAGTTTTCGTGAAGATCCGGATCCGACTTCTACAATTTTTAAAGCGATTCTTCACCATTGAGAGGTCGGGCTAAACCGATATGGAACACGATATCGCAAAAAGTTTTGGACGGATTTGGATAAAACTTGGTGGAC
Organism: Eptatretus atami; assembly: GCA_035128595.1. Taxonomy (NCBI): domain Eukaryota; kingdom Metazoa; phylum Chordata; class Myxini; order Myxiniformes; family Myxinidae; genus Eptatretus; species Eptatretus atami. The sequence goes on along the minus strand of CM068963.1, from coordinate 30,696,211 downwards.
TTGTTGTGTGTGTGGCAAGGACGAATTGATTCGATTTTGATGAAGATTTGGATCTGAATCTGGATACGAGAATTATTTAATTTTTAAAATGATTCTTCACCATTGAGAGATTAGGGCCAAAAATGATATTTCTAAAATGTATTGGGCCAGATATGTTCTCATGGATCAGGCATTACGTGGCGGAGGCATGCGCTCTATGGAGTTCCCTTCTAGTTTAAGTTGCATTCAGTTCTCAAAGTGAGTTTTTATTATTTTAGAACATCATGCTCGCTGAAAATCAAAATTTTAACACAATTCCTCCAAGGAGACTAGATAATGATAAAACTCTTTTACCCAACTTTGTTATTAATACGTAACAAAGTCGACGGGACATTCTTCATCATGCAAGGACTTTCCTTGGCCAGTGTGAACTTTTAACAAACTTCAAGGCCTCAATTTGAAGCTTGATGGAGTACTGCTCTCCCCTTTGGGCTGGCACCCCTGGCTTACACCATGCTGTTCTTGATGCTGGTAGAAAGTAAGACCATCAAAATCATTGGGATCTCCCGTGATGAAGCTCAATATCTCTGCTTGTTACTTTCGAATCGTAGACAGGTACTACCTCCTTTTTGGTCTTGCATCCTCTGCCAACTCTTTTCTCTGTCCCTCCTCTGTTTCTGCAGGTAATTTTCTGCAGTAATCCTCTTCTTGTTAAACTCCAAAATCCAGGCTCACTGCTTACCTCCAATCATTTGTTCCTCTTTTCTCTCACCTATGGAACCAACTTCCCCAGTCTATTCAGTACCATTCTCCCCTCCAAGTCTTCAAGACAGCTGTTCAACCACTACCTCAGGTCATCCCCCATCCACACACCCATAATATTTTCCACACTAAATTACCCCATTCCCAAGCACTCCCTTTTTCCAGATTATTATGATTTTTTTCCCCTCTCCATCACCTCTTTTTATCCCACCTGGAACATAGTTCAGGTGAGGTATTAGCATCGCACGGTGTCCGTCATGTCAGTCAGTCAGTTTGTAAATACTCGGATCTTCTTCTCCGAAACTACACACAGTTTTGATGAAACTTTACAACAAACTTCAACACGGGTAATGAACTAAAATTTGTTCACAGCATAAAAAAAAATCAGTCTAAACTAAATAAACTTGAAACATACCAAATACCTGTTTGGTCACAATCCTATCAGCAGTTCCGGAGAAGAAGTTGCAAGTGTTTACAGACAGACAGACAGACAGACGGACGGACGGACGACGTGCCATGCCATAAGCTCCCCGGAACTACATTCCAGCTGAGCTAAAAAAGAAAAAAAATCAAAGCGTAGGAATACATGAGGTCATTTGCTATTGCCATCTGAGCAGGTCATCGAGGCTAAAATTTATAATTTGGCCTGAGCTGTCCATACAATGGCCTATTCCAGAAGGCAGCCTGGTGTCATTAACATCCACAAGAGTTACCGTAGTAGATGACACGTCCAAGGGCATTCCACTCCAAAAGGACAGCACACCTGAGTTATTTTCCTTGGAGAAAAAATCCAGACTAGACAGTTCAAGATAAGTGTGTGACCTCTGAGCTATTCTGTCAGTTAACGGTAGACATAATATATGACACCATTATGAGGGATGTTCAAAAAGTTAAACGAACTTGATACTCGCAAATTGTGCTAGATATGCCAACTTTTTAATCCATACCGTACTATGAGAGAGCCGTTTGTCTGTGTGTCTTTGGTTGTTATCTCCAAATGTGGGTTTCAGAAGGTGGAATGGAGCCCTCCCAGGTCTCAAAGTTTCCATCTTTGTGTGTGTAATATGGGATAGAATTGGCAAAACCCAACAATCAGCAAGGCAAGGCGAGGGCGCCAGGCCGCATTCTAAACCTGAAACCTGTGTTGATCGGCGCAACTCTGCCCCTCTCCCCCCCTCCTCTTTGTGGGCCTCTGCCACACCAAAGCTGCCGTCCCTGACTCGGATCTCACTTCCATCAAAATTATTGTATTCGGTGCAGTCCTGGATCCCACGGGACTCAGTCCCATGTGGGTGGAACTTGGTAAAAAGGGAGTTGCCAAAGTTCGGGTTTTCATTCTCAGCATGATGGGGTCGGCTAAACCCAACAAGCCGCAAGGCCAGGCAGGCCACGTCACAAACACATGCCGATCAGTGTGATTCCAAGTGCCACATGCGCAGGCCTCTCCCTCACTAAAGCTGCTGTTCTCGGCTCAGTTATCACACTCATTGAAGTTGTTGTATTCGCACGGTCCTCGATTACAACAAACTCGGTCTCTCTCATCCTCATTGGGCGGGAACTTTGTAAGAGGGAGTTCGGCAAAGTTCGGGCCTTCTCTCCCGGCAGCATGGGGTCAACAAGTCTCGCCAGCTGCAGGGCCAGGCATGTCACAAATGCATGTCGAACGGAGTAATCTGGGTGCCTCATGCGCACCTTGTCCCATCAAAGCTGCCGTTTTCAGCTCAGTTTTCACTGCCTTGGAAAATGATGGGTTGTGACACGGCCCTCAGTCCTTTCCATCCCAGGCGAGCGGGAGGTGGAAAATCATGGCACCTACCCTTGCCGCCATTGCGTGTGTGTGTTGTGTGGGGTGTGTGTGTGGTGGTGTGTGTGTGTAAGCACACGCACACGCAATTTGCTGTTGTTGGCTTCTATCGCCACATGCGGGTGGGTTTCATTCATTGCCTGGTGCTGTTCTAACCCTTTTGTCATTTTGAAAAAATCTATTTTTTGTTTTTCTATTTTTTTGTGGGTTCCTAAAATAATTCCCTACACCCACTGAGGAATGGGATTATTTAGTATTATCTTTAACATAGTTACAAAGACTCAGGCATTATAGAGGAATTAAAAGAAAAAAAAATCTAAAAATTGAATATTTTTTTTTCAAATTTTTCAAAAAGTTTTTTTGCTTAAACTACTCTCTGGCAGTCATTGATGGACCTCTGAAAGTTTGAGGAAGATCCGTTCAGCCATCTCAGAGAGAAATGGTGACACACACACACACACATCGATATATGCTTCTCTTTTTGCCAATAGATGTAAAAAATCTCATATAACTTCTCTTGTGGCCCCGGAACTTCCCGGAACCAAACAAAAAATGTATATTTATAGTGGCCCTCACAGCCCACACAGCTCCCACTCCCAGCACCCATCCTCCCAAACATGAGGAATGGTAAATATTATCATTTTAAATATACCCTGTGCATTGAAAAGCCCCAGAGATGACCTTCCCTCCCATCGTTGTTCAGAAGCAACAAAACCAGACACGGTGTCTCCCTTTGGGAAGTCTGCCTGAATGTTGGTAATGACAGCATCGTCTTATTGTGGACTCCATTAAATAAATCGCCAAGCCTGCTATGTCCACACGAGGTAATCCTGCAAGGTTCAAAGTGCACTCATTCTCAGCGATGTTTGAGGGTTTGGGTGGAACACGCCCGTCTATGAATCTTCAGCCCTTGTACCTGTCCACATCCTCGGCAGTTTGTTGTAAGGTAAGCTGCAAGCTATCAGCTTTTTTGGTGAGTTCAGAAAGTTCTCTAACTCTTTTGTTGTGCAGAGGGAAACCCCTTTCAAGAAAGTACGTTTCCAAGTATTTTCAGCTTCTTTTAGATGATTTTGTGAACCATTTTAGGTAACAATCCTTATCTGACGTGCATGATGTACAGTATGTTCAGCTGTCCCAATGAACCCTGGTGCTGGGGGTTTATGTGCATGCATGCTGAGCATTCTGGGGCAGATTATGTCATTTCAAAAGTTGCATATTGTGTTGAAAGTTGCATCCCTCTCCCTTCCACAGATCTCCTCATGTCTCTGTTCTACACTGTTTTTTCATTCCCTCTCCCCCTCCCCTCTTGTCTCCTGCAACCCTTGTTATATGTTCTGTGTGTTCGCTCTCATACGGGCCTCGACAGTGTATACAAAAATAAAAAAGAAGCCATTTTGTTAATGCCCCTTCATTTTTTTTTTTGATCCTTCCACTTTTTGTGGTGGTTTGATTTTATGTTTTGAACTGGCCATGATCAACAGTGCATCGCCTCTGCTATCAAGTATGGGGGTGCCACTGATTCAATGCCCCTATTACCAGTACACTGGTACTCATTTTGCTGACCTCAGAAGGATGACAGGCTGAGTCAACCCCACCTGGTGTTAATTCAGCAGTTAACGGGGCTCAAACTCAGGACCCTAAGATCCCATGCCAGCCACCATAACCACTAAGTCAACACCAGGCTAATGCCCCTGAATACAGTTATATTATTATGAGAAGTTAGTCTTTTAAATCACACAAATGTACTCATCATCAAGCCTTTCCTGTGAAGGATAAAGATCCCTGAACTTGTAGTTTTACAAGTCAGAAAAAGAAAAACGTTAAAAAAGGAAATGTTGGAGTGGAATCCACATTAGGTCAGCATTCTAGTTTTACTATTTCAATCCTGCAGGAAGTCGAGGTTTCATTTTGTTAGGAAGACAATGAATTAAAGATGATATACCATTCCAGTGATGTCATGCAGAAGCACAAGCTCTGGGCTTGCTCGTGACTTATTGGTGATTCTCCTTTGAGATAGGACTTCCAGTTATGCATCACTGGTCGAGTTCCAACTAAATCTATTCGAGATTTTTGGAAGCTCTGTCTTCTTTCCAGAGGCCACGGGTTTCTCTGGCTCATTGCCTACATGACATTACTGTGGATATTACCAGACTGTGCCGACTACATCCAATAATCTTTCATGTTTCTGTCTTTTTTTCAAGCACTTTCACATTTGTATAACTTGTCATTATGTTACAAATTCCATGAAACATAATATGTTAGAAGACGATAACTATGGGATGTGCATTTTGAAGCGGCTAGAGCAAGAAGTTTTTCTTTCATACAAAGTGGAGGCTAATGTTGAACCAATTAATACGACAGTGGATCAGGTGAGTTCCATCGACACTGGATAAATTCATCCTCAAGGTGATTAACCGCAGCCTTGAAAACGTGATACTCAATGTAATGGCAGCGGATGGGGTGGATATGTTTAAATGGGATTTAGATATAGGTACCTCGATGCATTGGAGATTGAGTGGGGATATTGGCTTGTGTTCATGGTAGGTACAGGTGGTCAACAAAAAAAATGGAAACACCAATGTAAAGTCACTTAATAGGGCATTAGGCCACCATGTGTGGCCAGTACGGCCTGTATGCACCTTGGCATAGAGCCCACCGGCGTCTGGAATTCTGCAGGAGGAATGTGGCACCATTGTTCCACGGAAAAGTCAATCAACTCACACCTGTTTGACGGAGGTGGAAAACGCTGTCGCAGGCATCGTTCCAGAATATCCTATAGATTTTTCGATTGGGTTCAGATATGGTGACTGAGAAGGCTATGCCATTTGACAACATCAGTGTCATGCTCATCAAACCATTGGGCAACCACATATGTTCTGGATGGGGGCATGGGGGGGGGGGGGGGGTCTCTTCTGGCAGCCATGCTACAACCAGGCCTGTGCAGCATTTTTATACATGGCACTAAGCATGCTGGGATGTTATTTGATTCAGTCAGGGTCAGAAGAAGATCAGCAAGACAAACCACAGTGAGATCTCCAGAAAACATTGACCAGGTACGAGACACGTTCACATTGAGCCCAAAGAAGTTAATAAGACGAGTGTTGAGGGAGAGTGGAATAAGTTACCATACAATTCAGGCAATTTTGAAGAAGAACTTGGGATGGAAACCATGCAAACCTCGCTATGGTCAGGAGCTGTTTCCAGATAATTGTGACAAGAGAAGAGTTTGTGAATATTTCCTCCAGTTAATTGATGACTGTGCACTGTGCAGGTGTGTTTACATGACATTATCTGGTCTGTCGAGGCTGTTTTCCATGTTGGTGGTTTTGTCAACAGGTATAACTGCCGTTTTTTTATTTTATTTAATGTACCAAAGTCTTCACAGAGCATTGATGTTGCTGTTCAGCAGTTTCTTAGCAAGGGTTATGATAAACTTGGTGGTTTGCTATTGCCTTACCAGCATTGGTTGCTCCATGCTCCTTCTAAATGCTCCTTTTAAATGCTGAGCGTCAAGCAAGGAAACACCATGTACCATTTTCTAGGTCTTTGGTATTACTCGGCCGGGGTTTGAACCACCGATATCCTAGAATCAAGAGCGGATGCTCTAATCATTACACTACCGAGTCTGGTTATAAGTTCCATTATTATTGGTCAGGAAATGATCCAGAAACGATCGTCAAAACAGCCAAAGTCAGCCCAAACTGCTTGTTTGGTGCAGAATGACTAAAGCCCAACTCAATGGACCTCACATCCTCCGTGATGCATCGAGGTCCTTGGAAATGATACAAAACTTTCTTCTTCCAAAAATTCAGTCATGGGAGAACACAGAGGAAAACAATTTTTAGGCAAGTTGCTACCCATCCACACTTGTTAATTGTAGATCGTAATTGGTTGTCTTAGTCTTCATTTCCTTTCCATTCACCAAATCCACAAGGAGGGTTCCCTGATTAAAATTAAACTAAAAGTGCTATACGTATGTCGCACGTCGATGTTGTTACCTGCGCCACCAAAGGTGGGCGAGGTTATGTTTTCACCCCTGTTTGTCTGTCTGTCTATTTGTTTGTTTGTGAACAAGATATCTCAAAAAGTTGGGGACGGATTCGGACAAAACTTGGTGGACATGTTGGGTGTGTGACAAGAACAATCCCATTCGATTTTTGGTGAAGATCCAGATCCACATCCTACCTATCAGTCAGATACAAAACGTAAACCGTCCAGCCTGGCGAAGTTAGGTGTTCCACCGAGTGCCGTTCGAGTTACGTATTAGACGAATTCGAAGATCATCGAAAATGAAATATATTGTCACTGGATGTTTCAAGATTTGTTTTTGAACTTTTGAATACTGTATCTGAGATTTGAATTTCATTCATTCACTTTGTTAAGTTTTTCAATGTATGAAAAAGAAAAAAAGTTTTTGAAACACTGTTAATACTTTCTTTTGGACAAAACGACAATGTCTTTTTGATGTAGAGGTAGGTGCATGTTCTTCATGATAAACACACGCGATATGAGAATTTGAGAGCAGTTCTCAGGAATTACTGTTTATTCCTGGATTTTAAATTTATTTTGTTAAAAAAAAAAATAAAAAAAAAAAATCTTTTTAAATACTTCCAATTTCTTGATTGGAGGTTAATTATTTATGTTTATTTTTTCTATTATTTTAATGTTGTGAACAATTAATTTTTAAATAAATCACACACCAAGTTAATTGGCCGCCACCTCCGTTAAATTGAGATTTAAAAGTTACTGGAATGTATTTTGGTTCCCATTACACTTGAATGCTTAGTATCAGACTGGAGCTTTATTAACCTCCGCCATCGAAATGGACAGAGGTTACTGTTTTCACCTGTTTGTTTGTTTGTTTGTGAACAGTATTACGGAAAAACTCCTGGATGGATTTCGACGAAACTTGGTGGGGGATTAGGTATGGTCCAAGGATCATGCCATTAGATTTTGGACTTGGTCCAAAGTCCAATATGGCCGCTATGGCGGCATTTTGAAAAAATATTTGAATTTTTGTTTTTGCATTTCTACATGTTTTAAGTGTATTTCCAACCAAAAAAAAAAAAAAAATTTGTTAGAGAAAAACCCACAAAATTTTGCAACTTTTTTTCACAAAAATTTCGATTTTATTTGAAAAATATTTGAATTTTTGTTTTTGCATTTCTACATGTTTTAAGTGATTTCCAACCCCCCCCCAAAAAAAATTTGTTAGAGAAAAAAACAATATTTTGCACCTTTTTTTTCAAAAAAATTTCGATTTTATTTGAAAATATTTGAATTTTTGTTTTTGCATTTCTACATGTTTTAAGTGATTTCCAACCAAAAAAAAAAATAAATTTGTTAGAGAAAAAAAAAACAAATTTTGCAACTTTTTTCAAAAAATTTCGGTTTTATTTGAAAAATATTTGAATTTTTGTTTTTGCATTTCTACATGTTTTAAGTGATTTCCAACCCCCCCCCCCCCCCAAAAAAAAATTTGTTAGAGAAAAAAACAATTTTTGCACCTTTTTTTTCAAAAAATTTTCGATTTTTTTTTTGGGCATTTCTACATGCACGTCAATCTAGTTTAGTTTATTCAATCGTGGTTCAGTAGAGTCTGATCCGTTTTGACCTACAATGAATAGGATATCAGGTTCAGTTAAGTGACCCAGCAGTATTGGCGCGGAGGTTTTGCACTCTACCGAGTGCTCCCCCTCTAGTCTTGTCTTTGTTTTCCTTGCTGCTTCTTTCACTTCTCCCACTGCTTCCTGAAACTCCTCAAAAATCCCTTCCTCACCCAGAAATTACCCTGACTGCTAATTTGTAAATGTTGAAGAAAAATAACGATTTAGCAAGCCTGCCATCCGACTTTAATTAACAACCAATCTCCTTGTGCTTTTCCTCAAGGTGCCCACACTTGTCTTGTCTTGACCTGTTTTACACTTTATGTACTTAAAATAATTCCTTACTTAATATTCTTGGCCATATCGTTTCATGATCTCTTTTGGCTTGTCGAGTTCTTTTCTTAACCTCCCTCTGTGTTACCCCTATATTGATATGAGTTTGATTCCATTCATGTTATTGTATACTTTAATAAATGCCTCTAGCTATCCTTAATAGCGCTCCGTACCTACGTGCTAAACCACCTGGTCTCTTTCTGCCTTTGGATTTACACCTAATTGGAATATATATTCATGTAGTGTCAGAGGCGTCTGTTAACATAGACAGCTCTGAGCCAGAGGTCTATATTCCTATTCATGGGTTTATCTACAAACTGGTTTAAAAAGCAAACCTGGATTACATCTAGAAAATCCTCATCTGTTCTGCCCTTTACTTGTTCATGGGCTCAATTTATCCCGAGCAATTGAAAATCCCTGATTAATTATTATCAATACTCTTCCCTTTCCACATGCCCCTCTGCATTCGTCATCAGCCCTCCTTTCCTGTTCATCTCTCAAACCAGAATCCCTATAAAAGCCTCTGACTATTCCACTTTTTTTTTTACAATTTCTGATCTCTATCCACATGGAATCCTCTACATTAATTACCTCATTAATGTCATCCCTTTCTCTCATTGCAATGCTGTATTTCATTCAGATTGCTATTGCTATACCACCTCCTCTTGTCTATTTCCTATCACACCTATCCAGGTGTTTCACAGGCAGTGGGATTCATTAATTTATGTGCCATTCCTCAGATGGACATTGAACTGGGCGTCCCATCTGTTGGCATGAGTTGGTGAATGTTACAGACCCCATGGTGTCTTTCGCGAAGCATAGGCGAGCTGTCTTCAGCACCAAAGCCAAATCCCAAATTGCTGCCCGAACTACTGCTGGGAAGGCAATGGCAAACCACTCAGTATGTCCCTTGCCAACAAACTGCTTCGACAGCACCGACGCTCTGTAACAGAGCGTGTTAACATCAGAATCACAATCGCAATCACACCTATACATTCGTACCTTTCCAGTTATGTCCAATTTATCTCCTCATTAAAACAAGTCTCACTGCAACGATATCATACTCCTCACTATGTACTTTAGTTTTGAGATCTTCCAATTTATTCTTTAAACTCCCGACGTTGGCGTTCAATGTTTTTTTAACCTTTCCTTTCCTGTAATTATTTTTTGTTACCTGGCCTAACCATTCTTGTTCTCAGTAGCAGTTCCTTCATTTACAGCATCTCCACTCTTGACTAGCTCAAAAAAAAATACCCTTAATTTCTTTCTCAATTCCCACTGCAAACCTTGCTGCCCCCTTTCTGTTTAGCCCTGGCTATTGTTCTGGAAACACTCTCATTGTCCCTGAAATGATTCCCATTGGTTCCTAAACACAAAACGTTGTTTCCAACACCATTCTTACAAACATAGGTTCAGATCTTTTGCATTATGTATGAATTATATTCCCTCTCCCATTCTCGGAAGAATACCATAAAACATTACCCTTTGCTTCCAGTCAACTACCCAATATTCCTTTATCAATTTTTTTAAGTCTCCGAGTAAACTTATCCTACATAATTTGCTCCTAAGTGACAAACGTCTTCCTTCCGTCTTCCATCACCAGACAGTCTTCCTTCCATGATCCGACATGATGTCATTTCACCTTCCTTCAATATCCCTAACTTCTGCTCCTTCAAAACACAATACACCATTCTATGTCTACAATAACAATACTTCCTGCAGAATTAAGTCTCCACATCTTAACCAGTTTCATCACTAATAAAATCACTTTACCCTCACCCCTGCCGGAATTCACCCCAACTTCACCCCTGCCTGCACTCACTCCAACCACACCCCTGCTCACTCATAACCCACACTGTCTGTATTCGACCACCCTCGCCCCTGCCGGAATTCACCCAACTTCACCCCTGCCTGCACACAACAACTCATCCTGCCTGCACTCACTCCAACCACATCCCTGCTGCACTCACTCCAACCCACCACTGTCTGTATTCGACCACCCTCGCCCCTGCCGGAATTCACCCCAACTTCACCCCTGCCTGCACACAAAACAACCTCATCCCTGCCTGCACTCACTCCAACCACATCCCTGCTGCACTCACTCCAACCCACCACTGTCTGTATTCGACCACCCTCACCCCTGCCGGAATTCACCCCAACTTCACCCCTGCCTGCACTCACTCCAACCACACCCTGCTGCACTCACTCCAACCCACCACTGTCTGTATTCGACACCCACCCTGCGGAATTCACCCCACCTCACCCCTGCTGCCACAAAACAACGCTCATCCCTGCCTGCACTCACTCCAACCACATCCCTGCTGCACTCACTCCAACCCACCACTGTCTGTATTCGACCACCCTCGCCCCTGCCGACACTCACTCTACCCTCACCCTTGCCTGTATTCGCTCAACCTCATCCCTACCTTAACTTTTCCTTTTCTCGTGTTACTATTCCTATTGCTGACCCTTCAATCAACTGTGAACCACTTTTGTTTGTGGAAACACAGGATGTGGTGAACCAGTTGAAAAGGGGTAAAGCTCCTAGGATCTGTGGCATCCATGCTAAAATTTTCAAGACTGGTGGAAATGCTGTACTCATGTCACTGCATGCAGTTCTGTGCTCTGTTTGGAACACAGGTATTGTCCCAACTGACTGGAAGAGTGTTGTCCATCTCTGGAAAAGGAAGAGTGATTGCCAGGTGATGCTGTTCTCAGTGCCGGGTAAGGTCTTTGCTCGGATAATTCTTGATAGGGTTCGCCACCATCTGCTTGAGCACCAGCGTCCAGAGCAGTCAGGCTTTACACCAAAGATGTCAATGATTGACCGTATCCTTGCTCTCCGGGTCCTCATTGAACACAGATGACAGTTTTTGCAGGACCAATGTTGATCTCTACAAAATGTTTGATTCAGTGATTCGGGAAGCCCTCTGGAAGATTCTTGGTCTTCATGGGGTGCCGACCCCGTGCTTCATGGTTGTAGCAAGTTGATCGACATCTCGAGGAGATGGGATGAGCCAGGCATCTGCCTGGGGGATGGCCAGACGGAGGCCGCTGCAGTACCGGTGGAAAGTGGATGCAGAGATGCGCTGCTCCAGCGCATTCTCCCATACCTGACCTGACTTGACCCCTGCCTGCACTTGCTGCACCTCAAATTTGAAAGAACAGCAATGATAATATCATTAATAATAAAATAATATTATATATTGGAATAATAATTATAACAATGATAAATTTTATCTGCTCTCGTTCGTTTTCTGGCTCTTGTAATGCTTCGCACATGGTGTTGAAATACTGTACAATGCACTGAATGTCCTTTCAACCATCTCATTCCTGGAATACTTCTGAAACTATTTTTTGTATGGTACTTTGAACACTCAGCCGCTGCTGTGAGGTATGTGAGGTATCACAGACATTTCCTATAGTTTCCTCATTGGTGACTGATTTATAGTGGGTCTCCACCCAACCCCATGAAGGATTGATTGATCCAAAAGTATATTGATTTATAAGCTTGGCATTGTACCAAAATTGGATGCCAGGACAATTTGGTATGTCCACCCATTATTGTCTATTACGAAGTCTTATGAAAGTTTTGATGAAGGCTTTCAAGTAACTCACTCACGTGTGTCGCTACAGAGAGTAACGGAAGAGTGCTTGTTGCATATTTGGTAGTTGCCCCACATTTAAATGAAGACTCAAGGCTCATGGGTGTACCCCAGTTAAGTAAAGAGTACACAAAGGTGAAGTTATCATTCTGCCAAACATCTCACATCCTGAGCTCTTCTTAACACAAATCTTATACCCAATCTCTTTTTCTTCTTCCTCGCACAATTTCCGTTCCAATTGTAGTGAGCTCGCAAATCTGCACTCCATGCGCCGTCACCTGGTCTGTAGAGAATGCCAGCTCACTATCGTAACCTCTTCCTGCTCTGTAGCCTCCTTTTGTCCCGCAGACCCCATAGCTCATTCTGCAGAGCACTTCTCTCCGTCCACACCACATGTCCCACAGCTGTCCGGCGATGGCGTGTGCGTTGTGACAAAGTTTACAACCGACTCGCACACAGTTTTCACTGGATTTGCTCTACTTGGACTTGAATTCAAAACCTTTAAGGATTAGGACTTTTTATCATTAAATCATTGGAGACTTCCTCTTCCGGTTACCTGGTCGTGGTTGCTTCTCTTGGTCCTCTGAGAGATCTGCTTCCAAACCAACCTAGGTAATCGTTTTGGATTCATCTGTGTTGCTGTAAATTTTATGTTCTCTGTTCGTGTCGATTGTTGTTCGTATTGAATGCTCACTCCTGTGTATTTTTTTCTGCTCATTCAAATTATCTCGACCCTCCGTCTCAGGCTCGGATCGTTTTGGCAGACTCATTTTTTTTTTGCTGTTTTCTCCCGACTGTTTCTCATTCCCACAACTTGTGTTTCCAGTTATCTCTGTCACATTAGTCACCACTCTAGGTTTAATTCCTTCCTTATATCCATTTTACCCACCCCCTGCATTCCCCCTACCCCTCATAGTTACCTGCGCATCCCATGTTGTCCGTCTCCATTTGTTTTCTCCCTTGGCCATGCTGTTGGCATTTCCCCCCTTCTCTTTCCAATGTTCCTCTTGTTATGTTGCGTCCTGGTCCGTTCTGTGTTCTAGCTCTTCCACGAGCTTTGACTTTGCGTACAATTTGTTTTAATGGTTTTTAATTAAACACACCAGGTGAAATGATGCAACTTGAAGGTAAGATGCTGTTCGATAATTAATCAAAGCACTTTCTTTCTGAAACCTATTAGTGAGTCAGCCTGCATTTATTGACATTCTGATTGCAACACATCCAATTATCCTGCTTTCAATCGGTCAATTTCACCCACACACACTCTGACTTCTGGTAACCCATATGACTATCACTGTGTGACCACTGCTTGGCTTTTTTCACAAGATCTTGGCTATTCGTTGTTCACCTTTGCGTCTTGGTTTTCTATAGGTTTTCTTGGCGTATAGGTTTTCTATTATCATCGCTTTTCTGAAACCTTGTGAATTCTTGGCTTTTTTCATTGGCTCACCTTGGCATTTATGAAAATGAGGAGTGGTCACACTGGACTATCATGAACCAATTTTCATCCAGTAATAATCTACCTGTTGTTCACATTATAGACATTTAATATACGTAGTTGTGTTTCAAGACGAAAATAGAAGGGCACTCAGTCAAGCGGATACTTCCACCAAGATGATTAGTTTACGTTTTGTATCCCACTGATAGGTCAGAGCTGGATTCAGACCTGAACTAAAATTAAAACTGCTTGTTACTGTCATCTACCCGACTCATTCACAAAGTTTCATCCCAATCCGTTCACAACTTTTTGAGATATTGTGCTGTATATTAGTTTGGCCCTATCTCTAAATGGTGAAACTTTAAAAACTTTAAAAAAAAACTTAAACTTTAAAAAAAAATTCAGATCCAGATCCGGATCTTCACCAAAATGGAAACAATTATTTCTCGTCACATATCCAACCGGTCCACAACCTTTTGAGATATCATATTCACAAACAAACAGACAGACAGACAGACAGGGGTGAAAAAATAATGTCCATCCACCTTCTGCGACGGAGCTAATCGGAAAAAAAAACATCACATGAGCCTGAAGTTACTCAATGAGCCAAGTTCAACTTTGCTTGAATCTTGCTCCAAGGATAGGAAGCCGCACCAACGTGATATTTTCCTGGATAAGAAAACAATACTTTTCAGTGTGGGGTTTTGTGTGGCAGGAATGGCCGGTCCTTGGCAAAATGCATGGGTCAATGAGGCAGTTTAAGGATCACAGAGAACAAAATGCTACTCCGAATCAAACGACTTCAGAATGTGTGCAACTCTTTCATTCTGAGGTCCCTTTCATCATTCGAGACTGTGAAAGTTTATTTGAACAAAAGGTTTTTGCTTTGAGGACAGAATGTTTTACATTTGGAAAAGAGCAGAGGAACGCTCGTGCTTTTACAATTTAATTACGTGTACATGGAAATCATTTTAATTACCCCCTTTTTGGCATTCCGAAAACTCCAATACTTCGGTGGAGCATAGAGTTGTTGGGGGGAAAGGGGGATGGGAGTGGTGGATAGATGATTGCTTTAACAAATTCACAATTTTTTATTTATAATATCTTTCACTCTGTTGGGATGTGCAAGGGAAGGAAGGGAAGAGTGTTGGTTGATCCGAGGATGTCGGAAGAGTTCAGCGTGAACATCGGTTTTGAGGCAGGGAAGCTCTCTCGGCTCACTCATGTTTATCATGGTGATGGAGCTGGTAAGCAGGAGTGTAAACATGAAAGGTATTCTGGGGAGGATGTTGAATGCGGATAATATGGCTGTTGTGGCAGAGAGTAAGCAGGAGATGCAGGAGGAACTGGGGGGAGTGGAGTGGAAGGAGGCATTTGACAAACATGGGCTGAGGATGAGTATGGAGAAGACTGAGGTGATGTGGGTCAGGCAGCAGAGAAAATAAATGAATATCAGGTTAGAGGGGAAGGAGATGACGCATGGAAATAGGTTTGAGCATCTGGGAGGAACAGTGACCGGGGATGGTAAGTTCCGCGGCGGAGGTGAGGAGGATTCAGGTGGGTGTGGATACGTGGATGAGGGTGAAGGGAGTAATGGCAGACAGAAAGATATCTAGGTTGTTGAAAGGGAAAATTTTGGTTCTTGGGTGACGCCGGCCGAGCTTTACAGTCTTGAAATGGTGGCACTGACAGAGAGCCAACAATAGAGGTTGCAAGAGTATGAGAACAACTGGGTCAGGAGGATGAGATTGGTATAAAGGCAGTTGAAGTAGGCTGGATACTTGGTGTGGATGGAGGAAGAGAGAATGGCAAAGAGAGTGGATATGTTGAGGGAGCAAGGTAGGAGGAAAAGAGGTAGATCGCGGTTGAGATGGGAGGATTGTGTGAGCCAATGTCATAGTGTGAGCCATTCATCCTCTACTGTCATAGCTAATGTGTGGCTCAACAGAATCCTTTCATCTCCTCTCCCTGTCGATGCTTGAGTGCCCCAAAGCAGTGTTCTGGGCTCAGTCCTATTCCTAATCTTTATCAACGATATTTCCGACTCTGGAAAAATCCTCTTTATCTCTTTGCTGATGACTCCATCCCCTGCCATAGCCTCACTCATCCTTCAGATAGGCAGGGAGCAGCCTCTTTCCTCTGTGCATAACATTGATAGAATCACGAGCTGGTCCTACACTTGGAATATGTCGTTCAATCCCGACCATCTGGAAGGTCTTTCCGGAAGGACCATCTGGTGTACCCTCCCATCTACTTCTTTAACAATCCTCTTGTAGAAGTTCAGTCACTCAAACTTTTGAGCCTCAATATCAGCCATGATCTTTCTTGCGCAAACCACATATCGACGTTGACCTCCAAGGCCAACTCCTGACTGGCCATCCTGTTGTGTAAAGTCTTTCCTTTGCACATTTGCAATTTTTATCGACTTACAATACTTTCATCCGCAGCTTGATGAAATGATGCTCTCCCCTCCTGGCTGGTGCCTTTACCTCATGCCTTCCTAAGCCTGATGTCATGGAAACCAAGGTTTTCAACATAATTGGAATCTCCATCAATTAATTTGAATCTCCAGGCCTATCACTTTCACATCGCAGATAGGTGGGTTGGCACTCTGTCTTCCACCACCTCCTTTCTGGTCTTGCACCCTGTGCCCTTTCCGTGCTCTGTCCACCCCCAACTTTCTGCATGCTGCACGTGGTTTGCCAGTAACCTCCTTCTGGGGAAACTCTCCAAATCCAAACTCACTGCTCACCTCCATTCATTCATTCCTCTTTTTTTTCCTACCTGCGGAACCAACTTCCTCAATGTCTTTAATATTATTATTCTCTCCAGGGATTGAAGACAGCTGTTCACCACCATCTCAAGTCATCTCCCATCCACAACCATGATCTTTTCTACCACCATGAACCCTCCCAAAATCAACCTCTTTTCAAGTTTGTTCTGTTAGCTTTAAAAACTTCTCTGTTTCATCTTGGTCTCTTTGTGGTAGCTCCTCCATGAGCCTCGACTTTATGTGCAATAAAAAAAATACGTGGCATGTTTGATTTAATCTGTACGTGCTGAAACCATGATAACTAGCTTCATGTAATCCATGGGATTAAAATATAGATCCTCCAAGTCTGAGATGAGCTTCTGGAGTCGAGACGATGGGGCTAAGAAGGCAAGAAAAGCTATTTCTGAGCATTTGCTTCGATATCTGAGATTGTTTTGCTGATCCCCAAAAGTAGGAGGGTATATATATATAAAAAGTATTCTTGGGAGGATGTTGTATGCGGACAATGCGGTTGTTGTAGCGGTGAGTAAGCAAGAGATGCACGAGGTACGGTAAGATATATTTTGGAATTGCCAAAATCCTTGGTCTTTCTTAGAGAAGTCATGATGTATCCTCCATGAACTTATATTGAGATAACATTCTATTACGGATTATCATTTAATAAATTCCACAGTCTCATGACGAATCCAGAAGTGGTGCAGTGTTTTTGTCTCATTTAAAGGACTGGCTAATTTCTGAAAGATCAACCAATCGTAGTTTTTGACATACCTGTCTCAGTCTTTATGATTGAAAAATGAATGACTTATGAATTGAAACTTTTTCTTTGTTCATTTGTCAAGGAGGGATAATTTATGACCGACACGTGCGGGGAAACTTCGTCATTTTGTGTAATCAAAAATGGTGGGAATTCCTGTCGTCATTTCAGGAAATATGAAACTTTTAGTCAATTTCAACAACTGTTGCATTGGCAACCCCTTACTAGGACCACGTGGCCAGGTAAGACTGAGACATCTCTCTGGTGTAGCAAATGTCGCAACGTCAATTGAACACAGTTAATTAGCAGCTGTATGGGTGTTGCCTCGAGACCCAGAATAATAATTGTTTGATGTTTTATAAAACTAGAATAACTTTTTTAAAATGCAGTCAAAAACTTTTGATGATGCAACCTAAGACTTGTCTGAAAGAATGAAAATGATTTGTTTTATTTTTTTTTTGATTTTTCAACTTATTTTCTTTGTAAATCGACAAGAACCCAGGGTGCAATATTTTAACTTCATCCTAATTCCCTTTGATCCTTTCTTGAGCTGTCTTGTCTTTTCTATTCAGGAATCAAGAATCATAGAAGAGCTAAAAGGCCAGATGATAAAAAGTTACCATATGAACAGAGATGGGGGCATCTGGATGAGATCAGGGCAAAGAAAGAATCTGCACACTGACGAGCTGAGGACTGGGCGAGTAGGTCAGACACTCACAGGAACACAAATTCGACAATACAACACAATAAGGTGTCGTTAAACATGGAGAATTGGTCAAAAACATAAATAGCAACGACTACTACTAATCCGTTTTCCAGCTAAGGGCTGTGGTGACCCCCTTGTGGGGGGGGGGGGGTGGGGTTTGACCCTTTTTAAACTTCATTCTCTTGGGACGAGGGAACGTGAGGTTTCGGGCAGGAATTTGGAATTTTTTGCAGTGGTTCCAGAAATTCCTCTCCTATTCTTCACGAAGGACACCGTGGGATCTTTAACGTGAACCAAGTAATGTCGGCATATGGGACGCCCAGTTTAATGTCCACCAGAGGGACGGCGCACAGGTTGATGAATGACCCTGCCGGTGAAACACCGGGCTGACAGTTTATAGCTGGGTCGAGATTCAGACCTAGGCTAGACAGCTTAGAGGCGAGTGTGCATATTTCTTGGCCATCCTGCCATCCTCAAGAGAGCACTAAAGACACGATGGATCTGGTCTGAAAAACTCAGTTTTGATGATCTGGAAATGTCCAACGTGCTCAAACCTGGAACGTGAAGTCTAACGAAAGAGAATTTGGCATCATCGGGAGATTATTCTACAGGCAGGAGACAAGGAGGAGGAGGAGGAATAGAGGTGCCTATATGGAAGACTTGTGGAGGTGAGCAAAGAGCGTGTTGCCAGAATTTATTATTTCTCATTTTATATGCAGATAGGGTGGAGCCACACCATTATACAACATATGTCCCTACCCTTCCATCCCCGTCTGCTATTTCCAACCAAAAATGGTTTCCCTTCTCTCCCCATATATCCTACAGTCCCGTACCGTTTCTTTCTTTCTCCTATCACCTCTATCATCTTATATTTATCAATTTTTATATTCTCAATTTATCCTCTGCCCCTATTCAATGGATGTGTAATAAAGAGATGCCCTCTTTGTTGATGAGCACATGCGGCCCATTGGTGTTGGGAAGGGATGGATGGTAATGAGTTGAGAAGACGCAAGGCTGTATTTCAGACGTTTTGGCCACATATCTACCAGTATGCATCTGATTTTTGTATGACCGATGCTTATAATGTCCAACGTTGAAGCCTTCGCTGCATCCAAGAGTGCAATTTGAGAAGGAAGAGCTTTGCTTCGTCATGGGAGGCATTGTTTTGTTGTACAGCTGCTGAATTAAAAAAATGGTTCTTCAGTGCAATTGTAAAATTTGAAAAACTTAAGAGTGTCAAATGAGAAAGTTACTCCAGTGAAGCATGCTGTCATCAAAGAAGTTTCGTTACTTACTTGGGAATGTGTTTTGATCATGACAGATTTGGATGATGAGACTCAGTAAATCATAAATACTCGTTCTTGCAGAAAATGGTCCCCTGTGATGGGAGAGTCGGCTATGTCAGCCCACCGAAGCTCGGCAGAGGTTATGTTTTCACCCCTCTCTGTCTGTTTGTCTGTGAACAGGATATGTCACAATGTTGTGGACAGATTCGGACAAAACTTGGTGGACGTGTTAAGTGTGTGACAAGGACGAATTGATTGGATTTTGCTAAAGATCCAAATCGGGATCCGAATCTGATAATTTCTTCGGTGATTCTTCACCATTGAGAGATGGGGTTAAACTAATATATAACACGATATCTCAAAGAGTTATCGACGGATTCGGACGAAACTTGGTGGACATGTTGGGTGTGTGACCACGACGAATTGATTCAATTTTGATGAAGATCCGGATTCTGTAATTAAATATATATTTTAAAGTGATTTTTCACCATTGAGAGATCGGGCTCAAAACGATATATAGCACAATATCGCAAAAGGTTATGGATGGGATTATGACAAAACTTGGTAGATGAGTTGCTTGGGTGACCAGAACAAGCCGATTCGATTTTGGTTCAGTTCCGGATTCAGATCCAGCCCAATCAGTGGGGTACAGAACGTAAACTGTTCAGCCTGGCAGAGGTATGTTCTCTAATGTGTTCCGTTCTAGCTTTCATTGATAAAAGTAAGGATGTTTAACTTTCCAAGACTGAAATGTCATGTACTGCACATCAACACTGCTGTGGTCTCTTCTTAATAACCTTAAAGGGAGCGAGCTGCCTAATGTATCTCCATATCATTAGAGGATTTTTGATGTTAAATATAATTTTCGATAACGTTGAGCAAGGGGTTTTCCAGATACAGGGAGGTGATTTATTTACTACCAAAAGTAAGGTTGCTTCCAAAAGACCCCATGAAGGATGCCAGCTTCCATGAGGAAAGCAGATGAGAGGATGCTATTAAGAAGCTTCATCCTTTTTGGCTGTACGGAGGAAATCTCTGAGCCAAGCACAGAGAGAGCCTTCAATTCCACAGGAGTTGTGCTTAGCAAGCATGGCTAGGGTCCAGAGTGTATCAAAAGCACAGCACTATATATATGTATATATACATATATATATTTTTAGTTACCAGGATGAAAATGGAACTAATGAGCTATGTTCAGTCAGTGTAAAAGAAAAATGGTTTATTGTTGGATGTGATAATGGATTTTAGAAGTTGCATATAGTTGTAAACAAGATGATTAACCTGTTGATGAGGGAATTTGTGTTGATGTCTCTTGTGAGGTGTGTGGGTGCCCTTTACAATCATCCTTGTGCGTGGAAGACAATCAGTATTGGTGCATCTGGTGAAAAGATAAAATAGAGAAGATGGCAGTCCATCAGAGCATGATTTGAAGACCTTGTTGCTGATGGCATTTGTCTGTTACAGCAGAGGTAGCACCAAGATGCTTTTTCACCCTTCTCAGGTGAAAAACCGAGTCCAGATGATAGGATGTGCAAAAAAAAAAAAGTCATGTACATAAATGGAGGTGGGATAGAGGCCCTTGTGTTCAAAGGGAAGATAGAGTACAGGCACTCTTCTTAATTCTGTTGTTCCATATTTTAATTATAGAAGGATGGAGGATCGCTGCTAACCTAAGATGGACGGAGACAGGACACAAATGGGAAAACTTGCTTTTCAGAAGAGTCTGGCATTTAACCATGACTTGCATAAGGAGAACACATTAATTGCTTTGGGTCTTTTGGAGTGACTTTCAGCTTTCCCCCTTTGGATTTGCCTTCCAAGTTAAAAAAAGGTGGATCAGCATGAATGAATTGAGAGACCATCTGGTGCTTTGGTGGTTTCAAAAACAGTGAGTACGAGAAAAACGTTCACAAAGACAAGATCTCTGTCCTCAAGTTCTTTTCTTTGTTTGGTGTACATATTATGAAGGCAATGAAGATGTTGAATACTGAGTGTTATTTGAATATTTTCATCTTGAGATGATTGTAAAAGAGTAATGCAGACAGTCGAGCTCAGTGATCAATACAAATATTCGTGGACCAAAGAGATCCCATTTAGCATTACAAAACTTCAAGACAAATAATTATTTAACTTGCACGAGAGAGAGAGAGAGAGAGGGAGAGAGAGAGAGAGAGAGCAAATAAATTTTAATGTAGCTGGTAGGATAGCCAACAGGTATGTGTACCCACCTCCGAGCTATCTCTCCTGGGTTCAAATCCCGACCCAGCTGTATACTACCACCCTGGTGTTTCACAGGTAGGGCAAGACATTGATGCACGTGCCGTCCCTCGGATGGACGTTAAACCGGTGTCCCGTCTGCCAGTGTTTGATGGTGGACGTTAAAGATCCCAAGGCGTCCTTCGCGAAGAGTAGGTGAGCTATCGCCAGCACCATGAACCAATTCCAAATTTCTCCACACTCAGTTGAGTTTCTTGCATCGTCGGAGTGGCGACCGACCCAGGATCGTAACCCGAGCCAACTGATTAGGCAGAACCGATTCTCTGTATCACAGGATGATGGATGATGATGATGATGATGCATTTTCATGAAGAATACATTATTACATTCATTGTAGCTTTCACCTTGAAGGTAATTGTCCTTCATCTACTCACACACGATGATCCACTTGGATGTCGAAGCTATTTTGATTCAAACCAAAAGGTGACACTAAAATATTGATATTAAGAAAAAGAGCAATCAGAGATTGCAGACTCTCACCAGGACTTGCTTTGTGTGGTGTTTGTGTAGTTTTGTGTACTGGTGTGTTACGTAATTAAAAGAGTCATAACTAGAACTGTCACTTTGTAACTGCTGGCAGTGATGACCGGGTACCAAGACGTCCCGCTTTGATGCAACCCCACTTTGATCGGACACCTCACCCTGACCCATGACGTTTATTGTTATTCAATTGAATTTAGAATGGGATTAAAATAAATTAAGTTAAAATCAAATGGAAGACCAAATAGGTACAGTCCTGCATTGAACTAATCAGATGGGACCCAATCAAGCAAAAAGCAAAGATGAAGTCATCAGGAGGAACCTGGATAGGATTTGCATTTCAGCTGCTGATCCTCTACCCCCAAACCCATCCAAGCACAGCCAAGTGAGCCTTATTGAAAAAAAAACAAAGGAAAAAAATACAAGGAACCCAGATCAAAATAATTAAATAATTCTTGCTGCCAGTGCATGTGTCTGATCAAGTTGAAATCTAAAACATGTATTCCCTATGACTACTACATCATGAATTTTGAAGATTCACTTCAATTGATTAAGCGGTTCCAGAGAAAACATTATTTAATATTTCTATTCAATCCAATATGGCTGCCAAACCATGTGATCTATCAATTATTCCTGAACAAGCTTGTACACCCATGGCTGGGGGAACATTTCTGTGAAGTTTCCCCTCAATCTGTCCAGCCGTTCTGGAGAAGATGATTTTTTATATGTTTAGGGTAAATCCAATATGGCTGCCAAACCATGTGACCTATTTCATCATATGTGTGAACCTTTTGTTCCTCATGGATAGGCGGTCATTTGTGTAGAGTTTGGCCTTGATCTGTTTGGCCATTTCATGGAAGAAGATTTTTGAATGTTAAAAAAAAAGGCTTGCATGAATGACGTTACCAATGACGTCATCAAAAAATTGTGTGGGCAATTTTATCCCTAGATGACCTTAAAAATTTTCATGCTTATCGGATGTAGCGTTCTGCATATACAATTATGACGTCATAACAAAGGCACCTATGACATCACAAAAAAACGCACTCATTCCCCGTGAGGAGTACTTGCGACGTGCCAAGTTTCAATTTTTTCCTTGGTGCAGTTTCAGATACAGAGGCCCAAAGTTTTTCCAACAAGGCTGTCCAACAATGACCTATGACTCATAATTATCATTAGAACATTCTACACGAGTAATCGCACCTATGGTGAAATATTTGTCTCAATCCAGCAAGCGGTTGCGGAGAAAACCATGAAAGTTCTGTACAGACAGACAGACAGACAGACAAACAAACGGATCCAAACGCAACACCCCTCCTTTGGCAAAGGAAATAAATTATTTACATAATCAGCTGCTTTTCTCGTCTGCATGCTATATCTATATCTATCTATAAATCTATCTATAATTCCAGCAGTTGTGTGTGTGTGTTGTGTCTGTGACCGCTGTTTCTCGACAACCACTGTCCGATATAATTCAAACTTACCAGGTATATTGCTGGGGCCCTGTGATGTGCCTTTTCAAGGTTTGATATTAATCGGACAAGTGCTTCCCAAGTTATGGCCATTTATTTACCAACCAATGAAAGGACACGTTGCTGCGTAGGCCGATGTGCGGCGGCCGACGATGACGTCATGTGCCGTGTCGGTTACGATGGGAAAGGGCGCCTTAGTTACCTGTGGCGTAGGAGTGGCAATGGTCAATGGCAGCGAATGTCATGGCAAGCAAAGACAGGGAGGTAAACTTGATTTTAATTTGGTTTTTAATTAACTCTGTGTGTGTAAGTATCACAGCAGTAGTTACTTAAATGCAAGCGATAATTCGTGGAATGCATGTGAACATTCCGTACGGGAACGCACCACTTCCGGATAGTGATGACTTTTTCTCGATTTATAATGCGCATTTATAGATAAACACAATGCCCCAATCCAGTCGTCATTTACGAAAGCGAAGGAACGGCCTGTGTGGTTGTTGTTTCTGGCACGCGGTTTGAAAGTTTTTTTTTGAACCAAGGAACGGCCTGTGTGGTTGTTTTGAAAGTTTTTTTTTTTTTTTTGGTTTGCACGTACGGGCACGCAAGAGCGAAGGAACGGCCTGTGTGGTTGTTGTTTCTGGCTCGTGGTTTTAAATTTTTTTTTTTTTTGGTTTGCATGTACGGCCACGCACGTATGGCCACGCACGTACGGCATGCGAGAGCGAGGAACGGCCTGTGTGGTTGTTGTTTCTGGCTCGCGGTTTGAAAGTTTTTTTGTTGTTTTTTTTGCACGTACGGCCACGCATGTACGGGCACGTACTAGTAATTATAATCTACACCTCTAAAACAAAATCAGAATTTCAATTCCTTCCAGGTCATCCCAGTATTGTAGTAAAGCATTACTATGGCAACCAAACCACTGTCATAACTTTTCCTTGGATATACACCATTGACAATGTAAAACTCCCCCGATTGACTGATCCTTATCAACACTTTATCAATTTATACAAACAAAGGGATTCTTTTTCTGTCCTCATGCCTGCACAAGTACAAACATAATTGGTAAATTTGTCAATGTGACATGCCACCATCTCCCTTCCTTGGTTGCAACAGACGTGTATACTGATCGGCTCTGCACATGCCATGCCATCCATTCATCGCTGCGGATCCAAGCTCTCGTGAGCAAGCGGGCACGTGAGGATTTGGGATACCATGGCTGATGGCCAAGCAGACTGAATGGGATTATGGAGTTGGGTTAGCGGTTATTTTTGTCTGAACATCAGGGTGTTGATCACACACTATTTGGACATCTTCCCGAATTCCACTGGCTCCACGCCCTGACTTCTGTGTAACCTCTTCAGTGTTATCTCAGATACAGTGATACTGGAACGAGATGCAATGGATCTGAATAGAGGCTGTTTGTATGAGGCGATGGGAAATTTGGGAAATAATGGGAAATTTGTTTCATTGTTAAATGCTTAGTTACTTTGTAATGAGCTGTATAAATGTAGTCTTTATGAACAGCATTTCTGCTGTAGCTTGGCCAAGTGACAGCATTTTTCTCAGCCCGTAGAATATATGAATTTGGGTGAATTTAGAGTTTATGTACTTGGCATTCATGTACAGAACATTGTCATATGGTTTATTACCCCCACGCGCACGAAGCGGAAAGCGGGGTTCAGCAGTTGGTTCACTTTGTCTGTTTGTCTGTCTGCAGACGTCAGTCTATGTGATCGAGGAACTACTTAATTTCGATTGAATTTTTATATTTTGAACACTGTAGAATACGAATTGGAACATGAAATGGAACATGAAGTCAGTTTAGCAGTATTTTGGCTCTGAAATTGGTAAAATGCATGGAATCTCATCCCAATCGTGTGTGCACAGAAAGGAGTGAGTGAGATAATATTTTTAAATCCGTCTGCCTGTCTGGAAATCAAACAAAATTGAAAATCATTCTAAACAGGAAATTTGCGGTTTTAGGGACGACGTCATAAAGGACACAAGCAACAGGCACAAATAACTAATGTAACGTGTTAAACAAGGTGGTGTAAAATACGGGGCATCGATGGCGGTAAACTTCTGAATTTTTTTTTTCTACAACGTTTAAAACCTTTATTTTATTTCAATTGAATTATATACTTGAACATTGTGGAGCACAAATAACCTTCTTTGCACTTTCAAATATCTCGAGTTTCGTAGTAGTTGGAAAAATACTTCTGCCATCTTATGCCCTGAGGGCAGAGTAGCTGTGCAATTCAACATTCATGCCGCCTCATTCCCTGAGGGTGGGATAACTGAGATTCTGCATTCAGATAAATGTGACGGGGTGCCTAGCGCTGCTTCTTCAGTGCAAAACGCAAAGCAAGAGTCCAAACGACCCTTCACATGTCCTCTTGCTCAAGACTGCGTGGGGTAAGGTGTTCTATGAACTCTCTACTTAATTTAAACGTACTGTATTGCGTCGGATCTGGTCTAGGGGGGTAAAATGGGGGATATATTAGAATAGTCATTTCATACTATGTGTTAGTGTAAGTGAGGCGTAGTTCCTGTAAATGATAGTGCGTGTTGAGCAAGTAAACAAGAGAATGGAAAGATCTCCCCACTCCCCAGTGTCTGCGTCTAAGCCCTGCCTTTCACACGTTCCTACATTCTTTAACCTTTTCCATCATGCATCTGTCTTTGTATGGAATTTTCTTTCGCTAACAGCCAATCGGTGCTGCTTATGAGTGTGATCGTGGGGTCATCGCGAGGTCATCGAACCTTTGGTAAACATGCCCATAAATCATCATCTGTCAGTTGTGTGGATTTCTCATCACTTCCCAGCCCATGGGATTGGGCGCACACCGTGGATCATCATGTGTCGAGCTGCGTCAGCCAATGGGTCTGCGCCACTGATGGTTCGATGGGCCCCTCGGGACATAACAAAAGTGCACACACACCACATGCGGGGTTGTTGTCTTGGTTTGTTGAGGAGATGTTGTGCTGCTAATGTGCTTGGTACTGGCATGTAAGGCAAAGTGAGGATAAGCCCCACACCAGACTGCTGCGCACCCAAATGAAGGCCCACACTACCCGTGAGCAGGGCTCACACAGCACATGTTTTCTCTTTGTCTCATCATCTCCCGTCTCTGTCCCGTGTTTCCCGAATGAAAGAGATTGAGGCATATTTGTTAAGTGGTTTTCGGGCACGTGGGTGTAGTTTATTCATTTTTTTTATTTGTTACCGTCTGTGATTGCCTCTGTGTGGCCATGTTATCCTTCCTCCCCTTTTCGCCCTGTAATATATTCCGTTTTATGAGAGTCATGTGGTCACCAGGAGAGAGACCCATAGTGCTTCGAGGATTGTATTATTAACATGCGTAGATAGGCACATTGGGTCCCGTGCTTAAGCGCCTCCACCACGGAACATCAAGAAACTTCACTCGCTATTCCTGTCGACTTTCTGCCATGGTCATTGTGAGAACGCAATTCATGCAAAAACAACCCGTCGGATGTGGATATCTTTTTGTTCCATATCCGCCGGGTGGCATCACAGTCATTGAAGACACGTGACTGTTACAGCATGATTGCAATAACAATACAGGAACGAGAACTGCCACTTTATAACTTCTGGCAGTGATGACCGGGTACCCAGACGTCCGCCTTTGATACAACGTGAGACTTTCTGGAGATGACAGTCGCAAGTTTCGCTCGATAGGATAAGTGGTTCCAGAGAAAACATTCTTTAATAGTGATACAAATGCAACCCTGCTTCAGGCCGCGGGACAGATGAGTTACGAACCGGGTAGCACAAAGTGTTCAATCTATATTACGTATGCAGTCAGCAATTTTCTGGGGATATTGTCGGTATCAATTTAATTGCTATTCCTGTCCCCTCAAACGCATTCAGGTGCAGCCAAGTGAGCCTTTTGGAAAACAAAAACTAAAAGTTCTCAGATTCAAATATTAAATAATTATGGCTGCCAAACCGCATGGCTGATCGGGTTGAAATTTTAAAACCACGTTCACATGTCGGCTAGATTATAATTGTGAAGTGTGGCATATATGGAAGCAGCGGTTCCAGAGTAAACATTAATTAATATTTATCTTTCAATCCAACATGGCTGCCAAACCATGTGGCCTATCAATTAGAAATTAGCAAAATTATATTGACGACTCTGTGCAATACGTTTCTGAAGTTTCCCTTGATCTGCAGCCATTCTGGGAAGATGTTTGAAGGTTTTAGGGTAAATTCAATATGGCCGCCAAACCATGTGACCTATCAATTAGAAATTAACAAACTTGTGAAGGATATCTTGGGGAAAGTGTGTGTGAAATTTTGCCTCAATCTGTCCAGCCGTTCTGGAGAAGAAGATTTTTAAATTTATTATTTTCAATCCAAGATGGCTGACGAACCATGTGACCTATGACATCATAAGTTTACATTCTGCCTCCAATCCTGTAGTGGAATACGTGCTTGAAGTTTCGTGTTAATCGGATAAGGTACGTTTTTCTATCCAAGATGGCCGCCAAACCATGTGACTTGTGATGTCATAATTTTTACTATGTATGCAGACATGATGGAGGATGAAAGTTGCAAATTTTCGCCTTGATAGGTTATGTGATTCCAGAGAAATATTATTTAATATTTTTCTTGAATCCAACATGGCTGCCAAACACTTTGACCTATCAATTAGAATTAACAAACTTGTGAAAGGATGGATGTCTTGGGGAAAGTGTGTGTGTGAATTTTTGCCTCAAATCTGTCCAGCCGTTCTGGAGAAGAAGATTTTTAAAATTTATTAATTTTCAATCCAAGATGGCCACCAAACCATGTGACGTGTGACATCATAATTTTTCTGTATATGCAGGTATGGGGGTAGATTACAGTTGCCAAGTTTCGCTTCGATAGGTTATGTGGTTCCAGAGAAAAACATTATGTAATATTGTTCTTGAATCCAACATGGCTGCCAAACCGTGTGACCTATCAATTATTCATGAAAAAACTTATATTCCCTATGCGTGCAGAATAACTTGTAGTGAGTTCCCACAATAGGGTCCCGTGACCGTTTTTTCGCGGACCAAGGTTTGAAGGTTGATTTTAGTCAATTTGAGGGTGCTGATTAAAATGAGCTGGGGTGAACCTCGTGAAAATGTGGGCTAACTCGGCCAGATGCGAAAATTCAAAATGTCCGCCATGCTACTTCCAGTATATCAAAAATTGCATATCTTTGGTTCTACATGTCCGATTTTTATGATTTTTGGGTCAAAATATATGTTTTAAGGTCAAGGATGTCATATATACCATTCCAGATTGTTATATTTAAGGGTTAAGTCACAAAATATGAAATATAACTTTTCGGGGCCAAATCCAAGATTGTCGTCGAGTAACATCTGGAAAATAGTAAAAAATCAATTTTCTTCTCATAATATTATTGGCAGTGAATCTTTTCATGCAAGTAAATGTTTGTTTATATGTGGGAGTGCACAACAAATTGAGACAAGAAGAGAAGGACGCATCATTGTCTTTATTTTCAGAACATGATGTGTACATAATATCAATTTCTCAACTTTTACACTGTTCAGTAGGTTATACCATTCTTTTGTATGTCCCTCCGTACTTTATCTAGAACAGTAATATGATGAAAGAATATCAACATTCCTTCATTTTGTCTGTAGAGCAACAGTGTTTCAATGGAAAAAATGAAATAAAACATGAATTATCTGAATTCCCGGCAATTGACGCTTTCCCGGTAAGTATTCTTGTAATTTGCATTGACCAAGTTTGATGTACTGTCCAAACTGTCTTTTATCTGACAGTCATAATAAAATAATATAACATCTCTTATATTTTGACTGTGGCAATGCTTTTACAGTTGTAAATTAAATGAAATGAAATCTCCATTGAAACACATACATGTAATCCTTCAGTCACTATCTGAGTCGCTGGCTCCAGAGTCACAAACTTCATCATTACTTTCAGCTCATCATCGTGCAACAATGTCTGTCTTGTTCAACCAAGTCATGTAAACTTCTTGGGAGTGCATCATGGTATACCTCACTGACACACATCTACCGTCTTCATTGTCATCCATGGTTGGTGGGATTCGGGGGTGCATCCGGCTTGTCATAGTTTAGTTGAATGTAAACTTTGTAGTTAACTCGCGTCGCATGCAGATTGTGAGAATCTGGATCTGGTGGGATGCGGACGTGGACTTGTTTTTCATCTGACCCCACTTCCGTGCTCTGGCTTCACCTAACGTTTTACTGATTGTGTCATTATGATGTGTCTAATAGTGAATGTGGCCATTTGCTGAAGCACCTCTTGTGTCACTGGAAGTGTTTTGCCAACATCTTTCAAAAGATTGCGTGCCTCCTGAGTTCCTGTTCCTTTTTCATAAACTGTGTTTTTCCCATGTCCATAGAAGCCAGATGTTGTATCAGATCCACTATGGATGTGTAATGGGATTAATATTCACGCTACATATCAGAGCAAAGGTCTCTGCAGCTGATGATTTTGTCTTTCCGTTTGATAGCAAGGGTGCCCTCCAGTTGATGTCAACATATGCAGAAAGAATCACTACATCTGTGTCCTCGGCATCAATCCAGACTGTCTCCATTTTTCCTGCTTTTCGGATTTGCGAATCGATGAAGAACAGCATTGTGTCCGCCTCAATGTGACTACATTCAAATTCTTCCATCCTTTCTCCGGAGGAGATGTTCCAAAATTTTGCCTGATGGAGTACACAAAGTCAATTTCTCTATGATCTTTACAAGCTTGGTGAACTCATCCTTTAGAAACTTTTGCAGCCTTTGTTTGTTTCCCTGATTGCTGAACAGCACCTGGAAGTTCTTTGTGGCAGGAAACCTATCTGATGTTTTCATGTACACATTTCTGGACCCATCTCTATATGCTGTCGTGGATTTACGACGCTCATGCTCACTGTCTTTGATGGAATTTTCCACACCATAGGCATCATTTACAAAAACAATCTGGCTTGCATTTGGATACCTTCTGCGAATAACGGAAAAAAGCTTTTCAGCATAATCTCCCCACGTGAGGGCAGACCCATCAGCTTTCTCACGATCTTCTGCAGTTGGGGTCGCTAATCTCACAGGAAACCATATCGACTAGGGCAATGTACTGATCTGGAAAAGGTTCGACAGGCTGCATGTTTAATTTCTCAACTAACTTTGATTTTTGCACTTTCTTCATGGTACCTTGATGTTAATATGGGTAAACACTCATCTGTCACGCGAAATTCCATCACCTGTGCGAGAGTAAACTTTCTCTCACAGATTCTGCCAGCCAAATTAACGATGCCATTGCTCTGTTTTCCATAGCATCTGTCTTTGTCACTTTGCCTGAGACTGAATCCCTAGTTACAGGAGGTTTGCTGAAATGTATCTTGAACATCTGTGTATAGTAGCATCAAATGGTGTGTTCTGTGAAAACATTCGTTCTCTGAAGAATTGAGTCACTCTTGTTTCACCATCTTCGTGAGCACTTTCAAAATCATGTACCAGGTCACCTGAGGCGACAACACCGGATACCAGAGCTCTCAGTTGTGGTTTATCCAAGTCAAATGGGTCACAGTCAAACTCAGTGATGCAACTGTCTAGGTCTTGGACAACCTGTTCGTCAATCTTCAGACGACTGGGGTATTCTCAATATGCTTCAGAGCAGAGGTCTTCATCTGTGCCAGTGTGTGAAGGCTGCCCTTACTCTGTTGACTGAGTTCACATGTATGTGTTTCAATGGAGATTTCATTTCATTTAATTTACAACTGTAAAAACATTGCCACAGTCAAAATATAAGAGATGTTAATATTATTTTATTATGACTGTCTTAGATAAAAGACAGTTTGGACAGTACATCAAACTTTGGTCAATGCAAATTACAAGAATACTTACCGGGAAAGCGTCAATTGCCGGGAATTCAGATAATTCATGTTTATTTTCATTTTTCCATTGAAACACTGTTGCTCTACAGACAAAAGAAGGAATGTTGATATTCTTTCATCATATTACTGTTCTAGATAAAGTACAGGGAAACAACAGAATGGTATAACTACTGACAGTGTAAAAGTTGAGAAATTGATATTATGTACACATCATGTTCTGAAAATAAAGACAATGATTGCGTCCTTCTCTTCTTGTCTCAATTTGTTTTGCACTCCCACATATAAACAAACATTTACTTGCATGAAAAGATTCACTGCCAATAATATTATGAGAAGAAAATTGATTTTTTACTATTTTCCAGATGTTACTCGACGACAATCTTGGATTTGGCCCCCGAAAAGTTATATTTCATATTTGGTGACATCACCTTAAATATAACAATCTGGAATGGTAATATATGACATCCTTGACCTTCAAAACATATATTTTGACCCAAAAATCATAAAAATCGGACATGTAGAACCAAAGATATGCAATTTTTGATATACTGGAAGTAGCATGGTGGCCATTTTGAATTTTCGCATCTGGCCGAGTTAGCCCACATTTTCACGAGGTTCACCCCAGCTCATTTTAATCAGCACCCTCAAATTGACTAAAATCAACCTTCAAACCTTGGTCCCGGAAAAACGGTCACGGGACCCTATTGTGGGAACTCTACTATTGTGAAGTTTCCCCTTGATCTGACCAGCCGTTCTGGAGAAGATGTTTGAAGGTTTTAGGGTAAATTCAAGATGGCCGCCAAACCATGTGACCTATCAATAAGAAATTAACAAACTTGTAAAAGGATGTCATGGGGATTGTGTGTGTAAAGTTTCGCCTCAATCTGTCCAGCCGTTCTGGAGAAGAAGATTAAAAAAAAACATTTCAAAACAAGATGGCTGCCGAACGACGTGACCGATGACGTCACAAATTTTTTCTCCGGTAAATTGATGTGTGGATGACGCTCAAGAATTTCAGATTTTTCCCATGCAGCGTTCTACTTGACGAATTTTCACCGGCATACCGCTTCACCGATGACGTCACAAAAAAATCACCCGTGTTCCCATAGGGAGCTTATTAAAATGTATGCAGGGAAAAATTTTTTCATTGCACCGTTTCAGAGATACAGGGTCCAAAGTTTATCGGTTTTTTCAAGATGGCGCCCGTACCACGTGACCTATGACGTGAATAATTATCAATTGAGTATGCTATCAAAAAGATACATACTACGGTGACAATTTTGTGTCGATGGGACTTACCGTTCCAGAGAAAATGATTTTTAAAGGCGAACAACCCGCAAATTGCCGGCGGAAAAAGAATAATACATAAACAGAAGAAAAACAATAGGTTACGCAGTCCATTTGACTGGGTACCCTCTAACTAGAAGGGCACTCGGTGGAGCGCGTACATCCGCCATGTAATGCCTGATCCATGCGAAGATTCACTTTAAAAATTAAATAATTCTCGTATCCAGATCCGGATTCGTATCTTCACAAAAATCGAACCAATTTGTCCTTGCGACACACCCAATGTGTCCACCAAGTTTCATCCAAATCCGTCCAACAACCTTTTCAGATATCGTGCTACATTTCATTTTAACCCTATCTCTCAAAGGTGAAGAATCACTCAAAAAATTCTCGTCGTCGGATCCGGATCTGGATCTTCACCAAAATCTAAAAATTTCGTCCTTGTCACACACCGAACGTGTCCACAAAATTTCATCCTGATCCGTGCACAACTTTTTGAGCTATCCTGTACACAAATAGACAAACAAACAGACCGAAAGGAGTGAAAACAACCTCCTTCACCTTCAGTGGTGGAGGTAATAGCACTAACTGGTGGATATACCTGTCAAGCATGGGTGATGGGAGGGTATGGGATTTGATAGGATGGAAGGGCTCCAGAACTATGGAAGAATCATGACGACGACAATGTCCCTGTTGTTCGCAGATAGGTGCTCCAGCTTAATGTCCTGATGGATGGTGGACACTTTGATGCATCGTGATGCATACAAAACACCAGGATGATAGTTTATAGCTGGATCGAGATTCAAACCACAGCTGCACAGCTCAGAGGTAAGTGCGTATATCTCTAAGTTATCCCAGATGCACCAACCCAATTGAGTACTGCTTGAACACTGTATGCACACAAGGCAGTGTGTGGGCCCAGTGTTGTTCCTCATCGACGTGAATGACCTCTCCAATGTTATGGAAAACTCTCTTTTCCTTTTTGCACAGTCGTTCAGATTGTATAATATTGTACCCACCTCACTGACAGGGATGCAGCAGCTGCATCACTCTCTGCTGATCTGGAATTGATTTGATGCTGGTCTGATAAATGGACAATGTCCTCCAGTCTTGGAAAATCTCAGCCTCACCTTGTCGTTCAGCTGGGTTAGTGAAAGAACCCACCTATATATTTTGATGGTCTTGGAAGAGGTTTGGTCTTTTGAATGTCAAGGCTTCATCAACAGCCATGACCTCTCCTGGGCCAAACATATAGCAAAACTGACCTGCAATAGCAGCCACAGACTTGGCCTTCTGCGTCATTCCAGATCCTTCCTTGAAAAATCAGGCAAATCACAGCATATAAGGCTCAATGGAGAACTGCTCGAGGGGCTGCCGCCGCTGCATCATATCTGTTTCTCCCTGATTCTGTGAAATCTAAAGCTCTCAACATTTTTGGAATCTCACGATGAGGCCAAAGCACAAGCTCTGTTGCTTTCACATTGCAGGCAGATCAGTAGTGTCTCTGTCTTTTTCCGCCTGTCCTCCAGTCTCACTCCCTCTTCTCTCAGAACTCCTACCCTCCCCAGCAATGCCAGGATGCACCTGTTTTCCAGTATTTTCCTCCTGGTTAAAGTTACAAAAAACAGGTTGAATGCACACCTCAACTCTTTTGTTCCTCACTTCAACCATGGATGGAACTACATTCCAGAGGCTGTTCTTTCCCCCTCTTCCCTCCAGGGATTGAAGCAGACAATGTATCACCATCTCATGTCACCTCCACCCCCATCCTTACCCATTATCCTTTTTCCCCCACATTCACACCATCGAGCACAACACTCTTATTTGTATGATTCATCAATAAATTCCAAAATCTGATAATTATGAAATACCAACAGAAAGTTTTTATTTTTTCAGAGCACGCCACATAATAAGGAAAAGTTTGAAGTTTGAAATTGGTTATGATAACTTGTGAACCGAAACAGCACAAAAGAGTCAGAGTTAACGGAGGATCCATCACTCATCCATCAAGTGAATTGTGTGCCAGTTCCAAGGAATGAAAAGATTTATGCGATAAACTAATGAGGATGGCATTGGATTCATCAGGACATGATGCATGAATTGATCGAATCGATTTGAAATTGTTTTCATGTCTGCACAACTGCAGGTTTGTACTGACCTCATATTAACATCCAGGTTGAGGATCACAAAAGGAGTGGACCAAACACCTGTCCAATAATTACATTTCAAAATGTAAAAAAAACAACAAAAGAAGGATACCACCCAGGAGACACATTTCGGATTTAATTTTTTTAAATCAGAAAACTAGATGCCATTGGAATCTGGAAGGAAATTCCCAGTGTGTCTGTATTTCATGTTGAATGGATTGACTCGGGAAGAGGGATCACCAATGAATCTTGTGTAGCATGAACGGAGGGAGGTTGCTCTGGTCTGAGAGTAAAATTCAATGAGATGAGAGCCAGGTTGGATGAATTTGAAATAATCTAATTTTGAGATGTCAGGTAACCATTATTAAATGAGATCTATATATCTGACCGGGATTCGATTACGAGGTGTGTCTGCTGGTTACTTCTCTACGAGGGTGGCACCTTGGCTCAACCATAACTCGGTTCCCACGCCCACACCTCCGCCTTAACTGCCATCGACTTGCAAGGATTCTGAGCAAGGATTGCAGTTTTGAAAAAGCACCGTGGGAATTTTTACTATGCACAGATGAGTGAGTGGCAGGCTTAATACTCCTGATGAAGCTGGGCTGAACTAATGACGCAGTATCACCTGTGGGCACTGCACCGAACAGAGGATATGACATCATCCATCCATCCATGGGGACCATACTCTGTGCAGAGCGTTGGTGCTGCCTAAGCAGTCTCCTTGACTATTGGGTACAATCCTGGACAGGTCACCACTCCGACACAGGATACCAGCAAGCTGGCACTCATTTTTGCCAACCTCGGAAGGATGACAGGCAGAGTCAACCCCACCTGGTATTATGCAATATCACAGCAAAACAAACCATGCTGTGGTTGAAATGATGAAGCATTTTGTTGGTGGCTATAAGAAAAACCTGTAAAAAAACAATGTAGAAATACAGAGCAAAGGCTGTGCAAGAATAGTAAATTAGGCTCGGGCACGACAATCTGAACGAGCGTTGAATTCATATTCGAATGTTCAATGAAAAACGAACATATGTCAAAACTGCCACGTTTA
Source organism: Eptatretus atami (assembly GCA_035128595.1). Taxonomy (NCBI): domain Eukaryota; kingdom Metazoa; phylum Chordata; class Myxini; order Myxiniformes; family Myxinidae; genus Eptatretus; species Eptatretus atami. Next base: position 30,660,556 of record CM068963.1, on the reverse strand, counting down.
TAAATAGATGAGGGTTATCTCTGACGTTTTGGAGAAGGCTGTTTTTCATTGAGGAATGGTGCTCACCTGCCTGAACGAGCCAGGCAAACAAAGAAATATCTGCTAGCAATTAAAGAGGTCAGAGACAAGTGACTTCCTGAAATGAAGAACGTGGTTGAGTGGTGGCATGCCTGAGATCACAGATTGCATAATGGCTAATTAATAGCATACACGTGACCTCACCTGTGGATTCATTCAAGTCACCTGGTGAAATTGTTACGAGGGTCGTGACCACCAAAGATTCAAGCAGAGCATGCAACACCACGTTATAATCACCTGCGTGCCCTTCATGCACACCCTACTCACTAAGCTAGGCAATTATCAGACGTATTCCAGTGTGTAGCACACTACCGCATTCCAGGTGCTGCCAGAGGCAATTGTGGAAATGACATGAGTTTTCTTTCACAGTTGCAAGTATCCTGCCCCTCCCCTCTCCACACACTAAAAGTCACCCTCCTCCT
>CM068963.1:30649673-30660046 GCA_035128595.1 Eptatretus atami | reverse complement strand
CTCCTCCTCTCCTCCCACTGTTCTCACATCAACTCAAGCCTCTGGACAGCTGCACCACCACCCGCTGCTGTCTGCACTCAATAATAAGTTTGTGTTGGAAAACAATATGTGGTTGAGACAACTGCATAACCAAGTATTGGTTTAGGGTTATTTATTTAAATTGTGAGATATTTTAAGTTGGGAAAAAGGATGGGAATTTTGGAAGTTGTTTTGCATCTCATTTTGTCGTATTCCAGCAGAAAATGTATTTTAATTATTTTATTTGAAGACGATAACCACAGAACACGAAGTTGACCTTCAGGAAAATTACCAATACTATTGTAAAAAAATTCTGCTCATATTTACTTGGAGTACATTTTGGTACTTGGAGGGGGGAGGGGGTATATTTGAAAGTGCTGTAGGATGGGAGTAAATCCAACATTTTCACTTTGGCAGTAATATGGATGTAGGATCAGTAAAATTGGAGACATTGACAGCAAAATCAGAATACATTTTAAGTATAATGGGATTAAATTTTGGGTATATGGCTGTGTTCGTTTCCCCACCTAACTATACATTGTCTCTCTGCATGACCGAGTGTGCTGTCCTTCGGAGAATGTTACGCTGAATGTCACAACTGTTGGCATTCGCTGGTGGATGCTCATGATCCATCAGCTTCTTTTGCAAGAGTACAGCCATTGAGAGCTGGAACCCTAACCAAATTACAGTCCTGTATACTGATGGAAAAGGCAATAGCAAAACTTCCGGTTTATTCCTTGCCATGAGTTTTTCGTGCAGTATCAATGCTCTGGAAAGAGTATGGATGTTTGGAGTGGATTGGATTTGAGGTGTAACTAGAAAATCCTGGATACATTGGTACTATCATTCATTTCATTTTCAGCACATGGCTGCTTGTTGCGTCATTGCTGGGAGCACGGATGCACCACCGACACAGTGCCCCCCTTTGTTATGACGTCAGGGTTGGGGTACTTTGAAGTATCGACTCCGGAGGTCGCAGTGGACTTTTACTCGGAAAGTCAATTATTTTGCCCTCTGTGGGTTGCCCCATATAGGCACTAGTCAGGAATTATCGTCTCTGAATGGTGGCACTATCAGCTGGTATGATTTTCCATCCCCTTGGTACAATTTTCCTTCCTCGCTAATATGTTCAATTTTCCATCCCGTTAATATTCCCCAATTGCATAAAACAAACCCCTTTCCCACAGGAGCATAGCACTGCATCCATCCTTCATCAGGCCCCATCCGTCCCCTATTGACTCCAATTTCAAGGTTAAGAGTTCCGGGCTGATATGAAGAAGGTTTCGACATTCAGTTCTTCACCTTTGAAATGACAGTCCTTTTTCAAACACTACTCAATAATAGTATTCACCCAATCAGCATACATCTCTCACAGTACATCATTTTAACAATATGACGGTTATCCCACTGAAAAACAGTTTTAAGGCCATTGGAAGATACATTCTGACTGCCGTTGACCTAATTCTGATGAAATCACCAAAAGCATAAAATGTGTGAGTGCAACCATAACACTATTTCATCCCAACTCTCACACCATGATAAAACCAAAGCAAATGGTCGAATGATTCAATCACATCCCTTTTTTCATTCTCGGCCTATCCTCCCATTAATATGCCCCAATTGCATAAGACCTATCCCTACATTCACTCATGTCATGTCATAATCATCTAGGTAGGCTGGTCGTTGGTTGCTGTGCTTCCCATTCCTAATTAGTTGTGCTCTCTTGTCCTTGCTGAATCCGTCTCTTGGCTCAGTTCAATGGCGTTCCCTTCCATCCTCACTCGATCTTACGGCCTCCTGGCCACCCCTCGTTCTTCTTTCTTGCCCCCTGCAGGTTCCACCACATCTCCTCATTCTTCCTTTTACCGTTCTGGTACCTAAACCTATCATGAATATCACTATGTCTTGCTGTCCCCCTAACTCTTGGCCTTCCAGCCTTTTCTGTAATTGGAATCAATGTCTGCCTCACCTCCCCAATCCTTACTGCTCTGACTTTCATCAATAAAACTGTTCTAGCCCCATTTCATCTCTCTTTCTTCAGTCACTACTACTTCGGCTCCTTCTGCCACTTCGGCTTCAATCACTATAATTACTGTAGGTTTGTCTGTTACTCTGGCTTCTTCTGCTGCCAACAAGCCTTCTCTGCTGCTACTTCTGCTTCTGCTACTCTAGCCTCTGCTACTGTGACCTATTCGGCTTCTTCAGCTACTTCAGGTTCTTCTGCTATTTCAGCTACTTTCTGGTGCTACTTCAGCTTCTTATGCTACTGCAGCATTTGTGACTTTAGCCTTTGCTACTTCAGCTTTTGTTACTTCCTCATTCAGGTTCTTAAACCTTATGTCAAGGTCATGGTTCATTCTAGCGATAAATGTATGTAATTCAACATTCATCATTTGCATCTCAGCTCTCTGAGCATTTGATTTATCATCCAATTTTGATTAATTTTCTGTATTGCAGCTTTTTGAGCATCCATTTGAGCATTTGTATATCTGTGCCAAAATCCTCCACTCACAATTTGACTCCACCGGCTGCTTCCTCTTCCTCTCCTTTTCCTTCCTCCTTGGTATGACTTTCCATCCAATCTGTGAGGACCTTTTCTTTGAGTTATTTTAGCCCATCCTCCTCTGTTATGCTGGTCCCAAACTAGTGCATCTCATCAATTGTACCTCTAATGACAACAATTCGCTTGGAGGATGGCACTAAGCTTGCAATCCCACTCCTGACACCAATATTATAACATCTCGGGACTCGAATACTTTTAAATATAGCCACAGGAGGTCATAGTTGACAAACTCAGAAGTCGATAATTTCCCCATATGTGGGTCGCACCTTATAGGCAGTCAGATTTATCAAGCGGAAATTTCGTATCTGAATATGCTGGTGTTATCTGCCGGTACTTACTGCATGTTAGATTTTCTGTCCCTTTTAATACGCCCCAATTCCAAAAAACAATTTTTGGAATTTTGAATTTGACCTAGGTGCCAGCAATAGCTCGCTCTTCACGAAGGACACCATAGCCCCTTTAAGATGCACCAACTAATGCTGGCAGATAGGATGCCCAGCTTAGTGTCCATCACAACAATGATGCTTCACCCTGCCTGGTACCATTATTTCATGCCAATTTTTTTTTTGTGTTGAAAAAAACTTGATAGAGACTAACTATTAATCTATGAGCAAAACCTTACCAAAGTGCAGTGTAATATGCGAGTAGTGATAACTTATCAGCTCCCTATTTCCTGTGAACCCAATGACATTTAATACTGCCAATACAGATTTGATTATAGTTACTGCAACACATACTGCACTTCCAGATAATGCTACTATTTTCGGTTCACTTCTCAATACTACCAAACGTACTGCCATTAGTGCTAGATGTAGATCACTGCCAATATTGCTTTATTTTACTTCCAGTTCTGCAATTTGCATTATTTATTTCTGGATTAGCAGTAATGTGTATAGTAGTTTAGTAATCATTGTCATCATCAGAATCATCATCAGCATCAATCTGTTTTCAGTCCACTGCTGGACACAGTCCTCCTTCAACTCATGTTGGGGGTATTAGCATCCTCGTCACACTTTCAGGAATTTGGAATTTGAGAGTTTGGGCAGGAGTTTGGAATTTGGCAAGGATGCCAGCGATAACTCATCTACTCTTCGCAAAAGTTGAGATTTGAACCCAGGATAGACAGATTTGAACCCAGGATAGACAGATTTGCACCCAGGAGAGACAACTCAACGGTGAGTGTACATACCTCAAAGCTAACATGCCAGCCCTGTACAGCACATACGTAAGGAAGATTCGATTAAAGAATCGCAAGAATGACATAATAAAAAGATTGGCAGTCTTGTAAATGTGATTTTCTTTTACAAATTTACAACAGTTAGGGTATGACTCTCAATGTACAAGTTATCTTCACTTGTCATTACAGTGTGAAGAAAAAGAGTAAATGGTTTGGAATTACGGGTGGAGGGGATGGAGGATGGAAATAAATAATCTGTGAACCCGACATGTGTTTACAGTTAAGTACATAAATACATAATTGCTTTATGATAGTGATTTTGAAGCAGGTGGAGATGAACTTCAGAGCAGTCTGTCCAGAAAGGGCATTCTCAGTTTAGCTGCATTTGGTTTCCAACATACATTGAGCAAAACTTGAAATCAATCTCCACTACCCAGCGAGACTAGGTCAGAGTATAATCGAGGGAGCCACAGCTTCGGCCTGATATCAGTGGTGGGATTTTAAACAGCTGTTGTGCAATTTGCGCACACACGCACGCACGCACACAAATTAAGGTTTCAAATTTTGCAGATCGTAATTTGTAAAACATATGTGTATGATACAGTACTTTTGTTTGATAGAAGAGGTGGCCACATAAGAGAGGTTTTGTTCGATGTTATAACATAGGGCGTCTCGACAATGCATTATCTGGTCGAGTGTTGGACAGTGTTTTTTTTGGGGGGGGGATGAGTAGAGAGGGGAGTGGTGTGGTATGTAGTCGAGCAGTTTCGTTTTTTGCCCAGGAAGGTGTATGACAGTTTATAGGCCCCGGTACCCATAAACCCAAATAATGAGATATTAATTTCATCGTTGTGGGGAATAATTTCATTTTGGAAGAGCTCTCAGTGCAGTAAGTGTAATGTAGAAACGTTTGGAAAAAGGGGAAGTTTCTGGATGAAGACAAAATTCATCACACCTGGCAGACAAACAAAGCCACCGAGGGAAGGTTCTTTGATCCCAAGATGTGAGTCTAAATCTTACTGCCAACTTGCACCACTTCCACCCATGAAAACATTAGATGTCTTCATTAACTCCCACTTAATTGTTTTGAAAAATGAAATAATTATAATTGAATACCAAGAAGTCACATCATAGAGCAAACGTCAATAATAGGACAGAAAATGCATCTTATTGACTTTTCACTCACCTCTTCATGTTGTTTTTTTTCCTGTTTACCTTATTCTTGAACAACTTGAGATCGAAGTTGACTGAGAGTCCATTGATCAGAATGTTCTCGAATGTGATTAGTTTGCTGATTATAATGTTGCGCAGCATCCCTTTGGAACCTCGTGCAGATCATGAGTCAATCTCTCTTTTAAGCCTTTCAAGGAAAGATAGAAAAAGCGTTTTCATGGGACAACTATAGTTAAAAAAAAAAACTTTTCAGGATCTTTTGAGGTAGTACTAAGGCAGAGAGCATAGTTTAATACCTTAATGCAAGAGTGTATTGGCTTAAAAGGTCAGCTAATGATTTATAAAATGCCGAACTGTTGAAATACTGTGCTGTATCTTATTGCAAAAAAATAAATAAAAAAGAAGATTGTTTCAGTTTGATATTACAACAGGAGCTAGCTTGGCACATGGCTTTGCAGTGTTAGTCCAACGGCCTTTCCGAATAATTCAACACATCCTGCGCTAACGTGTGGTTCACCACAACAACAGCTGTCATGCTGTAGATAAACTTTGAAAATGGCACGAATGTATGCTTATAGATCCTTTATCCCACACAACCCACATTGGTTTTGCTTTTCTGATTCTAAAAAGCAATAGGTGTTGTTTCATTGGAATTGTATATCTCCTGTTCAACAATCTGCAGCACACCCACAAGAAAACCCATTTCCTTAATGCTCGGTCCATATTGCCATCCCGGCATGGCGGTTGGCATGTATTGGGTGGACAATTAGTCACAGGTACCTTGTGTGCCTGAAATGTGGTGCACGTGTGTAGGCTTCGTGTTCTCCATCTCGATTACTGTGCATCACTCAACATCGTGGTCCATATGTCTTGTGACCCCATTGGAAAGTTATCCCATTGATATATTGTAGTGACATGTATGTATCAGAGGTTGGTTCAAGAGCAAATGCATTTTGCCTTTGAATGATCATAAATGACAAAGAAGGATGCATCGGCGCTTGCATTTGAATCTGTTCACAAAGTGTTTGCTTTTGACAGAATGTAGGTGATTGTTTTCAACTGTATGTGGATAATCCATCAAACACCTTTAGCAAGTGTTTCTAGTTAACCACCTACAAGTGCAATTAGTAAAGACGGTGTTGCTTGCCAACAAACCTATCAAAAAGGACAACACACTCCATTACTATGAGCAAATTGGGGCCACCTACAACGTGTCAAGTGAAATTGTTAGCATCGTCGTCAACAAAATGGTAACGGTCCTTGGCCTGCCAGGGTTCCAGCCACAGTGACCTGGATGATGAGACTGTGTCAGAAGATGGTGACCAGCATTAGATGTCTACCCAATTGAATATCTGCCTCAACCCAAATGTTGTTTTGCACACCCATTTCAATTTATTTTGAGGGATGAATCAATTCATCAGCACAGACCGCCAGGGCTGACAGGAAGGCCTAGACCCTAGAGGCATGCACACATGACCGGGGTTTGAAACATGACCCAGCTGTAAACTGTCATCCCAGTGTTTCACAGGCAGGGTGATTCATCAATGTGTGTGCATCCCTCGGATGGACGGTAAACTGGGCGTCCTGTCTGCCGACATTCGTTGGTGGACGTTTAAGATCCTTCGCGAAGGGTCGACGAGCTATCGCCGGCACCATGGCCAAATTTCAAATTCCTGCCGAAACCTACAGAGAGCATCAGTGGTACAGTCACATCCTCAGCCAATGATGCTACCTTGCAGCCTTGTGCTGCATGCAAATGAAAAAGAAGCACAGATCACCAACGTCCTGGTCAAAGTGTCATCAGTTGCAGCCGACACCCGGACGTCTACAACAGCCACTGATATCTTGGAAGATCAGCTGAAGGCCTAGTTTGCCAATACTATACAATGGATTAATGAAAACAACATGGTTAGAAGTGTACTGAATATTGACAGGGAAAAGGTTGACTTGGTCGACACAACTAAACTCACTACCAAAGCCAGACTTGTTCTGAAGAATGTCATCAGCATCACGACCTCTTTTGAGAAAGTTAAAGATAGGATACAGGGAGACCAAGGTGTCTGTCTGTGGGATCAAGATACATTACATTTCCCCCATCAGAGTATAATTGGAGTTGATTGAAAAGCAGATATCAAAGTATGAAGACAGGATCACTCATCAGAGAGCAACTGTTCTGGTTGAACCCCTTGAAGCTTCGCTTTTGTGGAAGTGACCAATCATCACAATTCAAGGAAGACCTCCTAACCATAGTCAGAAGATTCAACATAGATTCACAAGGCTATCCGCAGGTCCTATGAGTGTCCTTCCCTTCCATGCAAGCAAACCTACATTCTCCCTTTATTTGAAGATGAGGACCAAGTTGATGTCACTAGTCCACATGCTTAATGAATGGAAACCCAAACAACCCTGCTTACCCTAAAACAAAGATCCTCTTGTATTCTGAAAAGGTGACAAACACTGATTTCCCTAGCTATCCAAGCTCTTTCAGCACTACCTGTGCAGACTTGGGTCTTCTCTTTTGATGGCAAGGTCTTCCCCTCTGAGAAGACAAGGCTGTCTGACACCAACTTTGAGATTTTGATGTTTATTAAGTGTAACAGTGGTTGGTTGCGATTTGTGACGCAGAAGCGGCATTTTAAATGACTTGCCGCGTATATATCTTTATATTTATGTCTATCAATATTTTTCTGTATTTTAATAAGCATTTTACAAGACAATTATAAAATTATGTATTGTGTTTCATCATCATCATCATCATCATCATCATCATCATCTACCATGCCCTATGCAGAGCGGTGGTGTTGCCGAAGCAGTTACTGAGCTACAATCCTGGATGGGTTGCCACTCAGACTCAGGAAGTCAGAGCAGGAATTTGGACCTTGGCCATGGTTCCGGCGACAGCTCACCTACTCTTCGTGAAGAATACCCTGGGGATCTGTAATATCCCACCAACTAACACCTGCAGAATGGATGCCAGTTTAACGCGTCCATCCGAGGGATGGCGCACAAATTGTGTCATCCTGATGGTTCATAGGCAGGATTCATCATCTTTATAGCCGGGTCGAGATTGAAAACCAGGCCAGACAGCTGAGGAGTGAGTGTGCGTACCTCTCGGGGTCTCGGCCAATCCTGCCAGCCCTGTGCTATATCTGCTTACAGAAATATATCTTGCATGCATTTAAACCCAAGTTTGACATGTATTCGTTTTTACTAACAGTGCAAATCAACTTCATGAATGTAACAACAGACAAGAGACAGAACCATTGTCTGTCTTGTTTGTGTGTGACTGCCATCATTGTTTACTTTGTAAGCCCACGTGCTCATTGCTGCAAGCTATTTAACAGTGTAATCACTTATCTCCATCCATCATAGACAATGAATTTGTTACACAATAATGCAGAATGTTATTTGCCTTCAGGAGTCAAAAAGGAGAGATGACATGAGATGCACAACTTGCTTTGAACTTGAAGCTCCTGAGGGAAGAGTGCGATTGGACCGCCTCCCAAAGGCAGTTCTACAAACAGGGAAAATGAAGAACAGAAAAATGGAGGTGTGCAACAAGCCTGGAATTTTCTATTTTAGCCAGGAGGGTGTTACAGGAAGATCATCATGTAGATATTGGAGGAGGTAGAAAGAAAGGGTCAGAGTATTGACCCTTCCCAGAGGAAGCAACACTGGAGGAGAGAAATAAATTCAAAGAGGTACCGACCTCTCTGAGATGCCAGAGTATCAGGCATTTGACTTTTGATTCATTGCAAGAGAAGCCAATAATACTGACACCTTTAAATTCCAGAGAATCCAGGAAAGGTAGATGTGTTCCTGGGAGAGCAGTACTCTATTCAGCTATGAACAAAGGCCTTATAGACTGTTTTTTGGGGGGATTTTTTCAAGGAATGACTTGGAGCAATGGAGGATGCCCAGTCTATGGCTGGCTCTATGGAAGTCAGCTTTGCTAAATGGTGAGCCCAGGAGAGGTCATGACTGATTAGGACTAGAATTTCAAAAGACTGAACCTCTTCCAGTGTGTGATCATGGAAATAGATAGGAGGGTCCATTTGATTATCATTCCAAGAACGATAAGGTGAGACTGAGATTTGCATGGAGTGAAGGACATGTTCCATTTGTCAGGCTCGCATCTACTCTATTTCAGATCAGCAAAGAATGACACAGCTCGTGTTCGCCCAGTCAGTAAGTGGGGGCACTATAGGACACAATGTTGAGTCGTCTGCAAAAAGGAAGAATGGGATTTCCAGAGCTTCAGAGAGATCGTTTATATAGATGAGAATGACTGGGCCCAAGACACCGCTTTGGAGCATGACAGCTTTCCTTGGTCAAGGAGAGGAGAGGGTTTTATTGATAGCAACAAGTTGACTGCCCGAGTGGAGGAAGTCAGAAAATGAGGCGTAAAGGTGCCCTTGTGTGCCATCAGAATAGATGTCAGACTGTCAATTTCCTGGAAAATGTTCAGGGAAAGCATCCTGATCCCTTTACTTGAGAATTAGAAGTCTTGACCTGATGGACACGAGAAGGAAATTCTGAGCATCAAGCAAGGAAGCAGCATGTACCATTTTTAAAGGCATTGGTATGACAGCTGGAGTTCAAACGGCCGATCTCCCAGACTCAGAGCGTAACCTCAAACTATTCCGCTACTGAATCAGGTAAGCTGTTCTGGTTATCAGAGTTTCTTCCTGGTTCAGACCTATTTATTATTATTATTAAACATCACACCTGCATCAAATTTCTACCTCAGTTGTATAATTGCATTACTGTATACCATTACAAGGACTACCTTTGGACATGATGTGAAAGTTGATTAAATCTCTGAAATGAAGGGGTTAAATTCGGTGATCAAATATCTAAAGGTGGAAGTGGTTCATGTTAATTCAAAAGAAAATCAGGTTTGATCAGGGCCAGATTTAGAGTTTCAGGGGCCCTGGGGAAAACCACTGCCATCAAAATCAAATCATCAAATCATTGATTGACTGGTAAATACAACCTGTCGCGGAGTGACGGGTCAATTAAGTGAGGGGGGGGGGGAAAGGGAAGGGGAGTTAGGGGGAGGTGGGGAGAGTGACATCTCACCAAACGTTGCTTTTCACTGTGGGAGGGAGGGGTGTGTGTGTGAGAGAGAGAGAGAGAGAGAGAGAGAGAGAGAGAGAGAGAGAGAGAGAGAGAGAGAAGAGAGAGAGAGAGAGAGACACAGTGAGAGAGACACAGTGAGAGAAAAGGGTGGGGGGGAGGAGGAAAGAAAAACGACAGGTGAGGGGTGGAAGTGGGCCCGGAGCAAAGAGAATGATATGTGATGCTTAATGACCGAACAGAAAACAAAAACAAAAAACGTGTCAGAACAGCTGTACACACAACGACACAACAGTGTTTGTAAAGTAACCCACTGGCACACCTGCAAAAACTTTGATATTCCAGTTCCAGAAAATTTGTGGG
>CM068963.1:30625216-30649367 GCA_035128595.1 Eptatretus atami | reverse complement strand
GAACCTCATGGGAATGATGACGAAGAACCTCACAGAGATATTAAAAACCGTCCCTGGGAATATCACGACAGACGAACTACAGTTGGAAGCCGTCCTGGGCTTAGTAACGATCCTGAAGAGAGCCCTCGGCACAAAACTTTGAAAACAGAAAACTTCACAGCTTGATCCGTGGATCGTGACCCCTTACCGAAATGAAGGTGGATACTTTGAGCCTACCCTGGGAGGACTCCATTCCACATTCTGAAACCCACATATGTAGATACCAATCAATGCCACACACACACACACACACACACACACACACACACACACACACACACACACACACACACACACCCTTTTATTAGTATAGATATAAAATTTAATGTGCCGACCAATTTTTTCAGGGTTTTTTTTTTTTAACCTGTGTCCGAACATGAAAAACAAAACAATTTTTTCATATATCACAAACAGTTTAACAGAATATAATCTCCCATGTCCAGTCTACATAAACCATATACATGAATTACAACAAACACAGTTTACATGCTTTCCAACAGGCAAATATTAGAATCCATCAATCCATTGGTTCCACACTCTGTGCAGAGCATTAGTACTGCCAAAGCAGTCTCCTGGGCTATTGGGCACAATCCTGGACAGGTCACCACTCCAACACAGGATACTCATATGGCTCAACCATCCCAGCAACCCGGTACTCATTTTGCTGACCTTGGAAGGATGTTAGGCTGACTCAACCCCACCTGGTATTCATTCAACAGCCAAGCAGGATTTGAACTCAGGACCTTGGGATCCCAAGCCCACCACCCCAACCATCAAGCCAACACCAGGCATAAATATTCAAAGGAAATCATTGAAATCCAATTCACACATCAAATAATACTCGATACTCAATGCGAGCAATAAGAGACGATCTTGATTCATTGTTGTTCTTAGTCTGTTCTTTATGATCTTCATCCTTTGAAAAAAGACTGTTCGCCCCTGAAATTGGACACTATCAGCACCAAGTACATTCTCAGAGCCATTTCAACATTTGGAAATGTAGCTTTGAAATATTTCACAACAATAATTATTATCCAAGAATAAAACAGTTCCTTTGGCATATTGTAAATGTACTCTTCATTGTAAACATTCACAATGGTAGGAAACTGCATTAGTTTATTTCCAAGGCGATGATGCTCCAATCAGTTTTCTACATGCTGACAAAATTGGTCGCGGCACAGCAGAGATCAGAAGCATCAAGATTTTCCAGCTGACCGAGGAAGCCAAACCGTTCACAGACAATGTCATAGGCAGATATTGGCTCTGTCAAGGATACAAGAAACGGATCGACAACGGGAATGAAGCTTTCTGTGTAGAACTTCTCTCTGGATGTCAGCTGGACCTCCTGTGTCTGACCATAATCCAATGGGTTCAGGCGCACATTTGTTTTGGTGAGGACTAACCTGAGCACACTCTGCTGTTCCAGATATTCTCTTCCCTGCATCCTCATATTCATCCAAGATATCTCTCTCTTTTTGACATTACAAATGTTTTTAGAGACTTCAGTGCTATTACTGCAGACAAGAGAACGATTTTCGGATACCGTAGGTTGTGGTTTGTTGAATAAATTGAACCTTTGCAAAATGTCATTCCAGAATGAATCGTACAATGCAATTTCCAGTTTGCACATGTTCTCATTAAGACTGCCAGCTTCATTTTTAACCACATCCTTCTATTCTTGGTCATTTGATTTCATGTAGTGCTGTTGTGACATGTTGTGACAATCCAAAAAAACTCAAGCAGTGCATTGGCCATGGCAGCACCAGTGTGATTGCAATTGAGTAAGAATGTGAGAAACCTTTCCTTTGGAGGTGTATTTTCCATTTCATGTATTATTTAATAGTCAACTGGTCAAAGTGAGCCTTATCAGGGATTGATTGACTTGACACAGAATAATACTTGGACTCTTTACTGATGTAATTATCTGTTTCAGAACGTGTTCACCCATTAATCCCATCAGCTCTTTGCAGATTGTGGATGAGAGGACATTCATGTGACCACTTCCTTTATTAGCACCCATTGGACTTAGTCCGAAACAGGGGCTTGTGGATTTGGTCTTGATTTCCGTGCCCTTGCGTGCATATGTGCATGCGTGCGTCCGCAACCATATCTCGGACGTGTACAGACCGATTTTATTTGTATCTGGCACAAAGACAACACATGATGGGTTACATATGCATGTCATTTTTTTTTCCACATCAGATCCAACAGGGCCGACTGACGGCCATTTTAGTTGTAAAAAAACCATCGGTGTCGAACACGGCCGCAACCATTTCTCGGATATGCATTTACCGATGTTGTTCAAACTTGGCACACAGATAATGAATGATGGCTTACATAAGCACGTCATTTATTTTCGACATCAGATCCAAGATGGCCGACTGGTGACCATTTTGTTACTTAAATATGTCCCCAACCATTTCTCAGACATGGCAAGGTGCGATTTTGTTCAAACTTGGCACAAGCCAGTACATGATGGTGTACACATGCACTCACTTTATTTTGTGATCTCATTAAAGATGACTGGCTGGTAGACTGGTGGCCATTTTGTTACTTAAATATGTCCCCAACCATTTCTCAGACATTCAAGGTGCGATTTTGTTCAAACTTGGCACAAGCACAGTACATGATGGTGTACACATGCCACTCACTTTATTTTGTGATCTGATTAAAGATGACTGACTGGTAGACTGGTGGCCATTTTAGTTGCACATAAATATGGGCTCTCCCTTTAACTCTATTCAGCAGAATTACTAAAACAACGGGGGCTTTTGACATTTTTTTTTTCCTTTTTCACATGTTTGCATGTAGTTTGACGTAGGCAGAGAGAAATGTGTCATATTTTGCTCGCAATTCCAGAATGTCAAAATAGTTACCATTTGTTGGTGATCCAACCACTTCATCTGTACCTCGAAAAGCCAATCCATGTTCAGCAATGAATTTGATAGTACAGTACTCGCAATGCACTTGGAGAAACTTGCACTAATATCCACTGGATTCCGCTTCTTGGTTTGCAAATCCTGGTCAACGCGCCCAAGTACCTTTCTGCATTTTGCCAAAATCATAACTGATTCCAGATGAGATTTTGATTTCTCATGTTCAGCCAACCTTAACTTGTATGTTTCCAGTCACAGAATCCATAACTGGATAGTTTTATTTTCTGAGAGGCCATAAGTTTACAGATGGAACAAGTAGCTTTTGGCAGTAGTTGGAGAGAGAGGCACAGCTGGGAGCAATTAACTGTTTTGGAGTTCAGAGTTTGTTGTTGGAACAAGTTTGGTGCACATTTTCAGAAAAGAACAAAGCAAGTCTCACCTTTGGTCTGTTCTTGGTGTGCCGATCTCTCAAATAATTGTTCATCACTGCTCTGCAAGTCGATGAATCCGTTCTTGGCCCACGAGCCGATCATTTCCTGCGTAGAGGATTCTGACCAGAAGCCAATATCATTGTCAAACCGGCGAGGGTGAGATTCTGTTTCTTCTCTTTGATGATCTACATGAGCTGTGTGTTTCTTCTTTGGTTTGCTCACTTGTATCACAATAGCTTCTTCAATCACAGGTGGAGATGGAGGTGGACTTGCTGCAGTTTCAGTTGGTACTGATGAAGTTCTTTCAATAGGCTGTCTCAAGCTCGAAGTAATCCTTAATTATTAGCACCTTTGAAAGACTTTCTTGTTATTTCTTTTCACGTTCTTCAGCTAATTTTCACTTCTCCGCACCACTGCAAATTGCACCACACTGCAAACACCTGTAGGGTTGTGGGGAGGTCACGTTTACCTGGAAAACAATATCAATTAGTGGCTGGCTAGCAAGTAATTTTTAACATACAGCGGTGACCAAAAGTTCTGCAATGTCTGCATAAAATTTGCCTTAAAGTATCCATAAATTGATTTGCTTAATTTTTTTTTTAAATGGTCATGTTTGTGGGGGTTCCAGTGCTAGTCCCACGTGTGCCCACCTTCAAACCCCGCCCTGTGTCTGATGAAACGAATTTCCCACATTGAGATAATTTCTTCACTTAGTAATGTAACGGCTGCCTAATACTTTTGAGAAGAACTGGATTAAGATGTGGGGGAATTGAGGGAGAGGACATAGTAAATCCTTAGTCAAGAATACAGTTACCCTCGGCAGAGGAGAGGACATTGCATTTGGGTTTGTTTGTTACTTACGAAATCTAAAGATTTCGTAAGTATATTGATGACTTCCGTTTCTGTTTGTTTTGTGTTTGTTTGTTTGTAGGCACGATAACTCGAGAACGGAAGAAGCTACCAATGTCAAATTACACCACGTGATTCAGGAGGGTGATGGCTAGTGCTGATTAGATTTTGGTCAAAATCGGTCAAAGGTCAAGGTCACGGCGAGGTCAAATATTCGATTTTTGATGGTTTGGTAAAGATAACTCGAGAACGGAAGAAGCTACCAATGTCAAATTACACCACGTGATTCAGGAGGGTGATGGCTAGTGCTGATTAGATTTTGGTCAAAATCGGTCAAGGTCAAGGTCACGGTGAGGTAAACATTCGATTTTTGATGGTTTGGTACAGATAACTCGAGAACGGAAGAAGCTACCAATGTCAAATTACACCACGTGATTCAGGAGGGTGGTGGCTAGCGCTGATTAGATTTTGTCAAAATCGGTCAAAGGTCAAGGTCACATTGAGGTCAAACATCCAAAACATTCGATTTTTGATGGTTTGGTACAGAATCATCGTATAAACTTCTGGTTTGCGTCGCTACCTTCTCTAGAGAGCTTTTATTAGACAAGGTCAGAGGTCAAGTTGACGATTTCGTAAGTACCAGTCTATGACTGCTTGTTTGTTTGTTTGTCTGTATATCTATCTGTTTGTGTGTGTGTCGGCACAGAACTTCAGCGTTTTTCTCTGCAACTGCTTGGCGGATTGAGACGAAATTTTCACCACTCATGTTGAAGGTTTTACTGATAATTATGACATCATATGTCATGTGGCGTGGCAGCCATGTTGGAAAAATGGAAAAACTTTGGACCTCTGTATCTCTGAAACTGCACCAAGGGAAAAAAATTGAAACTTGACATTTAGCAAGTACTCCTCATGGGAATGGGTTTTTTTATTTTTATTGTTAACGATGTTATAGATGCCTTCGTTATGATGTCATAATTGCAAATGTAGAATGATGCACCTGATCATTATGAAAAATTTTGAGTCATTCAGGGATAAAGGTCCACAGAAAAAAATTTATGACGTCATCGGTCACGTTGCTCGGCAAGCCATATTGTTTTAAAAAAAAACCCTTCAGAAATCTTCTTCTTTGAAGTGGCTGAACAGATCGTGGCGAAACTTTACACGTATAACCACCTATCCATGAGGAACAAAAGGTTCACACATATGTCATCGGTCACATGGTTTGGCAGCCACATTGGATTTACCCAAAAACCAACTTCTATCCTCTCATCCCAACTTTCTCTTCCTCATATGTGGTGACTTCAATCGCCATCATGCCGGTTGTTTTGGTGTGGGTACCTCCATCAACTGCCATGGAACTTCAGCAAAACACTTCTGTGACTCATTGGGACTGACTTAATCAGTCAACTTCCCGACCCTGATCTCAACCAACGGTACTCCATCTCTTCTGGATCTGATTTTGACCAATTTCTCTGAAAATATCCGTTGTTCTTCCTCCACTCCAATTGGTTCATCAGACCACGTCCTTGTCAAAGTGGACATCTCTCTGGCTGTTAATTCCCAGGATGAGTTGATGTTGGAGAAAGTAGAGATAGGAGACCAGTCTAGAAGTTTGATGGCTGCTTGAAGACCCTGCCAGTCAGCCTGAGTGAAATGCCAGCTCAGGGCTGAGTGGTTCTCTAATAACAGCCAGAGAGATGTCCACTTTGACAAGGACGTGGTCTGATGAACCAATTGGAGTGGAGGAAGAACAACGGATATTTTCAGAGAAATTGGTCAAAAATCAGATCCAGAAGAGATGGAGTACCTTGGTTGAGATCAGGGTCGGGAAGTTGACGATTAAGTCAGTCCCAATGAGTCACAGAAGTGTTTGCTGAAGTTCCATGGCAGTTGATGGAGGTACCCACACCAAAACAACCGGCATGATGGCGATTGAAGTCACCACATATGAGAGAGAGAAAGTTGGGATGAGAGGATAGAAGTTGGTTTTTGGGTAAATCCAATGTGGCTGCCAAACCATGTGACCGATGACATATGTGTGAACCTTTTGTTCCTCATGGATAGGTGGTTATACGTGTAAAGTTTCGCCACGATCTGTTCAGCACTTCAAAGAAGAAGATTTCTGAAGGGTTTTTTTTTAACAATATGGCTTGCCGAGCAACGTGAGTCGACGTCATAAATTTTTTTCTGTGGACCTTTATCCCTGAATGACTCAAAAATTTTTCATAATGATCAGGTGCAGTCATTCTAATTTGCAATTATGACATCATAACGAAGGCATCTATAACATCGATTACAATAAAAATAAAAAAACCCATTCCCATGAGGATACTTGCTAAATGTCAAGTTTCAATTTTTTTCCCTTGTGCAGTTTCAGAGATACAGAGGTCCAAAGTTTTTCCATTTTTCCAACATGGCTGCACGCCACATGACATATGATGTCATAATTATCAGTAAAACCTTCACATGAGTGGTGAAAATTTCGTCTCAATCCGCCAAGCAGTTGCAGAGAAAAACGCTGAAGTTCTGTGCCGACCACACACAAACAGATAGATATACAGACAAAACAACAAACAAGCAGTCATAGACTGGTACTTACGAAATCGTCACTTGACCTCTGACCTTGTCTAATAAAAGCTCTCTAGAGAAGGTAGCGACGCAAACCAGAAGTTTATACGATGATTCTGTACCAAACCATCAAAAATCGAATGTTTTGGATGTTTGACCTCAATGTGACCTTTGACCTTTGACCGATTTTGACCAAAATCTAATCAGCGCTAGCCACACCACTCCTGAATCACGTGGTGTAATTTGACATTGGTAGCTTCTTCCGGTTCTCGAGTTATCTGTACAAACCATCAAAAATCGAATGTTTACCTCACCGTGACTTGACCTTGACCGATTTTGACAAAATCTAATCAGCACTAGCCATCACCTCCTGAATCACGTGGTGTAATTTGACATTGGTAGCTTCTTCCGTTCTCGAGTTATCTACCAACATCAAAAATCGAATATTTGACCTCGCCGTGATTGACCTTTGACCGATTTTGACCAAAATCTAATCAGCACTAGCCATCACCTCCTGAATCACGTGGTGTAATTTGACATTGGTAGCTTCTTCCGCTCTGAGTTATCGGTGCCACAAACAAAACAAACCACCAAACAACAGAAACCGGAAGTCATTCAATTACTTACGAATCTTTAGATTTCTGTAAGTAACAACAAACAAAATGCAATGTCCTCTTCTGCCGAGGGTAACTGTTTCGATCTAAGGTTATATGTTCACACTTCATTCCCCCACATCTAATCCATTCTTCTCAAGTATTAGGCAGCCGTACATTACTAATGAAGTAATTATCTCATATGTGGGAATATGTTCATCAGACACAGGGCGTTGTATGGTCACACGTGGGTAATAATTGACTGGAATCCCTCACAAAATGACCATGTTTAATAAAAAAAATTAGCTAAATCAATATGAGATACTTTAAGGCAATTTTATAGTCAGATCATTGAGAACTGGCCTATTCTTCTGTAGTTATAATACTCTGCTAGCCAGCCTACTTATGATATTGTTTTTTCAGTAATACGTGATACACAGCCTACGTGTTTGCAGTGGTGCAATTTGCAGTGGTGCGGATGATTAGCTGAAGACGTGAAAGAAATAACAAGAAAGTCTTTCAAAGGTGCTAAATTAAGGATTACTTCAGCTATGGGATTGGTTACAGTTGAATGCAAGTCCTCATCTCCACCTGTGATTAAGAAGCTATTGTGATACAAGTGAGCAAAGAAAAACACACAGCTCATGTAGATCATCAAGAGAAGAAACAGAATCTCACCCTCGCGTTTGACAATGATATTGGCTTCTGGTCAGAATCCTCTGGGAATGATAGGCTCGTGGGCCAAGAAGGATTCATCGACTTGCAGAGCAGTGATGAACAATTATTTGAGAGATCGGCACACCAAGAACAGACCAAGGTGAGACTTGCTTTGTTCTTTTCTGAAAATGTGCACCAACTTGTTCCAACAACAAACTCTGAACTCCAAAACAGTTAATTGCTCCCAGCTGTGCCTCTCTCTCCAACTACTGCAAAAGCTACTTGTTCCATCTGTAAACTTATGGCCTCTCAGAAAATAAAACTATCCAGTATGGATTCTGTGACTGGAAACATACAAGTTAAGGTTGGCTGAACATGAGAAATCAAAATCTCATCTGGAATCAGTTATGATTTTGGCAAAATGCAGAAAGGTACTTGGGCGTCGTTGACCAGGATTTGCAAACCAAGAAGCGAATCCAGTGGATATTAGTGCAAGTTTCTCCAAGTGCATTGCGAGTACTGTACTATCAAATTCATTGCTGAACATGGATTGGCTTTTCGAGGTACAGATGAAGTGGTTGGATCACCAACAAATGGTAACTATTTTGACATTCTGGATTGCGGCAAAATATGACACATTTCTCTCTGCCTACGTCAAACTACATGCAAACATGTGAAAAAGAAAAAAAAAAATGTCAAGCCCCCGTTGTTTTAGTAATTCTGCTGAATAGAGTTAAAGGGAGAGCCCATATTTATGTGCATATAAAATGGCCACCAGTGCTACAGCAGTCATCTTTAATCAGATCACAAAATAAAGTGAGTGGCATGTGTACACCATCATGTACTGTGCTTGTGCCAAGTTTGAACAAAATCGCACCTTGAATGTCTGAGAAATGGTTGGGGACATATTTAAGTACAAAATGGCCACCAGTCTACCAGCCAGTCATCTTTAATGAGATCACAAAATAAAGTGAGTGGCATGTGTACACCATCATGTACTGTGCTTGTGCCAAGTTTGAACAAAATCGCACCTTGCCATGTCTGAGAAATGGTTGGGGACATATTTAAGTAACAAAATGGTCACCAGTCGGCCATCTTGGATCTGATGTCGAAAATAAATGACGTGCTTATGTAAGCCATTTCATTATCTGTGTGCCAAGTTGAACAACATCGGTAAATGCATATCCGAGAAATGGTTGCGGCCGTGTTCGACACCGAGGTTTTTTACAACTAAAATGGCCGTCAGTCGGCCCTGTTGGATCTGATGTGAAAAAAAAAATGACATGCATATGTAACCCATCATGTGTTGTCTTTGTGCCAGATACAAATAAAATCGGTCTGTACACGTCCGAGATATGGTTGCGGACGCACGCATGCACATATGCACGCAAGGGCACGGAAATCAAGACCAAATCCACAAGCCCCTGTTTCGGACTAAGTCCAATGGGTGCTAATAAAGGAAGTGGTCACATGAATGTCCTCTCATCCACAATCTGCAAAGAGCTGATGGGATTAATGGGTGAACACGTTCTGAAACAGATAATTACATCAGTAAAGAGTCCAAGTATTATTCTGTGTCAAGTCAATCAATCCCTGATAAGGCTCACTTTGACCAGTTGACTATTAAATAATACATGAAATGGAAAATACACCTCCAAAGGAAAGGTTTCTCACATTCTTACTCAATTGCAATCACACTGGTGCTGCCATGGCCAATGCACTGCTTGAGTTTTTTTGGATTTGTCACAACATGTCACAACAGCACTACATGAAATCAAATGACCAAGAATAGAAGGATGTGGTTAAAAATGAAGCTGGCAGTCTTAATGAGAACATGTGCAAACTGGAAATTGCATTGTACGATTCATTCTGGAATGACATTTTGCAAAGGTTCAATTTATTCAACAAACCACAACCTACGGTATCCGAAAATCGTTCTCTTGTCTGCAGTAATAGCACTGAAGTCTCTAAAAACATTTGTAATGTCAAAAAGAGAGAGATATCTTGGATGAAATATGAGGATGCAGGGAAGAGAATATCTGGAACAGCAGAGTGTGCTCAGGTTAGTCCTCACCAAAACAAATGTGCGCCTGAACCCATTGGATTATGGTCAGACACAGGAGGTCCAGCTGACATCCAGAGAGAAGTTCTACACAGAAAGCTTCATTCCCGTTGTCGATCCGTTTCTTGTATCCTTGACAGAGCAATATCTGCCTATGACATTGTCTGTGAACGGTTTGGCTTCCTCGGTCAGCTGGAAAATCTTTGATGCTTCTGATCTCTGCTGTGCCGCGACCAATTTTGTCAGCATGTAGAAAACTGATTGGAGCATCATCGCCTTGGAAATAAACTAATGCAGTTTCCTACCATTGTGAATGTTTACAATGAAGAGTACATTTACAATATGCCAAAGGAACTGTTTTATTCTTGGATAATAATTATTGTTGTGAAATATTTCAAAGCTACATTTCCAAATGTTGAAATGGCTCTGAGAATGTACTTGGTGCTGATAGTGTCCAATTTCAGGGCGAACAGTCTTTTTTCAAAGGATGAAGATCATAAAGAACAGACTAAGAACAACAATGAATCAAGATCGTCTCTTTATTGCTCGCATTGAGTATCGAGTATTATTTGATGTGTGAATTGGATTTCAATGATTTCCTTTGATATTTTATGCCTGGTGTTGGCTTGATGGTTGGGGTGGTGGGCTTGGGATCCCAAGGTCCTGAGTTCAAATCTGCTTGGCTGTTGAATGAATACCAGGTGGGGTTGAGTCAGCCTAACATCCTTCCAAGGTCAGCAAAATGAGTACCGGGTTGCTGGGATGGTTGAGCCATATGAGTATCCTGTGTTGGAGTGGTGACCTGTCCAGGATTGTGCCCAATAGCCCAGGAGACTGCTTTGGAGTACTAATGCTCTGCACAGAGTGTGGAACCAATGGATTGATGGATTCTAATATTTGCCTGTTGGAAAGCATGTAAACTGTGTTTTGTTGTAATTCATGTATATGGTTTATGTAGACTGGACATGGGAGATTAATTCTGTTAAACTGTTTGTGATATATGAAAAAATTGTTTTGTTTTTCATGTTCGGACACAGGTTAAAAAAAAAAAACCCTGAAAAAATTGGTCGGCACATTAAATTTTATATCTATACTAATAAAAGGGTGTGTGTGTGTGTGTGTGTGTGTGTGTGTGTGTGTGTGTGTGTGTGTGGCATTGATTGGTATCTACATATGTGGGTTTCAGAATGTGGAATGGAGTCCTCCAGGGTAGGCTAAAGTATCCACCTTCATTTCGGTAAGGGGTCACGATCCACGGATCAAGCTGTGAAGTTTTCTGTTTCAAAGTTTTGTGCCGAGGGCTCTCTTCAGGATCGTTACTAAGCCCAGGACGGCTTCCAACTGTAGTTCGTCTGTCGTGATATTCCCAGGGACGGTTTTAATATCTCTGTGAGGTTCTTCGTCATCATTCCCATGAGGTTCTTCATCATCACTGGTGCAACTTTGGCATTCTTCAGCTTCCAGGATCTTTTCACTTCATGCTTGAGATCTTGGTATTCGGTCATTTTATTGATTTCTGCGTCGTTAGTCCAAAATCACCAGTTTAAACACCTCAATTAGCAATGCCGCCTTCTCTCTTTTTTTTTGCACCTAAGTATGATATCTGGTCGCAATGCTTTGTTTTTGATGTTCACGCTCGATGGGATCATGATGTCGTATGTGAGCGGTACTTCAATGTTTTCAGTGATTGCTTTTGGCTCATTTTCCCACAAATTTTCTGGAACTGGAATATCAAAGTTTTTGCAGGTGTGCCAGTGGGTTACTTTACAAACACTGTTGTGTCGTTGTGTGTACAGCTGTTCTGACACGTTTTTTGTTTTGTTTTCCTGTTCGGTCATTAAGCATCACATATCATTCTCTTTGCTCACGCCCACTTCCACCCCTCACCTGTCTGTTTTTCTTTCCTCCTCCCCCACCACTTTTTCTCTCACTGTGTCTCTCTCACTGTGTCTCTCTCTCTCTCTCTCTTCTCTCTCTCTTCTCTCTCTCTCTCTCTCTCTCTCTCTCTCTCTCTCTCTCTCTCTCTCCTCTCTCACACACACCCACAACACCCTCCCTCCCACAGTGAAAAGCACGTTGGTGAGATGTCACTCTCCCCACCTCCCCTAACTCCCCTTCCCTGTTTCCCCCCCCCCCCTCACTTAATTGACCCGTCACTCCGCGACAGGTTGTATTTACCAGTCAATCAATGATTTGATGATTTGATTTTGATGGCAGTGGTTTTCCCCAGGGCCCTGAAACTCTAAATCTGGCCCTGATCAAACCTGATTTTTCTTTTGAATTAACATGAACCACTTCCACCTTTAGATATTTGATCACCGAATTTAACCCTTCATTTCAGAGATTTAATCAACTTTCACATCATGTCCAAAGGTAGTCCTTGTAATGGTATACAGTAATGCAATTATACAACTGAGGTAGAATTTTGATGCAGGTGTGATGTTTAATAATAATAATAAAATAGGTCTGAACAGAGAAACTCTGATAACAGAACAGCTTACCTGATTCAGTAGCGGAATAGTTTGAGGTTACGCTCTGAGTCTGGGAGATCGGCCGTTTGAACTCCAGCTGTCATACCAATGCCTTTAAAATGGTACATGCTGCTTCCTTGCTTGATGCTCAGAATTTCCTTCTCGTGTCCATCAGGTCAAGACTTCTAATTCTCAAGTAAAGGGATCAGGATGCTTTCCTGAACATTTTCCAGGAAATTGACAGTCTGACATCTATTCTGATGGCACACAAGGGCACCTTTACGCCTCATTTTCTGACTTCCTCCACTCGGGCAGTCAACTTGTGCTATCAATAAAACCCTCTCCTCTCCTTGACCAAGGAAGCTGTCATGCTCCAAAGCGGTGTCTTGGGCCCAGTCATTCTCATCTATATAAACGATCTCTCTGAAGCTCTGGAAATCCCATTCTTCCTTTTTGCAGACGACTCAACATTGTGTCCTATAGTGCCCCCACTTACTGACTGGGCGAAAAACGAGCTGTGTCATTCTTTGCTGATCTGAAATAGAGTAGATGCGAGCCTGACAAATGGAACATGTCCTTCACTCCATGCAAATCTCAGTCTCACCTTATCGTTCTTGGAATGATAATCAAATGGACCCTCCTATCTATTTCCATGATCACACACTGGAAGAGGTTAAGTCTTTTGAAATTCTAGTCCTAATAAGTCATGACCTCTCCTGGCTCACCATTTAGCAAAGCTGACTTCCATAGAGCCAGCCATAGACTGGGCATCCTCCATTGCTCCAAGTCATTCCTTGAAAAAATCCCCCCAAAAAACAGTCTATAAGGCTTTGTTCTAGCTGAATAGAGTACTGCTCTCCAGGAACACATCTACCTTTCCTGGATTCTCTGGAATTTAAAGGTGTCAGTATTATTGGCTTCTCTTGCAATGAATCAAAAGTCAAATGCCTGATACTCTGGCATCTCAGAGAGGTCGGTACTCTTTAATTTATTTCTCTCCTCCAGTGTGCTTCCTCTGGGAAGGGTCAATACTCTGACCCTTTCTTTCTACCTCCTCCAATATCTACATGATGATCTTCCTGTAACACCTCCTGGCTAAAATAGAAAATTCCAGGCTTGTTGCACACCTCCATTTTTCTGTTCTTCATTTTCCCTGTTTGTAGAACTGCCTTTGGGAGGCGGTCCAATCGCACTCTTCCCTCAGGAGCTTCAAGTTCAAAGCAAGTTGTGCATCTCATGTCATCTCTCCTTTTGACTCCTGAAGGCAAATAACATTCTGCATTATTGTGTAACAAATTCATTGTCTATGATGGATGGAGATAAGTGATTACACCTGTTAAATAGCTTGCAGCAATGAGCACGTGGGCTTACAAAGTAAACAATGATGGCAGTCACACACAAACAAGACAGACAATGTTTCTGTCTCTTGTCTGTTGTTACATTCATGAAGTTGATTTGCACTGTTAGTAAAAACGAATACATGTCAAACTTGGGTTTAAATGCATGCAAGATATATTTCTGTAAGCAGATATAGCACAGGGCTGGCAGGATTGGCCGAGACCCCGAGAGGTACGCACACTCACTCCTCAGCTGTCTGGCCTGGTTTTCAATCTCGACCCGGCTATAAAGATGATGAATCCTGCCTATGAACCATCAGGATGACACAATTTGTGCGCCATCCCTCGGATGGACGCGTTAAACTGGCATCCATTTCTGCAGGTGTTAGTTGGTGGGATATTACAGATCCCCAGGGTATTCTTCACGAAGAGTAGGTGAGCTGTCGCCGGAACCATGGCCAAGGTCCAAATTCCTGCTCTGACTTCCTGAGTCTGAGTGGCAACCCATCCAGGATTGTAGCTCAGTAACTGCTTCGGCAACACCACCGCTCTGCATAGGGCATGGTAGATGATGATGATGATGATGATGATGATGATGATGAAACACAATACATAATTTTATAATTGTCTTGTAAAATGCTTATTAAAATACAGAAAATATTGATAGACATAAATATAAAGATATATACGCGGCAAGTCATTTAAAATGCCGCTTCTGCGTCACAAATCGCAAACCAACCACTGTTACACTTAATAAACATCAAAATCTCAAAGTTGGTGTCAGACAGCCTTGTCTTCTCAGAGGGAAGACCTTGCCATCAAAAGAGAAGACCCAAGTCTGCACAGGTAGTGCTGAAAGAGCTTTGGATAGCTAGGGAAATCAGTGTTTGTCACCTTTTCAGAATACAAGAGGATCTTTGTTTTAGGGTAAGCAGGGTTGTTTGGGTTTCCATTCATTAAGCATGTGACTAGTGACATCAACTTGGTCCTCATCTTCAAATAAAGGGAGAATGTAGGTTTTGCTTGCATGGAAGGGAAGGACACTCATAGGGACCTGCGGATAGCCTTGTGAATCTATGTTGAATCTTCTGACTATGGTTAGGAGGTCTTCCTTGAATTGTGATGATTGGTCACTTCCACAAAAGCGAAGCTTCAAGGGGTTCAACCAGAACAGTTGCTCTCGATGAGTGATCCTGTCTTCATACTTTGATATCTGCTTTTCAATCAACTCCAATTATACTCTGATGGGGGAAATGTAATGTATCTTGATCCCCAGACAGACACCTGGGTCTCCCTGTATCCTATCTTTAACTTTCTCAAAAGAGGTCTGATGCTGATGACATTCTTCAGAACAAGTCTGGCTTTGGTAGTGAGTTTAGTTGTGTCGACAAGTCAACCTTTTCCCTGTCAATATTCAGTACACTTCTAACCATGTTGTTTTATTAATCCATTGTATAGTATTGGCAAACTAGGCCTTCAGCTGATCTTCCAAGATATCAGTGGCTGTTGTAGACGTCCGGGTGTCGGCTGCAACTGATGACACTTTGACCAGGACGTTGGTGATCTGTGCTTCTTTTTCATTTGCATGCAGCACAAGGCTGCAAGGTAGCATCATTGGCTGAGGATGTGACTGTACCACTGATGCTCTCTGTAGGTTTCGGCAGGAATTTGAAATTTGGCCATGGTGCCGGCGATAGCTCGTCGACCCTTCGCGAAGGATCTTAAACGTCCACCAACGATGTCGCAGACAGGACGCCCAGTTTACCGTCCATCCGAGGGATGCACCACATTGATGAATCACCCTGCCTGTGAAACACTGGGATGACAGTTTACAGCTGGGTCATGTTTCAAACCCCGGTCATGTGTGCATGCCTCTAGGGTCTAGGCCTTCCTGTCAGCCCTGGCGGTCTGTGCTGATGAATTGATTCATCCCTCAAAATAAATTGAAATGGGTGTGCAAAACAACATTTGGGTTGAGGCAGATATTCAATTGGGTAGACATCTAATGCTGGTCACCATCTTCTGACACAGTCTCATCATCCAGGTCACTGTGGCTGGAACCCTGGCAGGCCAAGGACCGTTACCATTTTGTTGACGACGATGCTAACAATTTCACTGACACGTTGTAGGTGGCCCAATTTGCTCATAGTAATGGAGTGTGTTGTCCTTTTTTGATAGGTTTGTTGGCAAGCAACACCGTCTTTACTAATTGCACTTGTAGGTGGTTAACTAGAAACACTTGCTAAAGGTGTTTGATGGATTATCCACATACAGTTGAAAACAATCACCTACATTCTGTCAAAAGCAAACACTTTGTGAACAGATTCAAATGCAAGCCGATGCATCCTTCTTTTCATTTATGATCATTCAAAGGCAAAATGCATTTGCTCTTGAACCAACCTCTGATACATACATGTCACTACAATATATCAATGGGATAACTTTCCAATGGGGTCACAAGACATATGGACCACGATGTTGAGTGATGCACAGTAATCGAGATGGAGAACACGAAGCCTACACACGTGCACACACAATTTCAGGCACACAAGGTACCTGTGACTAATTGTCCACCCAATACATGCCAACCGCCATGCCGGGATGGCAATATGGACCGAGCATTAAAGGAAATGGGTTTTCTTGTGGGTGTGCTGCAGATTGTTGAACAGGAGATATACAATTCCAATGAAACAACACCTATTGCTTTTTAGAATCAGAAAAGCAAAACCAATGTGGGTTGTGTGGGATAAAGGAATCTATAAGCATACATTCGTGCCATTTTCAAAGTTTATCTACAGCATGACAGCTGTTGTTGTGGTGAACCACACGTTAGCGCAGGATGTGTTGAATTATTCGGAAAGGCCGTTGGACTAACACTGCAAAGCCATGTGCCAAGCTAGCTCCTGTTGTAATATCAAACTGAAACAATCTTCTTTTTTATTTATTTTTTTTGCAATAAGATACAGCACAGTATTTCAACAGTTCGGCATTTTATAATCATTAGCTGACTTTTAAGCCAATACACTCTTGCATTAAGGTATTAAACTATGCTCTCTCGCCTTAGTACTACCTCAAAAGATCCTGAAAAGTTTTTTTTTTTACTATAGTTGTCCCATGAAAAACGCTTTTTCTATCTTTCCTTGAAAGGCTTAAAAGAGAGATTGACTCATGATCTGCACGAGGTTCAAAGGGATGCTGCGCAACATTATAATCAGCAAACTAATCACATTCGAGAACATCTGATCAATGGACTCTCAGTCAACTTCGATCTCAAGTTGTTCAAGAATAGGTAAACAGGAAAAAAAACAACATGAAGAGGTGAGTGAAAAGTCAATAAGATGCATTTTCTGTCCTATTATTGACGTTTGCTCTATGATGTGACTTCTTGGTATTCAATTATAATTATTTCATTTTTCAAAACAATTAAGTGGGAGTTAATGAAGACATCTAATGTTTTCATGGGTGGAAGTGGTGCAAGTTGGCAGTAAGATTTAGACTCACATCTTGGGATCAAAGAACCTTCCCTCGGTGGCTTTGTTTGTCTGCCAGGTGTGATGAATTTTGTCTTCATCCAGAAACTTCCCCTTTTTCCAAACGTTTCTAAATTACACTTACTGCACTGAAGTCTTCCAAATGAATTATTCCCCACAACGATGAAATTAATATCTCATTATTTGGGTTTATGGTACCGGTGGCTATAACTGTCATACCACTTTCCTGGGAAAAAACGAAATGCTCGACTACATACCCACCACTCCCCTCTCTACTCATCCCCCCCCCCAAAAAAAACACTGTCCAACACTCGACCAGATAATGCATTGTCGAGACCCTATGTTATAACATCGAACAAAACCTCTCTTATGTGGCCACCTCTTCTATCAAACAAAAGTACTGTATCATACACATATGTTTTACAAATTAACGATCTGCAAAATTTGAAACCTTAATTTGTGTGCGTGCGTGCGTGTGTGCGCAAATTGCACAACAGCTGTTTAAAATCCCACCACTGATATCAGGCCGAAGCTGTGGCTCCCTCGATTATACTCTGACCTAGTCTCGCTGGTAGTGGAGATTGATTTCAAGTTTTGCTCAATGTATGTTGGAAACCAAATGCAGCTAAACTGAGAATGCCCTTTCTGGACAGACTGCTCTGAAGTTCATCTCCACCTGCTTCAAAATCACTATCATAAAGCAATTATGTATTTATGTACTTAACTGTAAACACATGTCGGGTTCACAGATTATTTATTTCCATCCCCATCCCCTCCCACCCCGTAATTCCAAACCATTTACTCTTTTTCTTCACACTGTAATGACAAGTGAAGATAACTTGTACATTGAGAGTCATACCCTAACTGTTGTAAATTTGTAAAAGAAAATCACATTTACAAGACTGCCAATCTTTTTATTATGTCATTCTTGCGATTCTTTAATCGAATCTTCCTTACGTATGTGCTGTACAGGGCTGGCATGTTAGCTTTGAGGTATGTACACTCACCGCTGAGTTGTCTCTCCTGGGTGCAAATCTGTCTATCCTGGGTTCAAATCTGTCTTTCCTGGGTTCAAATCTCAACTTTTGCGAAGAGTAGATGGATTATCGCTGGCATCCTTGCCAAAATTCCAAACTCCTGCCCAAACTCTCAAATTCCAAATTCCTGAAAGTGTGACGAGGATGCTAATACCCCCAACATGAGTTGAAGGAGGACTGTGTCCAGCAGTGGACTGAAAACAGATTGATGCTGATGATGATTCTGATGATGACAATGATTACTAAACTACTAACACATTACTGCTAATCCAGAAATAAATAATGCAAATTGCAGAACTGGAAAGTAATAAGCAATATTGGCAGTGATCTACATCTAGCACTAATGGCAGTACGTTTGGTAGTATTGAGAAGTGAACCGAAAATAGTAGCATTATCTGGAAGTGCAGTATGTGTTGCAGTAACTATAATCAAAATCTGTATTGGCAGTATTAAATGTCATTGGGTTCACAGGAAATAGGGAGCTGATAAGTTATCACTACTCGCATATTACACTGCACTTTGTAAGGTTTTGCTCATAGATTAATAGTTAGTCTCTATCAGTTTTTTCAACACAAAAAAAAAATTGGCATGAAATAATGGTACCAGGCAGGGTGAAGCATCATTGTTGTGATGGACGCTAAGCTGGGCATCCTATCTGCCAGCATTAGTTGGTGCATCTTAAAGGGGCTATGGTGTCCTTCGTGAAGAGCGAGCTATTGCTGGCACCTAGGTCAAATTCAAAATTCCAAAAATTGTTTTTTGGAATTGGGGCGTATTAAAAGGGACAGAAAATCTAACATGCAGTAAGTACCGGCAGATAACACCAGCATATTCGATACGAAATTTTCCCGTTTGATAAATCTGACTGCCTATAAGGTGCGACCCACATATGGGGAAATTATCGACTTCTGAGTTTGTCAACTATGACCTCCTGTGGCTATATTTAAAATTCGAGTCCGAGATGTTTATAATATTGGTTCAGGAAGTGGGATTGCAAGCTTAGTGCCATCCTCCAAGGAATTTTTGTCATTAGAGGTACAATTGATGAGATGCACTAGTTTGGGACCAGCATAACAGAGGAGGATGGGCTAAAATAACTCAAAGAAAAGGTCCTCACAGATTGGATGGAAAGTCATAACCAAGGAGGAAGGAAAAGGAGAGGAAGAGGAAGCAGCCGTGGAGTCAAATTGTGAGTGGAGGATTTTGGCAAGATATACAAATGCTCAAATGGATGCTCAAAAAAGCTGCAATACAGAAAATTAATCAAAATTGGATGATAAATCAAATGCTCAGAGAGCTGAGATGCAAATGATGAATGTTGAATTACATACATTTATCGCTAGAATGAACCATGACCTTGACATAAGGTTTAAGAACCTGAATGAGGAAGTAACAAAAGCTGAAGTAGCAAAGGCTAAAGTCACAAATGCTGCAGTAGCATAAGAAGCTGAAGTAGCACCAGAAAGTAGCTGAAATAGCAGAAGAACCTGAAGTAGCTGAAGAAGCCGAATAGGTCACAGTAGCAGAGGCTAGAGTAGCAGAAGCAGAAGTAGGCAGCAGAGAAGGCTTGTTGGCAGCAGAAGAAGCCAGAGTAACAGACAAACCTACAGTAATTATAGTGATTGAAGCCGAAGTGGCAGAAGGAGCCGAAGTAGTAGTGACTGAAGAAAGGGAGATGAAATGGGGCTAGAACAGTTTTATTGTAGTAAAGTCAGAGCAGTAAGGATTGGGGAGGTGAGGCAGACATTGATTCCAATTACAGAAAAGGCTGGAAGGCCAAGAGTTAGGGGGACAGCAAGACATATGATATTCATGATAGGTTATAGGTACCAGAACGGTAAAAGGAAGAATGAGGAGATGTGGTGGAACCTGCAGGGGGCAAGAAAGAAGAACGAGGGGTGGCCAGGAGGCCGTAAGATCGAGTGAGGATGGAAGGGAACGCCATTGAACTGAGCAAGAGACGGATTAGCAAGGACAAGAGAGCACAACTAATTAGGAATGGGAAGCACAGCAACCAACGACCAGCCTACCTAGATGATTATGACATGACATGAGTGAATGTAGGGATAGGTCTTTATGCAATTGGGGCATATTAAATGGGAGGATAGGCCGAGAATGAAAAAAGGGATGTGATTGAATCATTCGACCATTTGCTTTGGTTTTATCATGGTGTGAAGATTGGGATGAAATAGTGTTATGGTTGCACTCACACATTTTATGCTTTGGTGATTTCCATCAGAATTAGGTCAACGGCAGTCAGAATGTATCTTCCAATGGCCTTAAACTGTTTTTCAGTGGGATAACCGTCATATTGTTAAAATGATGTACTGTGAGAGATGTATGCTGATTGGGTGAATACTATTATTGAGTAGTGTTTGAAAAAGGACTGTCATTTCAAGGGTGAAGAACTGAATGTCGAAACCTTCTTCATATCAGCCCGGAACTCTTAACCTTGAAATTGGAGTCAATAGGGGACGGATGGGGCCTGATGAAGGATGGATGCAGTGCTATGCTCCTGTGGGAAAGGGGTTTGTTTTATGCAATTGGGGATATTAACGGGATGGAAAATTGAACATATTAGCGAGGAAGGAAAATTGTACAAGGGGATGGAAAATCATACCAGCTGATAGTGCCACCATTCGAAGACGATAATTCCTGACTAGTGCCTATATGGGGCAACCCACAGAGGGCAAATATTGACTTTCCGAGTAAAAGTCCACTGCGACCTCCGGAGTCGATACTTCAAAGTACCCCACCCCCTGACGTCATAACAAAGGGGGGACTGTGTCGGTGGTGCATCCGTGCTCCCAGCAATGACGCAACAAGCAGCCATGTGCTGAAAATGAAATGAATGATATACCAATTATCCAGGATTTTCTAGTTACACCTCAAATCAATCCACTCCAAACATCCATACTTTTCCAGAGCATTGATACTGCACGAAAACTCATGGCAAGGAATAAACCGGAAGTTTTGCTATTGCCTTTTCCATCAGTATACAGGACTGTAATTTGGTTAGGGTTCCAGCTCTCAATGGCTGTACTCTTGCAAAAGAAGCTGATGGATCATGAGCATCCCCAGCGAATGCCAACAGTTGTGACATTCAGCGTAACATTCTCCGAAGGACAGCACACTCGGTCATGCAGAGAGACAATGTATAGTTAGGTGGGGAAACGAACACAGCCATATACCCCAAAATTTAATCCCATTATACTTAAAATGTATTCTGATTTTGCTGTCAATGTCTCCAATTTTACTGTTCCTACATCATATTACTGCCAAAGTGAAAATGTTGGATTTACTCCCATCCTACAGCACTTTCAAATATACCCCCTCCCCCCCTCCAAGTACCAAAAATGTACTCCAAGTAAATATGAGCAGAATTTTTTTTACAATAGTATTGGTAATTTTCCTGAAGGTCAACTTCGTGTTCTGTGGTTTATCGTCTTCAAATAAAATAATTAAAATACATTTTCTGCTGGAATACGACAAAATGAGATGCAAAACAACTTCCAAAATTCCCATCCTTTTTCCCAACTTAAAATATCTCACAATTTAAATAAATAACCCTAACCAATACTTGGTTATGCAGTTGTCTCAACCACATATTGTTTTCCAACACAAACTTATTATTGAGTGCAGACAGCAGCGGGTGGTGGTGCAGCTGTCCAGAGCTTGAGTTGATGTGAGAAACAGTGGGAGGAGAGGAGGAGGAGGAGGAGGAGGAGGAGGAGGTGACTTTATGTGTGGGAGAGGGGAGGGGCAGGATACTTGCAACTGTGAAAGAAAACTCATGTCATTTCCACAATTGCCTCTGGCAGCACCTGGAATGCGGTAGTGTGCTACACACTGGAATACGTCTGATAATTGCCTAGCTTAGTGAGTAGGGTGTGCATGAAGGGCACGCAGGTGATTATAACGTGGTGTTGCATGCTCTGCTTGAATCTTTGGTGGTCACGACCCTCGTACAATTTCACCAGGTGACTTGAATGAATCCACAGGTGAGGTCACGTGTATGCTATTAATTAGCCTTTATGCAATCTGTGTGATCTCAGGCATGACCACTCAACCACGTTCTTCATTTCAGGAAGTCACTTGTCTCTGACCTCTTTAATTGCTAGCAGATATTTCTTTGTTTGCCTGGCTCGTTCAGGCAGGTGAGCACCATTCCTCAATGAAAAACAGCCTTCTCCAAAACGTCAAGATAACCCTCATCTATTTATAACGTGGCAGTTTTTGACATATGTTCGTTTTTCATTGAACATTCGAATATGAATTCAACGCTCGTTCAGATTGTCGTGCCCGAGCCTAATTTACTATTCTTGCACAGCCTTGCTCTGTATTTCTACATTGTTTTTTTTACAGGTTTTTCTTATAGCACCAACAAAATGCTTCATCATTTCAACCACAGCATGGTTTGTTTTGCGTGGATATTGCATAATACCAGGTGGGTTGACTCTGCCTGTCATCCTTCCGAGGTTGGCAAAAATGAGTGCCAGCTTGCTGGTATCCTGTGTCGGAGTGGTGACCTGTCCAGGATTGTACCCAATAGTCAAGGAGACTGCTTAGGCAGCACCAACGCTCTGCACAGAGTATGGTCCCCATGGATGGATGGATGATGTCATATCCTCTGTTCGTGCAGTGCCCACAGGTAATACTGCGTCATTAGTTCAGCCCAGCTTCATCAGGAGTATTAAGCCTGCCACTCACTCATCTGTGCATAGTAAAAATTCCACGGTGCTTTTTCAAAACTGCAATCCTTGCTCAGAATCCTTGCAAGTCGATGGCAGTTAAGGCGGAGGTTGGGCGTGGGAACCGAGTTATGGTTGAGCCAAGGTGCCACTCGTAGAGAAGTAACCAGCAGACACACCTCTGTAATCGAATCCCGGTCAGATATATAGATCTCATTTAATAATGGTTACCTGACATCTCAAAATTAGATTATTTCAATTCATCAACCTGGCTCTCATCTCATTGAATTTTACTCTCAGACCAGAGCAACCTCCCTCCGTTCATGCTACAACAGATTCATTGGTGATCCCTCCTTCCGAGTCAATCCATTTCACTTATTCATGAAATACAGACACACTGGGAATTTCCTTCCAGATTCCAATGGCAATCTAGTTTTCTGATTTAAAAAATTAAATCCGAAATGTGTCTCCTGGTGGTATCCTTCTTTGTTTGTTTTTTTTACATTTTGAAATGTAATTATTGGGACAGGTGTTTGGTCCACTCCTTTTGTGATCCTCAACCTGGATGTTAATATGAGGTCAGTACAAACCTGCAGTTGTGCAGACATGAACAACTTTCAAACGATTCGATCCAATTCATGATCATGTCCTGATGAATCCCATGCCATCCTCATTAGTTTATCGCATAAATCTTTTTCATTCCTTGAACTGGCACACAATTCACTTGATGGATGAGTGATGGATCCTCCTTTTTAACTCTGACTCTTTTGTGCTGTTTCGGTTCACAGTTATCAAAAATAATCCAAAATTCAAAACTTTTCCAAACTTTTCCTTATTATGTGGCGTGCTCTGAAAAAATAAAACTTTCTGTTGGTATTTCATAATTATCAGATTTTGGAATTTATTGATGAATCATACAAATAAGAGTGTTGTGCTCGTGGTGTGAATGTGGGGAAAAAGGATAATGGGTAAGGATGGTGGGTGGAGGTGCATGAGAGTGGTGATACATTGTCTGCTTCAATCCCTGGAGGGAAGAGGGGGAAAGG
>CM068963.1:30602343-30616947 GCA_035128595.1 Eptatretus atami | reverse complement strand
TACCAAGACTTTAACCGCTTTGATTGGACACCTGACCCTGCCCCATAACGTTTTTTTATTATTATTCAATTGAATTCAGAATGGATTTAAATATATTCAGTTCAAATTAAATGGAAGACCAAATTGGTAATCAGAAGGAACTGCATTGGAGATAACAGAAGGAACCCAAACAAGCAGAAAGCAAGATGAAGTCATCAGGAAAACCTCGATAGGATTCGCATTTCAGGTACTACTCCTCTACCCCACAAACCCATCCAGACACAGTGAAGTGAGAGAAAAAAAATCAATAAGAAACCGGATCAAAAATTAAATAATTCTGGCTGCCAGACCATGCATCCGATCAAGTTGAAATTTAAACATATATTTCGCATCAATACTAGATCATAATCTGAAGTTTCATGTCGATTGATTAAGCGGTTCAAGAGAAAGATTTTTTCAAGATTTTCACTCAATCCAATATGGCTGCCAGACTAATGTGAAATCAATTATTCGTGAATATCCTGGTATCCCCAAGGCTGTGGGAAAATTTGTGTGAAGTTTCCTTCGATCTCTCCAGCCGTTCTGGAGAAGTTTTTTTATAGGTTTTTTATTTTATGTTATATTATTTGCATACATTGTCGAGGCTCGTATGAGAGCGAACACACAACGCACAACAGAGACAAGAGGGGTGGGAGAGGGAAGGACAAAACAGTGGGGAACAGATACATTAGGAGATCTGTGGAAGGGAGAGGATGGGGCAGGGAACAAGGGTAAACAAAATGGACACACAGGGACTTTTAGGACCTTACACGACAGGGAACTTTTGGGAAGGAAAGCAGGGAATTTGAAGGAGGTGGGTTTGGTGGTGATTAGCGGGGGTAGAAAATATCGTGGCTTTGGATGGGGGAAGATAAGAGGTGGTGGTGAACAGCTGTTTTGAAGACCTGGAGGGAAGAGTGGGATTGAAGAGTGTGGGAATTTTTTTCAAAAGGCAGGACAAAAGGAGGAGTGAAAGAGTGAAGGTGAGCAGTGATTTGTGATTTTGGTAGTTTTACCAGAAGGGGGTTGCTGGCAGACCTTGAGCGCCCTGCGGAAATATTGGGGGGACATATCAAAGACAGAGTGGGGGGAGGCAAGACCGGAGAGGAGATGGGAGAAGACAGAAATACCACGACATGCCTGCGGTGAGAGAGTCGGACCCAAAGCCTCACCACGGGAGATACCAATGATCCTAAATGCCTTGGTTTTCACAGTGTTAAGCTGAGAAAGGTATGAGAGGCAGGAGCACCAGCCCAGAGGGAGAGCAGTACTCCATCAATCTGCGGGCGAAAGCTTTGTATGAGTCAGGAGCTCACAAGTGGGCCGGAGGATGCCCAGTCGATGATTGGCTTGGAGGTCAGGTTGGAAATGTGGCTTTCCCAGGAAAGATCATGGCAGATAGTGAGACCCAGAACTTTAATGAAAGGACTTCTTCAAGATGATTGTTGAGAAAGTAGATGGGGGGGGGGGGGTTTCCAGAAGGTCCAGTCAGAGAGACATATGAGAGTGTGAGATTTGTCAGGATTGAAAAACATGTTCCACGTGTTGGACCAGTTTGTGATTTTATCCAGATCTGCAGAGAGTGAAGAAGCTGCTGCTTGCCGTTCTGGGGGATGACAGATGGTACAACAGAGGGTGGAGTCGTCAGCAAAGAGATAAAGAGGATTTTCCAGAGAGAGATCATTGATGAAAATCAAAAAAACAGGGCCCAGAACGCTGCATTGGGGAACTTCAGCCTGGACAGGAAGAGGGGATGAGAGAAATCCATTTTGGGCAACACATTGGCTGCGACTTCTGGGTCTCACTATCTGCCATGATCTTTCCTGGGAAAGCCACATTTCCAACCTGACCTCCAAAGCCAATCATCGACTGGGCATCCTCCGGCCCACTTGTGAGCTCCTGACCTCATACAAAGCTTTCGCCCGCAGATTGATGGAGTACTGCTCTCCCCTCTGGGCTGGTGCTCCTGCCTCTCACCTTTCTCAGCTTAACACTGTGAAAACCAAGGCATTTAGGATCATTGGTATCTCCCGTGGTGAGGCTTTGGGTCCGACTCTCTCACCGCAGGCATGTCGGTG
The DNA here is from genome assembly GCA_035128595.1 of Eptatretus atami. Taxonomy (NCBI): domain Eukaryota; kingdom Metazoa; phylum Chordata; class Myxini; order Myxiniformes; family Myxinidae; genus Eptatretus; species Eptatretus atami. The sequence goes on along the minus strand of CM068963.1, from coordinate 30,614,851 downwards.
GTATTCTCGTCTTCTCCCACTCCTCTCCGTCTTGCCTCCCCCCACTCTGTCTTGATATGTCCCCCCCAATATTTCCGCAGGGCGCTCAAGGTCTGCCAGCAACCCCCTTCGTTAAAACTACCAAAATCACAAATCACTGCTCACCTTCACTCTTTCACTCTCCTTTTGTCCTGCCTTTTGAAAAAATTCCCACACTCTTCAATCCCACTCTTCCCTCCAGGTCTTCAAAACAGCTGTTCACCACCACCTTATCTTCCCCCATCCAAAGCCACGATATTTCTACCCCCGCTAATCCACCCCAAACCCACCTCCTTCAAATTCCCTGCTTTCCTTCCCAAAAGTTCCCTGTCGTGTAAGGTCCTAAAAGTCCCTGTGGTGTCCATTTTGTTTACCCCTTGTTCCCTGCCCCATCCCTCTCCCTTCCACAGATCTCCCTAATGTTATCTGTTCCCCACTGTTTGTTCCTTCCCTCTCCCACCCCTCTTGTTCCTGTTGTGCGTTGTGTGTTCGCTCTCATACGAGCCTCGACAATGTATGCAAAATAATATAACATAAAATAAAAAACCTATAAAAAAACTTCTCCAGAACGGCTGGAGAGATCGAAGGAAAACTTCACACAAATTTCCCCACGCCTGTGGGGATACCAGGATATTCACGAATAATTGATTTCACATAGTCTGGCAGCCATATTGGATTGAGTGAAAATCTTGAAAAAAAATCTTTCTCTTGAACCGCTTAATCAATCGACATGAAACTTCAGAATTATGATCTAGTATTGATGCGAAATATATGCTTTAAATTTCAACTTGATCGGATGCATGGTCTGGCAGCCAGAATTATTTAATTTTTTGATCCGGTTTCTTATTGATTTTTTTTTCTCTCACTTCACTGTGTCTGGATGGGTTTGTGGGTAGAGGAGTAGTACCTGAAATGCGAATCCTATCGAGGTTTCTCCTGATGACTTCATCCTTGCTTTCTGCTTGTTTGGGTTCCTTCTGATTACTCCAATGCAGTTCCTTCTGATTACCAATTTGGTCTTCCATTTAATTTGAACTGAATATATTTAAATCCCATTCTGAATTCAATTGAATAATAATAAAAAAACGTTATGGGGCAGGGTCAGGTGTCCAATCAAAGCGGTACATCTTGGTAACCGGTCATCACTGCCAGCAGTTACAATGCGGTAGTTCTAATTATGTCTCTTGTTAACCTCCGCCATCAAAGATGGACGGAGGTTACTGTTTTCACACCTGTTTGTTTGTTTGTTTGTGAACAGTATTACGGAAAAACTCCTGGGCGGATTTCGACGAAACTTGGTGGGGGGATTAGGTATGGTCCAAGGATCATGCCATTAGATTTTGGACTTGGTCCAAAGTCCAATATGGCCGCTATGGCGGCCATTTTGAAAAAATATTTGAATTTTTGTTTTTGCATTTCTACATGTTTTAAGTGATTTCCAACCAAAAAAAAATAAATTTGTTAGAGAAAAAAAAAACAAAATTTTGCAACTTTTTTTCAAAAAAATTTCGATTTTATTTGAAAAGTATTTGAATTTTTTTTTTTGCATTTCTACATGTTTTAAATGATTTCCAACCCCCCCAAAAAAATTTGTTAGAGAAAAAAAAAAAAAATTTGCAACTCTTATTTCAAAAAAATTTCGATTTTATTTGAAAAATATTTGAATTTTTGTTTTTGCATTTCTACATGTTTTAAGTGATTTCCAACCAAAAAAAAAATTTGTTAGAGAAAAAAAAAAATTTGCACCTTTTATTTCAAAAAAATTCGATTTTATTTTTTTGGCATTTCTACATGCGCGTTGATCTAGTTTAGTTTATTCAATCGTGGTTCAGTAGAGTCTGATCCGTTTTGACCCACAATGAATAGGATATCAGGTTCACTTAAGTGACCCAGCAGTATTGGCGGCGGAGGTTTTGCACTCTACCGAGTGCTCCCCCTCTAGTTAATTATGTAACACATCAAGACACAAACACCACACAAAACAAGTCCAGACGAGGGTCTGCAATCTCTGATTTCTCTTTTTCTTCTTGGTTATTGTGCTCGTCAATTATAGGATCATAAGTGCAAACAAATGGGACAACCGCTCTCCCAGTGAGTGATGTAGTAATACGTCTTTAACGGTTAAAATGATTCCCACTTTTCAGTGGGGTCCGTCGTGTTGGAGGTTTGGCACCAGTCGTCCATGAACTGGCTTGCCAGACATGACATTCAAGGAGCTGCTCAGGGCCAGCAATGAATTTGGAATTTGGAATCCAAGGTGTCTGCAATAACTCGCCTCCTCTTCACCTCCTAGTGAATTATGTGTTCAGTTTGTTATGAAAAATAAAAAAATAAATAAATAAATAAAATATATTCTTGACTTCATCATCAGTAAATATATAATGTAATTTTTTTTAAAAAAACTGGAAAATGCTTGATGTGACGTGAATTGTGTTTTCACCTTACGTCCTCACATTAAGCATTGCATCATTAATCAGGACCTCTTCTTCCGTCCGCCACACAAGGCTGCGAGGTAGGATCATTGGCTGAGGATGCAGTGTCCCCTGTAGGTTCGGGAAGGAATTTGAAATTTGGTCATGGTGCCGGCGATAGCTCGCTTACTCAGGATTCAAACTCAGGCTAGACAGCTTAGAGTGGAGTATGCATACCTCTAAGCCATGATCCTGCCCACCCATTAATCAGAAGATGCAATTTCAGTGAATTTGCCAATTATTTCTGTGTAAAGCAGTCACGTGTTAAGCATTATCCACGATGAAACACACGTGACATCACATGTGTTTCACCAACATGCTTCATCAGACCAGATGACCATCATATTACGACCAGAGGGTGCAAAAAATACAAATGTCAACACCTGATTTCGAGTACAGCCAGTTTGCAAACATAATCAGCACATACTACAGCTAGACTACTAAGCCAATATTGTAACCTCAAATTATAGCTGCTCGTTGGTTATTATGAGATAATCTATGATGTCATTGAAACGGGACACGTGATTTCAGTCATAAGGTAGAAAACGTGATGATAATACACAGTTAGGTCCTGTGTCCGATTTTGAACCTCGCTCTTTCACCTGCTGGTGTTTCTCGGACAAAATAAACATCAAAGTGAGCAAAACAAAAAAAATACCTTGTGGATTGCATCCTTATACATCCTCGATCAAGTAATAAATGCAGTTGAACGAAGTAACGAAAAAAAGAACACAGGAAAGATATTGTGCATAGCATGATACTTGTGAGGTCCTTGAAACAGATTTGACCTTATAAATAATTTGTGGGTGAATTCAGTGACCTCATATGCATATGAGGTTGGCCAAAAGGTAAGTTGACCTCAAGAATACTTGTTCGTTGAATTCATTGGCCTGAAATATAAATCCTTTTCCAAATTTCAAGTCAATCAGATGAAAATTGAGGATTTAAGAAATCTCATCGAAGTTGTTGACCTTTGGCCTATGTTGACCTTTTTGACCTACGTTGACACATTGGCCAATGTTTACCTCAAAAATAATTGGTGTTTGAATTCAATGAACAAATATGCAACTCCTCTTCAAATTTCAAATAAATCGGATGAAAATTGCCAATTTTAGAAATTCACTATATGTTGACCTTTTGGCCTACGTTGACCTCAAAAATAATTAGATTGTGGATTATTTTTTAGTAACAGCTTGGTGATTGATATGCAAGCAAAGAGACAAGAGACAACAGATAGACAGACAGAATCATACATGCAACCAAGCATCTTCGATTTTCGCAAGTATAAGTAATAACACGAGAGGAAGCCCGATCACGACAATCACATGTGTCGTGTGATTGTCGTGATCACATGGCTGTGCTGATGGCTGTGCTGTCGTGATGGCTGTGCTGGGGGGCTCAGTGATGATACTGAAAAAGAGTCCTCGGATCAACAAAACTTCACAACTTGGTCCATGAATCGTGATCCCTTACTCAAATGGAGGTGGATAGCCAACTTGGAATCCCCTGGAGGACTTCGTTACACATTCTGAAACCTGCAAATGGAGAATATTACAAGCAGTGGGAAATATGGTGGTGGTGTGTGTCAAATTGGATCTAGACACACAAGTAGGGTCATTAAGGTCATTTATATATGTTTTCGATTTAGGGAATAGACCTCAACGCTTTCATTTCGGTCACACCCAATGGCTCCCAAGTGTACCCATCGTCATTTCGATGTGAGTCTGCGCTTGTGTTCTCGTTTCTGCATTCGGTTTGTCAATTCTATTGCTGACTCCGAACATCTATAAATTTGCTCTTATAAAACAACATATTGTAAAACATATTGGGTCACGTGATCAAGATCGGGTTACTTGGACTTCAACAAACCAGCAGGAAGATAGATTTTAAAAAAATAATAAACGTCAAAAATAAACCCCCGAGAGTGCGCCACGGCAATGATGGGCCAAATGGCCTCATTTCCTTGTTTGAGGTCGGTATCTCAGTGTCGTTGTTTTTTTTGATGATTTTCAGACGTTCACACCACATAGTATATTGTCTTTCGGGGGAGGGGGGGGGGGGGAGTGCCCATGACCTGACCCTGCATACCCCTGGCACGTATAAAGAATTTGGTAGACACTGGCCAGCCCTGTTTTTTTTCTATGATTTTCAGACTACACATTACACACACACACACACACCACACACACACACACACACACACACACACACACACACACACACACACACACACACACCACACACCTCACCCATATATAGATAGATCTCTATTTTAGGCTGTTGAATCTTCATTAGTATTGAACGTCACTGCCTAATATACCATTGTTTAGCGAACAATAACAATAAAGTGCGATTAATACTTGTTAGTATAACTATTAATCGTACTTTTATTGTTATTATACCCCGCCACGAAGGTCGACGGAGGTGATGTTTTCACCCCTGTCTGTCTGTCTTGGGTCGCCAAAATAGGTGACCTATGTTGGATCGCAAATAGTGACCTTATTGTCAGTAATTCTGTCTGTTTGTTTGGATGTTGTTCGTTTGTCATCAGCATTATTAGGTAGTAACGTGGGCGGATTTTGACCAAACTCGGGTGGTAGGTACATCTTATGACCTAGTGCTTTGGAAATTGTGATGGTTGCTAGGGACGCTTTGGTTCCCTAGCAACAACCGAAAAACCTTCAAAATCGGTACCGTTCACGCGAAATCAATTCCGAAAGCCATTATCCCACGTAGGGTTATGAAATTTGGCAGAATGATCTACAGGTGATGCTCTATCAAATATATTCCGTTTTTTGTGATAGTGGAATACTATACCCGCAGCGCCCCCTACAATTAGGGTATGCGCGAAAATTGGCGAAAATTGAAGCCCCTAGCGACCAGAGTGAGCGCATCGATACGAATGAAACTTTGCAGGTTCATGGTACTCAATGAGTACTACAACTTTGCCTCAGGACATATTGACCGATTTCGCTTAGGTCAGGGATCAAAGGTCAATTAGTGCAAAAATCGATAATATGCGAGAGCTGGAGGTGCCTTCGCGCCAAATGCTACTCCTCCTAGGGTTATGGCCGGATGGTCATGAAAATTCACACTAATCGTCTGGAATACATTGTGCACAAACGATCGAGCCGGATTTTCGATTTAGATCTTTGTTCACCCACAGCACCCCCTCGAACTTTGGGGATTTCCGATTTCAAACCGCATTTTCGGTACTTTTCATTCAAATGGATACCGAGTAGTTATCAGTAGAAGGAACTGGATGAGATTTGATATGCATAATCTTAAGGTGATTCCCTATCCGCTATATGACATCCATTTTGCTCTATATCTTATAGTTTCATGCTCGGCGACCCATCGCCGCCTACCGGCTTGTCTGTCTGTTTGTTACTTGCAAATAATTTTTCCCAAGCATGTTGGTCTGTTGTGTCTGTCTGTCTGTCTGTTTTGTTTGTTTGTCACACGATTTTTGTCTGCAGATTTGAGCGATTGCTCTGAAGTTTTTTTTTTTGTGTCCAAGGACAGCAAAGCACTTTTTTTGGTGAAGATCCGGATCCGGATACGAGAATCTATTAATTCTCAAAGTGATTCTTCACCATTGAGAGATGGGGCCAACAACGATAAATAGCAGGAGATTTCAAAAGGTTGTGGACGAGTTATTACAAAACGAGGTGGAATGGGTGGTTAGGTGACAAGAACAAGCCAATTCGATTTTGGTTCAGTTCCGGATCCATTACTGGCCTATCGGTGGGTCACAAAATGTAAACTGTTCAGCCTTGTGGAGGTATGAGCTCCACCGAGAGCCATTCTCCTTACCCCTGTTACTGAAGGTGGAAGGAGGTTATGTTTTCACCCCTTTCTGTCTGTTTGTTTGTTCCTTGTGAAAATCGAAGATTTTTCAAGTCTATTGGTTGGTTGCGTGCGTTATTGTCTGTCTGTCTGTCTGTTTGTACTGTATGTGAATCGCCGAGAGGTCACAATTTTAAAACCAATCTTCACGAAACTTCACCACATGGAAGAGTTCGTCATAAGCAAGAAGGCTCTTATTTTTGAGGTCAAAAGGTCAACATAGGCCAAAAGTCAACAACTTTGTCAAATTTCTAAAATACTAAATTTTCATCGGATTAACTATAAATTTGAAGAGGATTTGCATTTCAGGTCACTGAATTCAACCACCAATTATTTTTGAGGTCAACATCGGCCAAAAGGTCAACATAGGTGGAATTTCAAAAATTGTCAATTTTCATCCAATTGACTTGAAATTTGAAGAGGAGTTGCATATTTGTTCATTGAATTCAACCACCTATTATTTTTGAGATCAACATAGGCCAAAATGCCAACAAAGGCCAAAGGTCAACAACTTATGCGGTATTTCTAAAATCCTCAATTTTCATCCAATTGACTTGAAATTTGATGAGAATTTATAATTCAGGTCACTGAATTCAACAAATATTTTGAGGTCAACACAGGCCAAAAGGTCAACATCGGCCGAATTTCTAAAATTGTCAATTTTCATCTGATTGACTTGAAATTTGAAGAGGAGTAGCATATTTGGTCATTAAATTCAACCACCAATTATTGTTAAAGTCAAATTTGTTTCATGGATTTTGCAAGTATTATGCTCTGCACAATGTCTTTTCTTGTTTGTTTGTTTGTGTGCAGGATATCTCAAAAAGTTGTGGACAGATTCGGATGAAACTTGGTGGACAGGTTGGGTGTGTCGTGTGTGACAACGACGAATTGATTCGATTTTGGTGAAGATCAAAATCCAGATCCAGACGGAGAGTTTTCCAATTTTTAAAGTGATTCTTCACCATTGAGAGATGGGGCTAAAAACGATATATAGCATGATATTTCAAAAATGTATTGGGCCTGATATGTTCTCGTTGATCAGGCATTACGTGGCGGCGGTATGCACTCCACCGAAAGCCCATCTAGTTCGTTCTGTTTTGCCATGTGTCGCTCTATGAGTGATTTCTACTTTGTCTTTCTGTATGTGAACAGGTTATCTCAAAATGTTGTTGACGGATTTGGACGAAACATGGTGGATCTGCAGAGTATGTGACGAGGACAAATTGATTCAATTTTGGTGAAGATCCAAATCCGCATTCGAGAATTTTTTTTAATTTTTAAGTTATTCTTCACCATTTATAGATGGAGCCGAAAACGAAATATAGGTTGTGGATGAGTTGTGACAAAACTGGGGTGGATGAGTTGGTTAGGTGACAAGGACAAGCCAATTTGATTTTGGTTCATGTCCAGATGCAGATCTGACATATCAGTGTGATACAAAACGTAAACTGTTCAGCCTCGTGGAGGTATGCGCTCTACCGAGTGTCATTATAGTTTGTTAGGCAGCAGGAACGATAATAGTAATGATCATTTTTACAAGGTCTATTATTAATTATGGGATGGCAGGATCACTTCGAGGTATCTGCACAGTGCACATGCATTGGAGCTCCCTTTCCCCTGGTTTCGAATCTTCACTTTTTGCTCTACTGCTCTATTGCTCCACTTTTTAGGTCATCTGTGCACATTTTCATACCACTATGAAACTTAACACAGTGAAGAGGAATATGTGACATACAGTTTCTGATTAGTGTTCCAAGCTGGATACATGAGTGTTACTCCAATACATAGCATGGCAATTATTGCATCCATATTCCTTTTTTATGTGCAATTTTTTGGCAGAATTTTTTGGCAAATTTTTCACCATTTGTTGCCTTATTGCCTGGAATTAAATTACATTAAATCAGATATTTTTCACATTTATTTACACATTGTAACCTACAACTTCCAAGTGAAAAACAGATTCTACAAATTTCAGAAAATTAATAAAAAATATAAAAACTAAAATATCTTGGTTGGATAAGTGTCCACCCCCCTGCTTAATTACTTGGTGGAAGCACCTTTGACAGCAATTACCACTGTGAGTTTGTTGGGATAGGTCTCTACCAACTTTGTACACCTTAATTGGGAAATATTTTCCCATTCTTCTGGACAAAACTGTTCAAGCTCGGTCACGTTGCATGGGAGTGTTGATGGACAGCAATTTTCAAGTCATGCCACAGATTTTTGATTGGATTTAGGTCGTGGCTCTCTCTGACTGGGCCACTCAAGGACATTTATCTGTTTGTTCCTTAGCCACTCCAGTGTAGCTTTGGCTGTGTACTTCAGGTCAGGTCAGGTATGGGAGCATGCACCGGAGCAGTGCGTCGCTGCATACACTTTCCACCGGTACTCCAGTGGCTTCTGTCTGGCCAATTGTCAGGCAGATGCCTGGCCCGTCCCCATCTCCTTCAGATGCCAATCAACCTGCTGCAACCATGAGGAACGTGGTTGGTACAATGGCCTCCTCCACTCCCGAGGCTCCCTCATTGAGAGAATCTGGTAAGCAGGATCAGCGTCAGGAAAACAAGTCACGTGTCCATACAGCTACAGCTGATGCTTATGGACTATGCAGGTTACAAATCTCATTTGAGTCGCTCTCAGCAACCAATTGTTGGACACAAAGTCTGACCAGTGATAGCCAAGGATTCTCTGAAGAGATCTGGTACCAAAGGAATTAAGTCTCCCTCAAAGATCCCTGGTTAGACTCCAAGTCTCGCATCCATAGAGCAAGACTGGAAGCACCAAGGGCCTGAAGACTCAGACTTTTGTCCTCCTGCACAGGTACCGGCAGCGCCACACCCCCATGATCCAGTGAATCCTTTACTCCCCAGGCCCGACCCAGACATCTATTGACCTCTGGCTTACAGCCAGCAGAGATGAATATCACTGTGAATGTAAGTGAATCTCTCCGTGACCTCAACATCCTCACCACAAACAGGTACAGACAGGACAGCAGCATCCAAGATGTCATTGAAAGCTTGGCTCTTAGTTTTGACCCAGGAAACCCAGAATCCCAATGGCTCCAACTCCTCATTCAGCACCTCGAGGGCCCCGAAAAGGATATCCAGAGTCTCCGCAAAAGATGACTGCTTCATTTGCGAAATCAAGATCAGAGACCTTGACATTCCCAAATGATGCACCGCAGCTTGATCTCTCCGACATCTTCTCCAGAATCCAATCCATACAAGCGCAGAAAAGTGTGCGGGCCAGTACACACCCCTGACGAACTCCAATAACAACTGGAAATAAGTCGGAGATGGTATTACTACATCTCACAGCACTCTTAATTCCAAAGTGTAGTTCAGACATCAGATTGATCAGTTTTGGAGGTATCCCATGAAGACCAAGAATCCTCCAGAGGGCATTGTGAATCACTGAATCAAACGCTTTGTAGAGATCAACACAGGCTGCAAGCAGCCCCTGCTGAAACTCTCATCTGCATTCGGTGAGAACCAGAAGGGCAAGGATACGGTCAATCGTTGACCTCTTTGGTGTAAAGTCTGACTGCTCTGGGCACTCGTGCTCAAGTGGATGTTGGAGAATCCTGTCAAGAATTATCCGAGCAAAGACCTCGCCCGGCACTGAGGGCAGTGTCACCCCTCGGTAGTTGTTGCAGTCCTGGCGCTCACCCTTCCCCTTCTGGAGAGGGACAACAAGGCCTCTCTTCCAGTCAGTTGGGATGATGCCTGTGTTCCAAGCAGAGCACAGAACTGCATGCAACGACATGAGTGCAGCATTTCCACCAGCCTTGAGAAGTTCAGCATGGATGCCACAGATCCCTGGGGCTTTACCCCATTTCAACCGGTTTACTGCAGCCTGTGTTTCCACAAACGAAGATGGATCACACTTGATTGGAGGGTGAGCAATAGGGATAGTAACACCTCTGACATCCAACTCGACAGTTGAACTGGTTTTCTCGACTGGTTTTCCTTCTATCATCAAGGAATGGAGGACCTGAAGGCTTTTCCCCAATCTCGTCATCCCCTGAGCTAGCCCGCAAAGGGCAGCAGCACAGGAGGTAGTCCCACAGAGTGAGTTTTCAGATTTCCTTACATTTGTGGGTTTTGCGGAATGAAGTGTTTTTTAAAACAGTGGCTGGAGTCTGAAATCCTGCCACCAACCTCCTAAAAAAAAAAGTGACGCAACTGCAGAGGACGTCTGCAGACACAGTTGGCACTCAAAATGGATGGCGTTGGCTCACAAGGAGCTCCTCTGTCCTTTGACAGGTTTTGTTTTAATCCTGCTGGGTGTCCATATCCATAACCCTCCTCACCAGAAAACGTCGTGGAGGAGATGGTTTAGTTGCTGACAACCTGACCATGAAACAGATTAGTACAGGTTTACATGATACCTGAGGCAAGTCACAGATCTAATCAGCAGAGGAAACTGTCAGGAACAGCTGATTTTATTCTGAAATAATCCGAATAACTCAATTTAACACAGCTGGAGCCAATTAACTTGTTCTGTGATTTAAGGTGATTGGTTACACCTGAGCTAATTTACAATTGCCATTATAAGGGGGGTGGACACTTATCGAACCAAGATATTCTAGTTTTGTATTTTTAATTAATTTCCTGAAGTTTATAGAATTATTTTTTCACTTCGAAGTTGTGGCTTAAAATGTGTAAATAAAGGTGGAAAATGTCTGATTTTTATGCTAAATAATTCCAATTTAATTCCACCCTAGAAGGTAACAAAAGGTGAAAATTTTGAAAGGGGTTGGACTGATCAGACTTTCTATCGGCACTGTATATATCTGTTAGTATTTCAAAAGTGTAGATATATATATATATATATATATATATATATGTATATATATGCGGTGTTTCCCCCTCACCAACCCCCTTAGGCTCTGCACGCACTAATCTCCTGAACGGTGAAAGATTGGAGGAGACCTCTGGAGGAGTTGTTTGGTCCGTGGACGTGTAGGAGACATCTCAATGTAATTAAGTAGGGAAACTGTGAGCTTAAGTGTTATTTGTCACCACACGGGGGTTGGTGCAGTGTTATTGAGCTATGGAGTAAAAATAAGTTCCCCCACTATGTAATTGCCCCCCTGTGACTTTTCCCTATGTTTTTATAACCAAAACCATGATAAGAAACAAGCAAATGTGCCAAGCAGGCAGACTCCCCACCTTCCCGGATTTCATGCGAGCAAGCCATGCCCCGGAGGCGCAGGATTGATGGGCGTGACGTGAGATGCATGAAGAAGAAGAAGAAGAAGAAGAAGAAGAAGAAGAAGAAGAGGGCGTGGGAGGCATCAGACCAAATAGGACAGAGAGTGCACGCACGATGCCAGTGTGAAGAGGCAAGAGATCGGGAGAGTGCACGCATGAGGTCAGTGTAAGGAAGGCACGAGCGCAGAGTGAACGACGCACACGGTGGAAAAAGAACATAGGAGATGGCCTGCAGGAACAGGGCTTTGCAGCTGGTTTTCCTTCAATGCATGAAGAAGACGGCACAATTCTCGTATTTGTGCTGAGGAGAATTGACACGCGTGGTGAAGAAAGACGCTGGCCTTTGGCTCTTGGTTGGGTCATGAGAAACAGACCCCGAGCCTCGTGTATGACAAATAGCAGATCGGTGAGGACGATCAACGCACGAAGCAGCTGCACAGAGTCTCCGAGCCTTGGTGTTGAGTGCCGCTCACAGACTGCCTGGCGTATGTTTGTTCCACTACCACAGAAAAGACTTGGCGCCATTTTGCGCACGTCTACATTTGCAAATAGAATCGCCTCGATTCCAAGTTCCACAAAGGCCATCTCTGGGCCAAGCTAAGTATCAGAGTAAGGGAGGGGTTTTCTTTTTATTTTGTTTCCCTTTGTCTGTATTTAAGTCTGTGTGTCGAAACCTCGACGTTAGAGTTTAATTTACCTCATGTCTTTATAATTATTACAATAGTTATTGTCCTTTGTAAATATTTGGAATTTTCATTAAATGTGTTCATTTTAAGAGGCTGATCCATGTATTTCGTGGGGTTCGAGATAAAACCCCCCCCCCCCCCCCCCGCGTGCTTGCATCCATCCCCATGCCCCCGTCCCTCTGCCATTGCCCCATGCCCTACACGCATGTGCATTAATCTCCGAGAGTCTCGGCTGTAGGCTTCCAAGGAGAAGTTTGACCGTCCA
>CM068963.1:30587343-30599843 GCA_035128595.1 Eptatretus atami | reverse complement strand
AATTTTGGCTTGTTTCAAAGTAATCATCCCAGATTATGTCCAATCTCTGCTCCTTAATTCTCGAACAGCTTTGAGAGGGAGGGGAGGATGATTTGTTCACCGTACTCAAGAAAGGTCCTTGAAGTTGTAGGCTTCATCATTTGCATAATAGCAGCACCATCTAAAATAAGTGGAGTTACTTGTGGATCACCTTGAATATCTCCTCGAGTAAGCAGGTCTGACTTTGTGCCAACACTTAGATTTCCACCATATGTTTGGGAGGGAGGTCAGCACATTGTTGACAAAGCTTTTGTCTTATCTTTCATTACATGTTTTATTGGAGAGCCATGTTCCTACTGCTTTAAGAGCAGCCATCTCAATATGCAGCCCACCAAGTATGACTACAAGCTTTTTCTCTCCAAATATTTCTGTATTGTATTTCTTTGGCTCGGGCATACAGTGGCTGGTCACGTGCTCGTGCAGGTATCTTCCTTGCATTTAAATAATCTACTGATTTCTGTACAACTGTCGTTGTATGATGGGGATCATGGCCACGGAGTGTGTTGAATCTGGAAAGAGGCAAAAGAACACTTGATTTTTTGGCTTGATATCCTCTCCCTGGTGATCAGCATGATAAGACGACCGGGTTACTGTTTGTTTTTTCATCAATATACACGTAGCTTCTTGAGAAGGTGACTCTTTAGCACCCTATTGTTCTTTCACATCTTTCACTCTTTCCCATTCTTGAGTTTGTATACTTTCAAGGCATCTGTGTTCTTCTTTCCAAGCTATCTTGCTGGTTTCCTCATCACATTTCTTATTGGTTTCCACACGAAGTGCTGGTCGATCGGTGGATTTTATGAGGACTGGAGGAACATTTGTGTAGAGTCACACATTTCGAGGAAGATGCTTCCTGGATCACCACTCTTTCCAACTCATTGTCTTCTCACGCATAATGTGGATGTTGTGTTAGTGATATTCCATTCCCATGACAGAAGCCTTTGGCTGTTGTTGATGAAGGATTGTGGTCAATATTATCAACATCCATGGATGTCAATACACCACCAAGTAGCTGAGGAGGACATAAAACTGGGTCTCTCTCAAAATACTCACAAACAGCATTTGCAAGACCAGGAGACAGACAGAGCACTCTTATCATACGACACACACACAGGCCAAGTTCATGAAGTCAGTGTCATATAATTAGGTCATGACCTTAAAATTAGGTGAAGGTCAAAAAAAATTGTCAATCCACGTACTTTCTATTCACATGATCAATGCAAAAATTTCATTTCGAAAGTCCGAGCCAGCTCCGAGATACAGCTTCGGAAATTTGGGAAATTTGGAGTGCAGGAAGAAAAGAAAAAAAAAATGAAAAAAGAAAAGGAAAAATATTTTTCTAAATGTTTGTTTAGTCCTTCCAGGGCTTGAAGAAACGAATTTTTATCTTTTTTTGTTTCATTTTATTTATCTTTAAAAAAATTATTTTATTTATCTTTAAATTTTTTTATTTTATTTATCTTTTTTTGCTAATTGTAGAAACAAAACCCTCCAACAGCTATAAGCTTTTCCCTATGCTATAGGGGGAGGGTAATTATTATTGCCACCTTCAGTCAAACATGTTCGAAAGTCTTGTGCCAAAAGTTTTCCCCAGCCGACCACACAAAGTGGAAATAATTGCATCCAGTTTTGCAGTGCCCTCTGTAGGTTTGGGCAGGAATTTGAAATTTATTCACGGTGCCGGCAATAGCTCGCCTACTCTTCACAAAGGACATCGGGAGATCTTTAACGTCCACCAAGTAATGCCGGCAGACAGGACGCCCAGTTTACCGTCCATCCGAGGGATGCACACACATTGATGAATCACCTTACATGTGCAAATACCAGGTTGGCAGTTTATAACTGGGTCAGGATTCAAACCCAGGCTAGACAGCCAAGAGGCCACTAACCCTTTCCGCATCTCCTACATCCATCCATTGGGACCATACTCTGTGCAGAGCGTTGGTGCTGCCTAAGCAGTCTCCTTGGCTATTGGGCACAATCCTGGACGGCTCGCCACTTTGACACAGGATACCAGGAAGCTGGTACTCATTTTGACGACCAAAGAAGGATGACAGGCTGAGTCAACCCCACCTGGTATTAATTCAACAGCTGAGTGGGATTTGAACCCAGGATCCTAGGATCTCAAGCCCACCACCCGAACCATTAAGCCAACACCAGGCATGTATTATTAGTAATTGCAAATAATCATCTGGCAGTGTGTGTTTTGAAATCGGGGTGTGGTGGGTTGGAATGGAGAGGGGACTTTGGTGGTAGGGCTGGGGGTGGGTTGTCCAATGTTGGGGGCAGGGGTGGGTTGTCAAAATGTCGACCACATATATATTTGTGTGCATAATGAATCAATGGTCACCAGGTCATAAGGAGACTTTTGGTGACTTTTGCGGAGTTTGTGTTGCCTGTGAAGTACCACCATATGTAAATGGTAAGGTGTTTCATGGTCCTGATTAACTTCTCTTGTGCCAGGTTTCTGTGTTTCTCGCACCATGGAAACGTAAAAAGGGGAAATGCGTCCTGAGTTTGAAGGTGACTCAACAATAACTTGCTGACACCGCCATTCCACATTTCCTTAACTGAGAGCGTAACTAGAGGACTCACCAACACAAGGTCCATTTCCAAGTGAAGCCGTGTCATGAACCACATATTCGGTGTGCGGTTAAATTCCACGTAAATGGATGTCCAGAAAGCCATTTTTTCCCCATTCCAGTAAAGGCAAGCAGTTGGTCGGCATGCACCAGGAGATGACTGACAAGCATTTTGAGAATTTTTTATCACATCATACACAACTCAAAACGTCACAAATCGATTACAATAAGAAATTGTACATTAATTTTATGGGATGTGTTGATAGACATTTTGAACAGCAACATTCCCCAAAGCATTGCATGCGTTCGGAGTATTCTCATTCTGCTCCTTCACACATTAGTGGGGCAACTTAGCTAAATATAGCATAACAATTGTGCATTTTGTGAGGAAAGCACCAAATTTGGCACACTAGTAGCCTATCATATTATGAACAGATTTGGATATTGGGCCATGTCAAAATTTTTGATGGCAGTGGAAAATGGCTGCCACAGCCATCAGCGGCTTAATTTGAGATGGCTCAATATCCAAATCTGTTCATAATATGATAGGCTACTAGTGTGCCAAATTTGGTGCTTTCCTCACAAAATGCACAATTGTTATGCTAAGTTGCCCCACTACATGGGCCTCATCATCAAATGGTTATTATCAA
Organism: Eptatretus atami; assembly: GCA_035128595.1. Taxonomy (NCBI): domain Eukaryota; kingdom Metazoa; phylum Chordata; class Myxini; order Myxiniformes; family Myxinidae; genus Eptatretus; species Eptatretus atami. The sequence continues at coordinate 30,596,572 of CM068963.1, read as the reverse complement.
AGTATTCAAGTGACTGGAACTGACTTCAAGAGCATCGATGTTGATATGATGTTATATTTAAATAACTTTGTTCTACACAATAACGAGAGCTATCGTGTGCAACATGTGACTGCTGGTTGCATCATTTTCTGGCAGCCTGGCTGTGCCACTGATGCAGTGCCCTCGATTACCAGTATACTGGTACTCATTTTGCTGACCTCAGAAGGTTGACAGGCTGAGTTAACCCCACCTGGTGTTAATTCAACCACTAACAGGGGCTCAAACTCAAGATCTTAAAATCTTAAGCTAGTTACCTTAACCGTTAACCCAACACCAGGCTTTAGAAAATGCTGTTTTGTAAAAAAGGAACTTGAACAGCTCAGTTTGATAATTCTGTTGAATCGCCGCAACAAAAGATTCCTGTTCAGCACAACTAATACAAATGTTGATAATTCTCCAGTCTCCAGTCTCCGGTCTCCTCCCATGGTATACGATATAATTTATATTCTTACATTCTAAACACAAGAAAACTGGGTAGGTGGGTAAACATGATTCTTTCCCGTGCAGCATGAGGATGTGGGGTAGCATCATTGGCTGAGGGTGCAGCTGTGCTACTGATGCAGTGCCCTCTGTAGGTTAGGGCAGGAATTTGAAATTTATTCACGGTGCCGGCTTACATGTGGGATGCACTTACATTTATTTTACCGTCCATCCGAGGGATGCACACACATTGATGAATCACCTTACATGTGAAACACCAGGTTGGCAGTTTATAACTGGGTCAGGATTCCAACCCAGGCTAGACAGCTGAGAGGCCATCCTTCCAGCCGAGTGGGTACACATGAAATGGTGCAGTTTTCAACGACCGTGTTTGGTCGTTTGTTAAGGGTGTTTCCCATTTATTTTTGATAGTCTAATATAATTTCCTCCCAGTTTTGCACAATACAGTACAGTGTTATGATCAATGCAGTATTCAACTGAAGAGTTCATAGAAAACGATGCCCTGCACAGTGTTCAGGATAATACAGTACTGTACATAATTTTTTCATAAAATAATGATTTTAACAATCGTTAAAAAAGAAAATTCGAAAGTTTAGTGCAATTAAAGTAGTCCAGAAGGAGTCCCAGATACCACCCTAATACACCACCACCACATTGAACCTTCATTGAAATTGAAGTACGGTACTGCAAAACTGGAGGCTCTTGGAAGTATTATGACGGATGATTTATGTTCTACGGTCTTCAAGTATATTGTTACGGCTGTGGAAATTTGCAATACACCAGGAAGGTCCTCAGGTTAGATATATCGATAAGTTCGTGTGTAGTTAGTCCACACCCGTTGTTTAGAGGGAATATGTGTGATTCATCCGGGCTGCGACGCTTTGAGTTAGCCATTTTTCTTTACCTGTCGTTATTTTGGAACAACCACGCCATCTCAACAACCACGCCATCTCAACAACCACGCCATCTCAACAACCACGCCATCCCCACACAACGCCACTAAAGGAGCAACAAAACCAACTCCCGCCCAATTTCTCTGGAATGTTCCTCCCCCCACCCACGCGCCGCGAAGGGCGGGGCGGGCGCAGGAGAAATAAAAAGGCAAGAGGAGCGCCTGGAAAAGAGCGCGGATAGCAGAGACTTGGGGCAGTCGTGTGGAAGTCTTGGTCTTGGTCCAAGTCTGTCATGGTCCAAGTCTTCGTCGTAGACAGACTTGGGGCATTCGGGTGGAAGTCTTGTCGTGGGGAGAAGGCGTCACGACCTGCCCACCGTTGCAAGGCCCGAGATCAGGCGCGGCTGTCTCGTGGCCGTGGGGAGAAGGCGTCACGACCTGCCCACCGTTGCAAGGCCCGAGATCAGGCGCGGCTACGCTAGTTGCCGTGGGGACGAGACGTCGCGACCTGCCCACCGTCGCACCACGAGGGTGCGGGTAAGACCCTTCGGTCTCGTGGGCCTTTTCGGTCATCCACGGCCCACGACCATAAAGGTCTACGGACCCCGTCTACCCCCTTGCCTGTGAGGGAGGTCTTTCTTGTTTTTGTATGCATGCTGTGGTGCCGTGTCCTGCCAAGTAGAAACTGTGTAAGTGCTTGTAAATAATAATTATAGTCGGTCGTATTGCTTTTGCATTCTATTTGTTGCTTGTATATTGCATGATTCCTTGCTTGTGCTGTGTGTGCAATATGTGCTTGTGTGAAATGTATCCCGTTCGTCCGTTCGTCGTCTCTTTCCCCATTGAAAGTGCCATCTTGCATCACGTAAGGGATTGGTAGTGGGTTTTGACACCCAGTAAATAATCTGAACCGTCGAGGTCGGCGATAACTCCGCTCGGTTATCCCTGCAGCATGGAACGAGCCGCTTAAGCGGTTCGTGTCCGGAGTCGACCTGCGGCGTGGTACAACCCCTCGGTAGGTTACCCGCGCGGGTACTTAGGTATATCGACATTCGGCGATTCACCCTATTCCGCGCGGGTAGAATGCGGACTGGGTTGTGGTGAGGTTAAACCCCCACCCGTGGCTAGCTCCTTGGCGGTAGTTCCAAGAGGGTCACGACTGAATTGTCCGTTCCGGTGGGCGACGCGTCGCGATTTGAGTTACGTGGCCGATCGCACTCCGGGCGGGCGAAATTCGTAACAATATATTTTAAATCAAATAAATAAAGATTGTAAAAGTCGTAGAATTAATTATTTCGGGTTTTAGCGCAATTCTGTGCAGTGTCTATTACATGACCCCATCGAACATATTACATTAGTTCTTCATGCCTGTTGTTTGGCCCCTTTATGGCATCCTGTAAAACAGTAAGTTTCCTGTTTGGAATGATTTTCAATTTAGTTTTATTGCTAGGCAGGCAGACAGAGGAAAGGTATTATCTCACTCCTCCCTGCACGTACACAATCTGGACGAATTCGGAGCCATCAGACTCGTCTTATGAAAGAAAGGTACTGTAAAACGGCAAACTTGTCTTCTGATTTGTGTTCAAAATATAACATTCAATTTAAATAAGTTGTTCTTTGATAAAAAAAATAAAGTGAGAAGACGGACAGACAGACATGAACCGATTGCTTAACACTGCTTTTCGCTTCTCGTTCGCTTGGTAATAACAACGACTGCTACTAGTAGGATAAAAGACGATGTGAGGGGCGATCAAAATTTATTTTAACGAGATGTTCAGCATCGTCGAAGAAATGCTAAGGGCGTTTTTGAAAAATTTTATTTTCAATATGCAGGGTGAAACAGAAAGGACTAGGTATTTACCCTCACTGAAGGAGAGGGTATTTGTGCTTGGGTCTGTTTGTCTGCCTGTTTATTACTTGGTGAAAAAATTTGACATTTTAATTTTTTGCCAAGTATGTTGGTCTGTAGCGTTTGTCTGTTTGTTTGTCTGTTTGTCACACGATTTTGGCCACAGTTTTCAAGCAATCGTTTTGAATTTTATTTGTGTGTGTAGGTGACTGGCCAAGGACAGCAACACTAAATTTTGGTGAAGATCCGAATTCAGATCTGGATCTGAGAATTTTTAAAGTGATTCTTCACCATTGAGAGATGGGGACAAAAACGACATATAGCACAATATCTCAAAAGGTTATGGATGGATTCACACGAAACTTGATGGACAGGTTAGGAGTGCCACTAGGAATAATTGATTCAATTTTGGTGAAGATCCCAATCCAGATCTGGACACAAGAATTATTTAATTTTAGCTGATTAATTATTTGCTATTGAGAGATGGGGTTAAAACGATATTGCATGATATCTCAAAAAGTTGAGGACGGATTGGGATGACACTTGGTAGTCAGGTTGGGTGTGTGACAAGGACTAATTGATTAGATGTTGGTGAAGATCTGAATCCAGATTCAGATTTGAGAACTTTTCAGGTGATTCTTCACCGTTGAGAGATGGGGCCAAAAACTATGTATAGCATGTTATCTCTAAAAGTTGTGTACGACTTGTGACAAAACGAGGTGGAGTTGGTTAGGTGACAAGAACAAGTTGATTCGATTTTTTTAAGGTCCGGAATCAGATCCGACCTATCAGTGGCAGACAAAATGTGAACTATTCAGCCTGGTGAAGGTATGTTCTCTACGGAGTGCCGTTCTGTTTCGCCAAGTTGTCACTCTGTGAGTGATTTTTTGTTTGTTTGTTTGTTTGTCCGCACAGAACTTTAGTGTTTTTCTTTGCAACCACTTGTCGGATTGAGACAATTTTTGCCATAGGTGCGATGACTCATGTAGAATGTTTTAATCATAATTATGATGTCATAGGTCATGTGGTGTGGCAGCCATGTTGGAAAATCGGGAAAACTTTGGACCTCTGTATCTCCAAAACTGCACCAAGGGAAAAAATTAAAACTTGGCACACGGTAAGTACTTGGCACACTCCTCATGCGGAATAAGTGTGATGTTTTGATGATGTCATAAATGCATATGTGGAACGCCACATCTGATCAGTATGAAAATTTTTGATGGTTATCTCGAGATAAAATGGTCCACAGAAAATGTTTATGACGTCATCAGTCACGTGATTTGGCAGCCATATTGTTTGTTTTTTTTAAACCTTCAAAAAACTTCTTCTCTGAAGTGGCTGAACAGATCAAGGTGAAACTTTACACATATTGGCCTATCAAGCAGGACGTCTTGGCCTATCAACGAGGAACAAAAGGTTCACACATGTGATGTCATAGGTCACATGGTTTGGTAGCCATATTGGATTTAAGACAAACACTAAATAATGTTTTCTCTGGAAGTGCTTAATTAATCGATGTGAAACTTCACATCTATGATTGAGTAGTGATGGGGGATACATGTTTTAAATTTCTACTTGATTGGACATATGGTCTGGCAACCAGAATTATTTAATTATTTTGATATGGGTTCTTTTTTTTTTTGGATAAGGTTCACTTGGCTGTTCTTGGATGGGTTTGAGGGTGGAGGAGTAGCAGCTGAAATGGGAATCCTATCCTGGTTCCTCCTGATAGCTTCATCTTTGCTTTTTGCTTGTTTGGGTTCCTTCTGATTACTCCAATGCAGAAACTGTACCTATTTGGTCTTCCATTTGATTAGAATTTAATTTATTTTAATCCCATTCTAAATGCAATTGAATAATGAATAATAATAATAATTAAAAAAAAATGTCATGCGTCAGGGTCAGGTGTCCGATCAAAGCAGGACGTCTTGGTACCTGGTCATCACTGCCAGCAGTTACAATGTGGCAATTCTAATTTAATTATGTAGCACACCAGTACACAAACGCCACACAAAATACACCAAACAAATGCAGTCCTGGCGAGGGTCTGCAATCTCTGATTGCTCTTTTTCTTGTTTTATGCTGTAACTTTTTTATTTGACACCAGAATGACATAAATCTAGCTATCTAACTCAATTTTAAAACTATCTCCTCATTGTTAAAAAAAATGAGAAAATATTGACATGTTTTTGACTATTTTGAACATCTTAATGAACCGATAACTTTTTGAACTCACCTTTACTTGGTGCCTCGTGAAATGATCTCAAGGCATCATTATATGTCAGTTGTTTGCTTGCATCGCGTCAGGAATGAGAGTTTGAATCCACTCTGAACAATATATACAAGAAAGTAGAAAATTTCCATCTTCTTCATTCAAATTAGTCATACTTCAGAGGAGATTTAAAGTGTATTATTCCAATACTTGCATAAGGATGTTAAATACTCTCAGATACAGTGGCTATAGAAAGTCCACACCCTCTTTCAACATTTTCACCTTTTGTTGCCTATCGGCTGGAATTAAATTACATTAAATCAGACTTTTTCCACTTTTATTTGCACATCGTAACCCACAACTTCCGAGTGAAAAACAAATTTCAGAAAATGAATGAAAAATACAAGACTAGAATATCTTGGTTGGATAAGTGTCCACCTCACCCGAGTTAATACTTGGTGGAAGCACTTTTGACAACAATTACAGCTGTGAGTCTATTGGGATAGGTCTTCACCAACTTTTTCTTTTTCTGTAAAAAACCGTTCAAGCTTTGTCAAATTACATGGGGAGCGTTGATGGACAGAAATCTTCAAGTTGTGCCACATATTTTCGATTGGATTTAGGTCGGGGTTCTGAATGGGCCACTCAAGGACATTTATCTTTTTGTTCCTTAGCCACTCCAGTGTAACTTTGGCTGTGTGGTTCGGGTCGTCGTCATGCTGAAAGGTGAACTTCCATTCCAATTTCAGCTTTCTTGCAGAAGGCAGCAGGTTTTCCTCTTGGATTTTTTCTGTATTTTCCTCCATCCATTTTCCCTTCTATCCTGACAAGTGCCCCAGTCCATGCTGATGAGAAACACCCTCATAAGATGATGCTGCCACCACCATGTTTCACAGTAGGGATGGTATTCTTTGGGTGATGTGCTGTGTTGGTTTTGCCAAACATAACGTTTTTCATTTCGGCCAAAAAGTTCCATCTTAGTTTTGTCAAACCACAAAATGTTTCGCCACATGCTTTCACAATCTCCAGTCATTTTTTGCATCCCTCAAATGGGACCCAACATGGGCTTCCTTGAGTAATTGCTTCCTTCTTGCCACCCTACCATACAGGCCAGATTTGTGGAGTGCTTGGGATATTGTTGTCACATGCACACAGTCACCAGTTTTTGCCATAAAGGCCTGTAGCTCTTTCAAAGTTGCCATTGACCTCTTGGTGGCCTCTCTAAACAATCTCCTTCTTGGTTGATCATCCAGTTTGGAGGGACGGTCTGATATAGGCAGGGTCTTGGTGGTACCATCCGCCTTCCACTTCTTCATGATTGTCTTGACTGTGCTCCAAGAGCTATTCAAGGCCTTTTCAATATCTTTATACCAATCCCCTGATCTGTACCTTTCCACAACTTTATCCCGGATGTCTTTTGAAAGTTCCTTGGTGCTCATGGTTGAGTCTTTCCTGTGAAATGCACTACCCAGCAGAGGAAACCTACAAGAAAAGCTGATTTTATTCTGAAATAATCAGAATCACTACAATTTAACACAGGTGGAGGCCAATTAACTTGGTGTGTCATTTTGAAGGTGATTGGTTGCACCTGAGCTAATTTACAATTGCTCTGGGAAAGGAGGGGGTGGGGGGTTGACACTCTAGTTTTGTATTTTTAATTAATTTTCTGAAATTTGTAGAATTTGTTTTTCACTCGGAAGTTGTAGGTTACGATGTGGAAAAAGTCTGATTTAATGCGATTTAATTCCAGGCTATAAGGCAACAAAGGGTGAAAAATTTGAAAGGAGGTGTAGACTTTCTCTCGGCACTGTATCTCTTATGAAAGTATTCTTGTTTCACAACCGTGGCTCAATTCCAATGTTGCGTTGCACATCTTGCCTTCCTGGACCGCAGGCTCAGTGGAATTCCATGAAGCTCCATGATTAGTGTGTTTTAGATTGGTATCACACATTTGATGGTGCAGTCTTCGTATTGGCATCTCTCAGCCGAATGGATGACCATTTTCTTCTTCGAAAAAAAAAGGAAGAAATGCAAATATGGATGATTTGGTTTTCAGCAGTGAAATATATTTGTGGGTGATATAAATAGAACGACTCGTGAAGACCTATTTTCGAATCCTCCTGACAGTAATGGTAGTGTAGAACAGATTTGTGAAGATGCGCGGTCACGGAGGTGATATTTCAAACCCCACCCTGCCACCCTTTTATACCCAGGCGAAACCGGAATGGAACTGCATGCTTCCCTCAGAACACAGATGCAGGAAACCCAGAAATGCATGTGGCTTGGTGTTGTACTGAAGATAAACATAAGCGATAAATTGTGTGAAATAAAATTAGATGAGATAGGAAGAAGCCTTTTGTAAAAGGATTTAGGTTGAATAATGGTGGTTTGTTTACCTTGACTCCCTAATCTGAAATGTCTGCTTGGATTCTTCACTATGGTACTACTTGTGGAAGTGGCTTTTCATAAGGATAATATTATACACGAGCAGGGATCCCGTGGACATCGTGCAATGTAAGATGTGACTTCAAGTGCTAACTCTCCCTCACAAACCCCGTCATCTACCCACCCCTCCCACCCCCAAATACTCCAGGCTTGAATCCCCTCCCCACTGCAAGCTTCAACCCCCTCCTCAGCCCACCCCCCCCCCACCAACACCACAACCTCTCCCCCCCCCCCCACCGAACCTGAAAAAGGTGATCTAATGGGAAAGGGCAACATGTTTTGCTCCGACATGTCATGGCTCATCACGGTCATCTGTCCAACTCACAAAACTCACAGTCGAGGCTTGTGGAAGAGCTAGTACACTGAACGGATCAGGAAGTAACAGGCAAAACACGCATGAACGGAGTGGACAAAATGGATACAGAAGGAAACTCCAAGGAGGGAAAACTGCAAAATTAGAATGAGGAGGGAATTGGGTGGGGTTAACGAGGGAAGAAATGATCATAGGTTTGGATTGGGGACGATTTGAGATGGTGGTGAACAACTGTCTTAAAGACCTGGAGGGAGGAATGAGATTGAAGAGAGTCTCTAAGTTAATTCCGCAGACAGGGAACAAAAAGAGGAACAAATGAGTGTAGGTGAGCTGGATTGCGGTAGTATCACCAAAAGGGCGTTGATGGTGGACCGTATGAGTCCTGCAGAAACCTGGGTGGGGTAGATAAAGCATGGAAAGAGCAGAGGGTGCAATATGTGAAAACCCTGTGCAGTTGCAACTCTCAAGTGACCATGAGCAGCCTCATTGTGCCAATAAACGACCCTAACCAATTACCTTTTTGATGCAAAAGTAACTTGCTGCTTTACGTCGAGTCGATTTGTCTCATTTCGATTGAACGTTGTTAACCCATTAGGAGACAATTCTGGATTTAAGTCACTCTAGTCCGAAATTTTCAACTACAGTGTACATCTATTCTTCTGATAACGGGACGTGTATCTTTGTGAATAAACTGTAATGTTTTGTTTCCTTTGTTTTCCCTCCCCTTTTACTTATTGAATACCACATGAAGTCGCTTGTCCTCTGAATGATTTGAGTTGCTCTAATTTTTTTTGGTTCGGGATGATTAGTGTCCGCACGGAAAGCATTCAGCTTCCGGCACATGACCATGTTGTGAAACGTTGACCGAGGTCCTCACTTTCATTTTTTTCTTCCGCTCTCACTTGTTCCACTTTTTAGGTCATCTCTACCGAGATGACCTAATAAAGCCGGACCAAATGTACGTCCGTCCGTCAACAATTTTAACCGTTGCCAGATATCTCCTAAAATGACAGACGAGATAGGTTTTGAAAATGGCGA
>CM068963.1:30568226-30578741 GCA_035128595.1 Eptatretus atami | reverse complement strand
TCGCCATTTTCAAAACCTATCTCGTCTGTCATTTTAGGAGATATCTGGCAACGGTTAATCGATTATGATAGTAAAAAACATTATAGAGATGACCGTCACCCCACACGGGGGTAATTTTATTCATTTGGAAATTCATTTTCTCTGCAACCGCTTAAGCGAGTGACACAAATCTTTCAACATAGGAGCGCCTACTCCTGGATAATTTTTTTTTGTTCAACAAAGTGACATGATGATTGGATGAACCAGAGAGTTGGTGTCAAAGCCACCCAATGCTCGCCTGTTTTATACATTTATCGTTTTAAAAAGACTAGTCTAATAATATTTTTTATAGCATTGCAGTGAAGTCTGATCCAAATAATTTTAAAGCAATATATGTATTTGTATATTGTAATCAGTAAACTAGTACACATATTAAATGAATGGCAAGCGTCTAGTATAAACAGGCGAGCATTGGGTGGCTTTGACACCATCTTTGGTTGAAATTAAAAAAAAATTTTTTTAATCAATTGTTAATTTCAACTTCACTACACCAATAGTATACCCAAAGGAACCTCCATGCCAAATATCAGCATCCTAGTACACATATTAAATGAATGGCAAGCTTCTAAATAACTTGCACCAAAAACTTTAACATTTTCACGCTCACGCTGGGGTTATTGCTATAGCTCTCTGTTCTTCGAACAGGCGAGCTAAAAATGTGATCAGCATTCCAAAACGTCTGTTTTCTGCAGGCATGCATGGGTTGTAGGGTGTTTCACGTATCAGGAATAAACTGCCTCGACCTTACTTTGCTCAGCCTCGGCCGAATGATATACTCAACCTTATAAAGTGCAGCTCATACAGTCAACCGCAAGAGGTTTTCCTTCCACATCATTCTGTCATGAGCATCCTCTTTCTACACCACTTTCTTCCACCTCAATTCTGGCTTGCCCCTTATCCTCTTACCAACTGCATTAATATGAAAGGCTTGCCTGGCCACATTCTTCTGCTCCCTCCCGAGCACATGCCCCAAACAACTCAGACATGCCTCTCATGCCTTTTCACTAATATCCCGAACTGCTGCTCACCTCCTGACCTCTTAGTATCTGCATCTCCATCCTTTGCAGCAATCTCACCTCTTCCTTTCTCAAGGCACAATCTTTCATGTAGTTCACGGCGTCTACCAGGATGCTTCCTGAATGAATGTCCAGTCCAGTGCAGTGTAAAACTGGAGGGGCACTCGGTAGAGCGCATACCTCCACCACATAATGCCCGATCCACGAGAACATATCAGGCCCAAAACATTTTTGAAATATCATGCTATACAGTACTATATCGTTTTGGCCCAATCTCTCAATGTTGAAGAATCACTTTAAAAATTAAATAATTCTCATATCCAGATCCGGATTCGGATCTTCACCAAAATCGAATCAATTTGTCCGTGAGATGCACCCAACATGTTCACAAAGTTTTTTTTTCGGAGCCGTCCACAACTTTTTGAAATATCCTGCACACAGACAAACAGACAGAAAGGGGGTGAAAACATAACCTCTTTCACCTTCGGTGGCGGAGGTAATAAATGTGCAGTCCAATGTCCAATTTTGTTTACTTTTATTTTTTTGAAATTTATAACATGCCAAGTTACATCCCTTCAGGCCCTGTCACACCTTGACGTTTTAGCCAGCGTATGGAAAGGTATCAAAATGTATGTAAAACGCTGGCGTACGCTGAACTATTGATGTTTTTTTCCAGTTTTGGACGTATGCATAACGTATTAGTAACGAACACAGAACGTTTTGATAACTTATACCAACGAATGCTTAGCGTGTTGTCGGTGTTCACAACCTATGCCCAACGATAGTCTAACTTATGCATAGCACGCGGCAGCGTCTCGCCGACTATCACGTGGCGTAGCCTATTAAAAGGCTGCGGCTCGACGATCCAAATCATAACCGCACTAGACATCGAAGTGTCAAGCCGCTGTCACACCTTGACGTTTTAGCCAGCTTGCCGACGTATGAAAAATTTGCCGAATACGCTGGCACACGTCGAAATACGTTATGGGTAAGTTTTGTATACGTTAAGAGCACGCTGAAGGCACGCTGGCCTACGTCGTAGTACGCCGAGTACGTCGACAAATTTTCAGCATGTTGAAAATTTTTCGACTTATGACGCACACGTTCCGCATACGCTGGCCATAAGTTGTAGGCACGTTACGCGATCGTTGACACACGTCGACACACGTTACTTGTAAGTTACTCATAAGTTGAAACACGTCGAGGTAATGTTTAGCATACCCGAAACTTATTTCTAACCTATGAGTAACGTGCTTTCAACCTATAAGTAACGTGCTTTGAACCTATGTGTACGTATCTCCAACGCATATTGACGTAGTTAGATGTATTTGACGTCTTCCGGACGACCACAGAACTTGCTGAACGTGTTACTAACTTACAGCTATACCGTAAATGGCGTATTGGCAGCATTTAGGGGAATTGGTTTAAAAAATATTGGGTTCACACAGGAGGAACCCGTCAGTGTTCCAGACTCCATGGTTTTTTAATTTTTTTTTTTCGGCATGACGGTGATGTTGACACTTAGATTTCTAGTGCGGTTATGATTTAAATCGTTGAGCGGCAGCCTATTAATTATATTGTATAATAACCGCACTAGAAATCGAAGTGTCAACATCACCGTCATGCCGAAGAAAAAAAATAATAATAATAAAAAAACCATGGAGTCTGGAACACTGACGCTAAACATTACCTCGACGTGTTTCGACTTATGAGTAACTTACAAGTAACGTGTGTCGATGATCGCGTAACGTGCCTACAACTTATGGCCAGCGTATGCGGAACGTGTGAGTCATACGCTGGCTACGTCGAAATTTCAAGCATGTTAAAATTTGTCGACGAGCTCGGCGTACTACGACGTATGCCAGCATACTACGACGTATGCCAGCGTGCTCTTAATGCATACAAAACTTACCCATAACGTATTTGAACGTGTCCAGCGTTTTAGACAAATTTTTCATACGTCGGCATACGCTGGCTAAATCGTCAAGGTGTGACAGCCCCTTTAGTTACAGCCTGTATTATATACATTTGTATGTATTCCAACCATTTTCTTGGGATGTCCTCACGTTTTTATCCAACATTAAATCCACTTGCAATCATAAAGATTCACCCATCACATGACTTGTCACATGGTTGCGTGACTTGTCCAACGTAGTCTCGTCAGTCAATGTTGTCCGCATCTGAAATGTCCTCCTCGTCCATGTCAGTTGTAGTCGCAAGTTGATCATGTCGTCAGAAATTAGTGATACATACTTTGGCCTGCTGACACTCCAAATTCTTGACCACTGAATAAGCGTTCTCTCTTTCAAAACGTTTCACATGCAGTGAGCGCCACTCATGCCTACATGATGGACATTGTAGGAGAGTTCATAATGAAGTGCTTGCAGCATTGTTAAATAGATTGTGCTGAAATGACGGTGAGTAAAGAAACTTAAAAATAAATTTGGACTAATTACGATGGGATTGTTCAAGGAATGGGGAAAGCAATTAAAATGGAACCTTAATATCTGGCGTTGTATTTTAATCACAGGTTATCTGTATTTGACAGGCATGGATCCAGGAAATGAAAAATGTGTGTGTGGGGGAGAGGAGAGTGGGGTGGGTAGTGTGTGGGAGTTGGGAAATTCAGTTTGAGCGAATGATGTGGGGTGGGGAAAATGCTTTGAAATACTAAATTCCCAGAAAATCATACCCAAAAATCCCAAATCACATTCATCGATCATGAGGAACATACACCTGTACCTCATTGAACAACTTGATTACAAAGCAACAGGTTAGCCCAGAAATTGTGTATTGATCATTTTAAAAAAAAATTGTTTTATTCATTTGTTGAGGTCGCCAACAAAGTGAAGTCCACAAAGCTGTGTTCCATCTTCTTCTTCGTTCGGATGCAGCACGAGATTGTGGGGTAGCGGGTAGCATCATTGGCTGAGGGCGTGGCTGTGCCACTGATGCAATACCCTCTGCTTGTCGAGGCAGGAATTTGGAATCTGGTCATGGTGCTGGTGATGGCTCACCTTCTCTTCACGAAAGACATCGTGGGATCTTTATGGTCCGCCAAGTAATGCTGGAAGATGGAATGGCAGTTCAACGTCCATCCAAGGGACGGCACACGCATTGATGAACCACCGCACCTGTAAAACACCGGGATGACAGTTTATAGCTGGGTTGGGATTCAAACCCAAGCTTGACAGCTTAGTGTCGAGTGTGCATTCCTCTCGGCCATCCTGTCAACCAAAAAAGCCCAGTAACTACCCTTGTAGCATCCATGGATGAAGTAACTCATTTTTGATGTTCCTTATCCACAGAATAAAGTCCCATTAACATTATTAAGTCGACTTGCTGCATTACTAAAGCTCATTGGTACCTTTTGGCTTCCAATTAATGGCACCTTTGCACACTCATAGGAGGAATTCAGTGCCTTCATGTGGCCTTCGGACAGAAAGCAATCTGCAGAGGTAGAATTTTGTGAACCATCTTCCACTTTCAAGTTCGTTATGAAAATTGTGGGCTTCGTCTCACACGTTGTCCCTTCCTCCCACTGGGTAGAGAAAGCTTGCTTTTGGCTTAACGGTGAAAGTGGCTGGTTTAAGATCTTATGGTCTTGAGTTTGAGCCCCTGTCGTGCTGTTAATTAACACCAGGTGGGTTGACTCAGCCTGTCATCCTTTGGAGGTTGGCAAAATGAGTACCAGCTTGCTGGTAACAGGGGTAGTGCTTCAGTGGCAAAAAATAAGTTGCAACCAGCAGCTACAGACGGCATATAAAACAACAAGTAGGTGTATTGACCGAGAAGGCTGTGTGATGAGTAGCATGTCATTGGCATCTGCTTCATGTCAGTCACTCCAAATGTGCAGTGATTTTATTTTTTTTAATGCCCTAAAAAATGTTGAAAGTGGGAATGGGGTTTAATGGTGACAAGGAAGTTAAGCATTATTTTAGTTCACATATATTCAGCAAGCATCCTGATAGGGATCATGAACTATATGAAGGCTTGTGCCTTGAGAAAAGAAGAGGAGAGACGTCTGCAAAGGATGGAGATGCAGATACTAAGAGGGCTGATAGGAATGTATGTGTGGAGGGGAAAAAGGGGAATGACTCCATCATGAGGTGGGCAGGTGTGAAGGGATATTATTGGGAAGCCATGAGGCACGTCTACAGTGGTTGTGGGATGTGCTCGGGAGAGTGGAGGGGAATGTGGTCGGGCAAATCAATTTGATATGGATACAGTTGGGAAGAGGAGAAGGGTCAGGCCTGAATTCATGTGGAATGAAATGATGCAGTGAGAGAATGCTCAGGATAATGGGATATGGAAGGAAAATCACCCGCAGTCTACCACGTGAGTCATGAGAAGATAGGATTGATTAGGTACATTAAAGTAGTATTAGCAGTAGTAATAGGAAAAACATTGTAGCTGCTTAATAAATGAAGTACTATAATCATACTCTTAAAGAGAAAGGTATTTATATACAAGGAACTTAAATGCAGGAGGCCATTTTGCCCATCAAGCCTGTGCAATCATCCAACATCCATCTTACTATTCCCCCCATCCCCACTTTCCTTCCAGATACCTATTCAACTCAATTTTTAAACTGGCTACTGATTCTACTGTCATTACACTTGCAGGGAGACCATTCCATGCATTAACTACTCTCTGAGTGAAAGACCCTTGGCTTACTACTCTGGCTAACTCCACTCCTTTTCTTTACTCAAACTGTGCCCCCCTTGTCCTATTACTGTCCATTCTGCACTTATTTTGTCTATACCCTTCATTATCTTAAACATCTCAACCTCCTTTTTTGTGTAAAAAGTCTTGGCTCTTCCAGCCGTTACTCAAAGCTTCATCTTGCTCGGACTGAGATCAATGCAATATCCTTTACATAAGGAGTATTCTGTGTTAGTACAAGTTGGTAAAACATTTGTCATACTTGTTGGAAGTAATGGTCCTCCTTATTGCAGAAAAGAAGCAAAAATTCTGGAATATTTTGGAAATAAAGTATGAGGGCGTGTCGAAAAGTAATGCCTCCTATTTTTTCTCCAAAACAGGAGAAGATATTCGAATAAAACAAACACAGATACAGACATGAATCTTTATTCTACCATGGTGCATATTTGTTTCTCAACATAATCACCACTGCGGTCAACGCATTTCTGCCGATCTTCAAGTAGTTTTCTGATGCTGGCATGATAGAGCTGCGTGTCCTGCTGACTTAACCACCACTTCGCAGAGGCCCAAACATCATCGACAGGAGAAAAATGGTCTCCACTACACCAAGTGTTCCTTAAGTTTGTGGAAGAGATCAACTCTAGTCATCTCCAGCCATCTCATCTGAAGTCCCAACTCTCATCTCTCATCTCCAGTGCTTCACACCACTGGCAACATCATGCTGCCCTCTGCCATCTTGACTAACGCAGCACTGAGACATCGAGGGTCAAATTTCCTCAAGTAGTGGGGCAACTTAGCTAAATATAGCATAACAATTGTGCATTTTGTGAGGAAAGCACCAAATTTGGTACACTAGTAGCCTATCATATTATGAACAGATTTGGATATTGGGCCATCTCAAATTCAGCCGCTGATGGCTGTGGCAGCCATTTTCCACTGCCATCAAAAATTTTGAGATGGCCCAATATCCAAATCTGTTCATAATATGATAGGCTACTAGTGTGCCAAATTTGGTGCTTTCCTCACAAAATGCACCATTGTTATGCTAAGTTGCCCCACTAAAGGCGTTCGTGAGCCCCTTAAACGCTGCCAAAATATTGTTGGATGCACATAGCTAATCACCCGTATAAATAGCAATTACGAAGGAAGATAAACATCTGTTTAGTTGTGCGCCGTCTAAACAGCCGATTATCCTGTGAAACTCCGCTCATATCTCCAACATCCAATTGAAATGATGCACTTGCATGGAATCGCAGCACCACTGACAACTGTTGGAGGGGATTCAGCACATTGCTCTTCATCGTAGATTGATCCTGGTCATCTTACACTAGACTCAGCAGCCAACAAAATGATTCCTTCGAGAGTCTAACTCCGAACACATCCATATTCCTGTCCCATGTAAACTACCAATTATATAGACCATGCAATGCTTGCTTGGAGGCCTTTCAAACGCTGTTAAACATGCCCTTGCTGAAGTATGAAGTTTCTTTGTTATTTAAATGCTTGTGATGAGGTTTTGATGTGCATTAGATAAAGACAGAGGGTAATGGGAAACAGATGGACAAAATAAGGAAGGGAATGAACGAATAGGAAGAGGGGAGAGTGAGGAGTGGAAGAATTAGAGTAACCTGTAAGTAAGAATGTTGGGTTAGGAAGGGTTAACGAGGGTTATGAGGCTTGTGGATAGATGAGGTTAACACTCGGTTGAAGCCCTCCAGTGGAAGATTGGGAACATGGATGATTAATATGTTCGAGTGCAACCAAAACCGCTTCCAGGCTCACAGAATGCACCTTTTTCAAAGTCTCTTATCTGGGTGAAAAAGTTGTTTTGAAGAAGGCACCTGTTCTTGTGTGTTTTCTCAGCAAAATCTTTCAACTCTTTTCTGGCAAAGCATCAAAGATTTTTGTTTGGGGCATTTGCATCAATTTTCATTCAATGTATTATGAATATGTACCTTGACATAAAGGTCTGAGTTTAGGCAATCTACACCAGATGTACAACAAGAGCAACAACAAGATGACGACACCGACAACATAAATCGAAATAGCCTCGAAGTATCCCTTCCCGGTACATTGAGCAGCAAAGCTGAAGACTGCAAAGCAATTTACGTTCTCCATAGCTTTGTGTATGCTTGTAAAGAATAATGAATACTGCAGAATAAGCTATCTTTTTGGCATTGTAATCTTCACTGCCTGTCACATCACCTTGGAGATGTGTGAAGTAATTTCAAGTGGACTACATTGCTGGTTTATGTACATGTCACAAGAGAAAACTATTACCAAAGGAGCGGTGGGGTGGGGTGTCCGCCAACGTGCAGACGCCTAAGATGGCAGACACTTTCCAATTAGCACCCTGATGGAATGCCACTCTGACTATTTTTAAAGGAAGGGATGAGACTGCACCATCCTTTAGGGGTTGGTTTACCATCAGTGTAAATTCCTTCACGTTAAGATTAGGTGTTCCGGACACTTTCAGACGACATGACCTACTTGGTTTAGCTAACTGTGAACTTTTCCATTAATGTGAGGCAGGCAAATTTTTCCCCAAAACAGGGATAAAAATTGCCTGAAAAATTGAAAGCCACTTGTCAAGAAAAAATGCAGTCACTGTTGTCTGTTGTCATGCTTGAGGAAATCATATCCGGAACCAGAGACTGTGTCTGATAAGGAGAGAACCTTCAATTTCCGACAAGTCAACCTCAGAAATTTATCAAGAATGCATTTGGCTTAAGGCGATGATTCAGAAACTTGAACTAAAGGGAGACATTATGGAAATATATTTGCATACATACAACAAAACGTAATATATATATAATATATATTATATAATATATATATATATATATATATTACATATGTACTGTATATATGTATATATGTATACATACACACACACACACACACACTCATCCAGATGAGGCCTCGATGAGGCACTCATTTTGCTGACCTAAGAAGGATGGCAGGCTGAGTCAACCCACCCTGGTATTTATATATACTAGTGCGTGCCCGTAGTGCGTGCCAGTATGTGCAGCTTCGTTCCTTCGCTCTCGTAAACGACGACGAGGTTGGGGCATTTTTTCAATTAGTTCGGACCAACCGTATCATAAATGGCCATAACTTGGGAAACACCTGGGAAACATACTCAGGTCCCCAGCGTCAATTGTGACGTCATATCAAACGAAGAAGAAGAAGAATTGTAACGCCCCCCTCTCTCTCCCCCCTCCTCTCTCGCCCTCCTCTCTCCCCCTCCTCTCACCCCCCTCTCTCCCTCCCTCTCTCCCTCCCCTCTCTCGCCCCTCCTCTCACCCCCTCTCTTGAATTGTGACGCCCCTCTCTCTCACCCCCCTCTCTCGCCCCCTCTCTCGCCCCTCTCTCGCCCCTCCTCTCTCCCCCTCTCTTGAATTGTGACGCCCCCCCCTCTCTCGCCCTCCTCTCTGTAAATGTATTCACAAATGTTTACCAAGCACAACAATTAATTCAAACCTTGGGGAAAAACAGCTTTCAAACCCTTGGGAAACAGCTCTTTCCCTTGGAAAATTCAAACCTTGGATTAATTAATAATTTGAACAATTCATTTAAACCTTGGGAAAAAACAGCTTTCAAACCTTGGGAAACACTTGGGAAACAGCTAAAATGGATGAAGAACGATATCAAACCTTGAAAAGGCACATACTCAGGTCCCCAGCGTCGATTGTGACGTCATACCAAACGAAGAAGAAGAAGAATTTTGACGTCAATCGTGCAAAAAAAAAAAAACATTAATTGTGACGTCATTCGTGATGTCAAAGCACCGTGTCTTGTCATTGGTTGACATAAATGGCCGTAACTTGGGAACCGCTTATCCGATTAATATCAAACCTTGAAAAGGCACATCCGCGGGTCCCCGGCAATATTCCTGGTAAGTTTCAATCAGATCGGACCGGCGGTCGTCGAGAAATAGCGGTCGCAGACAAACAGACACACAGAGATTGCTAGAATTATAGATTATATATATATATAACAGATGTTTGGTACTACAGAACTTTAATATGGATACAAACAAACACGACATAATAGTGACCGAAGCTCTGAGAAGCTGTGAGAAGCTGTGACGTGCTGTTTGACGTGCTGTGTGACTAGCTGTTTCGTCTGTGAGAAGCTCTGTGAGGCGCTGTGACGTGCTGCGAGGCGTCGGTGTGACGTGCTGGAGGGCTGTGACGTATGCTATTTCAAGAAATAAAAATGTGTGCCAACACAATGATTTTTACACATATGACGTGCTGTGAGAAGCTGTGAGAAGCTCTGAGGCGCTGTGACGTGCTGTGACGTGCTGTGAGAAGCTCTGAGGCGATGTGACGTGCTGTGACATGCTGTGAGGCGCTGAAGCACTGTGAGGCTGTCACCAGCGATCAGAGCTGCAAGGCCGTCACCAACTGTCACAAACTCCACTGTCGCCAGCTCACCAACCCTCTGACTGGAACTGACTGGAGCTGAAAATAGCCGTCACCCAGCTGTCACAAACTATCACAAAACTCTTAGAGCGATAAGAGCTGCAATCAGCTGTCGCCAACTGTCACAAAAAACGGTCCTCTCGACCTTTTTTATAGACGGGCCATCTGGGCGGAGCCTCAAGTAGACTTCAGCCAAATCCACCTCGCCTATTGGCGCATCGTTTCACGTCACCAACTGCCAATCTCGCGATCACTGTAACGGCAACTGGACGAACGGCAGATAGCAGCCATTTACCAGAATTACCGAGCGAAAACGTGAAGCGCTCATAAAACGTCAACAACAACCATCCACAGAGCTGCCAAAC
>CM068963.1:30550096-30568201 GCA_035128595.1 Eptatretus atami | reverse complement strand
GACTTCAGAGGACCAATGTGCTCAACTGTATCTTTTATGTACCTGATTGACAACGTTCGGTACATACTAAAGTATGACGGTTCATCATTCCAGGGGACCTTTCTTATGGTTTTGTGGGAGCTGCTCCAGATTTCTTGATGGACCAACACCTTTGCACCTAGCTCACTAGGAGCCGAAATTGCAGGACCATGTGCATAATTGTGGGCATGAGATGCGCCGGTTCGGAAAAAGAAAAACAAGAACAAGTGCTGGCAGAACATCTGTAGATATCCACGGTTTTTGTGTGAATGCACTGATCCGCTCCACTTTCAAGTTATATACCGTATCACTGACATACAAAATCTGCCTTGTCGCCGCGCTCCACCACGATCCTGCACACGTCCTAGCCCCTCCCTCCCACAACTGGGCTAGAGCCACAAGCTGCTTTTTTGCCTTAACGCGTGAGAAGTGGCTGCGTCTAACCCGATCGTCTATGCGTGCTTGCCTTCGACGCCCTCTGTCCGCTGCTGTTGCAACATAACCACAGGTGGGCTTGACTCAGCCATGTCATCCTATCCTTGGAGGTTTGGCCAAAATGATTCACGCAGCTTGCTGGCTCTAACACGGGCGTTTGCTTCAGTGGCAAAAATATAAAGTTGCACAGCACGCAAGCTCACATGACCGGCACCTTTATAAAACAACAAGTAGTGTACTTGTGACCCGAGTAATGGCTGTGTTGTTGAGTTGCATGTCCGATTGGCACATTCTGCTTCATGTCAGTCACGTCCGCAGATATGTGCCCAGCTTGATTTTCATTTTTTTACATTGCCCTTAATAAATGTTTGAAAGATGGCGATGCGGGTTCTACATGGTGACAGGGACAGTTAAGCATTTTATGTCTCTAGCTTCACATGATATTATCAGCAAGCAACTCCTGACCCCGGGTACTCCCATAACTATCATGAAGGCTTCGTGCCTCGCAAGAAAGACGGCGAGAGACGTCTGCATTACTAGGATGGAAGATCCAGGATACTTTAAGAGGCGCTGATAGGAATGTATGTGTGCAGGGAAAAAGGGAATGACTCCATCATGACCGGTGGGCAGGTGTTGATCAATCTATGAAGCCATGAACGGCACAGTCTACAGTGGTTTGTGGGATGTGCTGGGAGAATGTGCGAGGGAATGTGCGTCGGGCCAAATCAATTTGATCATGGATTACAGTTGGAAGAGGAGAAGTGAGTACAGGCCTGATTCAGGTGGAATGAAATGACTGCAGTCGAGAGATGCTCAGATCAATGGGAGTATGAAGGAAATTATCACCCGCCGTCTACCACGTGCGTCATGAGGAATTTATAGGACTTGATCTAGCTTTACATTAAAGTGTATTAGCCCAGTCAGCTATAGAAAAACATTGTAGCTGCTAATTTAAATGACCATACTATAATCATACTCTTAAAGAGAAAGTATTCTAATAACAAGGAACTTAAATGCAGGCAGGCCATTTTGCCCCATCAGCCTGTGCACGATCATCCCAACATCATCTTATCTGATTCCCCGCGATCCCAACTTTCCTTCAGCTACCCTATATCCAACTCAATATTTTTAAAACTGGACTACTGAGATTTCTACTGTCACTTACACTTGCAGGAGACCATTCCCAGCATTAAACTTACTCTCTGAGCTGGGAAAGACCTTGGTTAACCTTACTTACTCTGGCTAACTCCCACTCCTTTTCTTTACTCAAACTGTGCCCCCCTTTCCTATACTGTCCATTCTGCACTTTTCTGTCTTTATATCCCCTGTCATTATACTAAACACTCAACCTCCTTTTTGTGTTAAAAAGTCTTGGCTCTTTCCAGCCGTTACTCAAAGCTTCGTCTAGTCTCGGACTGAAGATCAATGCAGTATTACTCCGTTTACATTAAGGAGTTATTCTGTGTTGTTACACAGTCTGTAAACATTTGTCCATACTTGGTTTGGACATAATGGTCCCCTTATTGCAGAAAGAAGCAAAAATTCTGGAGATATTTTTGGAAATAACGTATCGGGGCCATGTCGACAAAGTTGATGTCCTCCTATGGTTGTCCTCCAAAACAGCGAGGAAGATATCGAATCCTAACAACAAACACAGTACAGAGCTATGACATCTTTAGTTCTACCATGTGCATATTTGTTCTCAAATTATAATTCCACTGCGGTCAACGCAATTTTCTGCCGATCTTCAAGTAGTTTCTGATGCTCGGCATGATGAGAGATGCGTGTCTTGTCTGACTTAACACTCACTTCGCAGAGGCCCCACAACATCATTGACAGGATCGAAAATGGTCTCCAACTCTACACCAAGTGTTCCTTACAGTCTTGGGAAGAGATCAACTCCTAGTCATCTCAGCCATCTCATCTGAAGTCCAACTCTCATCTTCTCCATCTCCAGTCGCTTCACACCACTGGGAACATCCATGCTGCCTCTGCCATCGTTGACCTAACGCAGCACTGAGACATCGGTCAATATTTCTCAAGTAGTGGGGCAACTTAGCACAACCTATAGTCCATAACAATTGCATGCTTTTCCATTTTGTGATGCGAAAGCACAAATTTGGTACACTAGTAGGCCTATCATATTTAGACGAGATTTCGGATCTTGGGCCATCCTCAAGATTCAGCGCTGATGGCCTCGTGGCAGCCATTTTCACTGCCATCAAAATTTTGAGATGCGCCAAATCCAATATCTGTTTCAAATATCCTGAAGGCTACTTACGTACTTGATGTACCAAATTTGGTGCTTTCCTCACAAAATGCCCATGTTATTGCTAAGCTTGCCCCACTAAAGGCGTTCGTGAGTACCCTTTAAACGCTGCCAAAAATATTGTCTGGGATGCACATAGCTAATCAATCCGGTCGTATTACATCAGCATCTATACGACACGGACAGATCAACACATCGTTTAGTTGGTTGCGCCGGTCTTAACCAGCCGATTATCCTTGTGAAAACTCCGCTATACTCTCCAACATCCATTGAAATGATGCACTGCATGAATCGCAGCCACCCCCTAAACTGTTGGAAGGGATATCAGCACATTGCGCTCTTTCCATCGTACGCACATTGCATCCTGGTTCATTCTTTACACTAGAATCAGCAGCCAAGCAAAATGTATTCCTTCGAGAGTCTAACTCGAACACATCTCATATTCCTGTCCATGTAACTCCATGTATTAGGGACCAGCAATGCTGCTGGAGGCCTTTCAAACGCGTTTTAAACATGCCCTTGCTGAAGTATGCAGTTTTTTGTTATTTAAATTGCTTGTGATGAGGCTTTTGATGTGCATTAGATAAAGACAGAGGTAATGGGAAACAGATGGACAAGAATAAGGAGGGACTGAACGAATAGGAGAGGGGAGAGCTGAGGAAGTGAAGAATTAGAGTAACCTGAAGTCTTACAGAATGTTGGGCTTAGGAGGGTTCTACGAGGTTATGAGCTTGTGGATAGATGGGTTAACACTCGTTTGACGCCCTCAGTGGAAGATTGGAACATGGCATGACTTAATATGTTTCGAGTGCACCAAACCGCTTCCAGGCTCCACAGAATGCAACTTTTCAAAAGCTCTTAATCTGCGCGTGACAAAAAGTTGTTTTGAAGAAGCACCTGTTCTGGTGGTTTTCTCAGCCAAAAATCTTCAACTCTTTTCTGGCAAGCCACTAAAAGCTTTTGTTTTGGCGGCATATTGCATCAATTTTTCATTCAACCTGTATTATTGAATATGTACCTTTGACATAAAGGTCTTGAGTTTAGCAATCTACAGCCAGCATGTACAACACAGAAGCAACAACAAGATGACGACACCGGACACAGAAATCGAAATAGACCTCGACAGTATCCCTCCCCGGCTACATGTGAGCAGCAAGCTGAGATCTGCAAAGCGCATTTACGTGGCTCCATGATGGCGTGATGGCTTGTAAAAGAACTAATGAATACCTGCAGAATAAGTCTATCTTTGGCATTGTATCTTCACTGCCTGTCACATCACCTTGGGGAGATCGTGTTGAAGTAACTTTCAAGTGTACTACATTGCCTGCGTTTATTGTACATGCTCACAAGAGAAACTATTACCACAGGAGCCGCGTGGGGTGGGGTGCTCCGCCAACTGTCGGCAGCGCCTAAGATGCAGGACACTTTCCATTGCACCCTGATGGAATCTTGCCACTCTGACATCATCTTTTAAAGGAAGGAGAGTACTTGCACCACTCCTTAGGGGTTGGTGTACCATCAGGTGTAATTCCTTCACGTTAAGATTAGGTGTTCCGGACCACATTCAGGACGACTATGACCTAACTCTCTGGCCTTTAGCTAATCTGTGAACTTTTCCATCACATGTGAGGCACGGCTAAAATTTTTCCCCACAAGGGACTAAAATTGCCTGAAAAATGAAAGCCACTTTGTCAGAAAAAATGGCAGTCGAGCTGTTGTCTGTTGTCATGCTTGAGGAAATTCATATCCGGCAACAGAGTGACTTGTGTTCTGATAGGAGAGAACCTTCCAATTTCCCGACAGGCAACCTCAGACACATTTATCAAGAATGCATTTGTGCTCTAAGGCGACGGATTCAGATAACTTGAACTCAAAGGGAGACGTTATTGGATTTATTTCAACTTACAACCGGTATACTATCATATATATCATACTATATATATTATATCTATATAATATATCTTATACATTATGTACTGCTATATATGTACTATATGATACATACACACACACACCACACCACTCATCCGATGAGGCCTCGACTGAGGCACTCATTTTGGCTGACCCTAAGAGTGATCGGCAGGCTGAGTCAACCCCACTCTGGTTATCTCCTAATTATATCTTAGTGCCGGTGCCCGTAGGTGCGGCAGTATGTGCAGCTCTCGCTTCCTTTCGCTCTTCGTAAACGACGACGACGGTTTGGGGCATTTTCAATTTTCAGTTCGCGAGCCCAACCGTCTATTCATATATGCCATAACTTGCGGAAACACTGAGGAAACCTTACTCAGGCTCCCCCAGCGTCAATTGCTGCGTCTATCAGAACGAAGAAGAGAAGGAATTGTAACGCCCCCCTCTCTCTCCCCCCTCCTGCTCTCGCCCTCCTCTTCTCCCCCCTCCTCTCACCCCCCCTCTCCCTCCCCTCTTTCCCTCCCCTCTTCTCGCCCCTCCTCTCATCCCCCTCTCCTGATATTCGCTGACGCCCCCGTCTCTCTCACCTCCCCTCTCTCGCCCCTCTCTTCGCCGCCCTCTCTCCCCCTCCTTCTCCTCCCCCTCTCTTGAATTGTTGACGCCCCCCTCTCTCGCCCTCTCTCTGTTAAAATGTATTCACAAATGGTTTACCAAGCACACAATTAATTTCAACCCCCTGGGAAAACAGCTTTCAAACCCTTGGGAAACAGCCTCTGTTCCCTTGGGAAAATTGCAACCTTGGATAAATTAATAATTTGAACCAATTCACTTTAAACCTGGGAAAAAACAAGCTTTCAAACCTTGGAAACACTTGGGAACAGCTAAAATGATGAAGAACGATATCCAACTTGAAACAGTCACATACCAGCGTCCCAGCGTCGATCTGTGACGTTCATACAAACGAAGAAGAAGAAGAATTGTGACGTCAATCGTGCAAAAAAACAAACATTATGCGTGACGTCATTCGTGATGTCATAGCACCGTGTCTTGTCATTGGTGCTGGTTGACAAAATGCCGTACACTTGGAGAACCGCTTATCCGATTAATATTCAAACCTTCGAAAAGGCACATCGACGGCGTCCCGGCAATCTATTCCTGTAAGTTTCAATCAGACGGACCGGCGTCGTCGAAGAAATAGCGGTCGCACGACAAACAGACACAACAGCAGATGTAGAATTACTAGATCATATATATATAACAGATGCTTTGGTCTACAGAATTTAATATGATACAAACCAAACCACGACATAATAGTGCACCGAAGCCTCTGAGAAGCTGTTGAAGAAGCTGTGACGTTGCTGTGACGTGCTGTGAGAAGCTCTGAGGCGCTGTGACGTGCTTGCGAGGCGCTTGTGACGTAGCTGCGACGGCGCTGCTGACGTGCTGTAGAGGCGCCTGGTGACGTGCTGTGAAGAAGGCTGTGACGTGACGTGTGATACAGCTGTGCAGAAGCATCCTGAGGCCGCTGTGACGGTGCTGTTACGTGACTGTGAGAAGCTTCTGAGGCGATGTGACGTGCTGTGACATGCTGTGAGGCGCTGAAGCACTGTGAGGCTGAGTTCACCAGCGATCAGAGCTGCAGGCCGCTCACCCAACGTGTCACAAACTCCACTGTCGCCCAGCTCACGCAACCCTCTGACTGGAATGGACTGAGCTGAAATGCCGTCACCCACGCTTCACAAACTATCACAAAACCTTAGAGCGATAGGCTGCAATCGCTGTCGCCAACTGTCACAAACAAACGGTCCCTCTCGACCTTTTTTAAGACGGGCCATTTGGGGCGGAGCCTCAAGTAGACTCAGCCAAATCACCTCGCCATATTGGTGCATTCGTTTCCGTCACCAAATGCCAATCTCGCGGATCAACTGTACGGCAACTGGACGAACGGCAGAATAGGCCAGCCATTTACCAGAATTCCCGAGTCCGAAAACGTGAAGCGCTCATAATAACCGTCAACACAACCATCCACAGAGCTGCCTAAACGTCGATGGAAAAGGTGGACATCGAACTTTCCGATGAAACCAACGGTGGGGAGGTAATGATCCACAGCCGTATGTTGGCCCGTCAGAATAAATCGCCTTCAGGAAAAGCGCGCAGTGTGTTGTATTCAAATGTCCCTGTAAGTCAAGGGGTAAATAAATCGTCATCCTCCACGCCAATGTGTCCTATGAAAGGGGTAGGACGAGGGCCGCTCCGTCGCGGCTTACGGCTATCTCAAAAAGGCCCACCCTAGAAAGTAATCTTATTTCTTTTTTCTTTATCTTTTTTTTTTTTCTTCTCTTTCTTTATTCTTTTTTTTTTTTTTCTTTTTTTTATTTTTTTTTTTCTTTTTTTCATTCTTTTTTTTTTTTTTTTTTTTTTTTCTACATTTTACCTTCTCTTTCTCTAAATTTTTTTCTCGTTTTTCTTTTTTTTTCTTACTCTCGTTTTCTTTTTTTCTTTTTTTTCTTTTTATTCATCCTTCTCTTTTTTTTTTTTTTTTTTTCACTATTCCTTTTTTTATCTCTTTCTGCGCCTTCCCTATTTCTTTTTTCCTCTTATCTCCGTTTTTTTATCTTCTTTTCTTTTTTTTTTCTCTCTCTACCTTCGCCCGCCCTTTTCTCATCACTTTTCCTTCTTTTACTTTTTTTTTTCTTCTTCTCTCACTCGTTTTCCATTTCTATCCTATTTTCTAATCAACTTCTTTTCTACTTTTTTAACATTTCTTTCTTTTTTTCGTCCTTTTTCTTTTCTTTTTTTTTTTTTCTTCCTTTTTCTCTTTCCCTGAACCCAGTTCCCTTCCGTCGCCACCTGATCTCGCCCACCCCAATCCCCAACTTCCGACCCTTCCTTCTTTTACTTCTAATTTTTCTTCTTTTTTTTTTTTTCTTTTAATCTATTTCCTTTTTTCTTTTTTTCTTCACTTTTTTTTTTTTTTTTTATTTTTAATTTTTTTTTTTTTTTTTTATTTTTTTTGTTTTTTTTTTTATTTTTTTTTTTTTTTTTTATTTTTTTTTCTTTACCCTTCTCAACGCATCAAAGTTAGAACCCACCAGGACATGGGATGGGCTCATCCTGGCATGCGTTTAGGTTTAGGGAAATAACTGTCTGAGGACCTAAATGTTTGTATGCATTAGTCGGATCCGATTCTGAAATCCATAATATGTATATATAAATACCAGGTGGGATTGACTCAGCCTGTCGTCCTTCTTAGGTCGGCAAAATGAGTACCAGCATGCTGGTGTACTGTGTCGGATTGGTGAACCGTCCAGGATTGTGCCCAATAGCCAAGGAGACTGCTTAAGCAGCACCAACGCTCTGCACAGAGAATGGTCCCAATGGATGGATGGATATACGAGTACAGTATATACTTAAAAAATGAATTAATTCTCGTATACACTTCTAGATTCGGATCTTCACCACAATCAAATAAGTTCTTCCTTGTCACACACCCAACATGTGCACCAAGTTTCGTCCGGATCCGTGCACAACTTTTTGAGATATCCTGCTATTTATAGTTTTGGCCCCACCTCTCAATGATGAAGATTCAAGTAAAAAATTCTAGTTGTCGGATCCGAATCCGGATCTTCACCAAAATCTAATCAGTTCGTTCTTGTCACACACCGAACATGTCCACAAAATTTCATCCGGATCCGTCCGAAACTTTTTGAAATATCTTATACACAAACAAACAAATGAAATTGCTCGTTGAGCAAGGAATTGCCGGAATAACTTTGTCATATCTCCATGATTCTCTGAAACAAAAACCTGGAATCAATTTGGTTCTTATAAGTCGATAGTGCTACTGTTTAATTGATTAATAGCATTTAGTTTGGTCATGATCATAACTTGGAAGTCAATCGGCTTGAAATGGCGTTTTATCGCAATTTGAAAAGTTTTGACCCGACCCCCTGACATTCGACCCCGACGGCTAAGAAGGGTGTTTGGTGTGACACCCCAATGAGATATATGGTTGGATGCAGTATTGGAAGATGCACATTTTGGATTTGGTTTGAAGTCGATACGACATCTTACGGACCGTTATTGTGAAAATAAGAATTTCGGTTTTTCGGTGACCTTGACCTTGACCTTTGACCTAGATTCACCAAAAACGACAAGTGTCTAAGTTGGACCATGGCCGACGTCTGTACCCAGTTTGGTCATGATCGCTGAAACGGTGTGGCTGCTACAGGGTAAACAAACACACAGACAGACAGACACACAGAATGACACACACAACCGACCAACATAATTGCCGAAATCCGAAGGTTTCCGGCAATTAACAAACAGACCGAAAGGGGTGAAAACATAACCTCCTTCACCTTACCTTCGGTGGCGGAGGTAACAATCAAACACATTTTATACAGCAGGAGCAATATCCAGGAGAAAGTGAGATAATTATTGAAATTTTTCCATTAACCTTTTAAAAATATATTCAGAACTGACATCAAAATGTGAGTAAATGAGTCACTATGTTGTAAAGTTTATAAAGTGACGACTGACAGACACTGAGGAATGAAAATGAATCAAACATTGTTCATTGAAAAACCACAATCCTTGATTGTTCATTGAAAAACCCCAATCCTTGATTGTTCATGGATTTAAATCTTCAGTTTTGGGCAGTCTGAAAAAAGGGAAATATTTGTTATACATTTATTCTTAAGAAAATCAATTATGCAGCTGTGTGTGCTTATTGATGTGATGCCACATGATGATTTTTATAATTAAGTATTGAGGCTCATGGAAGAGTTTGTACCCAACAAACAAAATGGGGACAGGAAAGAGAGTGGGATAATAACAAACAGATTGGAGCATGGCACAAGTTGAGGAATTCCTGGAAAAGGGTGGGAATATGGTCTCAGCGAGTGTTGTGAAGCTCATTTGTAGGGATTAAAGAGATGAGGTTGGCTGGATTGGGGGGCGGAGGGGGGCATCATTCTTCAAATGTTGTAGGGAATAGCTCGAGACGATGGACTCAGGAAAACTGTTCTACAGGTGATTACCTTAAACATTATCTTACACTTCTCCATCGGATCCTGTCACAATCATCCCTTCCTAATGTAAAAAAAAAACATCCTGTCTCTTTCAGCTGCTCCTCATTCCTTAGCTAGTCCCAAGATCAATCTAGTGTCCCTATACTGCGCCCTTTTTTGGCAACTATGTCCTTCTTCACATGTGGTGACCAAAACTTGTACACACTATT
The DNA here is from genome assembly GCA_035128595.1 of Eptatretus atami. Classification (NCBI taxonomy): domain Eukaryota; kingdom Metazoa; phylum Chordata; class Myxini; order Myxiniformes; family Myxinidae; genus Eptatretus; species Eptatretus atami. The sequence continues at coordinate 30,558,329 of CM068963.1, read as the reverse complement.
CCAGATGACGCCTCGCTAAATTCCTGTCTTGAGCTAACACTACCTCAACAAGCTCAAATGAGCTAAGATCCTCGTCCTCTTAATGATGACGTCATAAAAACGAATAATCACTCATGTGATGTATCAGGTTTGCGATAAATTATCTGTGCTAATGCCCGGCTTGATTCCCGCAAACAAAATTCAAAGAGCTTGCCTAGTTCCGGAGATAATGGTATAGGCGATTTCCATTAGCGGCGATATTATGACGTCAACTTTTTTTCTAGGAAGAATTTCCAAAATCGGAGATGGGTTACTGCCTGCGCGTGGGCTTTCTGCATATACATGGCAAGTTTCACAAAGATCCGATGAAAACTCTGGGTTGTGAAACAAAAAATGTCAAAAAATAGGAATGACGTCATATAAAATTGATATGACGTCATCGTGATGTATCATATGTGCGGTGTATCAATTGATGTATCAATGCCCTGTTCGATTCCCGCAAACAGAATTCAAAAAAGCTTGCCTAGTTTCGGAGATAATTTTTTAGGCGATTTCCATTAGTGGAGATATTTTGACGTCATAACTTTTTTTCGAGGAGGAATTTTCAAAATCGGAGATGGTTACTGTTTGTACAGGGTATTTTTACATATATATCCCAAGTTTCAGGAAGTTTCGATGAAAACTGTAGGCTGTGAAACAAAAAAGTCCACAAGAACAACAACGTGAGTAAGACTTAGAGATCCTCCAGGAGGATCTAAAAAAGCTAACACTACCACTACCTCAAAAATATCTCAAAAATTGATAATTTATTCCCTAACGAAGACATCCTAAAACCATATTAGCGTTACCTGGAGCTGAGGGGCAGGGTTTAACTTCCCGTATCTATTACCACTCCCAAATCCTTCTCCTGTGTCACATGCTCCAACATTGCACACCCTTGGATTGCGTAGTCCCTATTTTCATAATTCTTACCCAACCTTGCATTTCCTTGTTTCGAACTTCATCTGCCAATCATTTGCCCAGTCCATTAAAGTTTTCCAGAATTTCCTGAATCTGATCAGACACGGAGGGCCTTATATTCCAGACCTTCAAGGGGGGTGGCAAGATGGGAAACAGCTGCACCAGTACATAGTGGGGATTTATTTTCATTGACACCCCGGATGGAAGCTTTGCACACCATTTATAAGCTAAGGCAAGTGAAGGACTTAGTCCTGCATATAATTCTGAGGTGGTGACCTGCTTTGGAGGTCAGCTTGTGGATATGATCTGCCCAGGACATATTGTTGCTGATAGAGAAGCCCAGTAGTTCCATAGAGTCTACTTCTCCCAGATGTAACCACATAAATAAATTAGGAAATTCGCCTGTCGCTCCTTATGGAGGCATAAAATGATGACATGGGTCTTTCGTGCACTAAAAAAAACATGTTCCAGGTAGATGACCAGTTGTTTATTTTCTCCAGATTGGCAAAGATGAATGCTGCGGTAGCCTGCTTCGAGGCATGCCCGGAACTAATCTGAAAAGTGAAGCTAGGGATTTACCAGTGATGAAGACGTGTCTCATTGATGTACATCGAAATGTCATTGATAAAGAACAGCTTTTGTCTCTGACTTCCACCCTGATGTACACTGGCCTCTAGAGGTACAGCATGGCATACAATTCTGTCCAAAGACAGCAGATGCTTGCAAGCACACAGGAAATCTGAGAGCCAGTCCAAGAGGGGGGAACACCAGATACTATCAGCTGACTGTTTGGTAATTGAGATGTTTGAAATATTTATTAACGTTAAATGACACCAGTTCCTGTGTTGGAGTTTCTTTGTATTTCATTGTGTTGTGAATGTCTGCATTTCTCAATTTATGCACCTACTAAAGGTGACGCCATTTTGAGAACAGTGATAAGACCCATACCGTACGTGAACAATCGTATCAAGTACGAGATGTACATAAAACAGAGACTGTCTCGTCTTTGCACTTACAAAAGATGAACCTAATTCACGATATTAAAATCCACATCCGAGTACGGGCAAACTCATTTTATTCGGAAATTTATCCCCATATTTATGTGGGAGCTTAATATTGTTTTGCTGTTGTTTTGCTCGCCCTCTGGCAAGAGATGAAATGCTGATATAACCTTGGTGACAATAAAAAAGTTTGAATGGGTTTGTTTTCCTTGATTTATATGAATGGGTCAGAATGGACCAATTCTATGATTTCAGTGTTACACGCAGGCGGAGAAGGCTAAAAGGTATGAGGATATAAAACAAGGCTCTTTTGATAAGTAGGCTAGTCGTAACAACATTGCATGAAATACACACACCATATGTGTGTAATGCACATATTTCCGTTCATTTCTTACACTTGGTTTTCCACTTTTTCTCTCCATTTGTGCTGAGTGGGATGTTAAACAGACGTTCCTTTCAGTACATCACCCACAAGCTAATTGGGTACAATGTGTGAATAGAAATTTGAAAGTTATGATCCAGGCATACATTGGCACTGATCATAGGTCATGGGATTTTCATGTTATTAAATTTGCATATGCGCTGAGCTCTGTATAAAGCACTACTGCGATTGTACCTGTGCAGCTTATGTTTGGTTTTAATCTGAACGAAGACAGTAGAAGTTGACTGGATGCTGCTCAGGCAGACAAGGCTTATGCAACCCGGAAGAGGTTGTATGACGAGTGTCAGAGGCCACCCTGTGAATCCAGCGGTGATTGCGTGATGTTGAAGAACCTTTTCCAATTAGAATTTTACGAGGAATTTTAGAACAAAGAAAAACTAATAATTTTATGGCAAAGCTTGCGTTACGATAGGTGGGACATTTTGAAATTGTTGAGATGACCACATCTGTTCATTGTACTCTCCATTATCTAAACACAGGTACTATTTGTTGTGCTTTCGTTTATTAGTGTCAGTTAAAAGCTACATGTTGTGGTATTTGTGAATAAGCATTAATAAATACCGATACATGAATGAGTGAAATTGACAGAGGGTCAGCGGGTGTAGATAGCGACATTATTGGTGTAAGAGAGACCACAAAATTGCGAGAGGCAGAAGTCTTGAATTGCTATAGAAAACTAGAGAGGTCACAGAACATATTACCCCGTGCTGTCTTGAGAAACAGTCATGAACAGGGTCTATGAGCAGGGTCTATGAGCAGGAAATTTGATTGGTCATGATGACGTAAAATGCTGTAATATTTTGTCCAAGTACTTCTAAACAGAATGGTTTTGAAAGTGTTGAAAAGGCGATTTGTATTCCACTGTGTTCAAGTGTATAATTCAGTTGAAATAAAAACTATGTTTTGAAGGTTGTAGAAAAATTTTTTTCCGGAAGTTTATTGCAGTTGATGCAGCGTCTTATGTGCCACCTTGTTTAACATGTTATATTAGTTATTCATGCCTGTTGTTTGTGTCCTTTATAACATCCTTAAAACAGTAAGTTTCCTTTATGGAATGATTTCCAATTTTATTTGACTGGCAGGCAGGCAGACAGAGTAAAAAATCGTACCCGTGTCCGAAGGAAGTGGTGGTTTAAAATAAATAAATAAATGTCTGTGTGCATGGGTACATGGGCACAAGGGGCAAAAACTGCAAATGCCATCTTATGACTGGTTGTCCCTGCACCGAGGGTTAGGTGAGATCAGATATGGGAGCATGTGCCAGAGCAGCGTGTCACTGCGTCCAATTTCCGCCGGAACTCCAAGGAGCTCCGTCTGGCCATCCCCCAGGCAGGTGCCTGGCCCATCCCATCTCCTTGAGATGCCAATCAACCTGCTGCAACCACGAGGCACGTAGTCGGCCCATTGGCCTCCTCCACTCACGAGACTCCCTCGCTGAGACAATGTGGTGAGCAGGATCAACGTCAGGAAAACAACCAACATGTCCATACAGCCGCAGCTGATGCTCATGGACCATGCAGGTAACAAATCTCATTTGAATCTCTCTCAGCAACGCGTGCGTTGGACACAAAGTCTGACCAGCCATAGCCAGGGATTCTCTGAAGAGACCTGGTACCAAAGGAATTAAGCTCCATCTCAGATCCTGGTCAGAGTCCAAGTCTCGCATCCATAGAGCAAGACCGAAAAGCACCAAGGCCCTGAAGACTCGTTTCGTCCTCCCGCACAGGTACCGGCAGCGCCACACCCATGATCCAGTGAATCCATGACTCCCCAGGCCCGACCCAGATGTCTGTTGACCTCTGGCTCACAGCCAGCAGAGACATGAATATCACTGCCAAGGTAAGTGAATCTCTCCACGACCTCAACATACTCACCACAAACAGGCACAGACAGGACAGCAGCATCCAAGATGTCATTGAAGCCTGGATCTTAGTTTTGACCCAGGAAACCCGTAATCCCAGGGGCTCCGACAACTAATTCAGCACGTTGAGGGCCCCAAAAGGATATCTAAAGTCTCCGCAAAGATGACGGCATCATCTGCGAATCAAGGTCAGAGATCTTGACATTCCCAAATGATGCACCGCAGCTTGATCTCTCCGACATCCTCCCCAGAATCCAGTCTACAAGTGCTGAAAAGTGTGGTGGCCAGTACAACACCCTGACGAACTCCAGTAACAACTGGAAATAAGTCAGAGATGGTACCACCACATCTCACAGCACTCTCAGTACCATAGTATAGTTCAGACATCAGATGGATCAGTTTTGGTGAGCCCCCACACAAAGAATAATAATCCTCCAGAGGGCATCCCGATTCACTGAATCAAACACTTTACAGAGATAACATAGGCTGCAAGCAGCCCCTGCCGAAACTCTCGTCTGCGTTCGGTGAGGACCCAAAGAGCAAGGATACGGTCAATCGTTGACCTCTTTGGTGTAAAGCCTGAATGCTCTGGACGCTGGTGCTCAAGCAGATGGTGGCGAACTCTATCAAGAATTATCCGAGCAAAGACCTTGCTGCCCGCACTGAGCAGCGTCACCCTCGGTAGTTGTTGCAGTCTTGGCGCTCACCTTCTTTCCAGAGAGGACAACAAGGCCCCTCTTCCAGTCAGTTGGGATGGTGCCTGTGTTCCAGGCAGAGCACAGAACTCATGCAACGACATGAGGCAGCATTGCAACCAGCCTTGAGAAGTTCAGCATAGATGCCACAGATCCCTGGAGCTTTACCCCTTTCAACGCGTTCACCGCAGCCTGTGTTTCCACAAGCGAAGGTGGACCACAGTTGAATGGAGGGTCAGCAACAGGGATTGTACACCCTTGATGTCCAACTCACAGCTGGGGATCAGCCTGGTATAACCGCTCAAAGTAACTGGCCCAGCGGGTCTTCACTTCGTTCTCCTCTGTCAAGAGCCCACCATTCTCTGCTCTACCTGCAGTACACCGAGGGATGGGCTTGGATAAACGCAATGTGCGAATTCCCTGCAAGCGGGACTAGAATCCTTGACCACAGGTGATGCTCTACCCCCTCACAGATTCCTCGCCATAGCATCCTTGTCCACCCTTAGCGCAGTACAGTTTTACGCCTCAGCTCCTGAACAGCTCAGCTCAGCTATGACATTCAGCCTGGCCCTGCGACTCTGGTCAGTGGTATTCAGTGTTCCTTGAGAGACAAAATTCTTCTTCGCCCTACGGTGAGTTCCAAGACATCCACCGGCAACATCAAGGACGGTGGTCTGAAGGACGCCACAACTCTTCAGGATCTCCCAAAGCACCCAGACCCTCAAATCTCCACTCAGCTTGTTCACAAAGTCCTCAGCTACCCTCTCATCCTTGAGCTTGCCAACATCCAGCCTAGGCTGGGATGGTACCATTCTCCTAGATTTAAGGTGCAACTTGAGGTGCTACAACAGGCCGGTGGTCAGTCTTGAGGAACTGAACACTCCTGGGTAATGCCCTGCTAGTTCTGGGTCATCCTCCAGCGACCATCAATGAGCACATGGTCAATCTCCTTTGTCACACCGCCAGTGTTGGAATACCAAGTCCAGCGATGAGCCTGTGGGCTCTGAAACCATGAACCGGCCACCCTAAGTCCATGACTTCTTGCAAAGTCAAGGAACTTAGTTTTTCTGTTTTCCGACCCATGGGGACCACACACACCTCATAACCATCCCTATCAGTTCCAGTTCGATGCATTGAAATCCCCCAGACTAGAAGTGTATCTCGTCTGGGCACTGATCAACCACAGACTCGAGCGTGGCGTAGAATGCATCCTCACGGTGAATCACCTCCTCAGTCGGAGCATACAGAGACCAGGGAAATACACCTAAGGATGACGAATCCTTAATCTCATAATCCTCTTTGACCGTGTTACCTCAATTATCATTGGGTCAGCTTATTGGACACAGCTACAGCAACTCCTTGGATATGGTAACCATCAGAGCAACCAGACACATAGTAGGTGTAACACCCACATTATCTCGCCGCAATCCGGTCTCAACCTCAGAGAGCGCTCATCCCGATCCAAACGCTTGAGCTCAGATGATAACAGGGACAGATGATCATCCTCTCTTGGGGATTGGACATTCCAGACACCCACCCGAAGGGACCGCCTCAGCTTAACCCAAGGAGACCGCCGTCTGGTAGACAAAACCTCAGCACCACCCCGACACACTCTCCCGCAATCTGACCCAGGAATGTTACCCCGTGGTTTCCCTCCTATCATCAAAGATTGGGGGTCCTGAAGGTTTTGCCCCAATCCGGTCATCCGGTCGGAGCTGCCCTGCGAAGGGAAGCTGCACAGGAGGTACTCCCACGGAGTGGGTTTTCAGATTTTTTTATGCCTCGAGAATGTTTTGTGAAATGAAGGGTTTTCTGGTGGCCGGAGTGCATATCCTGCTACCAACCTCCTAATAAGAAGTAACCCAACTGCTGGAGGACGTCCGCAGACACAGTTGGGCACTAGATATGGATGGCCGTTGGCTCACAAGGAGCTCCTCCGCCCTTTGACATGTTTTGTTTTTAATCCTGCTGGGTGTCCATATCAAACACATTCCTCACCATATCCAAGGAAACCTGGTGGGGGAGACGGTGTCGTCGCCGACAACCCAACCATGGAACAGGTTAGTACAGGTTTACATGATACCTGAAGCAAGTCACAGTTCTGATCTGGCATGACCTGACCTGACCTGACAGTGCCAGAGGCAGTCAGGTCAGAGGATTAGAAGGTTCTTCTTCGTCATTTTTGATGGATGGATGGATGGAAGGACGGATCAAACAATGAAGCTGCCACCCCACTAAAAATTATCTCACTCCTCTGCGCATGTGTGATGGGTTTGATTCCTTGTCTCGGCCAGTAATTTTTCCACATATATTTGTGATGGTTCTATCCTGTTCATTTCTTATTATACATAATTTTGTGAAATACACAACTTCATTGCATTTTACAAAGTTATTATTGATACTTCATTGCCCTTCTGGATACATCATGTGATAGTCTGGCCATACAATGCCTTCAGAAAGTATTGACACCCCTCGACTTTTGTCACATTTTGTTGTGTTACAGCCTGAATTTAAAATGGATTAAATTTAATTTTTTTGTCACCGATTTACACAAAGAACTCCATAATGACAAAGGGAAAACATGTTTTTGGTAATTGTTGCAAATAATTAGAAGTGAAAAGTTGAAATATCTTGCGTCAATAAGTATTCAACCTCTTTACTCTGGTACTCCAAATTAAGCTCATGTGCATCCATTTTTCTTTGATCATCCTTGAGATGTTTCTACAACTTGAATGGAGTCCACCTGTGGCCAGTTAAATTGATTGGACATGATTTAGAAAGAAACACACCTTTCTATACGAGGTCACTTCGTTGAGAGTAGTGCATGTCAGAGCAGAAACTCCACCATGAAGTTCAAAGAACTTCCGATAGAACTGCGAGATAGAATTGTGAGGAGGCATAGATCTGGGGAAGGGTGTAAAACAATTTCTACAGTGTTGAAAGTTCCCAAGAGCACAGTGAGCTCCATCGTTAGGAAATGGAAAGGATATGGAACTACCCAGACTCTTTCTAGAACCGACCATCGGACCAAACTGAGCAACTGGGCAAGAGGGACATTGGTCAGGGAGGTGACCAAGAACCCAATAACCACTCTGACAGAACATTGGCTGAGATGGGAGAACCTGAGGGAAGGACAACAATCTCTGCAGCACTTCACAATCTCGGCTTTATAGGAGAGTAGCCAGCCAGAAGCCACTCCTGAGAAACAGGCACCTGACAGCATGCCTGGAGTTTGCAAAAAGGCACGTGAAAGACTGAGAGTATGAGGCAAAAGATTATGTGGTCTGATGAGACG
>CM068963.1:30504432-30532652 GCA_035128595.1 Eptatretus atami | reverse complement strand
GCGACCGATCCACCGACGAAGATTCATTGCCAAGACGTATTGGTTCACATACAATTGTTCCTCTGCCTGGCAAGATTTTTCCTATTGCGTATTTTGCCAACTGGCACTCCTCATAAAAAATAACGGTAAACAGACACCCTATTTTTGAAGGACTGCCATTTGAAAAATAATCGGTTTGCTGGTTTGTGCTGTGGAGCCTCGCGTTGCAGACAACCCACACACACACACACACACACGGAAAACCCGATAAACTTCTCTCAATGCTCTTGTTTGACCACACCTCCTGAGCCACACAATTTTTTCATAAGCCACGCCCACTTTCCATAAGCCACGCCCACTTCCCTACGCCACTCCCACTTTCCTACGCCACTCCCACTTTTCATCAACCATGTCCACTTTTCCTAAGTTCCGCCACTTTCCTAAGCCCCTCATAAAAATGACGGTAAGGCCGAAGTCACATTTGCCACGGCGGCCGTGGGGTCTCCAAAATCTACGGTCACTAGCAATTATAGGGCGGCCGCAGTATTTCCACGGTCACACAATGTAGCAGTCACATATGTTTTTATTTTTCGGGAGCCGCACGGCGTATTTAGAAATTGTGGAGACAAAACGTGGGGTTGCCGTACGGTCTTTGATTTGATGTCGCACGGTGACCTTAGGGCGTCCCTGCGGCGGCCATAGAATTTTCAAGGCAGACTCAAGGTAGCCTCAAGGTGCCCGTAAGGCGACCGCAGGGGGGCCCTAAGGCGAACGTGCGGCCAGACGGACGGTAACGAATGGGTTAATTTTTTATTTTTTTTTACCAGTTTTTTTTTGTTTCGGCTTGTCGAATTGCTATGGCGAACGTAGAAATGAAAAAAGTTATAACTCCGCGTTATAATTCCACGGCGACCCTACGGCCTGTAAAAGATAGCCAAACGGCGTAGGCCACCCTGAGGCCACCGCAGAAACTCTGCGGCCGCCGCACGTTTCTGTCAATTCAGAGGGCGTACGGCCGCCGTATCCTCGCCGTAGAGCAATGTGACTTAGGCCTAAATAGACACCCTATTTTTGAAGGACTACCATTTGAAAAATAAAACCTCAATCAAAAATCGGCTCGAGTAAAATTTCTAAATATCTCGAAGTGTTTAATTCCGAAGTCTCGTTTCTCTACATTCAAAACTGAAGGACAAGTATTGAAAATACTGTACGCGGTTTTTTGGCCGCTGCACAGCAACGGGTGGTTGCTAGGCAACGAAATTCAAACGCGCACATTCCCAGTATATATTCCACATGTTGGCAAAGTTTCATCGAAATCGGTTCGCTGTTCGTGCTGTGGAGCCTCGCGTTGCAGACACACACACACACACACACACACACACACACACACACACACACACACACGGAAAACCCGATAATACGGGATATCTAGCATATATAGCGAATCCAAAAGTTTGTGGCATTGGGTCGGCTCCTCCTCACCATATGCAAGTAGGTAAGCTCGCATTGGTCCAAAGTGGAGGGTAGGGAAGGGAAGGAATGGAAGGAAAGGAATGCAGTGCATGTGTCGGTGCGGTGTCAGGAGTGGGACAGCGTATGTGATGTGAGCTTTAGAGGAAAGGGTGTAAGGTGCGTCTCAGTACCTCACTCAGCCAGGACGGAGGTTAATCATTGATAGCTCTCTTAGACATTCTTTGTGCATCTTTAGTAGATTAATTAGGGGGTTTAGAGACAGAAAGGCAGATCGGGTAAATCAGTATTGAGACGCTGCTCGCCAAGAGCCTCATGTCGCCGTACACTTGTCGAGCCTCACACCAGCGTGACTTGTCTTAACTTGTCCTTCAGCTCAAACAGCAGGCAGGCAGTTCTGTTCCACATCCAGGTCCTTGGTGCGTGAGTCAGCGCTCAGCTCTGGTGTGCTCTGGCTTTTATCAGTCCTGGCGGGGTGTGGCTCCGAGCTGAGCAAGGGTTCCTCCACACTCTTCGACCCTTGCATGTCGTCCCTATTGGTGCACACAGCTATAGCTTGGAGGGTGTGTCCAGCACCTGCACCACCCCTGAGAGAGCCACCTTTGCGTTATAGGTTATGCTATGGCAAATTTTAGGTTATGCACCAAGCACACAAATTACCTTGTAACATAACTTGCAATCAAGGTAATGGCCACCACTAGCATGATTGTGGTGTTGGTGTAATGTAATATGTGCATAGTTTGCGCTGTGGGAAGGTGAGAGGGGAAGAAGGATGAGAAAAAGGATTCGAATGGATATGGATGGGGATGGATGGATGGGGAGGGTGGATGTATGGATGGGGTGGATGAATAGATAGATTGGGGAATCTCCAGAAAGTGAGGAATCACAATGAGGATGGAACCTGCTAACACTCACAATGCATATTCCCCCATCTCTGATACGAGGGGGAAGGCACCTGACAAAGCACAATTACTAATGAGATATCTAACTGGGGAGTCCCTTATGTGTTGAGTGTGACACCCTTTTCCATAACAGTCACAATTCATTCATATTTAAACATCTAACCATAAAATGGTAAAATAAGACAAAAGAGTTCATTTTTTCCCGAGAATTGAAAAGAGTGGAATCAGTGGAATTTTGCTTATTTTGTAGTTTCCAAGCACAGTGTCAAATTATTCAGGACATTTTCTTTCCATTTGGGATTTATGAGGTCATACTGCGTAAATCTTTGCAAACAATAAATATATGCATGGTTACTTAGGAAATCGGACAGTTTGTGGGCTAAATGTTGCAGAGGATTTTGTAAGAAATCTATTCATAATATTCCTCAAATCCAAAATGTTACTCATCTCAATTTGTCATGTTTTTGAAGTGCATTGCTGACAAAAACAAAGACTGTAGTTTGACTCAGCTCCACAAAATGATCACTTGTGCAACGTTTGACTGAAGCTTGGGAGTTATTAGAATTCATTTCGCTGAGATTATTACAGTCGGTCGACGAGTCGAGTGATATCAGGTAATATTTCCTTTCTGCAGGAGATGACCTTTATATCACACTGCTCTTTCTTCCAGCTCCACTGAATATAAATTATAGATATTTATCCTTTTCATTATAATAATACAAAGCATTCCTGAGATGATGGAACTATATTTGCGATTGCAACTTTCCCAAAGTTTCCATAAGGAGCTGAGAAATGCAAAATTAACAAAGGATACTTTTTTGCAGGGTTTCATATGACTCTTGAAACGTTAACTAGATGTTGTTCAATATCTGAGCATCTCTTAGGAAATATCAATAAAGCATAAAATGGACATGTATGTTGTTGTTGTTGTTGCTGTTTTGCCCCGGTCAGTTCTGCTCGAATAAGCCAGTGCACGGAGATAGCTGATCGATCTCCCAGGTCTCCAGGAGCGACACCAGAGATCCCTCACATCTATGATGTTGTCTAAGTGAAGCCAGACCCTGCAGTCTTCCATAATGTGTTTCGTTGTGTGTGGGGTGGCTTGGCAGAGTTGCAGGTGTCGTCAGTGGTGTCGCCGAGTGTGTGTGTGTGGGCGTCCACAGCGGAGGCATGTAAGGTGAACACGATCGGACATGGAGACTAGTTGGTCTGTGTCATGGATGGGTGGAGATTTACTCAGGAATATAGTGATTTATTTTTGGGGATCAACATCCGAATACCTCTGTACCAACCACAACCTTCAATTGACAGAAGCAATGGTTTGGACAATGTTATTAGGAAAATCCAGAATTTATCCTTGTACTGTAGGCAATGTTTTTCAGGGTAAGACTGTATGTTCCCCAGACACAATAAACTAATGAGAGCATGGTGAGATGGACACAAAAGTTGAATTGAAGAGTTTATCAACAAAGTTAATTGTAGAAACTTTCATTGTCTGCCATCAGTTTGATTTGTATAAATAGCTGAGAAAGTTCCAGTATTTGACCAAAACATACCTGGACAGAAAAAAACAGGTGGTGACCCCCAGCTCAGAGTGATTTAGCAGGTCCAAATTAGGAGACATGGCAGTAAAATTCTAAAGATATTCCATTTATACCAATGGAGGATAATTTTTTGGATACAAGATATAGTGGAAAGACTCTCGAGGCTCATGGAAAGAGTCTCGAGGACTCTCGGGGCTCATGGAAAGAGTCTCCGAGGACTCTCGGGGCTCATGGAAAGAGTCTCGAGGACTCTCAGGGCTCATGGAAAGACTCTCCCCAACAAGTTCATGGACAATGAAAACGGTTTTGACTGTATGGTGAATCATGGTTATGACCATGACAGACATTATATATCTTGGCCAGGGGAAGATTATAATTTTAAAAGTTTTAAAGGAGTCCATATGTTCTCTCTTACAATAGAACAAAAAAAAGTTAAAACAAATAAGGCTGATGGCTGTGCCAATCACCAGGAGCTCATCAAAAGCATTTTTGTTTTATATTGTAGATTAAAAATAATGTTTATCACCATTTTAAAATCAAAATTCAGGCTTCATTTTGGGGTTCAACAACCAGAAGACCTTTCTGAGAATTTAATCAGCATAGACTGAAAACAATGTCTGAGTGATGGCAGAAAATGCTGTTTTTTTTTTGGCCTTTTAACTTTACAATGACTGTTTTAATGTCCTATAACTGGCAGGCCTCATTTATGTAAAGAGAGGGAGTAAGAAAATAAGTAAGGTGAATACATTTACTTAGAGGGTAAATGATATGTGAAATTGTTTGCTGGAAGAGTAGTCGTGTAGAAAAGAAGGATGAAAAAATAAAACATTTTCGTTTAATGCAACAACATTTTGACATTTGTTCACAAGTTCATTTTGTACCATGAATCTGGATTTGTAAAATTTATCCGTGCCCAGTCCTTGTGTGTGTTTGCCTATAACACCCGTGTTTTGAAGTATGCTGCAAGGACTATGGGCTATAGACCGAACTTTCATTCTTGACCCAACTTTAAACTATCAGATCGGTGCTTCGTAGACAGGGTACTGCATCATAAAGTCCATTGGTTAGACATTGAGCACGGTGTCCCATCTGCTAACATTAGTTGGCTGATGTTAAAGATTCCACAGTTTTGAATGGAGTGGGGAATTAATCGTAACATCCTGAAGAAATTCCAAATTCCTGCCCTGACTACCACAGGAAAGCAATGACAGATCACTTACTATAATCCTTGCTGCGGGCATGCTTTGGAGACACAAAACCTTCAAAACAAATGTTTCAAGATCATTTCTGAGTCAGAATTTTGTGCGAATTCTGAAAGCCATTTCTTAATTTCCAAAGCTGTTAACTTTTTGGTGAAAAAGGCAAAAAAGCATTTTTCCCCATGACTATAATACAGAACGTTCCCGTTTCCTATCGACGTGTAATGGTTGTGGATTGAGGACATGAATTCAGCACGGCCATCTGTGGTGACGTTTTCTTGACTTCATTTGTGAGGATTTATTGGTAGCTGGATGACTCCCGACACAAAAATACCGGGTGTAGTGGCGTGCGCCTGTAATCCGGCTACTCGGAGGCTGGGTTGGAGGATCGCTTGAGGACGGGAGCTCTGCGCTGGGCCGCGCTATGAGAGGGTGTAGGACAGCCCCGAATCATGGCGAAACCCAATCCTATCCCTGTGTTGTAAGAGGCGACCAGGGTTGCGTCAGGAAGGCATCTGGCGTAAAACCTATGCCAAATCAGTATGCGGATCATAACGGATGATTTGCGACCTAACGGGGATGACTCCCGACAAAATCTTAAAGACTGATTAGGGGTTGTGAAATTTATCTCCAGTTCACTTCTGTTGCCTTCTGCCTCATCATGGATCACTCTCACTACATTCAGTTCTGTGTTGTCCCTGCATCTTGAGTTCCATCACCATGTGGAGACATCTGGGTGCAAATTTTGATTTCCATATTCTTGCAGTGATCATTTAGTTATATTTTGAATAAGTTTACTGAGCCAGTATAGACGACATGTGTTGATTATCTGTTTGGCTGAAGCACTCTAGCTGCTTCCATGTCTTCCATCTCATCTTGTGTTTTTGGTGACCTCTTGTGAGGTTCTGAATAAAGTTGAATAACTTTTTTTTATATCAAGTTCTAAGGCTCATAATGGAGTTGACACACACACACACACACACACACACACACACACACACACACACACACACACACACACACACACACACACACACACTGGCTTGGGGAGAGTGCCATCACTTTCAAGGATATATTCTGGGTACCAGAGATGTCATAGCAATTGTACCACTTTTCTCACCACACTCAGTGGGCCATTTCCTCAGGAAAAATTCCCTCTTCCCCATGGATGCCAACCAATGGGGATTGGGGATTCACCGTCAACCAAGGAAGCAGCATATACCATTTTAAAGTCTTTGGTATGACTCAGCCAGGTTTTGAACCACCAACCACCCAGTCTCGGAACAGGCACTCCAACTATTACACCACCGAGTCTGTTCTGTGTCATCATTATTAATGTTGTTTGAGATATATATTTTTTAGATTTCGGTCATCTCTCTCTCCTCTCTCTCTCTCTCTCTCTCTCTCTCTCTCTCTCTCTCTCTCTCTCTCTCTCTCACTCCTCAAAGATGGGAACTCCAATATACTTCAACCTCTCAAGTGTCACGTTCTAACATTCTTGCACATTTTTGTTGGCTTTGTTTCAACTGATTATTTTCTTTGCATCTTATTTGGGCAGTTTGTTTCACACATGGGAGCATGCAGTACTCCAAGCTTCGTCTGGTTAAGCTTTTGTGCAGAGACAGAATATTTCCTTTGTCATATTGATAAATGTTATTTTTGTTGTCCAATTTGCTTTTGTTGTGATGATATGTAAGTGCTTTGTGAACTTTAGGTCTGAGAAAAAGTAATTCCAAGATCTATTTCTTCCTCGACTACTCCCAGGTTGACAGCTTTTCTTTTGTTGGTCAGCAATCAAATACTGGTGTCTGGGTGTTCCTCCCACCATCCCTAGCGCAGCACTTATTGCTGTTAAATTTGAGTTGCCAGGTTTGTGACCCCCATTTCAAGTTCCACCAGCCCATCTCTCAGTTTCTGGACATCATTCTGGGTGTCAACCTCATTCCAACACTTGGTGTCATCTGCAAATAGTCTAGTCTGGTGTGGGGCCCTAATTGAAATGTTATTGATAAATATCACAAATAGCTCAGGCCCTTGCTTGTGGTACACCACTGACTCTTTCTCAACTTGATGGAACCAGGACTCTCTGATGTCTACAGGATAAGAAAGTCTATCTACTGCATGCCGTACCTTGGCAGTAATTCCAATGGTCCTCAACCCTCGGAGTAGACGTTGGTGTGAGATGCTGTGAAAATGATTTTGCAAAATCATGGTAAATTATGTCATAGGAATGGCCTTCATCAAGCAGCTTAAACCAAATGTTGTATGCAATCAACTGTTGAAGGTTGCAAGATCTTCTGATCTGAACCCAAATGGGTGTCATTCAGGAGTTTGTTTGATTCCAGTACTTCACAACATGGAATGCTTCCATTGTTTTAGAGGCAGAAGATGTCAAGCGTACTGGTTGTTCAGTTTGTGGTACATTTGTGTCCCCGTTCTTGTGAATCGGGATGACACTTGCATCTCTTCAGTCTTGAGGTACCTCTCCTTACTCCAATGACTGTGAAAGATCATTTTTAGCAGGGCAGTTTTGGATGCATATCATCTGGCCACAAGCCTTGCTGTTCATTGAGCCTTTTTTATCATGTCTACTCCACGATATCAGATAATTGTGATTCAACAGCTGGAGCGTCAAACTCTGGCATGTTATGTGTCCTTCTTGTAGTGTTCCTGGACTCTCCATGTTCTATATTTTCAGATGTTGGATGGCACACCTTCTGCGTCTGTTTCAGTAGACTTGTGGCAAGAATGGTGGTGCTTTACTTACTTTGTGATGGAATCGACATGCTCAAATTTTTGTGAGTATGCAGGTTCCTCAAGTATGACAGCAGCCTCCTTCACTTCCTCTCAGTGTCTTTGTTTCCAAGTACCTACAAATCCAAATTTTTGATTAACTGTTTTACACTCACAGTTGCAAAACTCACACCTCCGCTTGATGTTTCCGGATTATCCACTTGAGATTGCAGTGTTGTGCCAGAGAGTCCTCCGATGTTTCTGCGTTGCTGTCATCTGGGTTCTGTCCAAGTTTGCAAATGCAGTGAAATTCTTATATATTAGGAGCTGTGGTATCCTTTATTTTCACCACCGGTTGTGGGTAGGCCTCTGCATACTGTTGCATATTTCGAAACTCACACTGAGCACCAGGTTATCTTATTATTTCATAAATGATACCTTATCATCACTTGCAGTGGTCTTTTGAGAAATCTCTGAATCAAAAATGCTTTGTTCCATTATTGTATTGCATTTTCACAAAAAGCACAAATTGCATTTCACCAAAAACACCAGCAACTGTAGTAATTAATAATGGCTTTTCAGAATCAGCACAAAATTCTGATTTTGAAACGGTGCTCAAAACGTTTGGCCTGAGGCACATGTTAAGTGTGCAGTTGGTCTTGGACACGTAAAGCACCACAGTGGGTGCAGTGAATAATTGTAGAGGGACAGGTAAGGTGTAGAGAAGTTAGAGGCATAGAGAGGTAGCGAAGGTAGAAAGTTGGGATGTTGAGAGTGAGTAAGGTGCAGAGGGGTGAAGATGGGGAATCAGAAATGAGAGGATGGATGAATGAATGTAAGACCCATTTGGCACATCGGTGTCTTCAAACTTACGTTATGAAATGTATTAAAATACTTTTAAAAAATATGTATGAAAAAGTGGTATGATATATATATATATATATATATATATATATATATATATATATATATATACATTATATATATCCCACTTTTTCATCCACTAGATTGGGCACGATGAAATATGTTGATATGTATATGTATATACTATACTATACATATATTATTCATCGTGCCCAATCTAGTGGATACTGCATTGATTTCAGAGGAATGCGATGTGATGTTGTAATATAGATTTAGATGACTGTTCATGATTAGTATGACGTTCTTCCAAACAAACTCCAACCTTTGATCATGTGACTGTACTATAGTTAGTGGCAGGCCAATCCATTAAATCAATTTTATTTCAAGAACGTGGTAAATAGAATGTGAAATACAGTACACACTTTTTATTGTCATTGTGAGTACAAATACTAGTTGTAGTGCTTTAATGTTACAATGACACAGCTGAAATGTCTCTCATATAAAAGGAATAATTCAATGCACTATGTTGATGTGAACTCTGTAGGTGGAATTGCCTCTGGGCTTACAACATTCTTTACAGGCCTGCATAAATGCAGCCTCATCATTCAGGTGAGTAGGATTTAGTTTGAGGTGAAAACACGATAAGGAATTGATTTAGCGGCATCATGTAGATTCCTCCAGGCAAAATGTTTATTAATAAAATTAAGTAGTGGGGAGAGGAGATTAAGTGCGACTCTGCATGACAATATATACCTGCTCCTGTTTTAAGAAATCCGGACGCTTTAGCAGTTTATGTTATGAATTAGAGCTTTACAACTAGGTCGAGGTTATGATGATGCCTGTTTCTATTTAGGAAATCCGGATGCTTAGCTGGTTATGTTTTGATTACAGCTCCACAATTGCAGGCCATAGGATAATATGTCTTCCTATTTCGTAAATCTGGACGATTTAGCCGTTTTTGTTATGATACAGCTTTACAACTGGGCCTAGGCCATAGGATAATATGTTTAAATCTGGACGATTTAGCCAGTTTTTGTTATGATAAGCTTACAACTGGGCCTAGGCCATAGGATAATATGTGTCTTCCTATTTCATAAATCTGACGCTTTGCCAGTTTGTTATGATTACAGTTTACAACTGGCCTAGGCCATAGGATAATATTTTCCTATTTATAAATGAACGCTTTAGCCAGTTTATGTTATGATTACAGCTTTACAACTGGCCTAGGCCATAGATATATGTGTCTTCCTATTTCATAAATCTGGACGCTTTAGCCAGTTTATGTTATGATTTACAGATTTACACAATCGGGCCTAGGCCATAGGATAATATGTCGTCTTCCTATTTCATAAATCGGAGCTTTAGCCAGTTTTGTTATGATTACAGCTTTACAACTGGGCCTAGGCCATAGGATAATATGTCTCTTCCTATCATAACGATTACCATAAATATCTAACGGGCTAGCAAGATAATATGTCTCTCCTATTCATAAATAGAAATTTATGTTATGATTACAGCTTTACAACTGGGCCTAGGCCATAGGATAATATGTCTCTTCCTATTTCATAAAATCTGGACGCTTTAGCCAGTTTATGTTATGATTACAGCTTTACAACTGGGCCTAGGCCATTAGATAATATGTTCTTCCTATTTCATAAATCGATGCATTTAGCCAGTTTTGTTATGATACGCTTACAACTGGCTAGGCCCATAGGATAAAGACGCTTTAGCCAGTTTATGTTATGATTACAGATCTAACTGGGCCAGGCTCGGGATAATATGTCTCTTCCTATTTCATAAATCGGATGCTTTAGCCACAGTTTTGTTATGATTACAGCTTTACAACTGGGCCTAGGCATAGGATATATGTCTCTTCCTATTTCATAATCTGGATGCTTTAGCCAGTTTTTGTTATGATTACATTAGTTTACAACTGGGCCTAGGCCATAGGATAATATGTCTCTTCCTATTTCATAAATTGGTGGCTTTAGCCAGTTTTGTTTATGATTTACAATTTTACAACTGGGCCTAGGCCATAGGCCCTCGGATAATTCTAGAGACATTACAACTGGGCCTTGGACAATCCCTCGAGTTACATGGTCCAGTCAGATGTGAGTGCATAATTATCACATCTTGCACAAGGAGAATTCCCTATTGAGGTGCAACACTATAGTGTTTCACAAGAAGCAAAGCCAGAAGCAGGAAAGAGTTTGCACAGTTGATAGTGTAGATGCTTCCCATCATGGGAATATGGCAGGCGTTAAAAATACGACACAAAGGATTGGAGGATTTCGTTGCTCCTTTCCTTCCCGCGGTTGTTGTGTGATTAATGGTGTGCCCCTTAGGTGTGAATTAGTTTAAGATATTTCAACAAGTCATTGTAAAAAATAGATAGTAAACTAACATTTGATGCCACATGAATGTGACTTGCTGATTGATGGTGGTTAGGGATTAGGATGCCTCGCTTGGAGATCTCTCTCTTTCCATAAGCCACGCCCACTTCCCTACGCCACTCCCACTTTCCTACGCCACTCCCACTTTTCATCAACCATGTCCACTTTTCCTAAGTTCCGCCCACTTTCCTAAGCCCCTCATAAAAAATGACGGTAAGGCCGAAGTCACATTTGCCACGGCGGCCGTGGGGTCTCCAAAATCTACGGTCACTAGCAATTATAGGGCGGCCGCAGTTATTTCCACGTCACACAATGTAGCAGTCACATATGTTTTTATTTTTCGGGGAACCGCACGGCGTATTTAGAAATTGTGGAGACCGAAAACGTGGGGTTGCCGTACGGTCTTTGATTTGATGTCGCACGGTGACCTTAGGGCGTCCCTGCGGCGGCCATAGAATTTTCAAGGCAGACTCAAGGTAGCCTCAAGGTGCCCGTAAGGCGACCGCAGGGGGGCCCTAAGGCGAACGTGCGGCCAGACGGACGGTAACGAATGGGTTAATTTTTTATTTTTTTTTACCAGTTTTTTTTTGTTTCGGCTTGTCGAATTGCTATGGCGAACGTAGAAATGAAAAAAGTTATAACTCCGCGTTATAATTCCACGGCGACCCTACGGCCTGTAAAAGATAGCCAAACGGCGTGGCCACCCTGAGGCCACCGCAGAAACTCTGCGGCCGCCGCACGTTTCTGTCAATTCAGAGGGCGTACGGCCCGCGTATCCTCGCCGTAGAGCAAATGTGACTTAGGCCTAAATAGACACCCTATTTTTGAAGGACTACCATTTGAAAAATAAAACCTCAATCAAAATCGGCTCGAGTAAAATTTTCTAAATATCTCGAAGTGTTTAATTCCGAAGTCTCGTTTCTCTACATTCAAAACTGAAGGACAAGTATTGAAATACTGTACGCGGTTTTTTGGCCGCTGCACAGCAACGGGTGGTTGCTAGGCAACGAAATTCAAACGCGCACATTCCCAGTATATATTCCACATGTTGGCAAAGTTTCATCGAAATCGGTTCGCTGGTTCGTGCTGTGGAGCCTCGCGTTGCAGACACACACACATATACACACACACACACACACCACACACACACCCACACACACACACACACACACACACACACACACACACACGGAAAACCCGATAATACGGGATATCTAGCATATATAGCGAATCCAAAAGTTTGTGGCATTGGGTCGGCTCCTCCTCACCATATGCAAGTAGGTAAGCTCGCATTGGTCCAAAGTGGAGGGTAGGGAAGGGAAGGAATGGAAGGAAAGGAATGCAGTGCATGTGTCGGTGCGGTGTCAGGAGTGGGACAGCGTATGTGATGTGAGCTTTAGAGGAAAGGGTGTAAGGTGCATCTCAGTACCTCACTCAGCCAGGACGGAGGTTAATCATTGATAGCTCTCTTAGACATTCTTTGTGCATCTTTAGTAGATTAATTAGGGGGTTTAGAGACAGAAAGGCAGATCGGGTAAATCAGTATTGAGACGCTGCTCGCCAAGAGCCTCATGTCGCCGTACACTTGTCGAGCCTCACACCAGCGTGACTTGTCTTAACTTGTCCTTCAGCTCAAACAGCAGGCAGGCAGTTCTGTTCCACATCCAGGTCCTTGGTGCGTGAGTCAGCGCTCAGCTCTGGTGTGCTCTGGCTTTTACCAGTCCTGGTCGGGGCGTGGCTCCGAGCTGAGCAAGGGTTCCTCCACACTCTTCGACCCTTGCATGTCGCGTCCCTATTGGTGCACACAGCTATAGCTTGGAGGGTGGGTCCAGCACCTGCACCACCCCTGAGAGAGCCACCTTTGCGTTGTAGGTTATGCTATGGCAAATTTTAGGTTATGCACCAGCACACAAATTACCTTGTAACATAACTTGCAATCAAGGTAATGGCCACACTAGCATGATTGTGGTGTTGGTGTAATGTAATATGTGCATAGTTTGCGCTGTGGGAAGGTGAGAGGGGAAGAAGGATGAGAAAAAGGATTCGAATGGATATGGATGGGGGAGGGTGGATGTATGGATGGGGTGGATGAATAGATAGATTGGGGAATCTCCAGAAAGTGAGGAATCACAATGAGGATGGAACCTGCTAACACTCACAATGCATATTCCCCCATCTCTGATACGAGGGGGAAGGCACCTGACAAAGCACAATTACTAATGAGATATCTAACTGGGGAGTCCCTTATGTGTTGAGTGTGACACCCTTTTCCATAACAGTCACAATTCATTCATATTTAAACATCTAACCATAAAATGGTAAAATAAGACAAAAGAGTTCATTTTTTCCCCGAGAATTGAAAAGAGTGGAATCAGTGGAATTTTGCTTATTTTGTAGTTTCCAAGCACAGTGTCAAATAATTATTCAGGACATATTTCTTTCCATTTGGGATTTATGAGGTCATACTGCGTAAATCTTTGCAAACAATAAATATATGCATGGTTACTCAGGAAATCGGACAGTTTGTGGGCTAAATGTTGAAGAGGGATTTGTAAGACATCTATTCATAATATTCCTCAAATCCAAAATGTTACTCATCTCAATTTGTCATGTTTTTGAAGTGCATTGCTGACAAAAACAAAGACTGTAGTTTGACTCAGCTCCACAAAATGATCACTTGTGCAACGTTTGACTGAAGCTTGGGAGTTATTAGAATTCATTTCGCTGAGATTATTACAGTCGGTCGACGAGTCGAGTGATATCAGGTAATATTTCCTTTCTGCAGGAGTGACCTTTATATCACACTGCTCTTTCTTCCAGCTCCACTGAATATAAATTATAGATATTTATCCTTTTCATTATAATAATACAAAGCATTCCTGAGATGATGGAACTATATTTTGCGATTGCAACTTTCCCAAAGTTTCCATAAGGAGCTGAGAAATGCAAAATTAACAAAGGATACTTTTTTGCAGGTTTTTCATATGACTCTCAAACGTTAACTAGATGTTGTTCAATATCTGAGCATCTCTTAGGAAATATCAATAAAGCATAAAATGGACATGTAGTTGTTGTTGTTGTTGTTGTTGCTGTTTTGCCCCGGTCAGTTCTGCTCGAATAAGCCAGTGGCACGGAGATAGCTGATCGATCTCCCAGGTCTCCAGGAGCGACCCAGAGATCCCTCACATCTATGATGTTGTCTAAGTGAAGCCAGGACCCTGCAGTCTTCCATAATGTGTTTCGTTGTGTGTGGGGTGGCTTGGCAGAGGTTGCAGGTGGTGTCGCCGAGTGTGTGTGTGGGGGGCGTCCACAGCGGAGGCATGTAAGGTGAACACGATCGGACCTGGAGACTAGTTGGTCTGTGTCATGGATGGGTGGAGATTTACTCAGGATATATAGTGATTTATTTTTGGGGATCAACATCCCGAATACCTCTGTGACCAACACAGAAGCCTTCAATTGACAGAAGCAATGGTTTGGACAAAGTTTATTAGGAAAATCCAGAATTTATCCTTGTACTGTAGGCAATGTTTTTCAGGGTAAGACTGTATGTTCCCCAGACACAATAAACTAATGAGAGCATCGGTGAGATGGACACAAAAGTTGAATTGAAGAGTTTATCAACAAAGTTAATTGTAGAAACTTTCATTGTCTGCCATCAGTTTGATTTGTATAAATAGCTGAGAAAGTTCCAGTATTTGACCAAAACATACCTGGACAGAAAAAAACAGGTGGTGACCCCCCAGCTCAGAGTGATTTAGCAGGTCCAAATTAGGAGACATGGCAGTAAAATTCTAAAGATATTCCATTTATACCAATGGAGGATAATTTTTTTGGATACAAGATATAGTGGAAAGACTCTCGAGGCTCATGGAAAGAGTCTCGAGGACTCTCGGGGCTCATGGAAAGAGTCTCGAGGACTCTCGGGGCTCATGGAAAGAGTCTCGAGGACTCTCAGGGCTCATGGAAAGACTCTCCCCAACAAGTTCATGGACAATGAAAACGGTTTTGACTGTATGGTGAATCATGGTTATGACCATGACAGACATTATATATCTTGGCCAGGGGAAGATTATAATTTTAAAAGTTTTAAAGGAGTCCATATGTTCTCTCTTACAATAGAACAAAAAAAAGTTAAAACAAATAAGGCTGATGGCTGTGCAAATCACCAGGAGCTCATCAAAGCATTTTTGTTTTATATTGTAGATTAAAAATAATGTTTATCACCATTTTAAAATCAAAATTCAGGCTTCATTTTGGGGTTCAACAACCAGAAGACCTTTCTGAGAATTTAATCAGCATAGACTGAAAACAATGTCTGAGTGATGGCAGAAAATGCTGTTTTTTTTTTGGCCTTTTAACTTTACAATGACTGTTTTAATGTCCTATAACTGGCAGGCCTCATTTATGGTAAAGAGAGGGAGTAAGAAAATAAGTAAGGTGAATACATTTACTTAGAGGGTAAATGATATGTGAAATTGTTTGCTGGAAAGAGTAGTCGTGTAGAAAAGAAGGATGAAAAATAAAACATTTTCGTTTAATGCAACAACATTTTGACATTTGTTCACAAGTTCATTTTGTACCATGAATCTGGATTTTGTAAAATTTATCCGTGCCCAGTCCTTGTGTGTGTTTGCCTATAACACCCGTGTTTTGAAGTATGCTGCAAGGACTATGGGCTATAGACCGAACTTTCATTCTTGACCCAACTTTAAACTATCAGATCGGTGCTTCGTAGACAGGGTACTGCATCATAAAGTCCATTGGTTAGACATTGAGCACGGTGTCCCATCTGCTAACATTAGTTGGCTGATGTTAAAGATTCCACAGTTTTGAATGGAGTGGGGAAATTATCGTAACATCCTGAAGAAATTCCAAATTCCTGCCCTGACTACCACAGGGAAAGCAATGACAGATCACTTACTATAATCCTTGCTGCGGGCATGCTTTGGAGACACAAAACCTTCAAACAAAATGTTTCAAGATCATTTCTGAGTCAGAATTTTGTGCGAATTCTGAAAAGCCATTTCTTAATTTCCAAAGCTGTTAACTTTTTGGTGAAAAAGGCAAAAAAGCATTTTTCCCCTATGACTATAATACAGAACGTTCCCGTTTCCTATCGACGTGTAATGGTTGTGGATTGAGGACATGAATTCAGCACGGCCATCTGTGGTGACGTTTTCTTTGACTTCATTTGTGAGGATTTATTGGTAGCTGGATGACTCCCGACAAAAATACCGGGTGTAGTGGCGTGCGCCTGTAATCCGGCTACTCGGAGGCTTGGGTTGGAGGATCGCTTGAGGACGGGAGCTCTGCGCTGGGCCGCGCTATGAGAGGGTGTAGGACAGCCCCGAATCATGGCGAAACCCAATCCTTATCCCTGTGTTGTAAGAGGCGACCAGGGTTGCGTCAGGAAGGGCATCTGGCGTAAAACCTATGCCAAATCAGTATGCGGATCATAACGGATGATTTGCGACCTAACGGGGATGACTCCCGACAAAATCTTAAAGACTGATTAGGGGTTGTGAAATTTATCTCCAGTTCACTTCTGTTGCCTTCTGCCTCATCATGGATCACTCTCACTACATTCAGTTCTGTGTTGTCCCTGCATCTTGAGTTCCATCACCCATGTGGAGACATCTGGGTGCAAATTTTGATTTCCATATTCTTGCAGTGATCATTTAGTTATATTTTGAATAAGTTTACTGAGCCAGTATAGACGACATGTGTTGATTATCTGTTTGGCTGAAGCACTCTAGCTGCTTCCATGTCTTCCATCTCATCTTGTGTTTTTGGTGACCTCTTGTGAGGTTCTGAATAAAGTTGAATAACTTTTTTTTATATCAAGTTCTAAGGCTCATAATGGAGTTGACCACACACACACACACACACACACACACACACACACACACACACACACACACACACACACACACACACACACACTGAGCTTGGGGAGAGTGCCATCACTTTCAAGGATATATTCTGGGTACCAGAGATGTCATAGCAATGGTACCACTTTTCTCACCCACTCAGTGGGCCATTTCCTCAGGAAAAATTCCCTCTTCCCATGGATGCCAACCAATGGGGATTGGGGATTCACCGTCAACCAAGGAAGCAGCATATACCATTTTAAAGTCTTTGGTATGACTCAGCCAGGTTTTGAACCACCAACCACCCAGTCTCGGAACAGGCACTCCAACTATTACACCACCGAGTCTGTTCTGTGTCATCATTATTAATGTTGTTTGAGATATATATTTTTTAGATTTCGGTCATCTCTTCTCCTCTCTCTCTCTCTCTCTCTCTCTCTCTCTCTCTCTCTCTCTCTCTCTCTCTCACTCCTCCAAAGATGGAACTCCAATATACTTCAACCTCTCAATGTGTCACGTTCTAACATTCTTGCACATTTTTTGTTGGCTTTTGTTTCAACTGATTATTTTCTTTGCATCTTATTTTGGGCAGTTTGTTTCACACATGGGAGCATGCAGTACTCCAAGCTTCGTCTGGTTAAGCTTTTGTGCAGGAGACAGAATATTTCCTTTGTCATATTGATAAGTGTTATTTTGTTGTCCAATTTGCTTTTGTTGTGATGATATGTAAGTGCTTTGTGAACTTTAGGTCTGAGCAAAAAGTAATTCCAAGATCTATTTCTTCCTCGACTACTCCCAGGTTGACAGCTTTTCTTTTGTGGTCAGCAATCAAATACTGGTGTCTTGGGTTGTTCCTCCCACCATCCCTAGCGCAGCACTTATTGCTGTTAAATTTGAGTTGCCAGGTTTGTGACCCCCATTTCAAGTTCCACCAGCCCATCTCTCAGTTTCTGGACATCATTCTGGGTGTCAACCTCATTCCAACACTTGGTGTCATCTGCAAATAGTCTAGTCTGGTGTGGGGCCCTAATTGAAATGTTATTGATAAATATCACAAATAGCTCAGGCCCTTGCTTGTGGTACACCACTGGACTCTTTCTCAACTTGATGGAACCAGGACTCTCTGATGTCTACAGGATAAGAAAGTCTATCTACTGCATGCAGTACCTTGGCAGTAATTCCAATGGTCCTCAACCCTCGGAGTAGACGTTGGTGTGAGATGCTGTGAAAATGATTTTGCAAAATCATGGTAAATTATGTCATAGGAATGGCCTTCATCAAGCAGCTTAAACCAAATGTTGTATGCAATCAACTGGTTGAAGGTTGCAAGATCTTCTGATCTGAACCCAAATTGGGTGTCATTCAGGAGTTTGTTTGATTCCAGGTACTTCACAACATGGAATGCTTCCATTGTTTTAGAGGCAGAAGATGTCAAGCGTACTGGTTGTTCAGTTTCGTGGTACATTTGTGTCCCCGTTCTTGTGAATCGGGATGACACTTGCATCTCTTCAGTCTTGAGGTACCTCTCCTTACTCCAATGACTGTGAGAAGATCATTTTTAGCAGGGCAGTTTTGGATGCATATCATCTGGCCCACAAGCCTTGCTGTTCATTGAGCCTTTTTTATCATGTCTACTCCACGATATCAGATAATTGTGATTCAACAGCTGGAGCGTCAAACTCTGGCATGTTATGTGTCCTTCTTGTCAGTGTTCCTGGACTCTCCATGTTCTATATTTTCAGATGTTGGATGGCACACCTTCTGCGATCTGTTTCAGTAGACCTTGTGGCAAGAATGGTGGTGCTTTACTTACTTTGTGATGGAATCGACATGCTCAAATTTTTGTGAGTATGCAGGTTCCTCCAAGTATGACAGCAGCCTCCTTCACTTCCTGCTCAGTGTCTTTTGTTTCCAAGTACCTACAAATCCAAATTTTTGATTAACTGTTTTACACTCACAGTTGCAAAACTCACACCTCCGCTGATGTTTCCGGATTATCCACTTGAGATTGCAGTGTTGTGCCAGAGAGTCGCTCCGATGTTTCTGCGTTGCTGTCATCTGGGTTCTGTCCAAGTTTTGCAAATGCAGTGAAATTCTTATATTAGGAGCTGTGGTATCCTTTATTTTCACCACCGGTTGTGGGTAGGCCTCTGCATACTGTTGCATATTTCGAACTCACACTGAGCACCAGGTTATCTTATTATTTCATAAATGATACCTTATCATCACTTGCAGTGGTCGTTTTGAGAAATCTCTGAATCAAAAATGCTTTGTTCCATTATTGTATTGCATTTTCACAAAAAGCACAAAATTGCATTTTCACCAAAACACCAGCAACTGTAGTAATTAATAAATGGCTTTTCAGAATCAGCACAAAATTCTGATTTTGAAACGGTGCTCAAAACGTTTGGCCTGAGGCACATGATTAAGTGTGCAGTTGGTCTTGGACACGTAAAGCACCACAGTGGGTGCAGTGAATAATTGTAGAGAGGACAGGTAGAGGTGTAGAGAAGTTAGAGGCATAGAGAGGTAGCGAGGTAGAGAAGTTGGGATGTTGAGAGTTGTAGTAAGGTGCAGAGGGGTGAAGATGGGGGAATCAGAATGAGAGGATGGATGAATGAATGTAAGACCCATTTGGCACATCGGTGTCTTCAAACTTACGTTATGAAATGTATTAAAATACTTTAAAAAATATGTTATGAAAAAGTGGGATATATATATATATATATATATATATATATATATATATATATATATATATATATATATATATATATATATATACATATATATATCCCACTTTTTCATCCACTAGATTGGGCACGATGAATATATGTATATGTATATGTATATACATATACATATACATATACATATATTCATCGTGCCCAATCTAGTGGATACTGCATTGATTTCAGAGGAATGCGCATGTGATGTTGGTCATATGATATAGATTTAGATGACTGTTCATCGGATGTAGTATGACGTTCTTCCAAACAAACTCCAACCTTTGATCATGTGACTGTACTATAGAAAGTTAGTGGCAGGCCAATCCATAAATCAATTTTATTTCAATGAACGTGGTAAATAGAATGTGAAATACAGTACACACTTTTTATTGTCATTGTGAGTACAAATACTAGTGTAGTGCATGTAATGTACAATGCACACAGCTGAAATGTCTCTCATATAAAAGGAATAATTCATGCACTAGTGTTGATGTAGAACTCTGCAACTAGAGGGTGGGAATTGCCTCTGGGCTTACAACATTCTTTACAGGCCTGCATAAATGCAGCCTCATCATTCAGGTGGAGTAGGATTTTAGTTTGAGGTGAAAACACGATAAGAATTGATTTAGCGGCATCATGTAGATTCCTCCAGGGCAAAATGTTTATTAATAACATATTAAGTGAGTGGAGGGAAGAGAGGGAGGAATTAAGTGCGACTCTGCATGACAATATAATACCTGCTCCTGTTTAAGAAATCCGGACGCTTTAGCCAGTTTATGTTATGATTAGAGCTTTACAACTAGGTCGAGGCTATATGATGATGCCTGTTTCTATTTAGGAAATCCGGATGCTTTAGCTGGTTTATGTTTTGATTACAGCTCCACAATTGGGCCAAGGCCATAGGATAATATGTCTTCCTATTTCGTAAATCTGGACGATTCGCCAGTTTTTTGTATGATTACAGCTTTACAACTGGGCCTAGGCCATAGGATAATATGTCTCTTCCTATTTCATAAATCTGGACGATTAGCCAGTTTTTGTTATGATTACAGCTTTACAACTGGGCCTAGGCCATAGGATAATATGTGTCTTCCTATTTCATAAATCTGGACGCTTTAGCCAGTTTTTGTTATGATTACAGATTTACAACTGGGCCTAGGCCATAGGATAATATGTCTCTTCCTATTTCATAAATCTGGACGCTTTAGCCAGTTTATGTTATGATTACAGCTTTACAACTGGGCCTAGGCCATCGGATAATATGTCTCTTCCTATTTCATAAATCTGGACGCTTTAGCCAGTTTATGTTATGATTACAGATTTACAACTGGGCCTAGGCCATAGGATAATATGTCTCTTCCTATTTCATAAATCAGGATGCTTTAGCCAGTTTTTGTTATGATTACAGCTTTACAACTGGGCCTAGGCCATAGGTATATATGTCTCTTCCTATTTCATAAATCTGGACGCTTAGCCAGTTTATGTTATGATTACAGCTTTACAACTGGGCCTAGGCCATAGGATAATATGTGTCTTCCTATTTCATAAATCTGGACGCTTTAGCCAGTTTATGTTATGATTACAGCTTTACAACTGGGCCTAGGCCATCGGATAATATGTCTCTTCCTATTTCATAAATCTGGACGCTTTAGCCAGTTTATGTTTATGATTACAGATTTACAACTGGGCCTAGGCCATAGGATAATATGTCTCTTCCTATTTCATAAATCAGGATGCTTTAGCCAGTTTTGTTATGATTACAGCTTTACAACTGGGCCTAGGCATAGGATAATATGTCTCTTCCTATTTCATAAATCTGGATGCTTTAGCCAGTTTATGTTATGATTACAGATTTACAACTGGGCCTAGGCCATAGGATAATATGTCTCTTCCTATTTCATAATCTGGAACGCTTAGCCAGTTTATGTTATGATTACAGATTTACAACTGGGCCTAGGCCATAGGCCCTCGGATAATTCTAGAGACATTACAACTGGGCCTTGGACAATCCCTCGAGTTACATGGTCCAGTCAGAGTGAGTGCATAATTATCACATCTTGCACAAGGAGACATTTCCCTATTGAGGTGCAACACTATAGTGTTTCACAAGAAGCAAAAGCAGAAGCAGGAAAGAGTTTGCACAGTCTGATAGTGTAGATGCTTCCCATCATGGGAATATGGCAGGCGTAAAATACGACACAAAGGATTGGAGGATTCGTGCTCCTTTCCTTCCCGCGGTTGTTGTGTGATTATATGTGTGCCCCTTAGGTGTTGAATAGTTAAGATATTTCACAAGTCATTGGTGAAAATAAGCAGATTAGTCAATCTCATTTGATGCACATGAAGGTGACTTGCTGATTGATGGTGGTTAGGGATTAGGATGGCCTCGCTGGAGATTAATAGATTCTGCTTGTTGGCCTCAGTTGAACAAAAAGAAATGTACGACAGTTGAATGTTATGAAATAATATTACCAGCAAGTATCTGATGATAAAGTGATGCTATGCCACCAAACAGGTAAAGGTAAATATGAACTGCAACACTTGGTGTTAAATGTTAATTGTCCAGTGCACGTAATTATAAAATGGATCTTCCTATTCCTCTTCTTCCTATTAATAATCTTCTTCTTCTTCTTCTTCATGAATGGCCACAATTAGTCCCACATTCTTGTGTGGTTGGCTGGGAGACGATTTTGGCCCAAGTATTTCATGAACCGGTTGGCCAAGTTTGACGTTCAACTATGTAAAGCTAAGATAGGAATTTGGAATTTGGTTCAGGGTGCCGTCAATAGCTCACCTACTCTTTGAGAAGGACACTGTGGGATCTCTAACGTCCACCAACTAATACCGGCAGACAGGACGCTAGTCTTCACGCCCATCTGAGGGACGGTACACAAATTGATGAACTACCCTGCCTGGGAAACACCGGGATGACAGTTCTCATGATTTGACACGGGGATTGACAGTCGTCACGGGATGACAGAGAGTGCGTGTACCTCGAGGCCATCCTGCCAGCCCACATAATTGTAAAATGGATATTTATAGAAATTTATTGTGAGAAGCAAACCACTTCTCACAGTTCATGGAAACCCGTCAAATAAATCCAGAGGTCCAGTCAATTTACCAAAGCAATTCAATAAATGGAAGAATTGAAATGGAAACTCAATTTAAACATCCAAAACTTTAAGAAAACACTATGTCTGATCATCGTATTCCTTCATTCCCGTGGTTATTTAAAATAAACTACGAGCAGTAAGAGCAATATATTGAAATGTCAATAATTTATGTGGAGGCAGCTATGTCTTGACTAATCGGTTGATGATTGGCTCTGAAATGTATGTTACGTTATATGAGAGTGAAGTCAACTCCCTCGTCAACTCCAACCGTTGCTCAAACGAAGGGATAATGCCCGAAACGTCAGCTTCTCCTTGCTTCCCACAGTGGCGAGCACACCTCAATGAACGTCCTGTTGATTTAATTAATGGTGGTTGAGCAATTTGGTAAAAAAAAAACATGCGATTAAGAATAAGCGGAACGTAGTGCAACAGTGAATTCACACTGCTCGTTTGCAGCGTGCGGTTCTTGTCTTTCACAGACTGCAACTAAAACCCAGAAGTATCGATTTTATCTCCAATATTTCACGGGTGCAAAAATCCTTGTAAACCGTGGAAGGGATGCCTGAGTAGAGTGGATGGGTGGCAGGTGCCCCCTGTTGCTCATAACCCGTGCAGCAACTGCTTGGTCCAACGTTGGCAAAGGTTGGGATGGTCGGTTGTAACATTAGCCTCATGTCAGTGTGCAGTGTTGTAGGAAGGGTTCACGGTCACCATTCCGGTGAAGAGGTGTTATATAGAATTTAAAACCTCATTGTAATCTTGCCAGCTTAATACTTCAGGGGAATCCACTCCATCTGAGGAGTGGTTTCCAGTTATTGTTTTGACCATGCATTCTGGCCCTTAGGGTTAGAATGCACGTGTTTGATTGACCATGTACTTCAGCCTTCGGGCTGTGGTACATATGTAGTTCATGATTTAAAAAAACAACATCTTTTTATGTATAAAAAAAGCATTCAACCATAAGAGTGGTTTCCAGTTATTGTTTGACCGTGCATTCTTGCCCAGTCGGTTGGGATGCATATGTTTGGCTGACCGTGTGCTTCGGCCTTCGGGCTGAAGTGCATGTTTGTGATAGTTTGACAAACTTTGTTGGACTGTGTACTTTGGCCGTAGGTCCAAGGTGCAAGTCCTCTGCTTTGTTCCAATGTTTGATTTTTTTAAAACCCTTTTTTATATTAAAAGGCAACATCATAATGATGGATGGTGGATCCCAGTTATTGTCTGACCATGCATTCTGGCCATTTGATTTCGGATTGTTTTTGTATACATGATCAAGGCTCGTCGAAAAGCTAGAGCACAGCTGAAGGAATAATTGGAAAGGGGGAACACCAACGAGTTGAAGTGAGAGTGACAGTGAGATCAAGGGGAGGGGGAGAAGGTCACATGGGGGTGAACAAGCTGCACACAAGCTGAATGAAACACAGAAAGTTGAGGGAGGGGAACAAACCAACCGACAACAAACAAATAACCGGAGAGTTGGTGTCAAAGCCACCCAATGCTCGCCTGTTTATACATTTATCGTTTGTAAAGGACTAGTCTAATAATATTTTTTACAAAGCATTGCAGTGAAGTCTGATCCAAATAATTTTAAAGCAATATATGTGTTTGGATATTGTAATCAGTAAACAAGAGGTCCACACGAGGAATTCAAAACTCACAGAGGGGCGAACTTTCTGGCTGCAAAAAGTCAACAAAGGCTTTCAGAGGTAGGAAATGCCGATGGCCCGAACTGGAAGACGACTTGAAGACTGGGTTAACACACAGAGAGTGGATGGTCGGGGTGTTTCTACTGTTCAGATTAGACTAAGCAAGATCGATCACTTTTTGTGGCTAATTTTCAGACGTTTTTGCGCTTGGTTTTTTGTTGCAACATTTGCGGCTTTAAACCAGTGCGGCTTGTGTGTGTTTAAATTCCAGATTTTTTTTTAAATTTAGGGGATGCGGCTTATATAACGATGCGCTCAATGGTCCGAATTTTATGGTACTCGTCTTGCCATGAGAAATGCATCTGAAAGAAAAGTAATATGTAGTGTTGAGTTAGAGTGCGGACAGGAACGGATGGAAAACAGCATCCTGATTGCCATGGCAACCACTTTAGATGACGAACGTATGTCACGACACACCGTCTCCACAGTCTGTACCTATGTACCAAATATGAAACGTAAAGTTGAAAACTTTGGGAGTTAGAGTGCGGACAGGAACGGCGGACGGACGGACGACCGGTATCACATAATACGCCCCAATATATATATATCGGGCGTATAAAAAAATAGTGTGGTAGATAAAAACATTAGAAAGGAAAAAATAACTTGCACCAAAAACTTTAACATTTTCACGCTCACGCTCGTCACGCTGACGCTGACGCTCACGCCGGGTATCGCTATAGCTCTCTGTTCTTCGAACAGGCGAGCTAAAAAGGGGTGAGGGAGAGGGGGAAATAAATCACATTAACCTGGCAAAGGGGAGTGCTTGGGAATAGAGTAATTTGTGGGTAGAAAAGATCATGAATATGGATGGGGGAATGACCTGAGGTTGTGGTGAACAGCTCTCTTGAAGCCCTGAAGGGAACAATGGGACTGGAGAGACTGGGGAAGTTGTTCCACAGACAAGAGAAAAGAAGAACAAATGAGTGGTGGTAAACAGTGAGTCTGGATTTGGGAGTTTAACAAGAAGAGGATCACTGGCAGACCATGTGCACCCTGCAGAAGTATGGGAGGGACAGAGCCAAGAGAGGGCAGAGGGTGAAAGATAAAAAAATAGGCGAGAGAATACAGAGAGGCCACCAACCTATCTGTGATGCGAAAGTAACAGGCCGAGATACTCAGCTTCATCGTGGGAGATCCCAATGATTTTGAGGGCCTTGCTTTCTTCGGCATCAATAAAGGCAAGATGTGAGGCAGGGGCACCAGTTCAAAGGGGAGAGTAGTACTCCATGAAGTTGCGAATCAAGGCCTTGTTGATTGTCAAAAGTTCAGATTAGCCAAGTTAAGACAATGCATGATGGACACACAGTCGGAGGCTGGCTTTGGAGGCTACCTTGTAAATATGGTCTGCCAAAGAAAAATCATGGCAGATGGTGAGCCCAAAGGCTTGATTGACAACCTCTTCAAGGGGTTTGTTTCGGAAGTGGACAGGAGGGTTTGTCCGACGGTCCATTCGGAGAGACAGGGTGAGCGTGGAATTTGTCGGGGTTGAAAGACATATTTTAAGTGTTGGACCAGCTCCTGTTCTATCATGGTTTCAAGAGAGGGAAGAGGCTGCGGTAAGCGTGTTTGTCTGAAGGATGAGAAATTATATGGCAGAGGGTGCAATCATGAGCAAAGAACGAGGCAGCATTGTCCAGGGAATCAGAAAGATCATTGATGAAATTGAGGAAGAAGACTGGGCCAACGACGCTGCCTTGGGGCACTCCAGCCTTGACAGGGAGAAGAGATGAGAGGATCCCGGTTCGAACTACATGAAGAATAAGGGAATGGAGGAATTTAGTGAGCCATGAGGGGAGGTGGCCTTTGATGCCACAAGCAGAAAGTTTGGAGATCAAAGCAGGGTGCCAGACTGTATCAAATGCTCGAGATATGTCCATCGAGACAGCCCTGATATCATGGATGAGAATGAGTGCTCGTCTCCTTTTTTAGTTTTTTTGCATGGTCTAGGTTGGTGGAAGAGCTAGGACACAGAACAGACCAGGACACAACATAACAAAGGAAACAGCAGTAGAAAGGGGAAACACCAATAGCAGGGTGGAGTGCGAAGGTAGATGAAGACAGACAAACAAGCGATGCATGAAACGATGATGCTTCGGAGAGAACACAAGGGGTGGACAAGATGGATACATCAGCAAAATCTTTGGGGGTGGTTTAACGGTGTAGAAAATATAATAGCTTTGGATGGGGGATGACCTAGATGATGGTGAACAGCTGTCTTGGAGACCAGGAGCAAAAGAGATCTAAGAGAGTGTGGAAGGTGGTTCCATAGGTGGGAAAAGAGAGGAATAAATAAGTGGAGGTGAGCAGTGATTCTGGATTTAGGCATTTTCATGAGGAGGCTGGTGGACCGTGTGTGCCCTGCAGATACTTGGGTGGGGGACAGAGCACAGAGAGGGCAGAGGGTGTAAGACCAGAAATGAGATGGAAGAAGAGAGAGAGAGACCACTGAACTTTCAGCGATGGTAAAGTGATAGGCCCATCGACTCAGCTTCATCGTGAGAGATTCCAATGATCTTCAAAGCCTTGGTTTCCACAGCGTCAAGCTGATGAAGATGTGAGGCAGAGGAGCCAGCCCGGAGAGGATAGCAGTACTCCATAAAGCTGTGGATGAAAGCCTTGTAGGTGGATAGCAGCTCAGGTGTGACAAGGAAGGATTTTGTATGATGGAGGATGCTCAGCTGGCATCTGGCTTTGGAGGTCAACCCTGAAACGATGATGCTTTGGAGGTCAACCACTGAAATGTGGGTTGCTCAAGAGAGATCATGGCTGATAGTGAGACCCAAGAGTTTGAGTGACTGAATCTCTTTGATATGGTTGTTGAGAAAGTAGATGGGAGGGTTTGTGGAACCGTCCTTTCGGACAGAGGGAATAAGTGTGTGGGATTTCTCATGAATGAAAGGCATATTCCAAGTGTTTGACCAGTTTGTGAGTTTATTTTTCAACGTCTGAGGAGAGGGAAGAGGCTGCTGCCTGTCTGTCAAAAGGATGAAATATGTCATGGCAGATAGTGGAGTCATCGGCAAAGAGATAAAGAGGAATTTCCAGAGAGTCAGTGAAACCATCAATCAATATGAGGAATAGGATGGCGGCCGAGAACACTATCTTGGAGTACTCCAGCCTTGACAAGGAGAGGAGAAAAATGGTTCCATTGAGAGCCAAACATTGACTACGAGAATGGAGGAAGTGAGAAGTCCAAGAGTGGAGTTGGCCTTGTATTCCACAGACAGACAAGTTGGATATCAAGACAGGATGCCAAACTGTATTGAAAGCTCAAGGTATATCCAGAGAGCGATGGCCTTGATCTCATGACTGATATTGAGGGCATCCATAATATTGTTGATATTGTTTCAAACCGTGATCCGGGGAAATTGGTCACAGACTCCAAGGGATCTTCCTCTACTCGTACATTCGACAACAGCAATCAATGCCCTGCTGATAGCAAATTAATTATTTAAGTTTATTGCTTAGGAATTAGATAGGAAATGACAAACTGGTTATTATATTAACGAGGCTGCTAATTGGTATTGCTGTATTAACATCTACCTCTGTACTCTTCTTATTTACAGGTCCAAGTTCCGATAGCTAATTATGGTGACTTCATAACAGAAGAGAAGGAGTGAGGATATGACAGTTGGTTGCTGTATTCTGCATCACCAAGACTGTGATGAAGACAAGAGTAACACAGGTATAGAAGCTTGGAACAATCTGGAACAAA
>CM068963.1:30487108-30504422 GCA_035128595.1 Eptatretus atami | reverse complement strand
AAACAACATGCAGAAAAAGGGATTGGGTTAGACAGGTATGGCAGAATATTTCATGAGGTTCCTTGGGAAAATGGACCAGGTGGCATACACTTTCATATATTGTGCAAAACTCAGCTGACGAGTGTGACTAAGTTGTGCCATACCTGTCTCGAGACCACATTTTGTTCGTCTCGATCTCGGTTTCAGTCTCGGACATGATGGTCTCGACTACAACACTGATTCTTGGTGTCGAAATATAGATTTTCTGGGGTCAGAGAATTTAGTTTTGTACTTCAAAATTTCCCCAGGGGAAGGGAAAGTACAAAATGGTCACCAAAACAATCAAACATAGCTGTCATTAATCTCGAAGTTAGCTCTTATTTAGTCACTTGCATGACCCGACCGACAACATGATCTAAAAACACTACCTGTGCTTTAGCAAATTCAGATTTGACCAAATTCACAGTCAGTTTGGTTTCAGAAAGGCTCGCAAGAAAGCATGTATATTCTCCTTAGCCTGGTGTTGGCTTTGTGGTTAGGGTGGCTGGCTTGGGATTTTAGGGTCCCGAGTTCGAGCCCTTTTGGCTGCTGAATTAACACCAGGTGGGGTTGACTCAGCCTGTCATCCTTCCAAGGTCGGTGAAATGAACATCAGTGTACTGGTAATCGGGTCACCGCATCAGCGGCACAGTTACGTCCCTAAGCAATGATGCAACCAGCAGTGACGAGACTGCACATGAGAGTGTGTGGGAAGGTGATCATCCCAAGACATGCAATGAAAGATGACATCGTCAATGTACACATCAACTCCTTCACGATCTGTGATAAGATCATTGATGAAGCATTGAAATGTAGTTGGCCTATTCTTAAGGCCAAAAGGAAGACTTTATATTTGTAAAGTTCCTTTGGTGTGACAAAAGCTGTAATTTTATTTTCTCGTTCAGTGAGAGGAATTTACCAGCACCACTTTAGTAAGTCAAATTTGCTTATAAACTTGGCTTGACCAATCCTGTTTATGCAATCATCAATTCGAGAGATTAGATAAGTATCTGTTTTTGTCATGCCTTAACTCGTTTTAAATCAGTGCAACAACAAAAACTGCCATCTGGCTTGGGTAGCAGGACGCATGGTGAACCCCATTCATTGTCAGTATGTTCAATGATGTCATTTTCGAGCATGCATTCAATTTCCTTATAAAGATGTTCTAACTTTACAGGAATCATCCTGTATGGATGTTGTTTCACTGACTTAGCACCTCCTACCTCTACATTGTGATACACTAAGTCAGTACAGCTCGGGACATCCATAAACTAGAGGGGGGGCACTCGGTAGAGTGCAAAACCTCCGCCGCCAATACTGCTCGGTCACTCAAGTGAACCTGATATCCTAGTTCATTCAATTTGACGTCAACAGTGCTCACAGAGTTATAGTTTGCAACTTTCCCTTTTACTTTTAACTTTTACATACTCAATTCATTCGTCATAACTAGATTCCTTGAGACAGAAATTGATTTTACGTGGGTATATCCACCTGAAGTACCAAAATCAGCTGCAATTATAATTTTGGCATGTTTTTTTTGTTTGAAATCACTTATAACATGTAGAAATGCAAAAAAAAAAATCGAAATTTTGTTGAAAAAAAAGTTGCAAAATTTTTTCTCTAACAATTTTTTTTGGGGGGGGGGTTGGAAATCACTTAAAACGTTAGAAATGCAAAAAAAAAAATCGAAATTTTGTTGAAAAAAAAGTTGCAAAAATTTTTTTTCTCTAACAATTTTTTTTTTGGGGGGGGGGGGGGTTGGAAATCACTTAAAACATGTTAGAAATGCAAAAAAAAAAAAATTCAAATATTTTTTCAAAATGGCGCCATAGCGCCATATTGGATTTTGACCAAGTCCAAAATCTAATGGCATGATCCTTGGACCATACCTAATCTCCCCACCAAGTTTCGTCGAAATCCGTCGAGAGTTTTTCTGTAATTCTGTTCACAAACAAACAAACAGAAAGGGGTGAAAACAGTAACCTCCGATCTTCGATGGCGGAGGTTAACAAGTGAGCAAAGTCCTGACTTAAGTCTGAGACTTGACCCTGCTGTTTGGATGTCAAATGACCCAATTTTTGATCGAAGTGTGATAAAACCTCCATGTTAGTCAACTTCGGACAACCATTGTCCCTAATGTGGTCAAACTTCACTTCATCACGCATCTCACCTTGGGTTGGCGCAGTGGCTCCAGGTAGAACAGGTGAGGTTGTAATCTCACTTTCTGGTTGTTGTCCGTCACGATAACTTTTTATCATATTTATATGACACAGTCGTCTCTGCTTGTGTCTCCCTGGAGTTTGCATGACATCATCAGTCTCACTGACTTTTCTTTCAATGAGGTAAGGTCCAAAATACCGTGCCTGTAATGGTTGATCTGCAATTGGCAGGAACACCAAAACCTTATCACCAGGACTAAATTCCCTGCCTTTGGAATGTGTATCATGCCTTGCCTTCATTTTGTCCTGTGTTCGTTATAACATTACTTTGGCTATTTCCTGTGCCTTTGCCAATCTCTCTCCGAAATCAGACACATAATCCAGCAAATTTACCTGTAACTTCTCATGAAGCCACTGTTCCTTAAAAAAGCTTCAATGGTCCTCGCATAGTGTGTCCAAACACCAGTTCAAAAGGACTAATTCCCAACGATTCCTGAACTGACTCTCTGACATCAAACAACAGCAAGTGTACTCCTTCAGCCCAATCCTTGTCACACTCAACGCAGTAAGTTCGAATCATGTTTTTGAAAGTCTGTTGGAACCGTCCCAAATCCCCTTGTGACACCGAATGGTACGCACTTGACTTAACCTGTTTCACTCCCAACTGGTGAAAAACTTGTTGGAAAAGCTTCGACATGAGATTTGATCCCTGATCAGATTGTATGACCTTAGGTAGGCCAAGGAGTGTAAATAACTTAACTAATGCCTAAACAATGTTTGGCGCCACAATTTTCTTAAGAGCTATTGCCTCTGGAAACCTCATGGATGCACACATGATCATCAACATGTATTGATTACCTGCCTTAGTCTTTGGCAAGGGACCAACTCAATCAGTGATGACCCAACTAAATGGTTCATCAAAATCGGAATTGGTTTTAGCGGTGTCGAAGCAATCTTATCATTTGGTTTCCCCACCATCTGGCACGCATGACAAGATTTACAAAACCTTGCCACATCACTTCGCAAACACGGCCAAAAGAAATCCAGATTTTGTCACATGTCTTATTCACTCCGAGGTGACCTGCCAATGGTATCTCATGCACTTGGTCAAGATGATATTCCGTTGCCGTTTTGGAACAACAATTTCGTAATGAATGTTCCATTCATCCTTTGCTGATACGTTAAGTGGTCTCCACTTTCTCATTAATACCCCATCTTTCTGAAAGTAACAATTGGATAGTTTGTCTGCCTCCTGATCTGGAAGAGCTTTATTAGCTAGCATTCTTAACTCGGCATCCTTCATTTGCTCTTGTATAAGTCTCTCTCTCTGGTGAGACTCAACTTTTCTGAATGGCTACCCGATTTATTTTCTGGTCCATGAACATGACCATCACTAGCTTTGCTAGCATGAACATCATCACTGATCTGGTCCATAAAAGTTCCTTCTAAAGTGTACGCATCTTCTAAGTCCACATCCTTTTGCACTCCACTCTCTTCAGAGTGCTTCCTTGACTTGGAACTGGTCATTACACATGATGGAAACAGAGTAGGATTCTCCTTCTCTAGCTGTTCCATATCACTCTCTGCAATCGGTTCATCCACCACTTGTGGATTAATCGATACTCTACCACTGGCTAAATCATTTTTGATGATAAAATAAACTCTTTCCACTGGAAGAGTACACTGTACGCCGACAAGAATAGGTCCAGATACCAATTCGGACTCTAGGTTAACCACATGAAGAGGCGCATTTACAAAACCACCAAGTCCTCGAAGCAATACACTGGTACCAGTCGCCATTCTCTCAGTTTGTGGCAGAATTCTCTCTGGCATTAGAGACTGAGATGCCCTCATGTCTCTCATTATTTTAACAGGTCGCTGATTTGCATCATCACCCACAGCTGACACAAAACCCTCTGTATTGAAAGGCTGATATCCCTCATCAATAACGTCTGAGTCCAGAGTCGACCCCTCCTTGGATGACCCCTCCACCATCATTGTTCACCACAAGTGGTTTCTACCCTTAGCAAGTGCAGTTGAAGCACCTTGTGGAGGTCGACTTTGGCATCTTTCCATCTTATATGGCAATGAGACACTACGTGTTGTCTCTTCCTGCAATAAGAACAAATCGGCATGGAGGGATAATTTGCGGGTGTTCTTTGTCCATTTGGAAGGCTTTGGATACCCCCCCCCCCCCCCACACACTTTTCGAGTTTTCCTGATAACCTTTAAGTAAGGGTCTCACTCCTTGACTAGGTTTACAGTCACTCTCCAGGTTACATCTCTTTATAAAACCTAGTTTGTTAAAATGGGCTTTGTGAGTTAAAGCATAATGATCAGCCATTGTGACTGTGGTGTGCAATTCATCTGCCTTCCTTTCATCAAAATGTTTTTTAATGCCAGAGAGCACGCACTGCTTAAACTCCTCCACTGACATCAATTGCTTTATTCTGTCCAAATCCGCAATTTCCTTGGTACTACACCACCTCTCGAAGAAGGTCTCTTTTTCCCAAGCAAATTCCACAAAAGTTCCACTCTCTTTCTTCCTACACTGCCTAAACTTCTGCCTGTACGCCTTTACTAATCCATAGGCTTTAAGAATAGCAGTTTTTACCTCATCATACTGTGCACACAGATAATTAGGTACACCAGAGTAAATATCTTGAGACTTCCCTAAAAAAACACTTTGCAACAACATAGTCCAAGACTCCTTAGGCCATTGCAAGGTTTGTGCCATTTTTTTTTTTTAATGGAGGAAGTACTTATCTACTTCGGTCTCCTTAAAGGGTGGAACAAGTCTTACCCGTCTGGAAATGTCCCAAGACTTTTAACTAGACGACAGAGGTATTGGATAATCTTTCTCTGAATCTCCAGTTCCTTAATCTCCATGTCTCTAATCATTTCTCTCTCCCAAATCTCCATTTCTTTTCTCTTTCCCGAAGTTCCATCTCTTTACTCTTTTCTCCCTCCCAAAGCTCCAATTATCTTAGTCCTTCTCTTTTCTGATTCTCCAATTCTATACTCCGAATCTCCAATTATTTCATCCTGAATTCCCTTTCTCGCTCTTCCTTCTGAAGTTCCAATGCCCTTAACGCTAATTTTCATAATTCCACATTCTCACTCTTTAACAATTGAAATGCAGTGTCCAGCAAACGTTTCCCCTCAACTAAATAGTTTAACACCAATGCCAGAATTTCTGCTTTCTTAAGAGTTAGCCTAACCTCGACGTGGCAATGCTTAGCCAACTCGAACAGCTCAGATTTCTTTAAACAACTACGTTTTTCCACATTCAGTTCCTCCATAAATTGCTCAGCATTGAATGCCATAGTGATCGTTTGTGGTTTCACCTGGTTATCGTTTAATCACTTTCGAATTACCGTTAGCAATTCGATTTCTCATTGAACGAGCCCCAATGTCTATTATGGGTTCTTATCTCAAACAAGAATCCAATGTCAGTTATGATTTTAAATCAGGTGAGCCCACAATTTATTTTATGGGTCAATCCAGGATGAG
The DNA here is from genome assembly GCA_035128595.1 of Eptatretus atami. Lineage (NCBI taxonomy): Eukaryota > Metazoa > Chordata > Myxini > Myxiniformes > Myxinidae > Eptatretus > Eptatretus atami. The sequence goes on along the minus strand of CM068963.1, from coordinate 30,498,732 downwards.
CACTCAGTTTGTCTTATTGGTTCATATCTATTCGAGCCCCCCAATTCCTATTATGCGTTTAATCCTGGACAAGCACTCAGTTTGTCTTATTGGTTCATATCTAGTCGAGCCCCCCAATTCCTATTATGCATTTAATCCTGGAAAAGCACTCCGTTTGTCTTATTGGTTCATATCTAGTCGAGCCCCCCAATTCCTATTAGGCATTTAATCCTGGACAAGCACCCAGTTTGTCTTATTGGTTCATATCTAGTCGAGCCCCCCAAATTCCTATTATGCGTTTAATCCTTGACAAGCACTCAGTTTGCCTGATTTTTTTCATATCTAGTCGAGCCCCCAAATTCCTATTATGCATTTAATCCTGGACAAGCACTCAGTTTGTCTTATTGGTTCATATCTAGTCGAGCCCCCCAATTCCTATCATGCATTTAATCCTGGACAAGCACCCAGTTTGTCTTATTGGTTCATATCTAGTCGAGCCCCCCAATTCCTATTATGCGTTTAATCCTGGACAAGCACCCAGTTTGTCTTATTGGTTCATATCTAGTCGAGCCCCCCAATTCCTATCATGCATTTAATTCTGGACAAGCACCCAGTTTGTCTTATTGGTTCATATCTAGTTAAGCCCCCAAATTCCAATTATGCGTTTAATCCGTGACGAGCACTCAGTTTGTATTATTGGTTCATATCTTGTCAAGCCCCCCAATTCCAATTTTGCGTTTAATCCTGGACAAGCACTCAGTTTGTATTATTGGTTCATATCTAGTCAAGCCCCCCAATTCCAAGTGCGTTTAATCCTGGACAAGCACCCAGTTTGTATTATTGGTTCATATTAGTCAACCCCAATTCCAATTATGCGTTTAATCCTGGACAAGCAAGTTTGTATTATTGGTTCATATCTAGTCAAGCCCCCCAATTCCAATTATGCGTTTAATCCTTGACGAGCATTCAGTTTGTATTATTGGTTCATATCTAGTCAAGCCCCCCAATTCCAATTATGCATTTAATCCATGACGAGCACTCAGTTTGTATTATTGGTTCATATCTTGTCAAGCCCCCCAATTCCAATTATGCGTTTAATCCTTGACGAGCACTTAGTTTGTATTATTGGTTCATATCCAGCTGAGCCCCCAATTCGTGTTACGCACTGACTCCATGCATCAGAGCTAGTGCCTCAATTACTCGAAGGGGAACGTGGCAGAATGCTGTCAAACGGTCCACAATGATGTGTCCCATCAGTTGTTTACCAGGTGAAATCAGCATGCGACGTGAACCAGATTTTTAATTAGTAATTTTTTAATCCATACTGTCGACCTTTCACCCACAATACCTTTCACTAAGATTCCATCACAATGATTGATAATGAAAAAATCTGCATTCCAAGTCTGCCCAAAGGCTTGACCATTGTTCCAGATCAACATGCCCCATAACATTTCCTTCTCCCATTTTGTTTCTATTTCATACAGAAATATAATCATCAGGTTATTGAGACATTTTAGCCTCATCAAAGCTGTCATCAAAGTAATGTTGACATTCCAGCACTCTATTGAGCTCTACATATGCAAGCAGCTGTCTGCATCGGTGCAATTTCACAAACTGACAATACTTATTTACTCAAGTTGCCTTTTCCACAGAACACCTTAACTTTCCAATCTGTAGTATATTACTGATCCGTAACAGTCTACACTATTAAGGAGAATGGGAGCCTTTTCCTAAGTACAGGAGAAGCGGGAGAAAACCCGTGGTCAGTTGAAATTCACATAAGAAATAGCAAAATGAAGGTCAAAATCGACACAGTAGCCGACATAACCGTCATCCCAGAGAAGGTGTAGAGTCATTATAGAGGAATACAAGGTAGGTAACAAATGCAGCCTAACCAAAGCCCAGAAACCACTGTTTTGACCAGGAGGAATTCCTCTCTTTGTGCTGGGGTAGCCAGCGAGACTCTGCACAATGGGGAGAAGACTGCAAAAGAGGATATTTATATAGTCAGAAGTCTACATACATCTCTGATAGGCCAGCTAAAGCCAAGCTAAATTTAGTGTCCAGGCTAGATAGCATTAATGCTGTTATGCTAAAGGAGACTTACCCCTGCAGCAGTCGAGGGATGGTTCAGCAACCATACACAATTAAACTGAAGCCAGATGTAACGTCCTTCTCACTGAAAACACACAGATGAGTTCCACTCCCTTTGATGAGAAAAGTGAAGGAGGAAATAGAGCAAATGGAGTGCATCGGGTTCATCAGCAGAGGAGAGGATCCCACAGACTGGTGTGCAGTTGCAGTTGTGGTGCCCAAGAAAGACAAATCAGTCCGTATCTGCATGGATCTGACAAGATTGAATGAGGCGGTATGCAGGGAGAAGTACATTCTGCCTTCAGTAGATCAAACCCTAAGCATGCTGCAGGAGCACATATTTTCAACAGCAAACCAGATGCTAATATGGGATTCTGGCAAATACCACTCACCAAGATCCAGGCATTTAATGACATCTTGGATGTTGCTGTCTTGACTGTACCTGTTTGTGGTGAGGATGTTGAGGTCACGGAGAGATTCACTTACCTTGGCAGTGATATTCATGTCACTGCTGGCTGTGAGCCAGAGGTTAATAGATGTCTGGGTCGAGCCTGGGGAGTCATGGATTCACTGGATCATGGGGTGTGGTGCTGACAGTACCTGTGCAGGAGGATGAAAATCCAAGTCTTCAGGTCATTGGTGCTTCCAGTCTTGCTTTACGGATGTGAGACTTGGACTCTGACCAGGAATCTGAGATGGAGACTTAATTCCTTTGGTACCAGCTCTCTTCAGAGAATCCTTGGCGATTGCTGGTCAGACTTTGAGTCCAACGAGCGGTTGCTGAGAGAGAATCAAATGAGATTTGTTACCTGCATAGTCCGTGAGCATCAGCTGCATCTGTATGGACATGTGGCTCATTTTCCTGACGCTGATTCTGCTCACCAGATTCTCTCAGCGAGGGAGCCTCATGAGTGGAGGAGGCCAATGGGCCGACCACGTGCCTCATGGTTGCAGAAGGTTGTTCAGCATCTCAAGGAGATGGGGGTGGGCTAGGCATCTGTCTGGGGGATGGCTGGACGGAGGCACCCAGAGTACCGGTGGAAAGTGGACGCAACGACGTGCTGCTCTGGTGCATGCTCCCATACTTGAACTGACTCACTAAGGAGTTAGCGAAGTATATTACCTTTTTTAGACGCTTTGCTCTTTGGTAGATACTGCTTTAATTACTTGCCATTTGGAAATGCCTCAGCCCCAGAACACTTCCAAAACAGAATGGTGATTGAAGTCGCAGACGGTCTTACAGGTGTAGCAAATCACATGGACGATGTTCTCATCCGTGGCATAACACAGGAAGAGCATGATGTTACAATGCACACAGTGTTGGAGAGAATTCAAAAGGCAGGGTAGTCGAGGACCCTACCACAGGATCCATGACCAATATTCTGAGATCATGGTTTGAAGGTTGGTTTTAGATGAATTGAGGATGCTGAACAAAATAAGCTGGGGGAAAATGTGGGCTAACTCCAACAGTGGGCCAAATCCAAGATGGCCACCACGAATATCAAATATGGCATATCTTCACTTGTATACTACCTATAAGTGTGTTTTTGGTGTCTAAATATAGGTTTTTTTTGATGTAAAGGAATCGAATTCTGATGTTAAAAATCATTATTACTGAAGAACATCTTTGCTCGAGTGATATTTTCTTCAATGGGTGTCCGGAAAATCAAAAATACCCATTTATTTGTTCCCAGGCATAATCAAAATGTGTTTAGGATCATTAGGTAATCAAGGGTGCTTCGCCTCATTCCTTGTAAAATCAGGAGGAAGTGAATCACATACCTGACTATCTGTCCCCTTGACGACATGTTCAGACTCGGATTTGGACCTAGTTTGGTCCTGCTTTGATTGAGTCACGAATTTATCCATGAAAATCTTCAATTATTCACAACGAAAGTGGATGAATTGGGTGGGAGGCTGTCACCTTGTAGCTTCTTCATCCACTTTACAGTGTCTCGCTCCTTATACAGTGTTTCCCGCTCACACTATATCCCAGGGTCCCCACTCATTAAAAGATTGGGCTTCAATGCAGATGTATTACACAACAAATATGAACCCTTCCTCAAGTAAAATTCTACCCACTTACACTGGAGTTGATGTATTTAAAATATGTGAGCTGCAATGATAAAATCCAGAGCCAAAAGCTGCCAAAAAATAAAACGCACCACCCTTAAAATGAAACACATCCTCGTGCCTTATTTTACCCCACCTTATATGTTATATTCAATTACTTTTGCTCAGATGAATGAAGTTTAGATTTTATACATGAGACCATGATCTGGCCTCAGTCCATGCAAAAGGTCAATATTTTCTCATTCTAACCTTTTTTTTATTGGTCAGATTGATTTATGGTAAAATTATTTCTGTGAGGGGGGGGGGTAGAGGGTAGGGATGTGCCCCCAGGATGCTCCTTCCATCGCTGGCTATGGATGGTCTAGACTTGTTGAAGAACAAAAACACAAATGTTGAAAAGACAACTTACAGTGGGGCCACAGATAGACACAACAAGGTAGGGGGGGGGAGACACAGAGAGACAGAGACAGAGACAGAGACAGAGACAGAGACAGAAAATATCTTGCAAATCTGAGGGTTAAGTAATTTATTGCTTGCTTTACGGTATAACAGCATTAATTCCAACAATGAAACTGTGTCCACTGACATAAACATTTGAACGAACAACAAGGTAGGGGGGGAGGGAGAACAGAGAGACAGAGACAGAGACAGAGACAGAGACAGAGACAGAAAATATCTTGCAAATCTGAGGGTTAAGTAATTTATTGCTTGCTTTACGGTTATAACAGCATTAATTCCAACAATGAAACTGTGTCCACTGACATAAAACATTTGAACGTTTCCCATCATATTGACCATTACAAGGGCGATGTGGACTCTCATTTGATTCTTTTGAAGCAAAATTCAGAACAATAATTCCAAACCTTCAAAGTTAAACCACTCCATTTTTGGACAGAGCAAAATTCCTGGAACTAAACTGAAAGAGACAATCTGCTGGCTAAACTTTCAGTATTATTCTTTCCATAAAAATCTGTGCGTAAGGAGTACAAGCGTTTGTTGTGAGGTTACAAAGTGGTCATAACATGCAATACTAAAAGAATAATGAAAAGTGTTTTTGACAGACCATTAGAGTAAGTTTGCATAAGCACAGTACTAGTGGGGCATGCTTGCACACTGCAAGCAGATACTTGGGTGCATCCTCCATGCAAACCTAATAAATATAGGCTTTACGATTATAAGCATAACTGTGCAGTGTGACCAGTCCTCATTTTCATAAATGCCAAGGTGAGCCAATGAAAAAAGCCAAGAATTCACAAGGTTTCGGAAAAGCGATGGTAATAGAAAACCTATACGCCAAGAAAACCTATAGAAAACCAAGACGCAAAGGTGAACAACGAACAGCCAAGATCTTGCGAAAAAAGCCAAGAAGTGGTCGCACTGCAACTGAGCTGCAGCTTGAGACGTAGCGATTCTACGTCTCATGTGGGTTCAATTCCTGACCCAATGATAAACATAGTACAGTATACAGTTATTTTACACGGTTTGAATAGATTATTTCAAGGCTGATTTTTTCAATAGGCAGATTTTTGTTTATGTATGGACTACAAGTAGATACTGGGGTGCATCCTATGTGTAGACATATTTGATGAAATGGATTGTGCTTGCCTAAATGCATTGAAACACCCGTGATAATGCAGCACTGCACACATACCCTCAGTATGTGTACCACTTCATCAACATTATCATGTTTGGGGGTTTGAACCCGCTTAAAGGTGCCGGCCGTCCATGCGTCAACAGCTGCCAGCATCTTAGATGTTACCCCACCCGGTTTACACCGTACTTTTTTGAAAGTCTCAAAAGTCTTGTGATTTCTGCTTGACTTTTCCTTTTAGCCTCGGTATCCTTATCATGTTTTGCAATTTAACTGCAAGTGAAAGGGTGGATGTTTTAGTTTTAGCTTTTACCATTGTAGCCATGTCTTAATGATTTACATAATATCATAGTTGTCATCTCCACCTTTTGGTGGTAATCTACCTCTTCTTGGATACTTGAACAGCCGACCGATTTTATTGCCCAGTAATAGTGAAAAATACTATTTTTATAAAATATATCTCATCGAAGTTTTTGATAGATTTTCATGTTGTGAGAAGCTTTCTGTCGGCCTTCAGATGGTTTCCATCAATACTGCATGAAAAAAATCATATCATAATCTCATTGCATTTAATTGTCGACAACTACTATTCAAAGTACGAGGCAGCAAATGACAAGTGCTGTGCCATTTACAAGCATTAAACGAAACTTAGGATGTTTCTCATTGGTTGACTGACAGGATGTAACTCAGCGTAAAACATTGTACCAATGAGAACCACACCTGTGCTGCGAAAGCATTATACACAAGTACATGCACACAATTAGAAACTATTGGCCAAGGCGAAGAGAGCGACCCACCAAAATCTTAGTGCGAGGTCCCAAGCATCATAATGACATGAGGTCATCGCAGTAGATCCACCTAAAGTCTGTATTGGAGAGTAGGGCATGACCAAGTCTAAGTTTATCCTTAAATTTGAGCATATATTTTACTAATTACAACATATGTTATACAATGTAGAGTTCAAACCATATTCCGGAATTACAAGTAAAAAAAATAAATAAAATTCATCAAAAAAAAAGATAATTATTCTGCTTTAATTTTTCATAATAGAGTGTCTTAGAATGTACAAATTGAAGGTTAAAATTATAAAATTTCCCTAACATAGGAGGGGAGGACACCCCCTTTCCAGATCCCCCCACCTCCCCCTCGATCAATCCACACACAGCAAATTAATAATTCAAACACAGCAGATCTCGAACAGCAACACCTTCCTTCCACACGTCGAGAAAAGGAGTCATTCATTGTGTTTCCTCATAGCACAAAGAAAAAAAAAACATAATTTCTGAATCTATTGGTTTTAACCCATGGAAGTCGAATTCGACCTGACTGATGAAAGACTAAACAAGGATGGAGAGGGTGATTCACATAGTCAATAACAATCTGAGATTTGTTAACTATACAATCCTTACATAAAACTTCTAAATATTTAACATCCTAACCAATCACTTTTACTCGCTGTCCTCACTATTCTATCTAATTTCCTTCTGTTGTTCTGTTGTTTTGAGATAGTGAGTGCATTATACCATAAAATACGACAAAATTTCACAACAGACTGAGTTTCAGCCTGATAAAACAAAAACAGAATGTTCTTATGAACATTCAAACACTCCATATGCCCAACAATGTACAAACATTGATTACATTTCGAAATGACTTTCCTTGTATTACTCTTCCAGTTATATATTTGGAAGATTTTTGTGGTTGGTACTGTATTTGTTTTGACTGATTACATGTGTGTGACATTGATGGGTCCTAATTCTGTCTAAAATGGAGATGTATGTGCGGTGTGGTTTTTTTGTTTTGAGTGGTGTTGGATGTGAGGATGGTTGGTTGGTCGGTTTTGTTTTACAGCTTTTATTTCCGGTGCAGTGTATTCTGGGAGTGGAACATGTTTTTGCTGTCATGGTTTGTGTTTTCACTGGTTCTGGGTGATAGCATATTTCTTTCCACATTCATTTGCTGCACGTGGATGTGCGTGTTCTTCTCCTGGCACACCTTAGTGTGTGCCATTGAGGTTCACATGTGTAAATAAGTCATTTTTCATGCTTTCAATGGATGATGAAGAAGGTATGCCTTGGAGCCTGGCAGAATGGCCTAGAGTATGCACACTCGCTTCTAAGCTGTCTCGCCTGGGTTTGAATCACGACCAAGCTATAAACTGTCATCCTGGTGTTTCACAGGCGGGGTGATGCATCGATGTGTGTGTTTCCTCTCGGATGGATGTTAAACTGGGTGTCCCGTCTGCTGGCGTTAGTTGGTGGATGTTACAGATCCCACAGTTTCCTTCACAAAGAGTAGGTGCACTAACGCCAGCACCATGACCAAATTCCAAATTGCTGCCCGAACCTTAGTCGAAGTCAGGTCAGAGCAGCCAGTTGGTGAAAGACTTGGGCCAGGCTTCTTATGGTCAACTCCACAAGTACGTGGGAATAAATGTGACCATTACAGATGAATACGAGGGCATGCCTTACTGAGTAGACAAGCATAAATTCCATTTCCAAAAAAAAACGAAATTCTGTCTCTTCGAGCTTCTTACCTTGATTTTTTTCAAAGGTGTGGGTCCAAGCAAGCTTTGTTTACCCAGTCAGGTGTCTCCAACCCCTTTCCTCGGGGACATCCCGAGGTGGTGTGTTTCCATCATCAGAGTGAGGCAAAGATGCAGACAGTAATAAATTGATTGTTTCTTTTGATGTTTGGATAATTTATTTTGTTGACTGACAGCCTTTGTTGATAAAATAGAGGTAAACCTCCATATTTCAAGGATTTTCCAAATGTCACACTTAACTGTACACTGTCTGCAAACGTTAAATGTTTACAATTCCCCATCACTTCACTACGCAACGTCATTAAATGAAGAAAAAAAAAAACTACACCGTGGGTAAACGACAAAAACTCACAAACACTTTTCGAATTATACCACCGAAACCGAGAAACACTGCGATCCTGTGGATCTCCCGGTTGACAGCATGGTATATTTTCATTGTAACTCGGTTTAACCCCGGATTGGCCGAATCATATTTTTTCACCGCAGCTCTATGTTCATCTTAGAAACACCCACTGGCGTTCATGCCCCTGCAAGAACCTTGTATGAGTCAGAGCAATGACTTAATAAAATGGAAATGCTGCTCCCTTGCTTGACACTCATTAAAAAAAAACAGGATAGAACACAGACAAAGGATAGTTGGGCACGCTTACAGACAGCAAGCAGTATATTATCACGGTCCACAGTCACTTTTTGACCTTGTTACAGTATTTTGACCTTTATCCAAAAATAACCTTTATATTTGAGGCAGAGTTTACACTCTCAGTGGTTGCTAGGCACCACTAAGATTCACTTCTTCCTCCGCAGTGCAGATGTATTTATCCTGGGGAGGGAGTTCATTTCATCACCACGGAGATGCAAAAATGCACAGAATAATAAAATGATTGTTTCTTTGGATGTTTTTGCTTCATTGATTGAGGCAATTTCATCTGTATTTCGAGGATTTTAAAATGTATGGCCCGACTATAAATGTAGTACAGTATGTCATTTTGCACGCTTTTAGTAGAGGATGAAGAAGGTAAGCCTTATTAGGTGGACAAAATGCTACTGTGAAACATAAATTGCTTTTCTGAAAAAAACCTAAATTTTGTCTCTCTCAACCTCTTCACTGTTCAAAGGTTGCGGGTCCAAGCAAGCTTCACCGAGCTAAATGTCTCCACCTCCTTTCCTCTGCGGTGCCCTGGGCAGTGTATTTCACCACCATGACGACACAAAAAATGCAGGAAATAATAAAATGACAGTTTCTTTTGAGGTTTTGAATAATTAATTTATTAGGAAATTTCATCTGTATTTCGAGGATTTTCAAATGTACGGCCTTGCATCTGTGTTCATCTTGCTGGAACTAAGTGATCTTTTGTATTTCTAAGTTAATTTCTAGCTACGTGGATCATGAATGCTGGAAAATATTGTTATGGCCTCTGGTTGGGAAACTCCTGAAGCCCGACGTGTCCACCAAAAGACCACGGACGCTGTCTACAACACTCACCTCTTATCGGATCTTCACGCCCAAGGTTGGTTTATCGTACCTGTGAAATGAATGAGGCAGATGGGGAACTGTGCCTGCGACTGCATAATGGCTATTAATTGGCCGAGTGAAACAACGTAATGTGCCACACTCTATTAGTCTATCACAGTGTGACCACTCCTCATTTTCATAAATGCCAAGGTGAGCCAATGAAAAAGCCAAGAATTCACAAGGTTTCGGAAAAGCGATGATAATAGAAAATCTATACGCCAAGAAAACCTATAGAAAACCAAGATACCAAGGTGAACAACGAATAGCCAAGATCTTGTGAAAAAAGCCAAGGAGTGGTCACACTGGTCTATCAGATAAATTATTCACTTGGGCCAATTGCCCCAGGAGCGCTATCTCAGATCAAACCCAAGCAGAATAAGTCGAGACATGATATCAACTATTTTAACAACTTAATGTGTCTGTGAGGCAGAATATGTTGGAGAGATAGGCAGAATTCTGGGCTGATGCATTAAAGAACATCACAAAGCCTTTGAGTGCAACTGCCCCTAAAGGTCTGCCATCGCCAAACATGGTCTCAGGTTTGGCCATATTCCCCTATGGAGTAATGTCAACATTTTGGCTATAACCCCCAAACCTTTAACCGGGCCAGGAAAGGGATGTTGGAGGCATGGCACAGAGGAAAATCGAGCTCACTTCTCATGGAAGAAAATGTGACCTTGCTGCAGGTTTTTACACCATTCCTACATCAGTGAGTTGGGATGCACTGAGGAAGGACCAAGGCACATTGCCATGTGATTGCTCCCTTCGAAGTACCGCAAGCCATTATGGCACAGAAAAACATAATGCACCTCCTAAGAGTCACCCTGATTTCAGCACGCACACTTACAATTGGCTGGTTAACTCCCAGAGAGGATTGGCTGGCAGTGCTATTAGATCGTTACTAGATCGCAAACAGCTAGCTTGCGAGATGTGATCGCAATGCCAACTGGACACCCCCATGGAACGTGTTATATCGCGGAGGGACGATAATGCCAGATCTTCACATCGCTGCATGAAGCAGTCAGCGTGATGCACGTCAAGTATTTGTGATGCTGACTGAAATGATGAGTCTTGATTCATTGAGTTGGAACATAAACATATCAGATCATTATAATACTCCCAACTGCAAATCTTCCCCATATATAACTATTATCATATATACTAATATAATATATAGTATATATATTATATATATATAATATATACTATATATTAATTTTATTAATTTTTCTTGAAGTGGTTCAGGTTTAGATTTTTTCTTCAGATATGTAGTAGTACAGCTTTAGATAGTATAACATTCAGCTTAGATTTTCCAACAAAATCATGTATACAACGTATATCTATATCTATATATATAAAATATCTTCTTCTTCTTCTTTCGGCTGCTCCCGTTAGGGTCGCCACAGCGGATCATCCGTAAATCCGTTTTATTGTCCGCATAATGATTTGGCATAGGTTTTTACGCCGGATGCCCTTCCTGACTCAACCCTGGTCGCCTCATACGACACACAGGATAATACTATATTATATATATATAAAAGATATATATATATTTTTAGACGTCCTCTAAAAAAAAATCACATAAAAATCGACGTTTTCTTTCTTCAGACCATGTATCCATGGAAAAGATAAAATTAATCAGAAGTTGCATTTTGAGTGTGAAAAGGGTGACTTATTGAGACAGAGGAACAAAAAGAAGCACGATGATGAATAAATCGAGAAAATAAGGAAATAAGAAGATGAAATTTGTGACTAATATAGGGCAACTATAGAAATAGAAAATTGAGTAGGAGTGCCACAGAATAAGATACAGGATGATTGTTTTTTCA